>JALJCO010009308.1:0-600000 GCA_023101725.1 Atherinomorus stipes | reverse complement strand
GTGGCATCAATATTTTGGGCACAGTTAGGCTGGTACAGGGGAAAACAGTGGAGACGACGAGTAAAGCAGCTGCTTCAGAGCCCTGGAGATATTGATATCTGTTTCTGAGGAGGAGTAACCTGAGAAAAGCAAAACCTGGAGTAAATTTAGGTGAAGGCTACACTGAATGGACCCACAAACGTTTTCCACCGCGTCAAAACACAAAAATGGTGACTTTCCTCCTGGATCCGTAAGCTAACTTGTTTGCTTACATGACTAACGTTAGCTGTCAGTTATAAACTCCTCCGTGTTACTTGTTGGACATGCTGCAGACTGTTGGTCACTTGTGTATAGGCAGCGAGCCTGGCATCCCAGCGGCTGGAGTTGTTTTTCTGCTGTTGCAACTACAACCTAGACACACGTGATGTCGCTGTTCTGTCCGTATTACATATTCAACCTTTAACTTTTTCAGGATTTTCTCATTTTTTGGGTAGTACCTGTACATGATGTGCACACAAGTGACAAAATAAGACTTACACAAACAACCTCCTGTTCTGATCCAGAGATCCTGTTTTGTAGACGTCATCAAACCGCCTTCTTATTGTGGAGATGTTTCTGAAAGATATTATATGGCATATATAAAAAGTCCTTTACATCATCCGCAATTACAGGAAACATCTGTTTCAAACCAAACAAGCATGCACAAAGAAGTAAATTGAGCTATGTGGTCAGCTGCAAGCTTATGGCCAGACAGTGGTGTTGTGAAATGTGCCTCTAAAGAGAAGCTCCTATTATTTTCTATATCAACTTCCTCCCTACACACACCACATTATACTCCGCATCAGCACTGCCTTGCATTACTTCTTACACTACCCCATTTTCAAACATTGCTGCCCTAAAGTGTTTTTTTTTTTTTTTGTGAAAGTTTTCATTAAATGTTTTCTTTAACTAATTGTTTCAATTATCAACATTCTCACTGTTCTCACTTTGAGCGGAGAGTTTGTTTCTTCTCCACGTCTGTTTCACAAGTTCCAACAACCTCATCAGCTGCCATCAGGTGGAAGCAGAGATGTTCTGATACCATTTCTTTCCCTCCAGATATCAATCCCAATACTTTTGCTGTGGCTATCAGCCGATACTGGGTACCAACACCACTATGTCATAAAAAAAAAAAAATCTCATATCTCAATGACTGTGATATGGTCATCAATGTGGTAAGGCCTGGCTCAAACTCTTGTAAAACATGAATGAATGCGGCAAATTGAAGCCTGTGAGAGAATCCAGTGTGAAATACTGCCACACCAGAGACATGATTACTAGTTAGCTCCAGGTCTAACAGGTGGTCAGGTGATCAGTTCTTCTTTGCCCCTCTGACAGCAGGCTGCAGACAGTGGCACAGTGAAACTGTTTTAAGAACAGCAACGAAGAACTGTGTCAGAGATAACATAATCAGTTAATAGATTCCTACTTTAATAAAATTATGTGGTGTCAGACCAGCACCTGAACTCTAGTACTTGCCCATACCAATACCAGCACTTTGGGCAGTATTGGAGACACTTCCGACACTGGTATCAGAATCAGGAACAACTCTTAGTGGAACGCCTGTAATGCACCACCAAGTTGCTAACTACGTTTAATTTCAACAGTTTGATACAGGATGCTGGTTTGGCAAAGGCATGCTGGAAAATACTAAATTTAGCAAATATGTGAAGCGGATCTGCAAGCACGACCGTGGTACTGTATGGGCTTGAGGAAGTAAGATGATGCTACAGAACTGGACTTCCAAACTGGACTCAATACATTTCTGCATGGACATCATATCCTTCCAAGCCATTTCACATAATCTTTGTGGTTCCTTTGATACCTCTTTTGGTTTGTCTTTTAGTATTTTACATTGTTTTTTAATCCTTTAAATGTCCCATAATGTCTTGTGTAAAATGACTTTGGGTGTTTTGATTAGGCGCTTTTAAAGGGATATTGTGTAAGTTCTCCTGTGTTTTATTCACAAAAACTGATTATTTGGTTCAAAAGTGTTTTTTCATTAATCAGTAATCACTCCCATCAACAAACTGAAGTGCTCCTCTAAGTTCTAAATTTGCCGTTCGTGTCATTCATTTATACATCGAGCGGGTCGGCTCGGTGGAGGCTGCCATGTCGTATCGCCATGTTTTTGCGTTCGGGAGAAGCGTGACAGTAGGAAAACACAGAAACTCACCGGACACACCAGAGTTTTCAGCTCAGTTCGAGGTAATGCCTTTGAAAAGTCACCGCGCTGCAGTGGGGGGAGAGACTAGCGTCTCACTGACGCTGGGTTCACGTGCTGTCGGGCAGACGGCCGTTGGTAACAACCAGATGTCATTTTAATCAATGAAGCCGAGCGAAAGACGGTAAAACATGGGTCAGGGAAAACAATACGACATCGCCATGACAACCGAACAGATGTGGACTGATTTCACTGTAACTGACGGACCACGTCTTCACATAGAGGCCAGTGATAACTCTACATGCAGCGGATGCCGTCGGTCTGCCCGGTTTCACGCGAATGCAGCATGAAAAGTACGAGGGAGCTGCTCCCGATTACACAGTGTCCCTTTAAATAAAATGTACTGTTATTATTATTATTATTATCATTAATATTAATATTTATTATTATTAACATTACTAGAGTGCTCTCAGCTTGTATGATATCAGGAAAAAAAACAGAGGCATTAAAGTTGCGTATTTAAATTTGCGAGTAAAACAGTTTTAAAAACCAAGACAATGTTAGATTATGTGTTATTGATTTGTGTGATCATCATAGATGGCCCCTCCGAAGTCTTACCGCTTCCACAGCTCGCTCTCAACGTATCGCTGATCAAAGATGTTTCTCTGGACCTCTTCCACCAAGAACATGACGACGGCTCTGCAACAACAACAGTTACTCCTGGTGATTTCTTCAGAGAAAATGTACGTATTACCTCTGGATTAGGAACTGCTTTCCTTCTACTCTTTAAAGATATTTTTAACCCTTTGAAAACCACTGCAAAAATCATTCTCAAGAGCCTGCAAATATCATTTAGTCATAAAAAGTTTATTAGCTAGTTAGTTGGTTCATTTATTTCGAGCACTTACAGCACAAAAGACACACAAAAGACACACAAATAGCAGCATCTAACAGACTGAATTCACTTAACAGAATTACACAGGCAGTTTCACCGCACATAGAGACACAAAAACTCTTATGAGTGGTGAAAAATTTAGGAATGGTAAAATCTCCATATCCTCTTAAATTATGTGTACTCTCCTGAAAAAAAAAAAAAAGTGTGTCACTTGGAAGTAACTTATTATCCATTTTCTTTTTGCCAAAACAATGGCCGCCCACAACACAATATATTGGAGGGTCAGCAGAGCTCTTTTTCAAGCAGATTTCTGCAGCTCCGCTGTCATAAAGAAATATTTAATATATAAAATGAATTACTATAATAACTCCTCCATGTCTGAGAGGTGATCCCATCTCTGCACTGCATCCATATCGTCTCCCTGCGTATACTTTCATTTATTTATTTTCATTTATATTCTGTTTATTTGTGTCATTTTCATTTGTGTTTAAATTTTTCCTACAGTATGTTATATTTGTTCTTTATTTGTGTTACTCTGATCACTGCTGTGAGAAAGAAATTTCCCTCATGGGTTTAATAAAGTACACATCAACCTATGTATCTTGCAAGCTAGGAAGCCACCAGCAACTTTGCAACCAGAGGATGAGGACAGTTAAGACGGCACATATGATCACTAGGGATTTAGCTCATAATCTCCACACCGGCCCCTACAGCCCACCCTTTCGAAAGAGACATTCAAAACAAACCAAGGGCAGTGCCAGCTTGAACCCCACTGCTATTAATCTTCTCAAACAGAACAGCTTAGAGCGCCGTTGCTGCCTCTAATTTGAAAGTCTCAGCATGTTGCACTATTTAGACTCATGTGTGCTGAAAAGTTTTACAAGCTAAACACACACATTCATATATTTAGTAGAATTTCTTTTTTTTTATTTAAATCATTAAGGATCAGACAGCTACTGACAAATTCTATTCTGCAATTTCCTGCACTTCTTAACTGGAAGCAATCCTTATGGGTAAAATAAGTGGTGAACATTCAAAGAAGTCATTTAGACTGACTGGTTCCAGGCCTATTCTAGGTTAAACAAGGAACAACTTTAAGTGGGGCTCATTTGAGATGGTTGGTGGGGGCAGAGATGATCAGCCCCACAACACATCTGTATGCTCTGCTTTCACCTCTGGGACACAGTTTAGTTTCTAACACCAATAATGGGGTCATGGCTCAAAAGAGAACCACTGTTCTAAGGCATGTAGCAGTTTCAATGTGCAAAACAGGAAGACCTGCTAAAAAGGTGATCGAGGCACTGTGCAAGCGCCATGACAAACATGGCATACATCACATCCTGATGGAAAAGACGCTGACACTGATGATCATCAGATTAATCTAAATGAATTATTGTATGGTGTGAAAAATGTGCTGTTTTAATTGTTTGATCTTATAGAGACGTACGCACACATAACATTTAGACACAAATTATTCTAATTCATATAGATTAAGAAAAATCTTAAGTGGACAGCTTTGAGAGGGTTCAGGTTTTAGAAGGCCATTTCAAATTAAACTTTTATGTTTGAACTGGTTACAGATTGATTAAAGGTGGCATTGCATCAACTACTGTACATGAAAATTCCAGAGAGACAAATTGAGATCAACTGAAACCATAGGTCATCTGATGAAAATGATAGTATAGCTGGATGTGCGGGTTAATGAAAAGGAGCCCTTTGAAAGAATATTTAGACAGAGGAATGAGTTGAAAAAAAAAATGGGCATCACCCATCTTGAGGTTAAAATCTGCATCTGTCACAAAATGCAGAGATATTTTATTCCTTTACCTCTCTGATCCATACAGCTCCCAGGCTTTGGCAACTGCCCGAGCCAGACCAGCTGCAGGGTTGTTGTCGAGGATGCGCTGGCTCTCTTCCATCCTGCTGGCCACCTTCAGGATGTGTCTGTGGAGCAAGAAGACAGCTCTTTTAGAAATGCTCATTGTACATTATTGCTCTTGTCTTGTTGCAATCAATATAAAATCACTATTACCATTAAGATGATAACAAAAAGAAAAAAACACATTAGTAACAAAGCATTCTTTTTTAAAAAATACGTAGTTATAAATGTCATGGTGAATTTAGTTGAAGTTCAAATGATTTCTAATCGACACTCACTGACCACTTTACTGGGTACACCTGTTGCATGACAGTAACTTTGCATGTAGGCATGCAGACATGGCCAAGATGACTCGAAGTTCAAACTGATCATCAGACTGAGGACCAATGGATTTAAGTAGAGATGCACAATTCTATCGGCACAACATCAGTATCAGCAAATACTGGTACGGGCAGCCATAATGGGCAACCAAATTTAATTAGTTTTTGTGATGGGACTGGGTTCACAGTCCCACCTGGATCAGCTTGGCTGAACCATATAAATCCACAATGACCATTAGTTCTCCTTGTCGGGAGCTTTTTTGAGCTCACCTCCTCCCAATTCATGTGTGACTCCTCCGTGAACAGGTGATAAAGACAATATTTACAGCGATGGCGCACAGAACCACACAACCAACACAACAGACCCGCTCGCTCTCCTTCAGCTCTAGCTTTCAGGTACTAGGCTACTCTCCCATTACTCTGACGCTTGCCCATTCATAAAGATTAAGCTCCGCCCACTAAGTGGCAGTGCTTCCGGATTTCTCTGTTGACTGTGTGCCACGTCACCACAGGAAACCAATACACAGTACAAAGACAAACAATACACATTTAACATGCTTATATATGCATATGTATGTTTATATGTATATGGATGTATTCATGTGTTTCTCTGTGTGAACAGACAGCTCACTGCCTGTGATGGAATCTCTCCGTCACAATTTTATCTTCTGTTCTAAACTGCACCAAGCCACAACAGAAGCAATTTAAAGTCGCCTTTCCTCTAGAACAGGTTTCTTCTGAGTTCTTTTATAAAAAAATAAAAAAAAAAACAGTATGATTTTATTTACATGACATGTCATAGCTGCTCTCTATGTCGCGCTTTGGGAGTTTTTTTCCTGATGTAGCTACGCACAGACAGCACACTGGTGAACACACTTCTGCCAGCACCGTGAACAGAGTGCACATTGGAAAACTTGTCAACCAGTTGAAAATCAGACACAATATCAAGAGTTTTTTTTAAACTCTTCCTGGAGTGCGACTGTTTCTATCTTAAGCTCCCTGGAAGAGCAGCTGGAGTATTTCTCAGATGGCCTGGCAAGGGATCAAGGATGGAAATTTGATTTGTTAGAATCTTCCAAATTTACATTATCTATGTACATTAATGTGCTCGGCCCCTTTTTAAAGGTGCCATGACATCAAATTTCACTTTTCTGGGGTTTTGGGGGTATAATATGATCTGTTGCGCACTGATGAGGCCATGTGAATGTCCAGAGTAAATATCAAAGTTCCTGTTTATGGTCTGTCAGCTTTGTTTCTCTGTTCAGAAACGGTTGAATCAGACAGCAGGCTATCATTCTACGTAGTTCTATCATTCTACGTAGTTCAATTGCTCCAATAAGTGCATACTATCAAGTAAACAGGCCCCCCCTCCTCTCTCCCAACAGTCTATGCATCGTTCGCTTCGCTCCCCTGCTCCCCCCCCCCCCCTCCCCATCTGGTTCAGCTGTGTGTGTGTAGCTGAGTAGTAACTGTGCAGTCAGGTCTGGGTTTTCAAACAAATGAATTTAAAAGAAAACTTCTGCAGCAACACTGAGGGAGGCGACCACAACCTTGTCATTACCTGTAAGTTTATTTATTTTCTAAATGCTGTCGTGTCTGATAAACATAGCTCACTGTCTGAAGTGCCCATGTTGCTAGCAGTTAGCCTTTAGCAAAGTCCGACCGCAGCTTGACCTAGATTCTCCAAATAAGGTCATAGCCAAATAAGGTGTAGCCAATCAAAATGAAGTCAACGTGGTCTCCGGGTAAAGCTGCATATCATCACCGGACCCAACTGTATTACTGAGGAAGTGAGGTCTGGCGTTTCAAAACAATACTCCGCTGTAAAAAATGCTGGTTTTTTTCTTTGGAGTATTTACCAAAGAATACAGTAACGGGTGGCGTCATTGCTGGCCACTGGAGGTTACCGCTTGGTATTTACATAATGCAGTAATACCAACAACAAACTAGTTTTTACTGCTATGTCATCATTCCTTTAAATAAACTCTTGCGCATCAATATTACACGGAGAATGTCGTGTATATCACAGGAAGGCACACACCTTAAAACTGCCATCATTGTAACCATTTTAATCATATCATGACCTATAATTCATTCAATATTTTTTGTAGGTTTTATTAACTTCAACAGGTTATCTAAGATCTGAACTTCAACAATATTTACTCCATTGAATGAAGTTGTCTTCATCAGGACATTTAAAATGGTTAAACTTGAGTTGCTTGAGTGTTTTTAGTGACTTTCTTACCTGTGTACATCTGGCGTGCGTGACGACAGGCCTCCAAAACTAGCAGCAAACGTATTGATCTCAATCTGCTTTAGAGAAGACGTCTTATCTTCGCTCTGGTCCAGCATGTAGTCAGACCGATTGAGTCCCAGCACAACAGACTGAAAGGAAGGCCAAGAACCCTCAGTTAGACCGATAGTAAAGAACAAGACACATCTCTGAGCTTCAGAACAGGCCTCTCCTCAAAAAGCTATTTGAGATAATTAGCTGACAAATTTCAGATCCATTTATTCCTCTTTGATGTTGACGCAAAAATAACATCCTTTTATGAGCCCAAACTTATATGCTTTGGGGATTTATAGAAAATTGAGCAGCTTTTGAACTTTTTGAAGATACACAATCAGTTTTCTTTTTAAATTAGTTTTAAAAATTCAGTTCCGAAGTTTCCTATATCCAGCGCTCTTTACAGTCTGATTTAAGCTTGGTTCAAAAATGGTTTATTCATAAACTCTTACTTAATAAGAAAAGGTCTTATTGCATGTTATTTAACTTGAGGCACGATAATCAATCAATCAAATGAGTCATCAATTAATTTTCTTGATGATTCACCAATGGTTAAAGTTGAGGAGTTTAAATATCTTGGTCTTCACCTTGATTCTCAACCATAGACTGTATATAATTACTGGACGTAGCTTCCGGTCTCTTCTGAATAGAGAAATGTGAAGCCAGTTGGGCGTGTCTTACCGTCGCCATCTTGCCGTGTCACGTACGTCGTCACTCCAGGAAAATCCTAAAATGGGCACAGCGCGGCCGCGGGGCAAATGATTGACAGCTGACGTACTGTGGGCTAAACGCTAACTGAGCTAACACGAAACTAAGAGGAGCTAACAAAGATAAGGCTCCTAAGCGGCATGGTTAAGGTAAGACATGCTTAGACTTGCAATTCGCTGACTAAACACCGCCGTTGTGCGACTCTGTAACAAACTGAGACCTTATTAAGAGCAAAGAAGGAGCTAACTAGGAGCCTCCGGTCGGCAGGCGGAGCTTCCGGTCTGTCATAAGGACACGCCCTAATTATGTGTAATTTGAAGAATAAATAACATCTAAACGAATGAGTTATAAAAAAATTCACCCCCTCACAGTTGACATGAAGGTAAACTTGACCTAATAAACCTAAAATGATTTTTTGAACCAGGCTGTAAACCTGTTTATTTCTGCTGTGAAGTTGGCGTTTTTAACATGGGAGTCTATGGGGATTTGCTCGCTCTTGGAGCCAGCCCCTAGCGGATGAAGGGAGGATTACACTATTTGCAACAAGCAAGCGAGCTTCACTGTTCTGAGGCGGAGTTTGCCCCTTGTTCTCAACTGACATTTTAGACCACATATAGATTCACTTACAAAGAAAATTTTTATTTGCTTGAGATCACTCTATTCCTCCATTAATTGTTTTACTTTACCTTTTCGGAGGAGAATCATTATTCATTTGATACCTTCAGTACTGGACTATGCTGATGTGGTCTACCAGAACACCTCCGATACAAATCTTAATCCTCCTAATATTATTTATCATAGTCTCTGTAGATTTGTACTGAGATGTCCTTACAGAACGCATCACTGTCAAATGTATACATCACTAAATTAGTTAGCATTAAAATCAAGAAGGCATCTTCAAGGGCTTCAATTTATTTTCAAATGTTATTTTCTTAATTATCCATCTTATTTAAAACAATTTTTAGTTCCATTTAGGTCCTCATATAACCTGAGGGATACCGAGCATCTGTTTTTTTGTGTTCCCAAAATCAAAAAAGAATTTGGTCATCAAGCATTTAAATTTAAAGCCCTATCAGACTGGAACAACTTTCCTGTTTCAATCAGATCTATTACTTCCCAACAGATCTTTGGGAGAGCTACACTCACTTATTTACAAACAACTTGTTCTTGTTTCTGATATTGTATTTGTATTTATTTATTTAATTAATTATATATTGTTGCATTCCTACAAAATGTTTTCTTTATTCTGAATTACAACTGAAACTACTGTTAGTGCACTGATCCACTGGTGCATGGGTATTCTGTACTCTTTTGTTATTGGTACATGTATTTGAACCCACTTGTAGCAAGGGACAGGTTTATAGGGGGTGATTAGACTTGGAGAGCTTTGTTAGTTGGTGTGAATGCTATATTGTGTTTATTTTAGTTTATTCTATTTCTGTCATTTGTGTAAATGTTTGTGTGTCGTGGACCCACTTGAAAATGAGATGTTTCATCTAAAGGGGCTATCCTCTCAATAAATTTCAATAAATTATAGGTAAACAGAAGGGAAAAGCCAATATGCTTTCACTAAAAGACTTCCTCAAAAATTAACCTCTCAAGTGGGTCTAATTTAATCTTTCCTGGCCTATGTGGCTACTTTTACATTTTCTACAAACCTGTCTATCTTTGGCCAGTTGTTGTTAAACTAAGCCATAAGTTGGAATGAGTTCATAAATATGTCTGTAAAATTCAGACATTAAATGTCAAAAGATATCAAAGAGTGCAAAACTAAAACATCATTTTACTCCCTATGTATTTGATTGTATTAGTTTCATTTTAAAAAATAAAGGGGAGGAGGGTGTCATAACATATGGACAGTAACCTCAGTACTTTAACAGCTTTAGAAATCTCAGAAAACAAAATAAAGAGAGAAATTTCTCCTTAGTTCTCTTGTTTAAAAAATTCTGAAGTGATAGCACCATGCTTAGCTTGACAGCTACAGTATGTCTCTGGCAGCTTTCCCATACCAACTGACTATTTCAATATGACACCTTCTACATTTTCTTTAGCCCATAATGGATGCATTTCTTAATATCCTGGCATACCTGAGACTTTCCCTCTTTCAGGATCTGTTGGTGGATCTTGAACAACCTTGCAGTGAAATCATCCACTTCAATGGTGCTATAAAAAAAAAGAGACTATTCAATCTTAACAAGTAATAAAAAACATCACATTGTTCATGAACTACACTAATATGCAGTTACCTTGCTAATGCGTTGTGCAGGAAGTCTGTGTCCTGGCTGATCTTGTCCACCAATGTGTTGTAGTGAGTTTGCACTGCCAGAGCCTGCAGGAACACAGCTTTAGGGACCGGCGAGGGGAAGAGCGTGAACGGAGCGTAGGTCACCAACTACAAAACAAGTTGTAAAATGCAAGGAAAGAATGCAGACATCAAAAAGCTGTTTCTCAGAAACACAGTGGATGCTGCATGTGAATGTAATTGCAAACACATGATTAATAAAAAGCCATTTGAAATCCTGTGATCCAGCCCTCTGGAATTCTGTCCCTCAGCACATCCACAGCACCACAGACCCCGCCACTTTCAAATCAGAACTTCAAACTCACCTATTTCGAGCCGCTTTCATCGCCTAATGTTCTTGGACTTCTATGTTTTAATTGTGAAATTTTTCCTTTATTGAACATTATTACTGATTCGTTCTGTATTTTATCTTGTTTTTAACTGTTCTTTTATATCTTAACTGTTCTTTTATCTTTTGACATTTACAGCAGCTTTGAGTTTTATGAAAAGCATCAGCGATGGGTTTACAACATGCTCTTATTGACTGCAATTAAACCAAAAACTAAAACAAGGAGCTTCTCCCTTTAAGGATCTGTAACAGCGGTGGTCCATGAGAAGCCTTTTTCATTGTTTTCCTAAAATGACTCCTTTTTAAAAATCATTTACTTATGTCAAATCCCTCATATACAGACTAGTTTTTAATGCCTACAAGTAGCACTGAATGATGTGAAGTCTTTGCCATACAATCCAGGTTTGTGAAAAATGCACAAGCTTAAAAAGCGCACCTCAGAAGAGTTGGGGGTCTCTTGGATCCTCATCAGGACTCCCTGCAGGAGTGCTTCATCTTTTGCCACATCTGCCAGTTCTTTAATCAACGAGGTATTCGTCATCACCTCATCTGGTATCCCCTGGGCCATTCTAGTTCACCCGAGGTACCAAAACAAGTCAAAGTCAACTGAAAGTTGCACAAAAACTCCTACGGAGGGAAAAACACAGTCTGTTAACAGATCACATTACAGGGGAGTAAAGGGGTGTGTTAGCTTATAATCAAGTCCCTCCAAAACAGATGTGTATTAACAGTATGACAGACAACTGTGGAGAATTAAACAAAAATGGTACTTCATTTTCCAGTAAAGTGGGAGTTATATTACAATTTCCCGGTTTAATGAATTAAATCATTATTTGAAATGTTACATTAACACGGGGGTGTCCAGTTCCGGTCACAATCCAGCAGGCTTGCGTCCCTGCTCCAACACACCTGACTCAAATTAAGGAGTCATTGTGCAGAACTTCAGCGGCTGCTTGATTAATTTAATTTGAGTCAGGTGTGTTGCAGCAGGAGGGGAAAGAAAACCTGCAGGACAGCGGCCGTCAAGGACTGACTTTGAACACCTTTGCAATAACTTTTTACGATTGTTACCATCTCAAAGGTTAGAATAATTGTCTTTGTAAAGAGCTGACTGAAAACAGAAAGAGGGGACAGAAAGCTGAATAAAAACAAAAAATGCATGGAGTTTAATACAATGTAATATATGCCTTATAGGTCTGTCGACAGTTAAACTAACCCGACGCTAACTGGGTTTAACTGGGTGAGCCAAAGTTCAGCTAAAGCGTCTCGCGAGCTGCTCGCAACTGTAGCATGCTAGCTACCTACCTTAGCTTAGCCGACTCGCACAGCTTGTGTGAATGATGTCCGGCTATGAAGATTTCTCACCTCGATGGTTATAGTTAACTGAACGACTTTCCCAACAGACTGCCAGTATCGACTCAGAAATATCAGGTGGGTCCCGTCAACTTCAGTGGGCAGCGACTGACAGCGTTGGTTGTGAGTGTGTGGCAGCTGTCAAGGTGTACACCGGTGCACACACACTACTTCCCGTATTCCTAAAAAGAAGGAAAATCCTTAATTTCTCATATGGTCACACACGTTGTTTCATCACGGACAGATGTGGTTCTCAAACCTCTTTTAAGCCAGTCTCAAGGTTACCTTTGTCCTATTATCAAAAAATAAATTATCTAATAATGTTTTCAAACATAAAAAAATAAACTATGTATAATCAGCCTAATGTTTATCAGAGACTTGTGCTGCAGTGCTGCCCAAGTGTACAGAACTGACCTGAGAAGTGCCCAAGAGTATTTTTTTTTCCCCCACACGTGATTGGTTTAGCCTCATGCTGCATTGAATGTACCTCGGAATCATGCTGCCGCATTTTCTACTTTTACGTTTAAACTTCCTCATCCAAGTTTTCATCGCAGGCTTCATCATAAAAATCTAATTGACAGACACACGTATCACTTGACTGACGACACACTGATGCATAATGGTAAAATGATCCAAAGGGACTTTTTTAATGCTTTACGGAAGAAATGATCTCAAGGGAATGTTAACCTTTTTTATCCGTGTGCTGAGCTGTAGTATGTGCTGTAAAGTGGTCTAAAATCTACAAACCTTGGCAGTTGTATGGAACATGAAATAGCATTTTCTTGTATTTTCTATGTTTTAGAAAGGATTTTACAAATTCTGTGTTTACCACAAACGTTGCGTTGGATTTCAATGACCACGCCCACAAGCAAGACCTTACTATCCATTTCTGATTGGTTGTATGAATCTGGTTGATCAATCAAGAGCTGAAACGTAACCACGTGAATCCACTGTTTTCTTGCTACTCAAAGTGCTGACACGAGAATGAAACAGCACTTTACTCAAACCTGATTCAGATACAAATGCTGTTGTCATGCTGGTTTGCAGGTAACGTGTGAGTCATGTTGGAGTGTTTTTATCATGACGTGTAATTTCATTGTTCTAAACGGATAGGAAACGCAACACAAGCTTATGGCACTAAATACCTGTGGTTAAATGGTAAAACAAAAAATGTAAATACAATAAATAAATCTCAGCAGTTAGTTTTATGAGGATTTAAGGTGTCTGTATGCCATACAACTTCTGTGATTATATTTAAGCATGTTGGATATAGAGATTAAATAAATAAATCTTTAACGTCTCAAAGACATTGATTTATAGATACGGTAGGTCTATCTCCTTATAAATGAAATGGAATGACATATTGAGATACATCTCAAGCTGTTTAAATATTAAATGCATTTTACTGTCACATTTATATGAAGATGCACTTGAATGATATTTCCTCTAGGGATGTAACAATATGAAAATTTCATATCACGGTTATGAAATGAAATGAAAAATACTTTATTCATCCCAGAAGGGAAATTCAGTATTGTAAAAGCGCACTCTTTTCTTTTTTTAATAAACATAAAAGTCAGTCAGTCTTTAGGGTGATGGCTGCTGGCAGGAATGAATTTCTGTATCTCTCCGTCCTACAGCGAACCTGACGCAGCCTCCCACTGAACACACACTGTTGATTCACTGTGTTGTGGAGAGGATGGGAAGAGTCCTCCATCATCTTCATCAGCTTGTGCAGCATTCTTTTTTGAACTATCAGCTCCAGTGGCTCCAGAGTTATTCCCAGCACAGAACCAGCTTTCTTGATCAGCTTGTTTATTATTATTTATTTATATTATTGTAACCAAAGTGATCACGGTTATCATTATTATCGCTGTATTATTGAAATACCCCACTAGCATCTTCAAAAATATCCAAAATATGTCTAGACGTCTACTTTGTTCTTCTTAAAGGGGGGACATCTCCACAGCACTGTCCATGTGGCTGCCTTTGTAGCATTCCACCATGATTTCATAAATTAAGTAATGCAAACTGGGACTGTTGATGCTTTTCCTGGCAAGAAGTAACATCACAGAGAGTTTTTCAAAGTGCAATAGTCAGTCATGGTTTTAGCGATAATTAAAATTTGAAACGGTATTACTAATTGTTGGGAATTTTATCACGATTAACCATTTTATCGGTAATCATTACATCTCTAATTTCCTCTATAAAATGTGTCGATTATTACTCAAAAGAAAAGAAAAATACTGTTTAAAAGTGAATTCCAACAGTTGTCAGTCTGCTCCACACCAGCAGAGGGGCGCTAAAGCTTTTTCCAATAACTGACAAAGATCTGCCTTTAGGTTTCCTGGTGCCTTGAGTTCATGCTCACAGACCTTCCAGCTGATCAGTAGGCTTAAGACAGATCTCTTGACTCAACATATTGAGGAGGAAAACCAAATTAAAAAGATCAGGTGTACTTGCATGATTTCACATTTGCAGAACGTAGTCATCCATGGTCATTTGGAGCAACTGAACTGTGCATGTCTGTAATTTTTGCCACGTGTTTGTGTGTATACTTGTAGATGTCGAGTGAACAGCTGTCAAGGGCGGAGGCGTTGGCATGCTCAGGCTGCAGGCATGCATGTCACGTGATGCTCTACTCTGACACCAAATCTCAGCTGTTTGGGAGGATTCCCATCAGACACATCATCCTGGTGAGCACCATTTGTGTGTTTCCACTTTTATGTGTGTATCTTGGACAAGTCATGCATAATCACAAATAAATGAGTGCTTATATGCACAGGCCATGAGCACCTTTCCATCACTGTTTGTTTTAATGAAAACACATATTTGCGTGTCTCTTAGTGTGGAGTCATCAGTGTGTGTGTTAAACAGGCTCTGTCACCTCCCACAGATGCAGATGCGTTTCGACGGTCTGCTAGGTTTCCCTGGCGGGTGAGTTTTTCCTGGTGCTGCTTTTGTTTCATCCTTGTTTGTAGAGGTGCAGTTGGCTTGTTTTTGCATCTCTTTAAAAGCATTAAAAACACCCACACACTGTCACAGGAATTTTTATTATACTGTATTACACTGATGATCCAGAAAGAAGTGAACCACAAGAGAGAATAGCAAGAAGAGTGAGTGCTTCTCTTTAAATCCTCCAGAGTTTTTTTTATTGACTTGTAAACTGTAAAGATAAGAAACTTAATGACTCAGTGATTTCTTTTATTTTTGTTTGCTACTTTTTGGTCACTGGCTCTCAGTTTTTATCAGCACAGTGATTAGCCAGACATCTTTAAAATCAGAAGTCTCCCTCTTCCATATGATACCTTGTTCAAATGTTTTGCTTGAAGTGGAGAAATTAGCAGAAGCTCTTAAAGAGACTAGAGGCAGGAATTTAAAAAACAAACAAACATGTATGTCCATTTTTTTTTTGTACTAATGGGTGATGAAGCGCTAAATACCAAAAAGAATTTTTCTACCCACGTCTCTCTCCGTTGCCTTGAACAGGCTGTGTGTTGCAAAATGCGCTGCAATTCGGTGGCCGAATTTCACAAGCTGCCCTGCGGACGTGACGTCAAATGATGCTGCATCCGCAGTTTTGATGCAGGAAGAAGACGGTCGCGGTGAATTCAAACACTGTAAGCGATAGTTATGGATTCTTCTGCCGTCAGCAAAGATCCAGATCAACCGACAGACACTAAAAAGTGTAATTACGAAGAAAAAGCGTAGTAAACAACACTATAGCTTCAGTTTGTTTACGCTCCCGTGAGGGCTTGGTTCGTAACTGCAGTTACCTGAAGCGCGAGTCGCGGCAGTCGCGAGTTTCATTTCTTAATCTTGCCTCTAGTCCCTTTAAGTGGACACGGCATAATTGTTTGGATTTCAAAATGTGTTTTATCCGTGTGGCAGCGCTTGGCAGTCTTTTAGCCGAGGGTCTTCCTGCCATTCTGGTATGCTGCATGTTAGGATCGGTTTCTAGTGTGTGCAAAGATCCTCTGTACAGCACGTATCTTATGCTGCTCCTGTGACAGTGTGGGGTCCAGTCACTATGCCTCTGATTGATCATGCACCCTGGCTGCACGGCCACAGAGTTATCCGTTTGGCTGACTGGTTAGTGTGCATGACTCTCGTCTGGGGGTAGAGTCCCACCCAGGCCCCCCTACGTTCTGCCACACTCCTTTGGGGGTCTTATTAAGAAAAGGTTAAAACATTGAATAAATTACATTTATCAGACTCATTCATTTTAACTGGCTTTCTACAAAATATGACTCACTTGTTCCTTTTTTCTGTGATTCAAAGAAATCGCTTCAAGCATTTCTGACGTGTCATTCAACAACTCACTAAACTCATGTAACAAGCCAGGAAATCTGAAAAATAATCATGATGCATGTAAAAGTAAGAAAAACAGCTTCATTAAATGAGAAGTCATCAGAACCAACACTGTCCCTGTTTCAAACTAAACAGTAATTATGATCAGTTTACTGATATATTTTACAGCTATACAGTAAATATGTAAACAAAGTAAAAATATTAACCACTAACAATGAGAAAAATTGTGTATTTGTTTTTGTGCAGTAATCAGACTTTAACTTTTGTCTCTGCTAATCTAACATCACAAAATACAACAAAATATTGAAGATTTGCTTACAGTTTTCTGCTTGTTTTGATCATTTCAAACTAGAAATCAGGCAGCTTTTTTAAGTTTGAACAATTCGCCATTGATGTTTTATCACTAAAGGGATCAAACGGTTTTACACCAGCTGTTTTGCGTGTGTGGAATTTATTACCATTTCTTCTACAACATATTCAGGGTTAGTTAGTGGTTATATTAGTTTATGTACAGCAGGAGGCTATGTACAGAATTAAATGTAATTTTCTTTGGTGCTTCTCTTTTCATCTATAACCAGAGTTAAAAAGTTGCATAACATGACTGTTATCTGGTTCCAGCGGGTCAAAACTGCAGCCTTCACCTTACAAATTGTATCAGCCATGGACTACACAAAATGTAACAGAAAGGTTTGCAGTATAAATACACACAAAGCTGTTGTGTGCACTTTCGCTGGTCATCCTCTTTGGTTCAGGATTGAATATTCAAACCAACTTTTGAATAGATTGCTTCCATATTTATTCCCAGGTCTCAGAGGATAAATCTGATGATCCTTTAACCGTTCCCCCAGCACCAACCAGGCACTGACATTTGAGATTACAGTTTAAACAGTGTTGTTTGATATTTGGTTTAGAACCCAGTATCTTTTCTATCTTAGAATAACTTTGGTTGTATCTTAACTTTTTAAGTTGTAGAAATAACCAAATATGAAATGACAGAAATATGATGTTATATTAGTAATCAGGTTCTTTTTTTTTCTCTTGATAGTAATCAGACTCTTTAATTTGATGGTTTATGACCAAACACTTGTAAAAGTGACATTGTAATGTGTTAATTGAAGGGGAAAAAACACAATTGCATGACTTTTTAATGGTGCTCACTCATCTTTTAATCTGGATATTTTTCAGATCTAAATGGCGGACATAAACAGTATTTAAGTATATTTATGTATTGTACATAATGTATGTAAAAAAAAATCAGCACATGTGGGAGTTCAGAGAGGTTCGTGTCTTCGGAAAGAAACTGTTATTGAATTTTGTTAGTTTTGGTCTAGTTTTGCACCTATAGCGCCTCCCAGAGGGCAGCAGGTGAACCAGGCCAGAGCCAGGGTGGAAGCTGTCTGATGGTTTTGGCTCTGCTGAGGCTGCGGGAGGTCTAAATGTCCATCGGGGAGGGTAGCCAATGATCTTCTGTGTCGACTTTACAACTCTCTGCAGCCTCTTCCTGTCTGCAGCAGTGCAGCTGCTGTGCCACACTGTGAATGAGCAGTAGAAGCTCAGCAGCAGGTCTGAGTTAAGGTCGTGCTTCCTGAGGACTCTCAGGAAATGTAGCCACTGCTGAGCCTCTTTGATGATAAACATTATGTTCTCTGACCAGAACTGTTGGCGGAGATGAGGATGCCGAGAAACCTGATGGTGTGAAATGTGGAAACAACCTGCTCGGTCACGGCAGTATTCAAAGTAGCAGCCCCCTTTTTTAGCTGATTACAAGACAGTGAGTGGTCTTTTCTGTCTGTGAAAGTTTAATATGGCTGTTAGACTACTCTAGAGCTGTGCTGAAGCTGATTTCAAATCTGTTTTGTCTGTTATAATAAATATACTGTATCAGCTGTCAATTTTATCTAAACTGCAAGTCTAAGATAAGGATTAGATGGTACTTAATTAAATCTCAATAAGACAGCACTCAGTTTGTCCATAGTCTATGGAACTTTCAGAGCGACAGTCTATTGCACACCTTTCATAGTGAGTAGACTATGAAACAGGCGAGTCTTGATTCTGGGTTTGAGGATACAGAGAGCGTAAATATAGCAGATGTCAGATGGTAAGGAGTTGCAGAGTTTTGGAGTAGAGGAGCGGCTCCCCGTGGTCCTGAGACGGGCAAAGGGCACATTAAGGTCGATGAAGGAGGAGGAGGATCTGAGAGAGCGGGCTGGAGTGGTGATGTAGTGGAGGTCAGACAGATATGGTGAGGCGAGGTTATGGGTAGCTTAAGGTGAACAAGAGGAGTTTGTAAATAATTCTTTGGATGACTGGAGCCAGTGGAGTTTCTGTTCCTTCTTAGTTTGAATAGAATCTAATGGATGTTTGCAAGGGGCACCTTGAAAATAAGACATTACTGCCACCGAAAAGTAGACAGGTACTGTAGGTTGATAGGTTGATTGGTAAGTAGTAATAATAATAGCATTTTGATAACAATAATAATGCTCAAATTGCCTAAAAAGTAAAAAAAGAAAAGAAAATGAAATGAAAGAAAAAAATGAATATATTGCAAATAGAAATATTTTTACAAAAAGGAAGTTGATCTCTTAGGAAATAAAACACTTCAATTTAATACCATTAAAAAAAGACTTCACTGTTGGCTGTATTGAAATTAGTTGCATCTTTAAATGCTGGAGCAGATCACTTATTGACTTATGTCTAATAGACTTACTTATTATTATGCATCCATATAAAAACGTATTTGTTAAAAGAATAACTTGTGACAATATACTGTATGTTTCTTTAATGAAAACATCTATTTTTGTCATGACAAAATTTTTGCAAACTGCAGCCCTGTTGAACGCTCTTTTCTGGGCTTTGTTAATTTTTTGTATGAATTTCAAACAAATATACTGGAAAATATAAACATTATAAAACCATACTGAATCAAAATTAGTTGGATTTTTTTTAGATTACAGGTTTAAAAAAAAAAATTAGTTGGATTTTTTTTCTAGCTCAGAGAGCCAAACCTAAAAGATTTTAATGAAAACTAGAATTAGTTTGGAATATGGTTTGATCTTTTTGTCAAATGAATTTTTTCTGGAGTAAATCTATGACAGTGAGTGAGGTCCTGATGAGTTGGTGTGGAATGACCCACGCGGGTCCTCAGAATCAGTGATTGAAGGAAGATGCAGGGTGGCACCTCCTCTGCAAGCTGCTGTTGGGCTTTAAAACTCAACAAGCTTTTCAATCAGTTAGATTTATTTCTCGGTCTGTGGGGAGCCGTACAGCGGTCTGTATTTATCTGCTTGTTTATCTGATGCTGACCTTTGACCTTCTTCCTACACATCAGGCTGGTTAACCCATTAAAGGAGACCTTGGAGGCGGGGCTTAGCAGGGAATTGTTGGAGGAGATTGGTCTGGCAATACCAATCTCTGTTGAAGATCATGTGGAATCTTGCTTTGCCGCTGCTTCATCGCCCTCCTCCTCTTCCTCTCGTCTTATCACTCACTTCTATGTGAAGAAGATAGAAGAAGAGCAGATTAAGGAGGTGGAGAAAGCAGCAGTATCCACTGCAGAGGATCATGGGCTGGAGGTAATGTGTCCTTTTGGAGTGACATGTTATTATTATTTACCTGATCTCATGTTCCATCCCTTATCAACCCCCCCCCCCCCCCCCCCCCAGGTTCTGGGTATGGTCAGAGTGCCACTTTATACAACAAAAGGCACTGGAGGCCTTTCGTCTTTCTTGTCACACTCCTTCATTGGCAACGCTCGTACCCAGTTGGTGGAATCCCTGCTGCGCCTCCACCTGGTGTCCCCCAAAGACCTGCAAAAAGCCCTCAGGCACGCTCTGAAGACACATGCAGACTCTGCAAAGGACCTGAATGCATCCCTTGCCCTCACAGAGGTGCAGAGGAAACATCCTGTTGATACAGTTTGACCCATCAGTTTGACACACACACACACACACACACACACTGGTATTCTCAGCTTGTGACTTATAATTGTATAAAAAACATCAGCTCCATTAACATTAATGAAAATAAAGCCATTACACTTAAACTCTTTTTGCCACTTTTCTGAATCATCGTCTTGGTTTAAAGCAACAAAACTGAAAATGTATTAACAAGCTGCAGGAGCTGCTCTCGTAATCAAAACGCCCTCATAAAACCTTGTTCTAATATAAGGAGGAGGATGACATTCTAATTATTCTTGCAGAGCTAGCAGCTACTAAAAAGAACACACCAACATACAAGATGCAGTGTTGTGTTGCCTAATAAGGCAGTGCACAGGTGCCTTTGTGGTTTTCTGTATCTGCCAGGATCAAAGGGGCATGTTCAGCAGAAATGTACATCTTTTCAGTCAGACAGAGGTTTTGTCTTTGTGCTGCTCTCATTTTTTGCTTATGAAGTTATAGCACACCAGCACGGGTGCGAGCCAAGGATTAATTATATCCATGACATACCATATAGCCTGCAGGCGAAGATTTGATTCTGTTTAAGTGTACCCTCGGCGCACATAACACGCCTGCACCAGATGTTAGTAACCTCATTCCCAGACAATATCACTGGCATTGAGCTGAAGCAGAGACAGGATCCTGCCGAACGCTTGTGATGCCTACTGTACTGGGAGTCCTCAGTCTGTCCACTGTTGTATTTTACATGATATTTGTATGGATTGTTTTACAGTCCAGCAGCAACACAAGCAGCGAATGAAATAAACCATTGACTACTTGCACAGCTGGTTATCTTAGCTGCATTCAATACAATATATCAACCTCAGATCAAACACACAGTGAGTGAAGGGGTCACTCTTCTTGGATTCATCTTTGTAATGTAATAGATTTCATAGAGACATATTACATTCTACAAGGGCAGATGCATCAGTTAATTACAAGCTGACACAGATTGATTCATCTTTAATCGGGAGTTCAGGGAATTGGTTACGCAGGTTAAATGAATTTGTCAAGGAGCAAGTAAAGTCTTGTGATTTGCTGTCAATGCGTGCCTCTTGATCAGAGTGTGTTTTTATCAGCCATCAGAAGGTAAGAAAAGCGCCACATCCGGCACAACAGACAGGATGCTGAGGAGACGGGCAGAAAGAAACGCTGCATCTGTGGTTGTGCTGATGTGATAAATGTGGGTCTTTTTGTAACGCTTCTGGAGGATATGCCTCCCTGAAGCATGTGTGTGAGCGTGTAAACAGTTGCACCGTGCACCCGAGTGTGAGGAAAAAGGATGCTGTCATGTGATGGTGTTGTAAGGGCGAATAATACAAGGTCATCAGAAATGCATTTAGAGGGAAAAAAAAAGAAAGAAAAGAAAAAAGCGAGGAGGAAGGGTGGGCAGGGATGGATGGAAGGATGGATGGAGGGGAGAGAGCCGGAGCGAGGGATGCTGAGGGAGAAAGACGGTATATTCATAGCAGCAGCGGTATTTATAGCCGCCCAGAGAAGAGGAGAGAGCGGGGGGGCGTGGCTTGGGTTGTGGCTTTCTCACTGTTTTCTACGGCTGAGAGGGAGGGAGGGAGGGAATGGGAGGAGAGAGACAGCTCTGGCGCGAGTGGAGAGGCTATTTGGCATATTTTGCACGGCGGGGGGGAGGGCTGTTTTCAAGTATGTGTGTGTGTCCCTGAGAAATGAGAGAGAAGGAGGAGGGAGGGAGAGTACTGAGCTGAGAGAAATCTGTCAGATTCAAACACACTGCTCTGTGTGAGCGTGCGTGTGTGTGATAGAGAGAACGAGGGATGAGGAAAAAAGCAGAGAGCAGAGGAACAGATAGAGACAGAGGACCACAAAGTGAGGTATGTACGGCTGTCATGCTGCTCTTGAATATAATTCCACCTGTGTGTGCGTTACAGTGTGCATGCGTGACTCAAGTAATTGTGTTTAGATGTACTTAAGTGTTTTAAATGGACACTGTCTTTACTTTGGGGACAAATGGATCTTCTTTCTCTTTATCAATTATGTAATATGTGTGCACCATTTTCAGGGGGTGATGCTGTGTCTGTTTACATGCTTGTGTAATTATCCTGTGGTGTTTATGTGGCCATTGTGTAGAGCCTGGCTACCACTGCCTTGACCATATGGGTGCTGATTTTTAGCCAATGTAAATATAACTCAACACTTCATTGTTGTTGGAACTGTGCAACCTCAGTTCCACTTCTGTGCACATCACAGCTGATTCACATTATGCTACTAAAGGATGCAGATAAGCAGAAAGAAACCTCTCAAATGCATCTGCAAAGTAGCCTTTGTGCTCTTGGTTTACAATGCAACAACAATTAAAACTGTAATGCTTTATAAGCACTGTGAGCAAAAAATCAAATAAAACTACAACCTTTTAAAGCCTTTTTTGTTTCAGGTTAGTTTCGGGTTTGTCAGCAGTGCATGTTGGTGAATGCACATGGATTTAAATAATTATGGTGCAGCTCACAGGTTGCAAAGCAACCTTGTTGAAAATGGAACTGACCTCAAATGGCAACATGTCACAAGGGTGGAAGGCTACCATCTGTTGTCAGTGCTTCAAAAACAACTACAGACAGATAAACAGAGAAAAAGAGCCTGAGTACTCTCTTATCACTTCAGGATGTGTGACATTTGTGCATTGCATGTACATTTGCTGCACTTGCATAAAGTGCATCATGAGTTACTTATTCTGAACTGCTCCACTTCCCTCATGGGAAATTCAGTGGCTTTACAGGAACTCAGATGTTTCTTTTTTTTTCTCTCTCTCTCTCCAAAATTAAACCTACAGTTGTTCTGTTTGCAACACTCAACGGATGCTGAATGATTTGTGAGTCATTTTTATTGTGTTATGTTTCCAGACATCTTATTTCACATAATTTTAAAGTAACTGAAAGCCATTTATTCACTGCAAACCTACAAATCTTAACAAAAGAACATTTTAAAACGAGGCTGCATGAGTTTATTATTTACATCACGAGGTATGTTCTTCCTGGGAAGGTTTTATGCAAAAGCATCACAACAGAGTTTCAGAAAAGTACTTTGATCTTTAATCTTCTTAATGAATATTTTAACTCATAACTAATATTTTATTACCAGTTCTGAGGCTGTCAGTGCTTGAAATGAGAAATAAGATTGCAAAGCTATTTAGCATGTACTGACAATAAGAAAAACATTTAGTGTCAGAATTTTATTTTATCCTTTTCACCCACTCATACTAAACATATTTAGAAATTGCATCGTAAGACAGGTCAGTCTGGCTTCCAGACATATGTTGGATTTTCTTCTGTTGGCAG
The DNA here is from genome assembly GCA_023101725.1 of Atherinomorus stipes. NCBI lineage: Eukaryota > Metazoa > Chordata > Actinopteri > Atheriniformes > Atherinidae > Atherinomorus > Atherinomorus stipes. The sequence continues at coordinate 576,195 of JALJCO010009308.1, read as the reverse complement.
ATAATTTTGCATATTTCATATTTCTGTCAAGGAGCAGATTTATAAAGCTGTCGGTTCATTGTAGCGGAATCGCATGAATCTGTAACAAAACACAAAAAAATTAATAGAAAAGTATCTCCAAAGACCGATATTGGCTTCAAGTTTATTGATGGGATTTGTTCATCCTTTGACACAAGGACGCAAGTGAACAGAACCAGACCTACACTGAACTTAGGTTAGTTCTGCCAGCGAGTTTGCTTGTGCAGAGTGGAAGTTTCAGCTGTGTCTGAATAGCGGATGTGGTAGGCAACCGATCGCCCCCCTCTCCACACTGCCCTACTGTTTCAGTTCACTTTTTCCCCCACTTTGCAGTCTGCCAGGGCCAACAGGTATGCATTCCACAAACATTACCTGTACGTCATTTTCTAAAAGTCAAGCCACCTTTCAGAGAGCTTTGGCTTCCAGAACGGCCCTCAGCACTTTTGCAGCCAGAGCCTAAAAGGCTTTGGATGCTGTGTGTATAATATGTTTTCTATGAAGCTGCCAAACACAAATAATTTGCACCCTTTTGCAAATATACACTGTTTTGTGTATGATACTAAAAGGCCCTGTGTCGACTCTTTATTTTATGTAGTGCAATGTAACAACCTTGAAACTAGTGATCCCTGTGGTGTGTGTTTTGGCAGAGATGAGAGAATTAAGCAGCTGCTGAAAACTTTTAGGGAGATTTGAAGGTGCAGAGTAATTGCTGCAAGAATAAATTAAGGATACACCAATACATCGATTGGCAGATATTTGCGTTTTTTGCTGGTATTGGCACTGGCCAATCCCCCTTCGGCATAATTTACAGACAGGCATCTATACAGGTGGTAGTTTCTTATATAAATATTATATGTTTAATGTTTCTTTTTGATATTGTTACAAGTACACTTTCTTTTTTATAACATGTTGATATTTCTATTTAATATTTGTTTACAAGTGCGCTGTTTCTCTTTTATATATTTATTTAAAGTGCTTTGTTTCCTTTTTTTAATCTTAAGAGTTTTCAAAACTAGTTTTCATTGTTTCCATTATATAAATGGGGTCAAATGCAGTATCAGCCCCAAATATCGACAGGTTGCATCGGCTGAGGCTGATGAGAAAATATCAGTATCAGCTTTAAGAAATCTGTATCGGTCAATCCCTAGAATAAAAGCCTTCACTGGCATACTGAGATACTGTTTCCTGTCTGGTATGGCAGCTGCTGCAGCAGTTTAGAAATTTACGCATGTTCTTAAAGATACTTGAGGATGGCATTTGAGCTGCTTTCACATTTGCAAATTATGAAATATGAACTAGGCTGACAGCTTTCAGGGAAAGTATGTTTTTACAGCATTACATGAGTCTGAGAAAGTGTGGGCTTAGTGTCTGATTGGTGTATAGATTTAATCTTTAAGGGAGATTATGTAACTTTTGTAAGAAGAGATAACACGTTCTCCCTCTCGACAATAAAACCTGTTCTGCTGGTGCAGTCTTCCTTGGTCTGGGTTACTGTGACTTATATTAGCAAAAATGGCGCAAAAAATGGTACGGCTGGTGTGGTGAAAATGCTTCATGTTTGAGGCCCCTTTGTGGCAATTTAGTGTTCCAGTTTTATTTGGATAGTCAAAAAAAAAAACTAATTTTTAGAAAGAACAGATAAAACAGATGAGGAATCAAAGATATTCTGATGTTTATTTGCAAGGAGTGAGCAAAAGCATGATCCTCCTTTAACTATAATTCAGCTTGACAGCAGTTGCAGTCCATCCTTCTGCAGCCACTAAACACCAATGCATGCTTTCATTTATTAACTTGAAGCTTTTCAGCCAAAGTGGAGGGGCACCTCATTAGATAATCAGTGCTGCTCATGCTAATAGCAACATAAGGGTCACTTGCTCAGAAAACAACATAAAGCCATGTGGAAAAAAAAACACTTATTCAGTAAGAAGGTTTTATGTATCTGGTGGACATACTGAAATAATCTTGGCTTACATGGTACTGTATAAGGTGAATGCAACCCTGGATGAACACAAACATAAAATTTCAATATTTATTCAATAGAAACTGAGCCAAAATACAGAGTAAAAACAAGGTGCATCCCTGACATAAAAGCTTCTAGCTAACATATTGTTTTCTAAATTTGATATTATTAGCAGTGGCAAAGCCAGAAATTTTTCACTGGGGTGGCCAGGGAGAGGCCTTTACTCACTTAGGGGTGGCCCATAAGTAGATACCTCAGAGCGCATCTTTATATATATATATATATATATATATATATATACATATTTATTGACTAATTGATTGATTGACCTGAAATTTTCACCAGCTGTGTGCCTCAGCCCAAGGACGAACCCATTACATTATGGTGGTGATCTGGATCATCTTCTGGATGCACGACTGTTTTGAAGGATTCTTTATCATTGTCAGATAGGCCATGTTGGAAAGGCTGTTGATGAGGCCCCCTTGTGGCAGAAGTGTGCAGCTGCACATGATGTCAGGAAGCAGAAATGAAACTTATGAGCAACAGTAAGCATGAGGATAGACTGTTGGACAGACTTCTAGCCAGTTGAATATGGTGAACTGTGTGCGTCTGTGAAGAACTGTAAGTAACTAGTTATATTTCTGCCTGAACAGGATGTTTATTTAGCCTTTAATGTTATTTAGCTGATTTGCTTATTCAGAAGTGTTCCTCCATTCACCATGTGCCTTTTATGCTATCAAGCTAGCTGACCAGTTACATGCCAGTTACTGTAACTGTTAGCCTTGAACGCATGTTTAGTCCTAACTGTAAGGGATTTATGAGTAATTAATACCTTGAATGTGTTTATTTGCCGAACAATTGTTCATCATGGCTTTGTATTTCTGTTTAACCCTGGAATTCCTCACCTGTAAGCCTGTCGTTTGTTGCATTACTGTGCTGTTGTGATTAAGAGTGACCAGTAAAGACAGTTAACTGTACAAGTGAGTCCTGTGTGTTCTGACCGACACCCCATGGTGAACGTCAAACCTCCTTACTAACACCTAAACAGTCTTACATGAACATCACCCTAATAGGCCAAATTTTGGAATTTTTCCATATAACTCCATACAAATGGCCCGAGTGGTTGGTACAAGAAAGGATCTCAATGAGTTATGTTTCGAAAGTTGATCCAGATCCAGAGAAAAGTCAGGACACTATGATCCAGAACACACAAAACATGGAAGTTGAGCTGATTGGTGGAGGTTTCCATTTTCCGAGTGCTTTTCTAGTTTAAGATATAATTTAGTGAAATAAAATAGTGCTTTTGAATTGTGGTTGGAAATTATTTAAAAACAAACAAACTGTCCCATAGACATTAGGGCACTTTTCCCATGAACAGTGCAACAAAACACCTTTCAACAGGTGTAGAGGTATTTTTGAACATTAGAGAAAACACCTGACTGCAGTGATTGCCTCAAAGTGTTGCTCAACAAAATTTTAGCTTCACCGCCCCATCCTGCTTGTTTTATTTTTTGTTTGTTTTTAATATTTCTTTTAAACCACAATTTAAAATCAATGACATGATTTTCATAGACTTTTAAGTCATTGCTTTTGTTCATTTCATCTTATTTCAATGACATCTTCTTTTTTTCTTTCTTTTATTTGAGGGTATGAATAATTTTGAGGATGACTGTAGGTACTTTTTTTTTTTTGTTATACTGTTTAGACCCCTAGGGGAAATTAGGGCTCTGCATTTTACCCATCTTTGTGCAGTAGTACCAGAGAGCAGTGGGCTGCTACTTATAGGGCCTGGGGAGCAGTTGGTGGGGATTAAGGACCTTGCTCAGGGGTCAACAGTGGTACACCTGAGTTTCGTGACGGGAACTCGAACCCGGGTCCTCCACGCCAAAGCCCACAACGCTACCCACTCCCCCAAATTATTCATATGGAATCAAAAATTCCAACTGTGTGGGGTTGTTGGAGTTGGTTTGGAAGCAGTTTGGGGTCTCCTCTGTTAAGCAGCAGCTTTCTTTCCCCAATGGCAATATCTCAGTGAGAAAAGTTTAAAAGTGGGATCTTCAACTTCTGCATGTCTGATCTTAAAACTTCCAACTGTATGGGGTAGCTAGTGTCTAAAAATAAGAAGGAAAAGTAGTATGGAAGCAGCTTGGGGTGACATTGATTAACCCCCCCCCCCCTGTAGCTCCTTCCCTGAAATTATTAGTCTCTCTTGTCATTGTGGAGCAATTTGGTCCAAGCTGCCCTTTACAGTGTTGTTTTCAGTTCATTTGTTTATGCACAGGTCTGGACCATTGCAACACTTGGATTATTTTCTGTTGTGTTTTTGCTGCAGTGTTTGGGGTCGCTGTCCTGTTGCATGAACCAATTTCAGTCAGACAGATGTTCTTGCAGCTGACTCTAGAATACTTTGGAATACAGAGGAGTTCATGGTGGATTTAAGAACTGTGTGGTGTCCAGGAGCTATAGCCACTAAACCAGATTAAATTATCACCCCTCCACCACCATGCTTGACAGTTGACCAACCATAATTGGGCCACGTCTGTTCAAAGGACATTTTTTCCAAAGTCTTGTGCGTTGTCCAGATGAAATTTTACAAGCCTAAGCTGTTTGGTCATGTTTTTTTTTTTTTTCTGTTGCAATCTCTCTATATATGAGCTTCTCCAATCCATCTGTCAGGCTGATGAGTGTCACACCTGACTCTACCCGATTTGTGTTCACATCAGTGAACGTACAGATGAAGCATGGCTGACAGCGCAGATTAGCAGGAGATCATGTTTGACATCCTCACGCATCCTTTTACCATTTCAATGCTCCGCTTAATCGCTGATACATGAGCACCTGTGTAAGTGTTGTTACTCTGCAGTAGAATACTCACATTTCCCAATAGTAAGCTTTTCAGGAAGTGAGATCAACTGAGCTTAGAGTCCCAAAGAGATCCATGCTTCCCTCCCTTTATTTTGCACAGACTTTGTTTGGCTTTGTTCGAGGTTGGAGGATTCAGGGAGACAACAGAGCTGTAAGAACGGAAAAATTTAGCATGGTTCTCCACAAAAAAACACTAAGAGTTCTGTACAGTTACTGTAAAGGGGTCGACAAAGCAGTGTTGTCTCCCAGCAGGAAATCCCCTTACAGTATCACCACAGAAGATCTAGCACAATGTCCCAATTGTATTACTTCTACTTAGTGGTCTGCTTTGTCTTTAGGAGAAATCTATAAACTGAAAATAAAAACCCCACAGCAATAGGCATCTATCACGCTACCCCAGTCACTATACTCCCTCTTGTCGTTGTTGAATTTACATTCACCAAGTGCATCTCATGACCTCCTCTTTTCATTAACCTTGACTTCAAGTATAAAACTGTGATCCCCAATAACTTCCATCTCTGTGTCCTGGTTGCCCTTTTAGCTTCTTAGAGCAGCCCCCATCTTTTTCTGAGTCTCTTACACCCCCCTCTCTCTCTCTCTTTCTCAGATCATTTACATTCGCTTTGTTCCGTGCAGATTAAGGTCGCACGCTGATGAAGCCCTCCAGAGCCTCTGGAGGTCTCATGGCCTCACGGTCTCATTTGTGGAAATCTCTTTGCATTTATCCAGCGTTCTTCTTACAGTCTACTTCCGTCTGAAACCATCAGTGCAATGTGTCTGATTCACGTCTACTACACTGTGAAGTCATGCCAGACTATTTTTTAGTGGTTATTTTCCCCAATTTCTTCATTTAAAACTGCAAAATATCACCAAAGTCATCACTAAGTTTTCTCACATTACTGTGGATTACAGCAGACCATATTAAACCAGGTCACCACTGGAGTTTGTATGTTTTGTAAAATCATATGATTGTTTGAAGCTGACTAAGGGGGAACTGTGTTTCAAATGAAAGCAACACATTTTGGCACTTATTGTTCTGAAACCTGTTGAGAAACTGACAGGATGTGGGAAGTGAAGGTTCTGTGTGTGTATTCATGTGTGTGTATATGTGTGTGTGAGCTTGCCTGCTTGTATATTAGCACTGCTAATGCTAACAGTCTTTGTCAGTTTGGTCTCCTGTTTTATTTTCAAGGCTTTCTTGATAGTTTTAGCATCCTGTGTTGAACGGATTGTTACAGTAGTCTCAAAGTCTCTTTTAAAATAACTTTGCCCTGCCCCCTGCCAATGGAACTTGTGAGCTTGTGATTGCAGCAAAGGAGGTCATGCACACTGACTGCTTGTCATCATGTGGCAAACTGGCTTCTGTTAAGTTGGATAATAACCAATCACAACAGTGTGTGTGGCTTCAAGACTTCAAATATATTGGATTAGAGGTGGTTATTAAGAATGTCAATATTATCCTCAGATAATTACAAAATTATCAAAGAAAATCTTTACAGCTTCTACACAGAGAAATGCTCAAACTGACACTGTTGAACACAGAGGTCAGCAGATACTGATGAAATCAGAGAATAAGGAAGTGGTGTGCTGGGTGGTTAGAGTGACCGTATCGGAAGAAATTATGCATTTTGTTTGTTTTGTTTTGTTTGTTTTTTTTCAGCAGAAATACTTTTGGGAAACACCAAGTACCTTGTTCTGATGGAAGAGACATTAATGGTACAGCTTTATTAACTTAAACAAAATTATTCATTCAGAAACATTCAATATATTGCCAGTGCAGATATACCCATTCCATTTTTGTTTTACTTATGGATAAATGAAGCAAATATGCTACAAATATTGTCCCGTGTGTCTTTCTAACCACATACAACTACAGGTGTGTTGAATATCAAGTTGCACACAAGTTCTTGGATTTTAACCCAAACTGATGCCTGAATATGAGGTCATTTTCATATTAATAACCTAGAATTGTATCTAAAGGATGAATATTACTCATTTTTTATAGGTTGGCTAGATTTCCTGAGGTCTTAATGAAATGTCTGTGCTGTGCTTTGAGAATGCAGTATGACAACACCTGCTTAACCCTGACTTTACAGCTCTGTTCATTGCAGTCACTTTCAGAAGGTTGGGTGATCAGTAGAACTCAATAACCCTTAATGTATATTATTTATGAGCACGCACTCACATGACATCTGACTGTAGAAATGGCGCCAAGACTTCTCAGTTTAAACCACCACGGACAAAACTGCTTAACTCTTCCACTGAACTGGCCCAGGTTGTTGAAACACCACATGGTTGTACTTCTTGTGAATTTAAGCTAATGTTACAACTTGTATTAGGAAATTATAAAAGAACTAGAAAAACACTTGGAGAGTGCAGACGTCCGCCAAGCAGCTCGACTCCCTTGTTTTTGTGTGTTCTGGATCATAGCATCCTGAATTTTCTCTGGATTCGGATCAACTTTCGAAACATTATAGAACTCATTGAGATCCTTTCTTGTACCAACCACTCGGGCCATTTTTATGGAGTTATATGGAAAAATTCCAAAATTTGGCCTATTAGGGTGATGTTCATGTAAGACTGTTTAGGCGTTGGTAAGGAGGTTTGATGTTCACCATGGGGTGTCGGTCAGAACACACAGAACTCGCTTGTACAGTTAACTGTCTTTACTGGTCACTCCAGGGCTAGTTAAGGTGAATGCTTGGATGGAAGTGAGTCTGGTCTTTAAACACAGAAATACAAAGCCATGAGGAACATTCGTTCGGCAAATAAACACATTCAAGGTATTAATCATTACTAGTAAATCCCTTACAGTTAGGACTAAACATGCATATGTGTTCAAAGCTAACAGTTACAGTAACTGGCATGTAACAGGTCAGCTAGCGACTTTTCCCAGAGAGTTGCTGACTGACAGACGGACAGACAAACCAACACTACTGAAAACATTACCTCCTTGGTGGAGGTAATAATAATAATCAAAACTTTGAAAACCTGATGAAAAATGATTAGCCAATTTCTTTCCTGAAGGGACTGTATAACTGCCGACATCAACTACAAAATATGCCAAATAGGAGCTCTAAGTCAGCCCTGACAAGGGCTACAGATCATTTTTCAGAACTTATGGAGCTTATTTCACTCTGGGTGGAATGACTTTAGTTAGTTATTTCTAAGCAATAAAAAATAAATAAATAAATAAAATGAAGAAGAAAAAAAAAACAGCTTTTCTCAAGAAGTTGCATCAGCAAACCACAAGTCAACAGACAGGGATCACGAGGACTTTCAATCACTACAACATCCAGCTGTGAAACTTTATCTCTCAACTAACAGCACAGAAAAAATGATTGCAAGCATTTTTTTTTTAATTATTACTTTTATGGACATCCCCAACCACCAGCCTTGAGGCATCAAATGTCCTTATTACTGCTATTATTCATCACTTCTCATCTTCCCTTCCCCCATTTATTACCCTCTACTCCCTCACATCCTCATCACGCTGCCCTCGTACTGTCCACTATGTGTTCTGCCCCCGTCACACCATCCCTCTTATTAAATCTCACTTCTCTGGTGTCACTGTCCCTTTCTTTCTTGTCACCCTGTCCTCATTTGTCCTCTTCCTCTTCACTGACTTTTTCGTTCCCTTATTTTGGTCTGAACAATTTTTTGTCCTCGCCATTATAGCAGCTTTCTCTTTAACTGCTCTTTTCCCCTGTTTGCTTCTCAGGCCAGTTCACCTATGGATCGGCTTTAAAATCCGAAGCTCATTAGATTTCATGGAAAGATCGACCCAACCAACATCCTCACAGAACGCAGCTGATCGACCCTGATGCAGATGCGCCACACACTGCTGTAGAGTACCAAGGCCAAGAGGTCAGTGGTGAAGGGTCACGGATTACCGAGCTGGAGCAGGAGCTGAGGTTGAGGGGTCTGAGAAGACTGTGGGAATCAGGCATCAGCAGGGAAGATCTCAGTGACAGGCAAGGGTCAAGGGATCAAAAATGATGACATCACATGGAAAGCTCAGGAAGGAGAAGGGGAGCCTGGCTGAGTATGAATTGCAGATGAAAGGTAAGCAGATGTATGTTTGGCCTTTATCCCACTTCTGTTTGTGAATGTACACCTACCTGTACACATGAATGCATGTAAGACTGCACATGCACACTGATGCATGAATGCGTGCAGTTGCTCTGCGCAATCATTGAGCCATATACTTGTATTCATCCATATGGGTACATGCTTTTATTCAAAAAGAATAAAAAGATATATGCGTGTTGTAAAAAGATGAAATCACACTTTGTCAAAGCTTGCTGGCAACACATGCAAAGATTTTTCTAATAGCAGTAGGTCAAAGATATTTATGGGCCTGTAAAAGAGCACACATGGCTGTGATAAAAGTGGAAACATGACCAAGATTATGAGGAATTCACATGACAACAGTATGTGTGTGTGTCATGTGCCGTGTTTTGGAGTGTGCCATGGCTGGCTCTGTACTGTACTACTAGGGTGTATTTATAGCTAGTATTAGTGATGCTGTCTCCTCACATCCAGTCAGCCTGGGGCTGTGTACTCTGTGTACTGTGCACAAAGACAGGGAAAAAGAGTAAAGAGGGGAAAGATGGAGATGGCGAAGGTGTGGTGTAAAGGAGGGGAAAAGAAATGGAGAGCAGGGAATGGGTAAAAAAGAAGAGGGAGAGGAGAGGTGAAGGAGCAAAGTAAAGGCAGTGTTATTTTAGAGAGCTGTGTTTCTATTAGCCTTTTCATATCACAGCAGAGCACCAGGACTCCACACTTTGACTTTGTTGTGTTTATTCAGAAGCCTGATTGTATTATATCATGTATACAAGATTACAACAAGTGAAGTGTGTGTAATGAACTGGTTGTTGCTATCAAAGCGTTCTACGAAAGAGAGTCAATCAAACCTCTCAGTGACAGCATTATATTAAATTTTGTCAGCTGATGGAAGGCCTTTAATTATCATCGATTCACAATATAATCTGTTGCTGGGCAGGCTGTGCAGACATTGTTTAGGTTTAATCTTTGACTTTAGAGACCATTATAATAGAATGTTTTTGCAAAAAATTACACTGGCTGTATGGTTGTATTATTGTTTGTGATTAGTTTTCGATGCTGTGTAAAATGTAAATAGAGATAGGATGCAATGCTTTACAATGAAAGATAGAAACAGGTTCTCTATTTGAAGTGACAGAAGCACATTTGGACTGGGCCAGACACAGGCTGAAGAGGTAACTGGTCATAAAAACAAAAAGCTGAAAGGGCTGCAGATTATTAAGTTAATTGGCAACAGGTCAGCAACATGATTAGCTATGATAAGAAATAACACTGTAGAGAGGGAGAGTCTCTCAGAAGTAAAAATCGGCATCAGCAGAAACAAAATTATGAATGCCAACTATGGAGCAATTTCTGATGTTGCTCAGCAAAAAGGTGAAAAGGCTTTGAATATTCCATCATCTACACAATATCATCTGGAGACATTTCCATGAGAAAACAACAAAGCTGAAAATGAAAACTGAATGCCGGCGATCAGCAGGCCCAAACACTGAACTGCATTCTGTTGGAGAAATAACTGCACTGGCCTTTCCAGAAAATCACCATCTATAAACACAGTTCACCATGCCATCCATAAACGCAGCTTACATCTCTGCCATACAAAGAAGGAGCCATCTGTGAACACCATCCAGAAGCAGGCCAAATCTCATTTAAAATGGACTAAAGCAACAAGGAAAATTGCTCTGGTCAGACTAATCATAATGTGAAATTATTGTAGGAAATCATGGATGCAGCATAATCTGAGCCAAAGAGAAGAAGAACTACTTAACTTATCAAAAAAAAAGGCAAATCTGATGTTATGGAGGTGTAACTGAGCCAATGAAACTGGCAGCTAGCTTATCCAAAGCGGCACCATCAATGCTGAAAAGTATAAACTGGTTTCAGAGCAACTCATGCATCCAAAGAATTTTTTTTTTTCAGGGAATGCCATGTTCAGCAAAACAATGAAAAACCACTGGTATCCATTACAAGTTACTTCATACTAAAGAGTCCAGTGGTGGACTGGTCTGCCTGCAATAAAGCTGGAATACCACTAGGGTGTAAATCACTGGTTTGATCACGATACAATATTATATTGTTACAGTCGATAGCAATTTGATGTTTGTCGATATCTCAAAATTCAGTCACAATATGATTTTGATTCGATTCGACCGATCAATATGAAATTATATGAAACAATATTACCAGTAATGAACAAGGTAACTGTTTTCTTAACATAACTGTAAACTCCTGAAGGTGCACGTGCGGTACAGTCTCCTTGTGTCATAACCAGCTACTGCACAACTATAAACATATCAACATGAGAATCCCCACTCAGGCAGAAAACGTTGTGTCCAAGGGGCAAACTCCGCCTCAGAACAGTGAAGCTCGCTTGCTTGTTGTAAATAGTGTAATCCTCCCTTCATCCGCTAGGGGCTGGCTCCAAGAGCGAGCAAATCCCCATAGACTCCCATGTTAAAAACGCCAACTTCACAGCAGAAATAAACAGGTTTACAGCCTGGTTCAAAAAATCATTTTAGGTTTATTAGGTCAAGTTTACCTTCATGTCAACTGTGAGGGGGGTGAATTTTTTTATAACTCATTCGTTTAGAGGTTATTTATTCTTCAAATTACACATAATTAAGGGCGCGTCCTTATGATTGACATGCGGCAGACCGGAAGCTCCGCCTGCCGACCGGAGGCTCCTAGTTAGCTCCTTCTTTGCTCTTAATAAGGTCTCAGTTTGTTACAGAGTCGCACAACGGCGGTGTTTAATCAGCGAATTGCAAGTCTAAGCATGTCTTACCTTAACCATGCCGCTTAGGGGGCTTATCTTTGTTAGCTCCTCTTAGTTTCGTGTTAGCTCAGTTAGCGTTTAGCCCACAGTACGTCAGCTGTCAATCATTTGCCCCGCGGCCGCGCTGTGCCCATTTTAGGATTTTCCTGGAGTGACGACGTACGTGACACGGCAAGATGGCGACGGTAAGACACGCCCACCTGGCTTCACATTTCTCTATTCAGAAGAGGCTGGATGCTACGTCCAGTAATTATATACAGTCTATGGTTGTGTCACAGGAACTTCAAAATAAAGCAATTTTCAGAATAAAAGTGGCTTGATATTGATTTTTGGCCAATTTGGGGATTTTGGATCAATTTTGGATACATAGATGGATGTATAGTTACACCCCTAGATGCTACACGGTGGTAAACATGGTTCTGTAGTGCTGCTATCAAATATGATGTTGACAATATTTTGGAAAATATCAGTATAATAATAATAATATAATGCTCTCTCACTTTTAGCATTTGATATCTGTTTCTATTCTGAATTAAACCTTTATGTCTGAGATTTACAAATACAGTAACTGCAATGTGTTTTTACTTACATTTTACACAGAGTTTTCATTATGGGGGAATTAAGGTTGAACTATGCAGTAAGCTTCTATTTGCGGGAACAGTCATCATTTTCATCATGGTAGTTTGGTAGTTTATGGTTATGTTGAGCTTTGATTTAGTGTGCATATTATTTCCTGCCATTTGGACTTTTCATTCCTTCCTTTGCCCTCAGTTTTGTGGCTGAGTAGATAAAAACCACCGTAACTGCGAGAGGAACAGATATGATTCAGATTCTTTAAACTGCAGTAATAAGGCTTACATTTTGGATTTTACCACAAGTAGTATGATCCCCAAATAATCTTACATAGCCAAACTGCACTTTATATTTGTGAAACATGAGATATTTGTTTCTGCTTCCAAATAAGTTGGCATCTTATCTCAAATCTAAATAAACTATAATTAACTCCAAATCATTTAAACCTGCACATTTCTTTCAATTCTTAAAAAAAAATGTGCAAAATTTTGTAGAAAGGAGTTTGTACAGGAGGACCAGTCCTCTGGAAAAGTTCAGTACTGTTGAAAAATAACCTCATGGAACAATTTACACCTAATGAGGTTAATTATGAACCAATCATTAACAGTGGCGTATCCCAAAAAAGTACTTTCTCATAAAGATAGAGAAGCAGAGTTCACCACTTTGTGACGGTCTGCAGGGACAAATTCAGCAATTTAAGAATAGTATCTCCCAAAGCATATTGAATTGCTGAGCAGTTTAATTCATTTACAGTATATTGTTACTATAAATTCTGTAACAAGGAAAAGGCAAAACAAGGAAAAGGAGGCAAAGCCATCTGGTATGGCCGTGATTTCAGGCCTTCGGGCCGCAAAACATCAAAACCCAGAATGGCTATCATTGCATGGACCCAGGAACACTTTTGAAATAAGTTTTTGAAGTTTATCAAGTTAAAATTCAAAAGATAAAACCTAAATTTAAACATCTTTACTTATGGAATGAATAACTTTACATATGACAGTGAATCGGTCGTGTCTGATGTGGAAGTGAACGGTTGAAAAGGAAAAATCTGTGATGTGTAAGGGGCACTTCAGTACAGACTGGGGAACGTTAACACTTAATAATGGAATATTTATTTCAGAAAGTGCCACATAGCATTAAATTATTGTACTTGAGAGTGGTCAGCCACTGAAAACAAGTTAAATGAAAACCCAATTTTGGATTTTGCCCTCTAATCAGTTCCAATCAGTCTTCTGTACATCCAAGTTGTGAATGTGTGTTTTGCTGTTTCTGTGGCTTCTTTGCAACAATATTGTTTTCTGTCATGGCAACAACTTTGTTCTCCGTATTGATTTTACATCCATAAACATGATGTAAATGCCAACTTTGATGGTGAAGGTTTATGATCATTAGGTGGCAAATCTGATTTGATCAAGTAATGAAAAAAAAAATTCATTAATAACTCCGCTTGCATAGACTAGAATGAGTATGTTTTACTACTTTTCCTATTTCCTATTCCTAAACTATTGTTTTGTTCGTGCCAACCCTGGAAATGTCATTGAATTCAGTGTAATTGAAGTTAAGAGATGCATCATTTAAGAACATTGACAAATTTGGTCATCATGATCAGTTAATACCATGCTGTTAATGCTGATATCAGAAAAGGATATTCCCGAAATTAGTCATTCATATAGAAAAAAATCAAAGCAGAAGTTGTTCAGTTTACTGATCATTCAGGTGTTCACACAATGTCAAGGAGGAAAGACACCAGAAATGATCTTACAAAAGCAGCTGTTGCTCATCAACCTCAGTTATAAGCCCATTTTCAAACAATTTGCTTTCCATCACTCTGCAGTCAACAAAAATATACACAAGTAGAAAACATTTAATGCAGCTGCCCATCTTCTGAGCTTCAGTTGTTATGTAACATATCCTCACGCCAACCTACCCGACTGTTTGTAAGATTCAGTATAAATGTATGAATCTTTATTTTTGCTTGCAGAGAGCGATAAGTTAAATATTTCATGCACTGGCTTAGCCGATGAAAACACTCACCTCATGCTTGAAATAACTCGTGTAGAGCAAAATCCATTTATCTGCATGTATCTCAGCATCTGTGCTTATGGATATGTATTTACTAAAAATGGCTACACTCTTTTTCTCTCTATCATTTCAGACCTGCGGGCCCAGCTGACAGACCAGATAAAGATTTTAGACTCTCAGGTGGAGGTGAAACAGCAGCAGCTGTCAGACCTGTCTGAGTTTCTCCGGCGTCGGGGTGATATCGAGACTGAATATGCTCGTGCGCTTGACAAACTAACTGAGAGGTTCACTCATAAAACCAAAAAGTATGCATGTTCTGTTTTTTTTTTTTTTTGGGGGGGGGGGGGGGGGGGGGGGGGGGGGTTAAAACACGTCTTTCTTTGGTGGATCCATTGTACATCGTTATGCCATAACCTCAAGGATTGTTTTGTTAATCTTCAGGAAGGAGCAGTGGGGTCAGTCTGTGTGTCAGGTCTGGTCTGTCCTGCTGACTCAGACCCGTCTAGAGAGCCGAGAACATGCAGCACTGGGTGACACCTGCTTCAACACACTCACACAGAGGCTGACGCACAGTACGGAGGACACGCATCGTCTGCATAAACGGGTGAGACAATGTTTGCTGTTAGGTCGCATGTATGCAGACAAAGACATGCTGGAAAACCTGGTGGAGTTCACACAAGTCTGTCTTTCCCAGCGTTCCAACAAGTCCAGCACTTGTATCCATCCATACCCATTCTTCTTTTGTTTTTGCATTCAGTTTTATTTTTAGTCATCATTTAATTGAACTCTACACCATTAAAGATAAAATAAGCTTTAGATATGATAATTTTTTAACTTATACCGTATACGTTTGTCAGGTAGATTGATATAAAATACTGTAAAGCAACAACCCCCATGATAACATGTTGGTGTTTGGAACTCCCGTGACGACAGTGCTTAATTGTGTGATATATCAAGCAGGTCATCCTGCAGCCATCCTCTGCGTTTAAGGCTGGAAAACTGTAAAAATCTTCATAAATAAGGAGGATAAAGTGGTTTTTGGTAGATTATGTTCACAGCTGTAAGAAAGCAGCGATGCCAGAAAACAGCTTCTCACCCAGATAATGCCAAATTTTGGCTTATAAAATGGCACCTGTGTAACTTTGTTTCTGGACAGGGCAAAAAATACTTAATGTAAGGCTTTAAATATGTTAGAAACATCATAGATAAGGAGGTCAAAGTGTTCTTAGTGGATTTGGTTCCCCGCTAAATCAAACCACTTACATGCCCAAAATCAGCTTCTCTCCATGAGATGATGCCATTTTCTGATAAACAATTTTGCTGTTTTGAAAATGTGTTGATTTTCCAGATGAATCTCCCTGAATAAGCACATTAATTCTGGCAGCCCTTATTAAAAATCCCAGATTTATTTGATAAATGCAGGCTATATTTATTTATTTACAGTGATCTGGCAAAACCTGGAAATCATCTTGGGATCCCTGTGGGAGTCGGGACCCCCAGTTTGGGAAATATTGCTGTAAAGCACAATGAGTAGATCACAATAAAGGTAAAAGAAAAAGAAGAGGAAAATAACACATCTTAGATCTTGATGAATGAAATATTCTAAATGAAAACAGGTCTCTCTTGCAAATGAGACAACCTGTATAAATAAAGGTGAAATAAAAAAAAAAAACAGGGTGCCAGTGGTGAACCTGACAATCCTGGTCTCTGGCAAATTCCCGTTGGGCTGCGTGGACAGGCCCCATTTGTGGATGTCGGGCCCTTTTACCACCATCATAGAGCCTGTGTCTTACAGTTTGATCACAAACATGCACATGCACAGGAGGTCACTTTGTAGGGGTCTGGCAGTGCTCCTCCTGTTCCTCCTTGCACAAAGGAGCAGATATTGACCTGCTGCTGGGTTGTTGTCCGATACGGCCTCCACCACATCTCCTGGTGTACTGGCCTGTCTCCTGGTATCTCCTCCAGACATTCAACACCATGCTTTGAGATGCAGCAAACCTTCTTCACAGCACATATTGATGTTCCATCCTGAATGAGCTGCACTACCTCAGCAACTTCTGTGCACTGCAGACATTGCTTCATGTTATCTCTAATGGTGAGGGCACTGGCAAAATGCAAACATGATCAAAAACAGACAGAATAAAGACAGGGAAATGGTCTGAGGCCACCAACTGCAGGACCCTCATTTCCACCTGTTGTCAGTTCTGTTTGTACAACAGCAGGTGACATTGATTCTCTAACCGGATAGACTGATATCCCAGAAGGGTGACTGACTGAGTTTCATGGTAATGGTTTCGTGTCCCCTTCATTTTTTTGTTTTTACAGTATATAAAAAGTACAGCACACTCACGGGCTATAGCCTTCAAGACTCACTCTTTTGTGTTTCCTGTATGATCAACCAACCTTGTGCTTGATGTGTAAATTTCCTGACAGATTTTTTGGTAATTTAACGCTACACTTGTTTTGACTGCACTTGTTATTATCCAACCTTAAAAAGTAAACAGGTTCATGCCTCAGAGATTGCAAAACAACACACCCACATGGCAGAGTGTTCAAATGTAGTTTCACAATGAACGCTCAAAACTTGTTCAATGACTGCCTTAGAAATATTAATTTTCAAAATACAGAGAGGGGCTAACTCCATTAGGTTAATTTTGTCTTCAGTAGTTCAAACTTAGTTTTGTTTTTCTTTTGTTCAGACCAAAGTTGTTTGTGAGTTGTTTCATTTACCTTGACATGTTTCGACTGTCATCTGCAGTCTTCCTCAGAAGCGTCAGCTGATCGCTGTGACGTCTGCTCATGTGATGTTCCTGGGCGTGGCCAACCTGACAGATCTGTCAGATTGACCACACCCCACCAGCTGGTGGTCTGTGGAGAGTGTCCCAGGTGTACAGAGAGGGGCTGCTCCGTGATGTGGTGATTTGTACCCTCACTTCATAGCATGAAAGTTTGAACCTCAGCCGAGGTCTTTCTGTGAGGAGTTAGCATGTTTTCCCTGTGCCTGGTTTCTTTCTGGGTGCTCCAGCTTCCCCCCACAGTCCAAAGATATACTTGCTAGGTTAATTAGTTTTTGTAAATTCTAGCAGTGAATGTGGATTTTATGGATATATATATAATGGGTAATGGATTATTAATGTGGTTATTTATTTCTCTGTATAGTACCTGCAATGGTCTATAGGGACCTGTTCAGTGTGTCGCCTGCCTCTCAGCGACTGGTATAGGCTCCAGCCCCAACCCCCACCGCCCAAAAAAACCTGCACTGAATTTACAGGGACAAAATGGATGGATAGAAATACAAGCAGCTTAAATCTCTTCACAAAATGATGTTAAAGGCCTCCTTCCACCGAAAACCCGTTTAACTTGCTCCTTCTGAAATACGGAGGGTTTCCCCTTGTTTACTTACACATGCTGACTTGCTAGCGTTGCGTTCCCCCCAGTCGGCTGTGCTTTCTCATCAGAGAAACAATACGAAGAAAAGAGCGAATCGGGAACAACCTTGCACTTCTACGTCACATTGCAAATAGCGTATCCCACGTGGGGTTTATATCTGTCCATTGGAAGGCAGGTAACCCTCCACTACACACTAGAAGTGGAGGGCAGCACGATTGTAGCTTCGGAATTGAGAAGCTAATTAGCTAACTGTTTGCTAGCATGGCGGAACAAACTTGTTTGTCGGCTCTATTTCCTGTCTGTAACAAAATAAGAGCGGAGGGCGGAGCTTCCTTCATACACTCATAGGAGGCAGCCAATCAGACGGAAATTCATGAGAAGGACCCGGAAAAGCCTGCCGTTGGACCACAAGCCTCTCTTCTAGTATACAAATACAGCTGAATACAAAGCAACTAGAGGGTTTTTTTTAAACAGAAACGATGCAGAATGCATTCAATAATATTGGAGAACACGGAAATATTAATGAAATGACCACGGAAGTACAACTTTAAGGTTCAATGTTTCCGTGTAAAGCTACTGTGATGGCACTGAGACTCAACATCTAATTTAGCTGCATTTGCCACATCTTTGCTGTTTAATGTCTCATAACGGACAATGTGTTTATCACTGTTTATTTTGTTGATACTTGTTTATTTACTGTATTAATGTATTTATGTGTTTGGACAATGATTCTTATATTCCTATTCTTATATTTTTATTTTCTTATCTTCTTATAACAAGTTTTTAAGATGATGACATCACGCCCCCTAATTGCACAAAAAGGCCTTGCGCTGCATTAGTGCAGCAAAGCAGCACAAATATTTTATTCATTTTATTTTTGGGCACAACCCAGCATTAATACAGTACAAACCCACAAACCATTTCATGCAATTGGACAATGTTAGGGCTGGTGTGACATCATCGTCTTATAATAAACTTGTTATACCTTAAAAACCAAAACTGCAAAAGCGAAAGTTTTGGGCAGAAATCAGCAAAAACTATTTTCACCAACTTTTGCGTGGGGTGGGGGGGATAGTTTCGCTCAGGTTTAGTACACTAATTGCCATGTAGGACAACTGAGTTTGAGACCCAACTGAACATATTCTTTGGTTGAGGATTTCCATCATGTTGTGTTGACACTGCCCTACAGAAAGGGATATATTGTCATTTAACCATATCTAGCCCTGCATTATGACACTTACATGTTAAAGATGTAGAAAAAAGACCAGTAATACATTCTCTCAGGACTGGGATTCAAAAACTGCCACACTGAAAGTCTGTATGAATTCCCTCTCACCCATTTAGCCTGGTAGCACAAATGCATTAGCGGTCTCATTCATTTTATAAAGTGCAGAGAATGATCCATCTTGTTGAAACTGCTTGTTGTCAGACATTCTCTCTGTACCTTCTTGTGGCTGAAAAGTGAGCAGAATCTTAATGAGGCCATAAGAGTCATTTTAAAGCTGCTTGAAGCTGTTGTTAGGCCCAATGCCAAAAAGTGCAAGACTCTTAGCTTCTGCACCATCTTCTCTCTGCTACCAACCAAATACTGCACGTCATGTACAACAACTGTACAACAAAACATTATTGACTAAGTTGAAAAGAAAGTATTGGTACCACATCTGCTTTTACAGACTATGCATATTGCATTATTTAAACTCTATTTTGTTACTATGCCCCTTCAGATACTAACTGAGCTCAGCTATGGACACTGATGTGCCCTGATGGAAAGTAATCAACCAGGACTTGTACTTTTCTTCCAAATTTCAATTTTTGTACTTCCACTTTCAAATACTTTTGAGACTTATAAATGTGTCTCTGAACACCATTTATTTTCACCACTAATTTGTTTAAATTAGCTGTAATAGACTCATTGTGGATAACATTGGGCTGTTATCCTCACAGACTTGTGCAAGGCACATATGATTTACCTAACATTAAATGCTAGTTTTATTAAAAAATAAAGCAACCTGCCCTACAGCTCAACAGCTTTTTGATTATTATGTACAAAACTTCACACAGCAAAGCAGCAAACTGTGGTATTATGGAAATGCATGTGCCAGAGCTAAGCTAATTGCATGTAAGATTTGGCAGTAGCTTAAGAAGACTCTCACTTAGAAATTAATATCAGACAAAAGTGTGATATTTTTTCAACAATTTTGCTATGAATATTGCAGAGCAAAGAAGTTGGAATCCAGATGCAAGATGAGTTGCTGAAAGTCACCACTGAACTGCAAACGGTGAGTACTTTACATCATCATGCTGCATGTAATGATGCAAATGCAACGACAATCAGAATGCATGGCCGCCAAAAATACTGACATGTGGTTTATGTTGCTTGATGTGTGTGCTAATGAAGGCTCTGAAGACATATAACCAGTACCACACAGACTGCCTGATAGCTGAGGGGAAACTGAAGGAAGCTGAGCGATTGGAGGAGAGACACACTGGCAAGTCTGCTGACCTTGGCCCTGGCCAATTGGGAGGGCAGAGGCGAAGCTCTGTCAAGAAGATGGAGCGTTTGATGGAGAAGGTATGTATTCGCCCAAAAGGACTAGAAAGAAAGAACAAGCCACAGGAAGTCTTGAAGTGTGGTTTCTACATGATAAACCACTTCCCCTTCCTGCTATTTTTGCATTTAGGTGCATCACCATCTGTAAACAGGTATTTCATGCTGTCTCTGCTATCATATATGTTAACTTCTCTAACTTGTGTCTTTATATGAATGCACAGAGGCATGGCAGAGTGCAGGAGACTCAGCTGAAGTGTACCAAGGCTCGTAATGACTACCTGCTGAATCTAGCAGCAGCAAATGCAGCCATGAACAAGTACTACCTGCAAGATGTCAGCACTCTTATTGATGTAAGAAAATTGCGATTTGTATTGCAAAATGTTCAGAGTATTCATGAAGCTGTTAAGTGTTTTTCTTTTTTTAGCTTTAAAGTGCCACTCTGCCTTGATATTTCCTTAAAAAGCTAAGATCATGGAAGGAGAAGCATTAAGAGTGTTGATTTTGAAAGAGGTTCCTCTCAAAGCAATAAAAAGCCTTTACCCTTGTTTTCTTCTTTTTTCACCCTGTCCTTCCACCCATCCTTTTTGCCTCCTCTCTCTCGGCAGTGCTGTGACCTAGGTTTTCATTTGTCCATGGAGAGGGTGATGAAGTGTTACCTGGCCAGTAGGTGGCGCATTCAGAAGACAGAGGAGACGGGCCTTAAGCAGCTGGAAGCTGCAGTGACATCTCTGGATCAAAGCGGAGACAGGGATGCGTTGCTACAGCAACATGATGCTGCCTTCTGCCTTCCATTTAGATTTAATTACCATCCACATGAAGGAGACCAGGTGAAATTACCGTGTAGTTCTCTGATGAGGCACAAATGTTACTTTTTCATTCACAGATTTAGCATCTGAAGTAAAACACCCACGAAGAAGAAAAGGTGGAGGCCAGATGCTTACGCTTTGGTTTATGCCTAAATTTGTCAGTGTGAAACAAAAGTTATGCATTCCAAACACACAATGTTTCAGATAGTCATGAAACAGCATCCACTGTGGGAAAGAACAAGGTCTTTTGGTGTGGATATTAGGGTATTTAAATTTGCAAACCTTTTGCATGCATTAAAAAGAAATAAATTGAAACAAAAAGATGCAACAGACTCTAATAAAAGGGGAAAATGCACGTATAGATTATCAAAGAGATGCTGTTAGGGCAGTGGTGTCCAAAGTCAGTCCTCCAGGGCCGTTATTCTGACCGTTTTCCATGCTTCCTTGCACCAGCACAGCTGACTCAAATTTAATGAATCTAAAAGCCTATGAATGTGAGTCAGGTGTGTGTTGGAGAAGGGAGACATGGAAAACCTGCAGGATTGTGGCCCTCAAGGACCGGAGCTGGACACGTCTGGCTTAAGTGTTATGAAATTAGCTGCAACTGATATAATTTTTCTTTCTCATCAAAGGTATTAATCAGCTGCTTTGGTGCAATTTCACTCATTCAATATTTATTCATTTTGAGTGGATCTGCCACTAGCAGCACCTGACTGGGAGGGAAAAGCAGCTAAATGTGGACGTTCAACTACTATAAGCTACAAGTCTGATTCTCATAGAAGATCAGGCTTCTTGAACCCCTTATTGCTTATTTTAATTCAGTTTACTGTATAATTCTTATTCCAAACGAAATCATATCAAAGATACTTTATGTAATAACTTATCTAAATAATATCTATTTAATTATCTTCTATCAAGCAGCATTTTTCTGATTTGACCTTGATTATATTTTATTGTATTGCATTGCCATATACTGTATGTGTGTATTTCAGGTGTGTGAGGTGAGTGCGGAGAGCCAGGTGAGGTATGAGCTGGAGACCAGGTTCCAGCAGCTTCAATCTCGACTGGCAGCTGTTACCTTGGAAACAGAGGAGGTCAGCTAACTGCCTGTTTAACTATGATCTGTGTGTTCCTGTAGGTCAGTCAGTCAGTTATCAGGCATAAAAGCATCAGCATGCAACTTTACAACATGAACTCACAGGAAAAATTGTTTGATGAAAACATTTTTTAAACAGAGCAGAAAAAAAGATGATCATTTCTTTTCTCTTCTCAGGTCAGTAAAACACTTAAAGCCACACTTGCAGCCCTGCTGGACACAATGTGTGACAGCGAGTTTAACCCCTCGCCGGACGTGTCCAGCAGTCTAATACACGAGCCCCCCGGAGGAAGTAATGTCCAAAAACTCACCCTTGCCAAGCGTCGAGCCAATCAGCAGGAGACAGAGACCTACTACCTTTCTGTAAGTTCGCAAGGACTCTTATAGAAGTACAGAATATTTCAAAGGATTTTCTTCTCCTTAGTTATCACATTGTCTTAGATTATTATTTCATATTTCTCCCTCAGAAAGTGAAGGAGTTTCTCACCAGCAGCTCTCTGGCCTCCAAACTTCAAGCCAAACATGATCTTCTACAAGATGCCATACAGAAAGGTACACTTATACTGATTAGATGCTATTTGTTTTAATAAAGCTGTTTATTAACTTTGTGAAGCATGCAAATGCATTATGTATAATCCAACTTGTCTACTGATAAGTTAGACATTTCAGTAGTGTGACTACTAAAACCTTCAATTAGCCAATGACTTTAAGCATATTGTTTTTTGTGTTGAGGATTTTGTGGCAAATTTGTGAGAAACAAGCATGGCTAAAGTGCCCTCCCATATTATCTTTCCTGTTTTAAAAGCCAGTTTTAACCTACATTCATGATTATCTCTTGCTTGCTCAGCCAAAGACTAACAGTGAAAGCATGAAACTTTGATTCATCAGTATTTCATGAAAGATTTTCTAAGACTGCTGCATTTTTTCATTTTAAAGACACATTTCTAAGTGTATTCTCTTTGAAACCCTTTTTACAGGTTAACTTCAGCTTTATTTTGGCTCTATATCTATTCATTTTATTTACATTTTCAAAGTTGGTGCCTACTTGTGTCACCACCTGAAGATATTTAGCCTTCTGGTTTGATTTGTAAAATCAGCTATGAAATGAAACTGTGCATTCTTTACAGCGACATATTGCAGTTTCATACATTCTCTGTTTCTGTTTTTTTCCAGCTGAGGCCGTTGACAGTGACCCTTCCAGGTAAACAACGTGTTTACACAGCAGAGAATAAAAAGTGAGCGTGTCCGAGAGAGGCTTAGAGACATGGAGAGAGCAGAGAGGACAAGGGGGAGGGGAAGGAGGCAGACCAAATTTAACCAAATTCAGAAATTTTAATCAGTTTACTGCTATGATCAAAGCAATCATCTACTTTTTCAGATCTTGACTGTCATTAACCTCATGTAAAATGGGATCATGCGTTTTATTTGTTATATTTCTCAGAATGCAATGTGCTCGGTCAGTCCGTGTTCGGAAGTCCAGACCTGTTTCCCAATTCTGCCACACACTCTTCACCACAGACATACTCTCCTACATACAGGTAACACAAACAAACAAACCTTTACTTTTACCTCCCTTCTTTGTTTGCTGCACTTCGCTGCACTGATGTTCAACCCTTTAAAGGAAATCATTTTCAAAATCCTGATACTGAAGAATTTGGGGGTTGGGGGTTCTTGCCGCACATGTACACTCTTGACAGTCACCCCCTCACCCCCTGTGAACAGATAGCTGCCGTCATGTGTATGGTTGTGCTTATAGCTTATTGCTGGCTTTCTCTCCTTTCAGTCCACCCCCTTTTATCTCTTCCCCCCTCGCTTGTGAAAGGGATTAAAATGCACTGGCCTCTTTGCTGCCTCCTCTCGACTCCTCTACTGAGTGTGTGCGTGCTTACATGCACCTCTTCCCACTGCCTCTAAATCTTTATTTCCCTTATTGTCACTTTCCGTTCTCCTCTAATCTTTGCTTTTTCTGTGTCCCTGCTCTGCTGTGCTTTGGCTTTGTGCAGAAGAAGAAGGAGAATGTCTCGGACACAGGTACCTACAGTACCGTCAGTGACTGCTCATGCTGAATGTCAGCTTTGCATTGAAGTCATGTTCAACACATGTTTTTCTGGATAGAAAATCAGCCATCTTGTGGAGGAAGTGGAGTTTATTTTCTCTCATTTTGAGAAATATGAGCAGTTTTGTAGATGCTTTTGATAAATTAATCGATTAGATGTAAGGGTTAATTATTTGTATTGGTAGTTAAGACTTTTGTTGCTGAGTAATAGATCCATTATTGCTTGATTTACCTTTAAAAGGCCCAATACTTTTTTTTTTTGTCTGCTTATTTTTTGATGTAAAAGTGCATGAAAAACCTGGACTCTTGTAAGCACAGTCAACATACAGACATAGTTTTTTGTCATAACAGCCTCACTTGTCAAATTATGAGGCTAAAATGGTGTAAAATGAATGTATCAAAATTATAGCACCATAAAGGCCAACCAAACAAAAAACTGAATTTATTACAAACTGTAGTTTGTAGAAATAAGCTCAACAGTGATCAAGCCTTATCTCATCAGCATATCATTCTCTCAAGTCTCGGCTCTCAGGAGAAAAAAATATTGGCACTGAAACAAACACACAACAGAAAGTATTTACATATTTACACTTTTCCTCCAGGGTTTGTTTTTTCTTTTTGTGGGGGGGGGGGGGGGGGGGGTCTTATGCTATTTTTATTCACATTTTCACAAAATCAGCTCAAAGTGGAAGTTAGGCTGCACCGCGGCGTGGTGGTTTGCACTGTAGTCTCACAGTAAGAAGGTTGCCAGTTCACTTCCCGGCTGTGGAGGGGGTTCGAACCATTCCAGCAGGGGCCTTCCTGTGTGGAGTTTGCATGTTCTACCCGTGTATGCATGGGTTTTCTCTGGGTATTTTGGCTTCCTCCCACCATGCCGTGCATGTTAGGTTAATTGGTTACTCTAAATTGTCCATAGGTATGAATGTGAGTGTGAATGGTTGTCTGTCTCTCTGTGTTGGCCCTGACAGACTGGCGACCTGTACAGGGTGTACCTGCCTCTTGCCTGATAATCGCTGGGATAGGCTCCAGCAACCCCACGACCCTGAACTGGATAAGCAGTATAGAAAATAACTGACTGACTGACAGCTCAAAGTCAGCAGGTTTTTGGTCTCACTACATCAAACACATCCTCTTGGCTTTATTCCAGCCATAGAAGACCATTTTTGTTCTTTTCACAGTCATATAACTTTATTGTCACTTGCTGATCTTTGGCTGCTCCTGCTCTTTGGCCTCGATGCAGGTGACTTATAGAATAAGGTAAAACAAGTTTCTATATATTTCACATAGCACCAGTAATAGCGCAACTTTGCTATTGTACCCAATGATAAATATTTTAAATGTAAGCCTTAAAAACTGTCTGAAACTCCATAAGCTATGAGAAGAAAGTGGGTGTTGGTGGATAAAACACCTGCAAGCCAAAATTTTCTCTTGTCAAGATAAAGCTGAATTGGGATTTTTAAAAAGCAACAGTAATAACTTTGTTTCTGGATAATGGATGGAGGCGTTTCCTTGCATTTCTTTGCCGAATTCGACAAGATGCACATTCAGAACACCCGGTGTGTTCATGTCTGGTTCATATCTGTTTGCTAGTACGTGGCGCGATGCGCAACCAATAGTCACCTGCAACATCACAGCCTCGTCCCGGATGGAAAAGTTACCCCCTCCGTCCACTGCCTCCGCTCCGCTCCGGTCCACACAACGCAGCAAATCCGTTGCTATTTTAATCAACAAGAAGCAGTCCACTACTCTGCCAGCGCTCCGCTCCGACACGTCCGCTCAGGTCCGTCGGCCTCCGCCAAAAATACGGATCACCTCTATTTTCTGGTCTGCTCTAGTCCGCCCCATTCTGTTTGGAGGAAGTTGCAAAGCTGAAACATCTGGTTTATGAAGTTTTTTTTACATCCACTACAGAAGAAATTGATTGCTGTGTATAAAACTTACTGAGCATATTGTAGCATCTCATTAAAAACTGTTTCATGAAATAATATTGCATCTTGTGTGACTTGAAAGTGGGCAAATTGGGCAATATGTGTAGTTCAATGTGCCGTATACTCCTACAAAACCTGGCATGTACGACACAATGTCTCCTTCGAAGTTGCAATGAATGAAAAGTTTATTGTCGCTGCTGTTTATCCACACCATTTCCCGCGTGAAGTTGGAAATTTCGCGCATGCTCCTTTGCCTGCTTTGTGACTGAACAGAGAGGGCGCTGGCGGAGTAAGTGTGCGAGAGTTTTTGCAGCCCGCTGGAAAAGACAGACTGGAGCGGATCGAGGCGGAGCGGAGACAGTCGACAGGAGGTGTTACATAGTGCGGTATCTGAGCCTCGGGATGCTGCTGGGCAGTGACGGCTCAAAAATGTGCATGATGGATGTTGGTGTGCCATCGAAACAAGTCAAACATATTTTTAAGGTCTAAAACTTACATTGTGGGTCTTTAAGCTGTATAATAGGCTGTAAAAGGGAAACTTTTTTTCTCAAACTTTCTATCAACTCCTCTTTTTTATCTATTGCAGACACATCTATTGATCAATATACTGTATATTACTATCAAATTATCACAGAGCCCTGCTCTCCACCATGGAAACACAAGGCCTTTGTTAAACCGGGTTTGGTCTCTTTCTTTATCATACAGCTTCTTCGTCAACTACCGTTGTTTATTTCGAGGTAATGTGACATTCTCATTGTCTTCAGGTGAAGGTTCCATCCTGCTGTTGCCCATTTTGATTCTAACATGCAAGCTGCCATTGTTCACTTGCAGTGGCGTTTTATAGGGAGGGAGGGCCAAGGGCTCCAAGCGGAGAGAGGAGGCGGTGATTCACATGAATGTGAACACACAGCTGGACCGTCTAACAAGCAGGAGACTGGACATCAACATAGAGACAGCGTGTGTCGTTTTGCTATACTCCAGATGAAATTACACATCTAGTTCTTCACATTGATATTTTTTTGATTCTTTCTATCTAGAGATGATGCATTTTTGATTATTTCCCCTTTAATTGGTGGAAAGTTTGACATAAAGTGGCTTTATCATACAATTAAAGTATTAAAATGGTGGACTCTCAGCAACATTATAAAAAAAAAAAAACTTTTTCAGTTACAAAAATGAGAGATAATTGTGTCATCATGGACGGCTTACTGTGGATTTACCATATAGCCTCTGAATAAACACTATTTTATGGCTGAAGTGTACACTTCCCCTAATAATGCCCGGAAAACTTCCATACAGTAAATCACCTAATGGGTAAACTTTCACTTACAATTTACCTCACAGTCACACATGGCTGCCCTGAGAAATTGTTGACAATATAACCAAAAGCACTCAGGGGTGCCGGCCACCTAGTTTTTAGGGTTAAACAAGCAGAGTGCAGTTCTAGGTTTGGCATTAATATCACCCACAGAACCATATGGATACAATGGATGCCTTTGGAAGTCCATGGTCTCTCCATGTCTGTCTTTAGACCAGACACACTCATAAGCAGCTTCCAGGTGGCCACTGCTGGCGTGTCAAATACCTCACATAGCAGATACAGTAAGTGTGAACTGCTGAGTGAGAAACACTGTAACCAACATAAGATTAAAGGGTGCTACCTAATTACTATACATTAACCAGTTGTCAATCACAAGTTAGCCCAGCTTTAAAGAATACCGACTTAGCATAGTTTTGTTTCAGGGAGACAGTTTTAGAAAAAAATAACATTGTGTCAAAAACATCAGACTCGTAAATAACATGTAAAATGGGTGACAAATCAAGTGAGAAGTCCTCTGATAAACTAAAATGTGCCTTTATTTATAGCTGAAGATATTTTTTTTCCACTGCTGTTCGTTCAAAGATCCAATCCAGAGGGCACATCCATCTCTATGATTTTTCATGGCAGCTGCTGAATCCAGACCAAGGAGAGGTGGATCAGACTGAGACTTATGACATCAGATGGGCTGTTTGTGGATCTACATTTCTTAATAAGAAATAAAAATAACTTGTGGATGAATTATAATAAAATATTGTAGAATACTTCTATTGAGAGTAAGTAATAGAAGTAAGTCTACTTGTTACTCTACTTTCTGGTTGGGCAGAGATGTTGGTGTTTCAGTGTTAGAGTTTCAGTTTAATGTTTGATTTGTTTATAAATGATTTGTCTGAGCTTTAGTCCCTAGAACCACAATCTTCTGGAAAATATTTGGCCACAGGATAGCATACAAATTCTGAATATAGCATATGTATTCACCATTAGATTACAAAAGTCTGTAATAAACATCTACGGTAAATGTTTGTCATCAAATTTCAATCATAGTGTTTCAAAATGATTAAAGAATCTAATCTGGAATAGTATTAAATCTAAAAATGAGTACAGACATTGGAAAAAAAAGAAGAAAAAAAAACAAGTTAGGGATTTTAAGATGCTTATTTATTTTCCTTGTTTGTATTTAGTGTAAATGTAAAGAGGGATGCTATGTTCTGCACAATGACTCTCAGGCTATGTCATTTTATCACATTTTTGGGGCGATCTAATCACAAGTTAACAGCTTAAAGTATGTGTGTTCACACTTGGCTTAAAAATATGTCCTCACATGAATCATTAGTGACTAATCACACAATTAGGTGCCAAGTGAACAGTAAGCAGGATGTAAGTAAGTCTTCTAATCTGTGTTCAAAGTCACAAACAAATTATACTGTTATGATGACAATAACACATTCCTGATTTGCTTTACTTGTATTATTTTGGATTTCTGCTAAATAAATTCCACAAATTGTGTTATGTAACAGATGTATAACAGAGCAGCAAAACGAGCATGAAATATTGATTTGTAATGCTGCAGAGTTCAGTGTCAACGCACCTCTGCTGACTGAAGACAAACAAACTGAAGCTTTTAAACCAGTCTCTTAAGAAAAGACTGCAAACATATGCTCACAATAGATAGCAGCTTTACTGCCTATAATACATCCATGGGCTGTGTGAGTTCATAATGCACGATGACACATTCTCCCCTCGCTCCAACGCTCCAGGTTAAAATTAGCTTTGTTGCATTAAAACTCCAGCTTTGAGGTGCAAGAATATGCACGGCCTGATTCTGAATATTTGGGGAAAGGCCTATTAAAGGAACTTCCAGGAGCAGCAAGATGGATTTGGAGCTGTTGAAAGAAAAAGTGTCTTCGGGGGGAAAAAAAAAAAAAAAAAGATGAACAGGAGATTTTTTTTTTTTTTTTTGTGAGTTTGGTGTGTCTCCCAAACAGTTTTTGCATAAGGTGTTTTCCACCGTCATCCCTCTCACCTTTATCTGACTCTGCATCTGCACTTTTCTCTGTGTCCATTTCTTCTTCTCAGAGCTCTGGACAGCAGATTCCTGTGGTGGTTGAAAGCTGCATCCGCTTCATAAACCTCCACGGTGAGTCAGTTTTTTGCGATATAGCAGCAAGACATGTCAGGAGAGCTTTGGGTGCCGGGGCGTGAGTAGGTGGAAGTACTTATTTGTGTTTGCTTGTGCAAAAGTGTGTCTATGTGTCAGGCATCACTGAACATGTGGCTGATATAATATGTTTCAGGGCTCCACCATGAAGGAATTTTCAGAGTTCCTGGTTCGCAGCGGGAAGTTAATCTCATCAGAGATGCGTTTGAGAGAGGTGAGAGTTCACATCATCTTACAACATGTTAAAGTGGCGTTTTGATGAAGACAAGTTACTTCCAGAGCCGGATATGTTGTGTATATATGAGAAATAAAAAGTGTCTTCGGGAAAATCAAAAGAAATCTCACAAAGACAGAAATTGTTCACCTGGAATTTATTACTATTACTTCAGCTCAGTCCAGAGAGCATATAACTACAGGGTCAGTGAAGGGATCACATCCTAGTGTGTGCACAACTGAATGGTCATGAGACCCTTTGCAGCTTAAGCTTTAAAGAAGGTGAGCCTTCAAGATTTCAAGTGAAAATTTTCTTTGGTGTACACTGGCAAACCCCACTTTCACCCACTTCAAGATAAAACCACTATTTCTAATGGATGAATCTATTACTTTTCCCATTGAGTAATGTAGTAAATGCTGTCCTTCTTCTGTTTCCTTCCTTAAAAATGGACTACCCCAGCTTTCAGCCTCCTTTCAGTTCTATTTTCTGCTCGGACAGAATATTATGTCATCTCGAGTAAAAATTTCAGAAGAGCTACTGCATTTAACTGGTTGCTTTCCACATAGAGGCCTCTCAAGCTGATCCACTCATCTCACGCTTCTGTCTGAATTCCCTGCAGGAGAAGATCCTCTGTCAGACAGTGAGTGTGACCTGGACTCTGTGGCTGGTGTACTGAAGCTGTACTTCAGGGGTCTCGAGCCTCCTCTTTTCCCCTATGACAGCTACTCTCAGCTGCTGGAGTGTGTCCGTAAGACGCCTTTATGTAACCTCTATGTTTGTCTGTGTATGTTTCTGTTTTCAGATCAGACAGTTTCACTTGGGCTTTTTGGTGTCTCTTTTCACTTTGTTGGTTATTTGTGAAACACTTTGGTTTAGATGCTTTTCAGGCTCAGTTAAGCTTCGTCCTTTTGTTTGAAGTATCAGGGAGTGTTTTTGTGATCACAGTGCTTTGACGAGGTCTGTACTGTCGCTACTTTACATTTTTTTTTTACCCCAAGCAGACATATGTTCAGCAGGGGCGAAGCTAGACATTGCCATTATCAGGGGCTTAGCCCACAAAATAATTCATTCTTACAAGGGTGATCCAGTACACCAAAAAAGTAATAAACAATTTAATCTACTGGTGTGGTTACAAAAGTTATTGAATATTTGTATTTATCTGTCTAAAGTTTAACCTGTCCTGCCCATGTTCTTTAATGATCATAATACTACATTATGTTTTCATTTTAATGTATTAATGGAAAACCATTAAAGTTAAAACTCAGTCTTGGTGTCACACATCTTACTCAAAGTACAGAATTGAGTCCTGTATGCCACCCATTTATAGCACATTTAATTGTCATCACCATATTTACAGCTCAATATTGTTAGAAAAAAAATAGTTGTCTGAGAGGATGCTGGCCTGAGTCTGGATGTCTTATGCAGGATAAGTTTGTCATATCTACAGAATCAGGAGACATAAAAAATAAGACACTGTCAATAAAGAACTACAGAACAAAATTAAAACCAGTTGTAGCCCAGGACCAACTCCTTCAGGACAAAATTTACAATACCATACATAGCTCAGGACTAAACAAGGACTCATTCTGAGCAGAATTCACAGAAATAACCAGTTCTAGACCAGGACTCATTCAGGACAGCATTTACAAAACCAGTTCTAACCAGGACTCACTCAGAACAGAATTTACAAAACCAGGTAGGCTATAACCCAGGACTAAACCAGGACTCAGTCAGGGATATATTCATAAATTTAAACAAAAATATAAAGAAAAACTGTTTTTAAAAATGCTAAACACAGTAAATATCTCCTAAAATACAATCCCATCTTCTTCCTTTAAAAAAAAAAAAAAAAACTGGTTCTTGATCCACCTCTGTGTTGTTCTCATTCTTGCTGTTATCTTTCCCTCTTTGTACTAACAACAAAGATCAACCAGGGCCACAAAAAATATTATTGTAAAAATTGGCACAACAATATATTCCACACAATAATAAGGTTATTTGCACCTTTGTTCTGGAGTTAAAACAGGCAAAGGGTCATATCTACATATTGTGGTGGGCTGAAACTGCAATATCACCAGGTAAGGTGTTTTTGCTGTTGCTATTTGTACAACATTTAAACATGACATCATTTAACCTCAACTTCAACAGAAAGTACACAAACTAGGTTAAGTGTATTCTAAAATGCTCATGCTGGCATTTTTCTTTCTTTTTACCATCTGTCTTTTTTTGTCCTTCCTTCACAAATCAACCGGAGCAAATTATTATTATCCAAAGTTATAAGACTGTGTTTTAAGGAAGGGTAATGGAAAAAGAGCTGAGGTATGCCAAATGGTACAAGAACTGGACTGAAAATCAGTCACAACAGGTCAGATGGAGAGATGGATCCTCCCCTGAGCCTGAATGTTAAGATTATTGAAGCAGTGGGGGATCATCTTCACAGAGAATAGAATAAAAGGTAGCCATCATCCAAAGAAGAGCTTTGAAATCCCTTCAAGAAGCCTCGTCTAACTGAGTTCAAATTCTGTTAGATAATAAAGCTCAGACTAAATATTGATTTTTTAGCTGACTGTTATTGTTTTTTTCCCAATACTGTTGCTCTAAAATAAAAGCACCGCAAAGTGAATACCACTCACATAAGGTAGCTCTTTTAGTTGTTTTTTAGTTTAGTTTTTTACTTTGTTTTTAGACACATTCTGAGATTTATTACCAGCCCACCCATCTCACCTCACCTCCAGAGTTGAAGCACTTGTTACACGATTTCTGAAGGTCAGGATTTTGTGTGTTTTGTGCATTTGAGGCTGTTTTATGTAGGCATGAAGAAGCTGTAACTGCAATGCAAATCATCTTTGCTCATCTTGGCTCCTTCCTGTCATTTTTCAGAAATTGAGGGGGAGCCGGAGAAAGCTGCCCAGATTAAAGCGATTGCTTCCACCTTCCCGCGGCCTCTCCTCATCGTGATGCGTTACCTCTTTGCTTTCCTCAATCAGTAAGCTGCAACAAAATTCAGTGTCAGATGTCCTCTCATTTCAGATTTTTGCTGTGGTTATAAAACTACACACAATTGCCAAAAATAGGAAGTCACCATGTGTGTGTGTGTGTTTTTTTCCCCAGTGTGTCTCAGTACAGCGACGAGAACATGATGCAGCCCTACAACTTGGCTGTTTGCTTCGGTCCGAGCCTCCTGAGGGGGATGGATTCTGATGACGCTGTTGCTAGGCAACCACAGGTTAACGACCTCGTCAAAACCATGATCCTCCAACATGACATCATCTTCCCCGGCCAATCGGAGCTGCCAGGCCCCGTTTATGAGAAGCACATGACTCTGGAGCAGGAGTACTGGTGAGAGATGAGTAGTTAATATGAAATTGGGATTAGCAATAGAATAATGGTCCTGCAAATCATGGGGACCCTGAAAGTTTCATGCACTGGATCTTTAGGAGAGACATGAAAAATAATCCTCGCAAATGTCACTGTTTTTATTTGGGTTCTGGGGTTATCGCTGTTTTTATGAGGAACCAAACGCAACCTCAACAGTCCAGACATTAGTCTTAAAATATAAAGAATGCATGACTGAACATAAAAGAACAGTATAAAATTTGAAAAATAGCATGAGAATGTGACGTGATGGAGCAGTGAAGCTACGTTGCACATGACATCAATATGGTAAGAAACTAAGGTTTATTGGATGCAGTAAAGCAGGAAATACAGCTAAAAACAAAACAAAAACAAACTAAGAGCAACAAAGAACATGGCAAAACTCATCCATCTATATTCTGTACCAACTTAATCAAATGACTGTGGGTGGCTGGAGTTTTTCCCAGCAGCTATATGTGAGAGGCAGAGTACACCCTGGACAAGTCGCCAGTCCATCGCAGCACAGCAAAACTTCCAGTGCAGAGCAGGTTGCTCTCGTTCATAAAATTTTTTTCTTTAAAGTAGTGTAGTATTTATCTTCTCAGATAACTTGAAGTTAATGAATAATTGGTGACAGTCTTCTTAATTGAAAGTGTTGTTCTTTGTGTTGGAGTTCAAATATATAAAGCAGCTCCCTCAGCCTTTTTTTGATTGATTCATCATCTTGAAACAGAATTTTATACTCACCCAAAGGCATTTTACTGCAGTTAGCAAAACTTTGTATAAAACACATTCGATACTATTACTATGCTTAATAGATAACCTAAGTTTTTCACTTAGTAGGATAACCCATAGGAAAGATGTGCTGCTCGTTTGTGGCTCAACTTCATCTCTAAGATCAGTTTGAGCTTCTCATAATTGTATCATTTTGTTATTATTTGCTTCTGAATTACAGCTTCTAAGGGCTCCTTAGGAACAAGAGGTGAGCTAAAAAAAAAAAAAAAGGGAAAGAGAAAAGACATCACTATGGCAAAGGAGGTTTAGATGAGATAACTATTTGAGCCATACTTGAGAAGTGGGATAAACAGAAGAGATCTCATAATTGTCTTCCCCTGTCTAAGACATAATTATGTCTAAGACATAATAGTGTCTTAAGCCGTTTTCCCACTGAAATTAGCGGGTTTACATGGGTTTTTCAAACGTGTGTCAACCTGCTCAAAACCAGCATTACGCTCCTTTCCCATTGACAAAAAAAGCCGGGTTTGATCACCTGCTGGCAGCTGCGTGTCCTCTGATCCTTCCGCTGCGTGTCTGGTGACGCCATCACGCTGGCGTTGTTTTGGCTTGTTATATCACACGCAAGTGGTGCGATGTTGTGACGTATGCACGTTGCGCTCAACGTCATCACGTAAATTCGCGGGTCAACCCAGGTCTGGTGTTCCGACTGCAAGCTGATCGGAGCCGAGCCGCTTGAAGACGATTTAAACCCACGTCGCTTGCCGAGTCGTTTGACGTGGGTCGACGCGGGTCGATGAGTCATTCCCACTGCCACTAAAAGCCGATTGTTCAGGGGTTAAAACAGGTTTTTTGGCCAGTGGGAAAGGGGTATTAGACACATGTTTGAGACATGTCTAAGACATAATATTATCTTAGACTTAATTGAGATCAGGGGCAGACAATTATGAGATCTCTTCTGTTTATCCCACTTCTCAAGTATGGCTCAAATAGTTATCTCAACTGAACCTCCGTTGCCTTAGTGATGTCTTTTCTCTTTATTTTTAGTTCACCTCTTGTTCCTTAGGAGCCCTTAGGAGAAGTAATTCAGAAACAAATAATCACAGAATGATACAATTATGAGAAGCTCAAACTGATCTCAGAGATGAGATTGAGCCACAAATGGTAAGCACATTTTTCATATGGTAACTTGCCAAAAATTAGCACTTGGGAATTATTTGCGATTAAAAACGTTTTTTTCTCTATATGCTTTGATTTTTGTTATACATTTATCAGAATCTGGAGTTTCACTGCAATTGACGGCTCTCACCAGAGAATTGAGTTTTATTTGTGACATTACATAAGTGGCTCATAAAAGGAAATGCTGCAGTGTTTGAGTTCCAGCTTGCGTGTCAAATAGTAGAGGAACTGTGCATGACCTCCTACTTAATTTTTTCTGCTTATGTGCAGTGAACCAATCACAGAAGAGGGAGATGGAGAGACTGAGCATCTGCCCAGTGAGGATGGTCAGTGCACACACAAACATGAAACATTTTGGCAATGCATCACCTACCCTGTTTCAAACGCACACCTTTTATGGGTGATCACTTCAAATCATGATTTATGAAGGAATTGTGAGGATTTTTAGTGAAATTTGTTAAAAATTTATGCACAGAGTGGGAGGCAGTGGCGATGTTCGACTATGTGGCCAGATCTCCAGCAGAGCTTTCTTTCAAGCAAGGAGAGCCTCTTATTCTTCACAGCAAAGCCTCCTGTGACTGGTGGAGAGGAGAAGTGGGAGGAGTTAAAGGTCTCATCCCTCATAAGTACATCAGCGTGTTGGAGGGGTGAGTAAACTTTGTTAACATGTCATTAAGGTGTTCACTTTGACAGTCCTGTTTATTACATATGGCCAAAATTCTTTCAGATATGCTAACACCTGTTTTCATCTGTGAGTGGATCCAGTGGCCTCAGGTGCATTGATGACTAAACTTATACTTGCTTTTAGTGCCTTTTAAAGCCAAGCAGTGCTCCAACCCCCTACTGAACACAGCTGGTACTGTAGTTTTAAACCTCAGAGTTCTGTCTTCCCAAACAGTTGTTTGTCCGTTCAGAGATACAGTAGTGAAAATGGTGGCACAAATATGGCTAGCCTGGCTGGTACACCAGCCTGACCAACGCCATGTATGAGATACACGGCAAGTCATCCTGGGTTCCCTCCATTGGAGAATGATTCCACTCCGGTAAAAAATTGACCGGAACAATCACAGCGCAGCAGTAGAATTATTAACAGGAACGTAAAACTCCTCCGACATCTCCACCGCTGTTTCTGTTCTGTTTTGGTGCTTAACTAACGGCTTCCTACCACCCTCTACAAGAGTCTGTATTTTTCTGCTGTGTTCAATGATAATAATAATAAAAAAATAAATAAATAAATTAAAAAAAACTAACAGCTTCCGGGTCATAGTCACATGACGTGCAACACAAACGCTTTCCTATATTAGTAGTTCAGCAATAAACAATGCTTACCTGTAACAGAGTATTTATAATAATAAAACCAAACATTCTATGTTAATATACACAAGAAAATTACATTAAATAGAGAGAGAAAAACAACGTGTAAACGCTGACTTCCGGTGTCGCCATAGCAACATAGCAACAGAGTGCTGAACTACGCTTAAGGCCACCAGCTACAGTCACGTCCATGTTTCTCTGATGAGTTCTCTCGGGTTCATTTTCCTCCTGTTAGTCCCTCTCGTCTCGTATTGGAAATCAGTCTCCAGCTGAGGGAGCCCAGACTGACTTGCCGTGTTTCTCATACATGGCGTTGGTCAGGCTGGTGTACCAGGCTAGAATATGGCAGCTTCCAAATATGGACCCCAGCAATTACACATAAACTGCTTTTTCAAAGAGGTTTTCTGAATATTTAAGTACCAATAGAAACACAGTTTTTAATTATATTTTACATTTCTATGACATTGACCTTTGATTTTTGCTAAGCGCTGCACCTTTAAAGTGCTTTGTACAACTGGCCTTTGAATACTGGAGGGTATCATGGTTTCTTGTTGGCTAAATCATATCAAGCCTTAACATTTTATCAATGCAAATATTATTTTTATTTTATTAATTTTTTCCTACACAGGCTGTACAGGTATTCTTTTTCTTTGTACTTTGATGCTACTCGAAGAAATTTATTAAATCAATTTACATGAAGGGAATGTAAATATCATAATATTAAACAGAATATTGTAATTCTCACATACATAGAAATGTTAATATTGATCTGGAAGACATTTAAGTGGACTCTGCTTTGCATTAAGACTGTTTAGTTTTACTGTATGCTGAACTAATTAACTTTATTATAGGCTATAAAGCTTTCAGCTACGCTAACTTGTTGCATACTAACTAAGCAGCTCATGACTATCTTTGAATTTTTAAAGAAAAAGGGAGGCGTGGTTCCATTATCAAATCTAAAAAAGTAATACTGTTTACAAATTACAGTAATTTAATTGTTGGGGACAATTTAATTATTAAAATTTTTCCCGCCACATAAGTTGGGTTGTCAAGGCGGAGCATTTTTCCTTTGGTTCAGTGCCCAGGTTTTGAGTAGTTAGAAGTAATATCTGAGAGAAAAACAACTAGAAATGTTGACGAGTTTAAATCAGTGCTGAAACCGGCTAAATACTGAGAGGACATCATAAGTTTTACATAACAGCTGATTTGGAAATTTGTGTTTTTTAGTAGCTTCAGAATTTTGAACCACATAGTTCATTTCATTTCATTTTACCCCCTCCCACAATTCTTTTTTTTCAGTGTCTGTTCCCTTATTAGATTTATACTGGTCATACTTTTAATTGTAAAATATTTGCCTAATATATCTCTCTCTCCCTCACTTCCCTTAGACCTGAACGAGGAAAAAGAGACGAAGGAGGAGGAGGAGGAGGCAGTACTGGAAACCTTACAGCAGAAGATCCGCATATGGAGAACACAACTCGGTACACACAAGGATACACACACTCACCTTCACTTTAGAGCTTATGATCACACACAGATTAACACACTGAATAATGTGCATGTACACACAGAGACACTCGTATCACAAAACTATATATGGATGTGAATATACACAATAACACATGATACACACAATACATGCTTGCAAGCAGTAATGGACAATACAAGTCACAAAGTTTCTGCACATCTTGACAGGATGCGGGTGAACAGTGATAGCGCTTCGTTGCCAGGGAGACAGAGAGGAAGTGAGGGGAGCCCAAGCCGAAAGCCACAAACTTCCCCCGCCACACGACACTTACCAGTGTAAGCTTTATACACTTCACACACCGAGCATCCTGAATGCAGATCACATGCTCTAAAGATCATAGCCTTGAGATGCAGCAGATTCAGTTTATTTCAGTAGAAATGCTCAGTATTAAAGAAATAGGCAAAAGAACCTCCAGAATTACAAGAGAGATTGTTTAACCTTCATATGTTGTCAAAACAACCTGAAAGTGTCAGTGATACTATAAATCTTTTTTACCAATTAAAAAAGAAGCAGTAACATTAAACTAGAGTTCACCAAAACCAAGAAAACAGTCAGTGGGTGTCACCAAAACAATGAAAATAGCAAATGGACACTTTCACATAAGTAAAATATGCCACTCTACCATAAAGAGATGGAAAAAAACCCAACCTACAGAGCCTTCTACCCAAACTTGATAACAAATGTCAGATCCCACGATCCTGAAATATAGCAAAACAAAATAGTGAATGTACTTCCAACTGAAGAGTAAAGCCTGACCCCCATAACAGTAAAAGTTTCTGCCTAAAATTCAAACTGGTAAACATGTAAGCCTTACACACACTTAAACTGCAGAGCAAGAAAGTAAAGCTGACATTTGTAACTATAAATCATGGTTGTATTTCTAGGAAATCATTTGATGTTTTTATTCCCCTGATGACCAACTGCTTGCTGTACATCCATTAGTACTTATTAGTACATAAGTCCTTTTACATAAAAAAATAGTCATTCTCTGATAACAGGTGAGTTATTCTAAACCTAATTTAAAAAAGAGACAAAGATCTGGACTAATCAAGATGCAGCTGAAGAACATGGTGACAGTTGGGGAACTGCGAGGAATCGAGTCTACAGACTAAAATGTTGCCCTCTTATGTACAAGAAGACAGAGAACAGGACCTATAACAGGTAATAAGTGAGTCTTTTGAAGTTCTGGGATGGCTTTACAAAGTCAGTCTTATAAATTCCACTTCAACTTTGTGGTCATCACTATTTGTGGTTCCAAAACAGAAATGTGTATAAATTCACCTAAAAAGCTATTATTAACTCTATTAAATGGTTTTATTTGGTTTATATAAATACCAGGTTATTGGCTAGTGTTACGTGTTAGTGTTAAAAAAAAACAAAAACATGGATGAAGAGATAAAGTTTTTTTCTGTTAGTATCTTTATACTGTCACTGGGCATGACTGTGTGAATGAGCTGGTTGCTTGGAAGGGCAACAAAGAAAATCACTGGACTCTTTACTTCTGCTCAGCACTCTGGTGTCAGCATGTTTCACTTCTTTCTTTTACAACCTTAAACCTGTCTGTTTTAGCTCACTTTCACCACTGCCCTTCACTTACGCATTCAGGAAAAATCATCCAAAACCTCCCTGCAGACAAAGTCAGATATATTACTGATCGCATACAATAAAAATCCACCTTTTTTGATAGATATTTGGACACTTGATATGATCTTTTTTAATTTCAAATTCATCAACTTTGACATAAAGCATAGTCAAAATTAGGTGTCCTCACTTATTAATTGTTTTATCAGGATTCTTTTTTATCTCTTTTACAGGTCTCAGGAGCGAAGACACACTTTGGACACAGTAAGACAAGGCAGCTGCAGACTCACAGACAGACCTCCGTTTGTTCAGGCTGAAAGAACGCCAGTTGATAAGGTTTGTAGTTTACCCTCCTCAACTACTAGTTATTTAAGGCTTTTTTTTTCTTACACATAATTGTGCATATTATGCTCCTATACTTTCCTATACTTTCCCTTTAAACTTTTCACACTTTTTTTATTGCAGCCATTTGCCAAAATCAAAAAAGTTAATTTTATTTCTCATTAATTACACTCAGCACCCCATCTTGACAGAAAAAAACAGAAATGTAGAAATTTTTGCAAATTTATTAAAAAAGAAAAACTGAAATGCCTTTGCCATCGCCGCCCCTGCCCTCTGGAACTCCACCCCCTCTCCATATCAGGAACTCTGACTCTCTGGCCACCTTCAAACAATCACTCAAAACTTACCTGTTCAACTCTGCATACCACTCAAAACCATTCATGCTTCTCCCTCCTGTCATATCTGTGTTATGTTATTATTTTTGTCTGTAAAGCGTCTTTGAGTTCTTTTTGAAAAGCGCTATATAATTTTGATTTATTATTATTATTAATAATAATAATAATAATAATTATTATTATTATTATTATTATTATTATTATTATTATTATTATTATTAATAATAATAAATATCACATGGTCATTAGTTTTCAGAGCCTTTGATCAGTACTGAGTAGGAGCACCCTTTTGAGCCAGTACAGCCATGAGTCTTCTTGGGAATGATGCAACAAAGTTTTTCACACCTGGATTTGGGGATCTTCTGTCATTCTTTCTAACAGATCCTCTCCAGTTCTGTCAGGTTGGATGGTGAATGTTGGTGAACAGCCATTTTTAGGTCTCTCCAGAGATGCTCAGTTGGGTTTAGGTCAGGGCTCTGGCTGGGCCAGTCAAGAATGGTCACATGGTTGTTCCGAACCCACTCCTTTGTTATTTCAGCTGTGTACTGAGGGTCATTGTCTTGTTGGAAGGTGAAGCTTTGGCCCAGTCTGAGGTCCTGGGCACTCTGGAAGAGGTTTTCTTCCAGGATCTCTCTGTACTTGGCCTCATTCATCTTTCCTTCAATTGCAACCAGTCATCCGTCCCTGCAGCTGAAAAACACCCCCATAGCATGATGCTGCCACCACCATGTTTCACTGTTGGGATTGTACTGGGCAAGTGATGAGCAGTGCCTGGTTTTCTCCACACGTACCGCTTAGAACTAACGCCAAAAAGCAAACTCTATGCGGGTTTTCATATGTCTTGCACTGAGGAGAGGCTTCCACTGGGCCACTCTGCCATAAAGCCCCAACTGGTGGAGGGTTGCAGTGATAGTTGTCTTTGTGGAACTTTCTCCATCTCCCTGCTGCATCTCTGGAGCTCAGCCACAGT
Source organism: Atherinomorus stipes (assembly GCA_023101725.1). NCBI lineage: Eukaryota > Metazoa > Chordata > Actinopteri > Atheriniformes > Atherinidae > Atherinomorus > Atherinomorus stipes. The sequence goes on along the minus strand of JALJCO010009308.1, from coordinate 535,058 downwards.
GATCTTTGGGTTCTTCTTTACCTCTCTCACCAAAGCTCTTCTCCCACGATTGCTCAGTTTGGCTGGACGGCCGGTTCTAGGAAGAGTTCTGGTCGTCCCAAACTTCTTCCATTTAATGACCATGGAGGTCATGCTCTTAGGAGCCTTGAGTGCTGCAGAAATTTTTTTGTAACCTTGTCCAGATCTGTGCCCACAGTTCTGTCTCTGAGCTCCTTGGACAGTTCCTTCAACCTCGTAATTCCCATTTGCTCTGACAGGTCTGATATAGACAGGTGTGTGCCTTTCCTAATCAAGTCCAATCAGTATAATTAAACACAGCTGGACTCCAATGAAGGAGTAGAACCATCTCAAGGAGGATCAGAAGAAATGGACAGCATGTGAGTTAAATATGAGTGTCGCTGCAAAGGGTCTGAATACTTTGACCATGTGATATTTCAATTTTAATACATTTGCAAAAAAATTCTTCATTTCTTTTTTTCAGTCAAGATGGGGTGCTGAGTGTACATTAATGAGAAATAAAATGAACTTTTTTGATTTTAGCAAATGGCTGCAATGAAACAAAGAGTAAAAAGTTTAAAGGGGTCTGAATACTTTCTGTACTTACTGTAAGTATGTATTAAGTAATAACCAAAATGTGCTTCTTGGAAAATGTTCCCTTGTTCATGTTAAGACAAAACCAGACAAAACCATTGCATCTAATTAGCTAACTTTACATTTTTAGCAGAGTGTCTGACTTGTGCTCAGTCAGCAACTGATTTTGTTCTAGTTTATCAGTCAACAGTTCTGGTGAATGTTGCTGACTACCAGAAATGCATTCTGCACTGTTTTGATGTGAGTGAAAGATAAGACATTGGACGTGCAGACTTGTGAATATTTGGTGCAGACATTTGGGTTTCAAAAGACAGCTGCTAAAGTAGATTTTTAACATATATATACACATATACATATGTATACAGTATATATATATGTGTCATCCTCAACACCATTCTTACTCTCAAATTAAAGAAGGAAAAAAAATCAGCTGTCAGTGACGTAAGATGAAATTAACAAAAGTAATAATGAATAAAAATCATAACATTGATTTTGAATTGTGGTTTGAAATAAATATAAAAAACAAACATACACTAAAAACAACTAAACAAGCATGATGGGGCTCTGAAGCTAAAATTTTGTTGAGCAACACTTTGAGGCAATCTCTGCAATCATATGTTTTCTCTAATGTTCTAAAAGACTTCTACACCTCTTGACAAGTATTTTGGTCCACTGTTCATGGGAAAGGTGCTATAATGTGTCTGAGAAAGTTTTGTTAATTTGTTTTTTAATTGTTATTTTCAACCACAATTCAAAAACAATATTTTATTACTCTAAATTATAATTTTGTCAATTTTATTTGTTATTAGTTTCTTTATTTTCTTATTATTTGAATTACTATTGTGAATTTAGCCTTTTCTTTAGAGGGCAGGAATAACTTTGAGGACAACTGTACAGTATATAGCGTCATTTAGACATCAAAAACCTAAAGTAAAAACAAGTTTATTATATGTATTTTCTAAAACCTAAAATTAGAATGCTAGAAACTTATTACTGTGGTTTGGAGGAGCCTTTCAGGACAACAAGATTTAGTTAAAGTTTAGCTAAGAAGTCTTTAACTACACTGACTATATAAAATGGTCGACTTTTATGACTTTGTCCACATATGAAGAGGATGCTGTAACTTCTCAGTTCATATGAACTTATTTCCACAGTACTCAAACTGACAAAAGTAGCCTGAATGAGCTTGACTGCAGTATTCTTATCGCATGTTGTACACTCAACAGACTTAGACTTCACTGAATAAGAGACAGAAGAAGTGTTTTCACACCTCTGTGCTTCCTTTGCTCTTCATCTCTTCTCATCTCAGGAGATGATCAGCCGTCAGATGAACTCGGTGTTCAAGGAGCTCCTGTCTCGCCAGCCTCCAGTGCAGTCGTCCACCCTTACCACCCCCGCTGCCCCTGCTCCCTCGTCCTCTTCCCCTCTTCCTCAAGCTGCCCCCTCTGCCAAAAAAGGAGGATTTGGTCTCAGAGGACGAGCTATTTTCAGACCGGTGGACTAAAATAAAAGAGAGGACAACAGGGGAATTTTTGATTCATTGTTTGACGATGATAATTATTGAGCTGATGCCAATGAGGCATTTGGTCAAGATCAAATCAAGATCTTGATTTATTTTTTTGACATTGACACGTGTATAATAATTACGTCTGCCATCTCATAGTGCCACTAGTCTCAGTGCCGTGTAACTGTACGTTAAGTGTGTCTGTTTTCCAGCTGGGTTTGGTCTGTTTTATGTTCTGATCTGTTTCGTTCTCCAGGCTTTTACAACTTTTGGGGAGTCAGGGTTGTGACTTCACCAGTGAGATCACCAGACTGACTTAGTGCTTGACATGGTACTGACTCTACATCAACTCCAAAATACTTAAGCTGCCCCCTAGTGGCAGGTCTGAGATCAGTTCACCCCCGATGTTTACATCATTCTAAATTGAAAACTGATCCAGGGCCTGTGTCTAGGAGTGCCTTTACATCTTTTTCTCTTAAAATTTATTTGACTTCAAAGAACTGGACATGTTTCAACTCTGCATTTTATATAAAAGGTGAACCAGGTAGATATCTATGAACTCCAAAGTGTTTAGTGTTAAATACAAAATAAGTACATAATTTGTGTTTAAAACTAGGTAAATTATCTAAGTGAATCAACTATGTGTAAAACAACTGAAGACATCTTTAAAACTCAGCTCATAGTGGCATACAGTTTCATCCGTTTTCTCATGATAAAAATAAATATCTGTTATATTTCGAGACAACCATTTTATTAGAGTCTATTAATTTCAAATGCCCATTATTTTAAGATTTCTTCATTGTGCCTCAAAACACCTTGTAAGTTCATGCTCAATTTTAATATAATGTTTTATTCTTTAGTTTGTGTCTCATAACTGGTCACACTTAGTTTCATCTATTATAGGGATAGGTTTAGGCATTAAGGACTTTGTAGTTAAGTTTTGGCTCAGAACTTTTACTGTGTAGAGACATATGATCGCAGCCTGATTTAAACTAAGATATCTTACAAGTTAACAACAAACAAAAACAAAACTATTCTCACTCAACTCACAATGAGTCCATTCCCTAGCACAAAGGACATAAATATGGGGCTGACCAAGAAATCTCCTACTTTGTAATACTTTGAGCAGGATTCTTGTGTATGCTAGGCATCAAGGAGCTTAGATATATTATAAATACAGTGAAGTCTTGAGCTGGTTAATTTAAATCTATTTACCAATATACCTTGCAGTGAAAACTGAGAGAAATTTGTTTTTTCAATTGGTAAAGCAATCGTCAACTAGTCAAATGGCTTGAATCAACATGTCTGATCTTGTGATTGACTACAATTTAAAATAATGTTGTTCATTTTGAAAAAAAAAAAAAAGAGACTAACAGGCCGTTTGTATATTTAGCAGAAAAATATGTCTTCTGAGTTTCAATATTGTTTGCCAGATATCTTCTTAAGCAGGTAAATTTTTTGCATGATTGTTAGTCAGGCTAAGTAAATTACAAGATATTAACTGGACACCACTGTAGCTTATTATGAGTTAACTTGCTAGTTTTGAAGCAGTTGTTAAGCCAACTAAGGTAGGTGATTATCACTCACTATAGTATGTTATGAAATGGTCATGCCACTGGAAATAAGATCTCTGAATGATGAAAAACAATGTTTAAAAAAAAGAATCCAACTAGCTTGATACAAGTGAGTTATAATAATGTTGACTAATACTTCAAGCTTGAAAATTTTATTACTTTATGCTGTATTTACATTTTTTTATACAAATGATTAGTTTGGGTTTTCATATATATATATATATATATATATATATATATATATATATATATATATAGTAATATTGAACACTTTGAGGTTGCATATATATCAGCTGGGGAAACTGGAAGTCATTGTTTGTACTGACATAGTAGCATGCAGCTTTAGAAAATATACATTCCCCTTTATATGTGACATGGCCTGAAATACAGGTCAAATCTCAGGGCTTTTGCAGAGTTAAAGATGGGCTAACTCAGGTTTGGCTTTGAAAGAATAAGTAAGAGTTCCTCACTCAGGTCTTTGGTTGAGTTATGCTGCCTTCCATTTGAGCTTAATGTCGGAATTTCTGAGTGGCCAGAGGAAAATTTCATCTCAACACCCTTTTCTCCACTATTTCTGAGTCAAAGGAACCTTGCATTACTCAAACGTAAATTCAAGACAGTTCTGTGCATAAAAAGAAGTTAAAACAGTCTGTTTTCCATCAGTTTTACATACCAAGACATTTCTACTATGCACTACCATAAAATGGCTTTCCAAAATTCCTAAACTAGTGAGTACTTTCCTAGTAGTAACAGTTAGTGGAAATGTGGTCAGCTCATGTGTGATGCCATTCCTGGCACCATCTTCCAACTTCCAAGTCAAATGGAGGGCACCATTAACCTTCAACTGGAACTGTGCCCTAGCCTCAAGAGCCAAAATGGTCCCCATTTGTCACTGACTTCTTCTGGTTTAAACTGTGAAATCAAAAGTGGCATTTTAGAGCCACAATTGAAATTCTTGTCTGTTTCATCCATACATTCTTATCCCCTGCCCCTGACCCCCCTCTTGCTGTTAGTCCCATCCTCTGGTCCTATTAAAATGCGTTTCTGGCTTTTTGCAGTGAGGTCTGCAATAACTTGGACTCCAAAAGCATTTAAACCATTCTTACATGCATTAACACCCCTCTGTCCTGTTTTAGTACCTGACGCATAGAAGAGGAGTCTTTCTGTTTAATTTGACTCCACTTTTATGGTTAAAAACCTTGGTATTTTGGATCACTGTTTAATGATGTCACTAAATTTATTGTATCCAACTGTGTATGTGGGTAAAAAAAAAAAAACATGAGTACAATAAAGATGACAAAGTGATGAATTATAAAGGTGTGAATGGTATTTTTAGATGGCATAAATTAATCAGGGGTTATATGGGGCAGTTGCCACGTGAAATACCACATGTATAAACCTGTAAATATAATGTAATGACTCGTCACTGGGTCCCAGAGCTGTAAATAGGACAAAATGATCCCATCCTCTACCATTTACAAATGCCAGTTATCTCCGCCAAGAAGTGACAGAGGTAATGTAATCACCAGCATCTGTCTGTCTGTCTATTAGCAAAAAAAAAACTCCAAAAGTACTGAGCAGATGTGGATCAAATTTTTAGGGAGTGTTGATAATGGTCCAAGGAAGAACTGATTTAATTTTGGTGTTGATCTGGATCACCATTTGGATTTTTTTTTTTTGTGAAGGATTCTTTGTCATTGTGAGATAGGGCCACATGGGGGAGCATCTTGCCAGAGATAACAACCAGATCATCATTCTTCCAGCTACGATACCAGACAGGACAAAAAAAAAGTATTTAACAGATTTGAATTGAATTTCAGGGAATGTTGACAATGGTACAAGGAGGATCCAGATTTCTTTTTTTTTTTTTTTTTTTAAGGATTCTTTGTCATTACAAGATAGGCCCACATTGAGGAACACCTTGCTGGAGATCTCTGCTCACCATTTGAAATAAAAAAAGGGGGGAGGCAGTGGTGGTGGAGGGGGGGACGACAAGCTTCCTGGCGGAAGTCTGCGCTCTCTGAGCAGTTTTGGTTCCCCAAACACTTTGATTACAAAGTTAATGCTTGCAAATGATCATAAACATAAAATGAGGACCAGAAATAGCAGAATATCATTGTAACACTGTATACACTGTGTTTACTTACAGTACAGGAGATTGCAGGGTATTATTGTTGTTTATTTATTTTGTGGTTTATTGTAGTTGGTTTCTAACATTGTTGGAAAACTGGCAGACTCGTGGCAACTGCAATACATTTACTTGCAAGGAGTTCAAACACAGACAGTGTACAACATGCACCATGCCCCTGCTCAGAGATTAACTAACTCAGAAACATTTGCAGGACATTTATGTTTTTTATGCTAAGCTCTATATATGTGTGCACCTCTCTCTGCAGTGTAACTTTCCACTTCCTCCATACTTAAACATATCTCACGCATAGAAGAATAACTTATACTCATAAAACAGACTTATAATGTTAATGACATGGACAGACTCACAACATAATCATAACATTTTTTCCAACAAACATTCAGCTTGGTAGACATTAGCACTGTTCTCTCTGTAAGAAGGTTCCTGGTTTTAACCTCAGCTTAGGCCTTATATATTCAAATCTTCATGCTCTACCTGTCTTTTCACAAAAGAAACAAAAAGCATTGGTTAACTGATGATTCCAAATTGACTAACACAAATGAGCGTGCTGAGACAATGGCCCTGAAATCAACTGACCAGTCCAGGTTATGCCCTGCCTCTCACTGTGGCAACTGGTATAAGCTCCACCCCCCTGGACTGGAAGAGGAGGGGAAATGCATGAATGAATACTGGCAAAATTGTAATATGATAATATTTTTTCATTTGTGAATAACAGTGTTTTCTTTACTTGTAATAGAGTCTTGTGAAAAGAAAATTATTGTTTTTCTATTGGAATTTAAATGGTTAAATGGACATAGTTAGAAAATAAATAAATAACCTACCCGAGATATTCCTCTGTTACCTGGACCAAGATGTTCACAATCCTGACCAATCGCATTCTACTTCATCATGGAGGAGCAGACAATTATTCTCTGAAATTATGAAGAATTTAAACACATTATCCAGGCCAATTGCAACACTGTTGCCGCAGCAACAGCCAAGAAGGAATTCTGGCAGAAAATTGAGGGCTGTTAATGTTAATGTGTAAATCTGTGAGATTATACAGTGTTTTTTCATCAGACAGTATAAACTGACAGCATTCTAATCACTTAATTTTACTTTCTGACATGTAAAGCCCATGAAAGAGTATTAAAAGGGGATATTTTCTCTTTTTCAATTCATATTTTCAGATGCCGTAAGTCTTTGCCCAAGTGATCTGATAGTTTGCCACCATGTTTCAAAAGTGCCCCCAGACAAACCAACCAAAAACAGCGGGTGTAACGGACCTTTGTTGCTCATTGCATTTTCCATAGCAATCACCTCGCTCAAAAGGAAGGCACAGTTGGAACCTGCTAATTTTCTGCCAAATTTCATTAAATCAAACACATTCATTCCTTAACAGTTTATTGCCAACTAATTTGCACATTCTTCTTAATTATATTTAAGGTGTGTGGGTGGGTGTAACATTGTTACAGTTTCTGTGTCAAGACAGCATCGCAATGCTATGTAATGTAATCTTTTGGACCCATCCGCTCCTTCTCTTAAAATAACCCATTCCCATAGCCAACCCAGACCCTCACATACACTCACACACACACACCGGTATAAGAGGCACTGTACCACATTAGCACTTCTGTTGCTCTAAGTCAGTGTCAAACCCTGCATATGTCTGTGCTCATCTCACTGTATGCTGCATATGCCATACTAACGAAGGAAGTTGTGATGAACCTGCTCAACTATCCTCACTGACATTCTGTAACTCTGCATCCCGCCCTATCTCTCTGCAAGCCTTGGTCACTGATACAGGATTAATCTGGCACCTAAAGGAAGGTAAGTGAGACGTGATTTATCTTCCATAAAGTGGTATTGCAGATCTGCTGCAAAGGTTTTTCAACATGCATAAGATCTAAATCATACCTTGCACCACTTGATGTGTTTATTGTAAATATATTTCAGATGATACATGCAAGTTTATCAAAAGTGATCTATTAAGACTTATTGGCAAAACTGCATTTAAAAAGAAGTGGGGTTTTTTTTTCCAAGTTTAGCTCATCATAAAAAAATGTTCAGCAGTGAATGTGTATCATTTTAAAGAATAAATCTGAAACTCACCAGCTGCTATTTACAGATTTTGGTGTGGCATCTTTTTTGGGGGGCTAAAGAACAGGTGGTGGTGCAGAGCTCAGCTTGCTGTTACATTCAACACCCCTGCAGTCTGCTGGAGGAGTGTGTCTGTGCATGTGTGTCTGCGCGTTGACTTACTGAATGCAGGTATCCCCATAACAAACATACTGTATACCTTTTCCTTATGACAAGGATGATGATGGTGAGCGATGACAGTTTGGTGGAGTGTAAGATTGATGACAGCGATGAAGAACAGATAAACACTCCCCCTCCTCCTCCAGAATTTGCATCTAAAGCTTCGACTCCAGCCCCCAAACCTCCAACTCCTCCCACCATCCCACCTCCCACCACACCAGCTCCCACCCCTCCTGTCAGCAGAGACCCAAATGGCATCAACCAGCACCTAAAGGTCCTACTGTATTTCCCTTCTTCCGTCATGGCTCCATTTTTTCTGTCGTGACATTGTTAGTGTAAATTCCAAGAATGCATTTGAACACTTGGGTTTAATATGAACCCAGTGGGGCCCAAGTCCAGTCCCAGAGAGCTGCTATCCTGCACATTAGGGTTGCATTCCCTTCTCCAACACACCTGAATCAAATGAATGGCTCGTTACCAGGCCTCTACAGAGCTGAATGACATGCATGAGGGAATTAGCTATTTGATTCAGGTGTGTTGGAGAGGATATGCTCTAAAAATTGTAAGATAGTAGCTCTTGAGGATCAGACTTTGGGACCCCAATCAAGATTATAACAATACATCATTATCAATACATTGATTCAGTAATTATCAAAGAGCATATTGATCAGTTCGTAATCAACAGTTAGATGCCCTTAGGTGAAGGAACATGCTGAATTAGCTTTTTGTCTAAAAAAAAAAAAAGACAAAAAACTAAATTCATTTGATGAGGAAATACCAACATCCAAAGGTATAGTGTGTTGCTATCATTAAAAATATTTCATTTGAGTCTGGTTCATATTTCCTAAAGTTAAATCCACATACTGATGAGTTCTCAGAGGAGTAACTGAGTTGAGATAGCTGCATAGATCAGCAGATAACTAATATAGATCAGCACGTAACTAGCAAATAGCAGGTAATAACTCATATCTTCTGACAAAAATTTAAGGTACTCACTCTCAAGATAACCTAAACATAATCAAATATCATGTACAGTTATCTTTTACATTGTCATCAAATAATTTCTAAAGTAACAATGAGACAATGGACAAGCAATACGTATGCTGTACCTAGTAGATGCAGAGGGAGCTGTGCTGAGCTCGTCTCACGGTTAAAATCTCAGACTGCCATCTCAAATATTCAAGTAAATGTGCATAAATCTGATAACCTGATGTAGAAATGCAACTTTTATTTGTTCATAAAATAAGAAAATAAAATAAAAATGGTTTCTTTTGAACAAAAACAAGATATTTACTGCACAATTGGAAATGATAAATAAGACATATCATCACTATATATTCTAGAAAATGAATTTAGGTGAAAAAAAAAAAAAAATTACCACGTTGTGCATTGGAAGGGCAGTGACTGAAAAAAATGTTTTTCATTCAAAAATCTAAACAATAAAAGCTAAAATAAGAATGTTTTATTATCAAAAGCAAGTTACTTGATAAATATAATCAAATTAATAATTAAATCAGTTTTAACAATTAGGAATTTTTATTTTTAATGTTTGATAATTAGATTTCATTTTTGAATTTTAATTGAATTCAAATGTAACAATTAATTTGACAATTATTCATTTATTAAATTAATTTAATACAATTAAATTAATTAATTCTGAATGAATAAGTGTTGTGCATCAAAGGGTAAGCAGAAGGCAGAGGTCTTTAGCTGTAGTCTATGTATTGCAGGACAAGCAATAATGTCAGCAATATTTTACAGAGTTGGTAGTTTTTTTTAAAAAAGAGGAGAAAACATCAGCAGAGAAAGGTAATCCTGTTCATGTACCGGTGTAGTTTTTCTTTTTTAAAACTGTTTTAATATCTGCATCTCTCCCCCTTATTTCCTCTCTGTAGGTGGAAGTCAGTGATGTGCTGGCAGAGCCTGCAACACCTCACACCATGGATGGAGTGTGGATTTATAGCATTGTCGGCTTTGAGAGAACTCGCATTTGGACATATCGTTGCCTCTCCCTGCTGTTTGCTGTGCCCTTTGCTCTCCTGTGTGGCATTTTATTGGCCGTTCTTGCCTGCCTACGTGTTTGGTATGTTGTGGCCATACCATAGCAAAGCCATATCCACACTCTGTATATAAATCACCACAGAAAATACACAAAGCAATTGCAGTGTTGTTCAGTTGTTTGTCACATTTTTGCATATAGTTGCATCTTGCCTGTTCATAACTTCCATATTATCGACTCTGCTTTGAAAAAGTCTTAAACCAGCTCTCATTTATGTGTTTTTGGCTTAAAAGCAGACACATTTTTTAAATAATTCAAAGTGAGATTGATAGTTCTTTGGGGGAAAAGTATTCAGTTCTGTTCGTTTAGACCTATTTTGCCATTTAAACCTGTTACATCCTGTACACAGGTTATGGTGGTCCTGCAGGTCTTTGCTACCCTGAAACTTTCCAGCTTTGTCAGGGTTACCTTTGGCCTCTCTTACCTCTAATACCCTCCCTTCCAGAGAGATTTCAGCTGAAAACATTGGGACCTTTAATTGATTTGGATGCATCTCAACCTTCAAACACAACAGATTACAACTACACCACATTTTAGTGTTTAGTTTTCTCTCTGTGATTTATTCTCCCATCTCTTTCTTTTGCAGGTTCCTGGTTCCTTGCATACAGCTAAGCCACACCTTCCTTCCTTGCCTGCGGTCCTTGTGTATGTGTGCAGTGAACGTTTTCATTTCTCCCTTCTGTATGTCTTTTGCGCTCTGTTGCAGTCAAATCGCCATTTTTCTGTCAAACAAAGGCTTAAATCAAATGAGCAACAAAGACACCGTATGAATGTGATACATAATGAATAATCTCAACTGAGTGAGTGACTGAGTAAATGGGAAGAAAAGCATGGGCTTTTTAAATTGTCTTTTTCATGGATGATTGTTCTTTATTATTATTTCTATTGGTTTAAATTAGACTGACTTCAAGTGCATTTGTAAGAAAACTGTATTGATATTAGAAAACGTACATGTGAAAATTCATTTAGCCTTTTTGTTTAGTGCAATCAAATCTAATTGAAAACCTGTTTGTATATATTTTTTTACTTTTCCCTTTACATTAAAAACGTGATAAACTGTGTGTGTTGTCTTAGAGTTTTTACTATTTTTAAAAACAGGTAAAAGATTTTTACTCACTCATTCAACCTAAACTTACCTCAAAAATACTTTTGCAGTAATTCATACCTGATAAAATAGACGGAAAATGTTTTTGAAATATAGAAACAGTTTTTATATTTTCCTTTATTTCTTGGTTTAAAAGGTTTTGAAGCAAAGATTCAGTTAAGCAGGGCGATGAAGGTGGCACGAGTAAAGTAGGCCTCCAACAGTCCCCACCTGCTGTATATTGGTAAGAGTGGTGGGGAAGGCCACAGGTATTATGGGAAACCAGAGCCCTCCTCTGTGCAAGTTTGAACTGCTTCCCTCATGCTGGAGATTCAGAGCCACAGCACTTAAGAGAGACTGAAAAAAGTTCCTTGTGCTATAACATTTTATAACGGCTTCAGATTGTCTTATTAATGATTATTTATGATTTTGTTGAATAATCATATTTTGTGTTGTGTTTTTATTTCTTTTCAGTGTTTTTTTCTTTGGTAATCCTTAATTATTGATGCTTTTTTGTCGTCGTGTCCCCCCCCCCCCCCTCCCCCTCTTTTTTATCTTTTCCCCTTTTTTATCTCATTTAGCAGGTTTTTATGTCCTTTATTATTTTCATATCATTCAATCAATCAGTCAAATTTGATCTTTATAGCACTTTCCATACAATAATTTGCAACACAAAGTGCTCCACAGCATAGAATACATAAAAACATAAAAAATCTAAACCCCACCCCCCCCAATCAATCATATAGGTGATATTTATTGGATTGTCATGTTTGGTGTATGTGAGTGTTTGTTTCTTTTTCCCCTATTGTTTAATTTTGTCGTCTTGAAGATCTGTCTGCAAACAAAGTTCCCCAGAAGGGACATATAAAAATATATATTTACTATTATTCAATATTTTGCTTCCAAGCCAAGAAACCTTCTAAATGTTTTGTTTTTTGTTTTTTTTTGCAAGATTTTCTGAGGGTCTTCCTTCTGTGTTTTCATTTTTTACTCTTGTTTTAAGTCTACTGTAGTCTATGTATCTGATCACTTTCAGAGTAATGAATCTTTTCAAGCCACTTTACAATAACCCATAAATTATTCATCCAATTTGAGGGATGAACCACTGTTGTCTCAAATGATTACCAAGATAATACTCTGACTAGTATAAAGTCAATATTTGGAAAATACTTCACCAAGGTAAAAAAAAAAAAAAAAAAAAAAAAAAGATGATATAAAACTTATCAGATGTGCAGTATATTCTTAAATCATTTCTAAAAATGATCTGGGACAAAAGGGGTGGCAGTTAGGGCAGGCCCATAAAACCATCTAGAGCACACAGCATCAGATGTAACCTCATTAAGAAGAACCACCAACTACAAAAAGAAATCCAGCAAAAACCTGATGCAGGATGATGCATCTAGACTTTCAGTCGATTCATCTTTGACTGGGTTTTAAGTAGGTTTAATCAAGTGGTTAATGTTCACCAGAGCCAAGATTTCAACTTATTGAAGTAATGTGAGATCACCTGGCAGAAAACAGAACAAATGCACCAACATCAATGTGCTCATTCCAAATATTGAGTTTATGTACCAATTTATCTTTTTACATCTGGAACTTAAGGTAACTGCAGCTATTTCCAGATTACCTGACTATATGAAAAGAAATAAGGGTGCAAGACTTTTGCAGAATTTTGAATCTTCTTATTGAATATATCAGAATCTCACCTAATTTTGTATGTATAAATATTTTTCAATATTTCTTCTTCTTCTTCTTCTTCTTCTTCTTCTTCTTCTTCTTCTTCTTCTAGGCTATTTTAAATCCCAAAATGTGGGATTACGTTGTGAGTTATGATAGTGTTTTTTGTTGTTGTTTGTTGCTGTTTTGTTCACTAGAACTTTTTAAACATTATAAAAAAAAAACTGGCAACTTTAGAGTATTCGTATTCAATATATATTAAATACAATGTAGATATTGTATACAAGAAAATATAATAATATACACTTGTGACCGTAAATCCTGACGTATTTGAATGCATCACACTTATTACGTAATTACCCAGAATGCGTTTCGCAGTCGCCATTTTTGTTGTTATGGTGGGTAGGGAGCTGTGCTCACAGTTCTGGAAAAATCTGCTGTTGGTATAAGAATTTAATCGAAAACTTTCAGGTTGTGTTTAAACATTTATTTTGGGGAGGCGTTAAAATCTAAAAGTCAACATGGCGCAGTACAAAGGAGCCGCGAGCGAGGCCGGCAGAGCGATGCAGCTGATGAAGAAACGAGAGAAAGAAAGGGAGCAGCTCGAACAGCTGAAGCAGAAGATTGCAGAGGTTTGTAACTTTTCCCCTTAAACATTATCTTGATTATCGATTACTCGTTTCTCGGTTGAATTCATCTTATCTTTTGTACTTCAAAGTGGTTCCCTTGCTTACATTTATAAGATTAGTAAATACCGATCATCCAAGGGGGAAAAAAAGATCTGTTAAAATAAGAAACGCGTCATTTGTCTCCAAGAGGCGATTTATGAAGCACGTGGACTTGTATGAAAAGGAAAACAAAAATCTAATTGTATAAAAGAACATGACATATAATGATGACAACAGGTTAGCATGGTGTAAACAGCAGAATAACCTTATATAGAATAAAATAACAATTTACCACTATAATAAACCATTAACATCAGAAGAAATTGGTGATACGTTGGTGGAAGCATTTAACTTATTTGCACATTTAAGCACAAACCTTCGTAAAATCTAGAGAAAATACTAAAGACGGATTATAAAGGACTCATGAAACGGTCAAGCCAACAGGGTCTTTTTCTGCAGCTCTTAAAAGGAGCATCAGTGATGTCTAATTTTCGGCCTCAGGAGAAAGTATCAGCTGTCTGGCAGATGTGACAGCAACTAAGTGTGGACATGTCTGACATTCAGCTTCTAAAGCTACCACTTCCAGCTGCAGCAGCACAACAACAACTAATTTGACAAAAAAATCACGCTTTCATGGCTCCATATCGGGACAGTTTAGTAATCAGCATCTGCAAATATTAGAGGCATCCCGTTATCAGTCATTATGGCTCTAATGTGATCATTTGATTGGTTCCTTAGTGACTGGTAATTCATCATTAAATTTGAAAAAGCAAACTGAGACATAATGCCAGAACATAAGTTTAGATAAGATTGTGTCTCTCATTATCATTCCTGCTCTTCTAAGTCATTAGCATCGATAAATTTAAAACCCACACAGATCAGTGTTATTTTAGGAATTTTGACATCACTTATTTGATGTCTGTATAATGTTAAATTCTTCATAGATATATTTATTTTGGGGGGTAAAATATGAATGTGAAGCTGCCAAAACTGCTTCTATAAAGGCACTAAAATATGAGTGATAAATTGATTAAATAATTTTTAAAAAATATAAGAAACTGGTTATTTCTTGCATCTTAATTTCATAGTTTTGACATGCTGTTTAAAAGCATGTAAGGCTTAGTTTTTGCAAAGCAGTGTCATGTTCTGTATGGTGCTCTGGTTCCTGATTGGTACCACCTGTGCTTGCCAAGTGCCCTCACACTACTCATCTGTCCCTGCTGCTACTTCCTCTTCCCATCCCTCCTGTCAGTGCCAGATTTTCTGAGTCATTTGCACAGCAATCCAGCATCCTTGTCACAGTTGTCATGCTAAAAGTAATTCCAGCCCTTTTTCTTGCCCTTGGATCATCCTTTTGCCTTGCCCCTTTGATTTTCTCCTGACTTCTGCCTGCCCAGCTGTGACCTCACCCGCGTTGACCTTGCTCTTTCACCTTGCCCCCTGGATCGTCTCCACATTTTTTGTTAAATAAACATTTGCTACCTGTCCCGGTTGTCTCCAGGTTCCTGACAGGCAAATAAAATTACTTGTAAGGAATCATGTTTTTTTTTGTTTAATCTGGAAAAATGTTACTTCATTTTAAGATCTGATAAGGACCGAAGGATTCATTTAACTTTTTTATTTTCTTTATGTTGTATCTGAATTGATCGTAACAACCTTTCATGCTTCCAGGTGTCCGTTAGAAATACCTTTCATATGGCAAATTAACCAACTCTGCTTGTGACCTTGCAGGACAACATGGTCAAGTCCAACATTGACAAGAAATTCTCAGCTCATTATGATGCTGTGGAGGCGGAGTTGAAATCCAGCACTGTTGGTTGGTATCCATCAGACTTCAAAGTAGAAACCTTAATCCAAATATTTATTTATTTATTTAATCATGTTGATTGTTTGCTTTTGAATGTCTCAATCAGGTCTGGTGACCCTATTTGACATGAAGGCCAAGCAGGAAGCGCTTGTAAAGGAGAGAGAGAAACAGCTGGCCAAGAAGGAGCAGTCCAAAGAACTCCAGCTGTGAGATAACGCATTTTAATTTGACCTATATTGGTCCTCCTAAATGCATCATTCAGCCCTAGGAATGTAACCATGCTTGGTGAATAGGTTTAAAATTGGTTCAAACCTGTTAAAATGTCAATAGAAAAAAAGAGAATCAATTTGCAACGGCCTGTAAACAAACTCCTAAATGCACAGTATGCAATGCAGCATTTTCTCTTTTAACTCCATCGTGGTGGGCCGCCTCGGCTTTATAGTAAGCGTTATTATGCCACTGTTTCACATGGACAACGTCAACATTTCTTGAAGCTGCACTGCAGTACACTGCTGTTAGCTATCTGTTGTGCATGTGAACAAAACATGCAGAGAGGCTCCCAGTGTGGGCTGATGCACTGTGGAGATTGGAACGAAACCGCGGTGCAGCCAAAACGTGGTGCACACGGGCCTGGTGTGAATCTGCCATAAGGCTTTAAAGACATCATAAACTTCACAAATAAGGAGGATAAAGAGTTTTTTATTGGATTTAGTTCACTATTAAATCAAAACACCTTAAAAAAAAAAGTTTCTCTCAGTGAGATAATGCTAAATAGGGACTTTCAAGATGGCATAAGTGATAATTTAGTTGTTTATAAAATTAACGTAATAACTTTACAGATTAGTCTCCCTTTATTTGCACATTATATTTTTGCATGCCTAATAATCTGTATTTTATTTGTTTACAATGATTTGGCAACGCCCTGCTATTATCTTGGGACCCCACAGTTTGGGAAAGACTGATGCAGGTTATCATTATGCTCAGTGTGTAATATGACCCCCCCCCCCCCCCCCCCCCGCGTGCCACGCGTGCGCCAGATATCATTGTGTATTGTGTTCGTGGATGAGTGCAGCACAAATAAACAAACCAGAAGCAAACACAGCAACAGATCATAAAAAAAAATATTTATGATGATTTCTAAAATCATGTATGTTTTTTTTATGTTAATTGCTTTTAGTAAGATGACAGTTACAGTTTGGCAAAAAGGCAGATGTTTAAGTAAACAAAAAAACTTTGTAAAAAAAATTACAATTATTTTTATTGAGAAAAATTGTAAAAAAAAAAATTGTAATCGTGATCTTAAAAATGTGACACGAATCAAATCATGGCTTGAGTTCATGGTTAGATCCGTACTCACCCCCACCTGAACCTGAACAACGCTCTTCTTCTGTGTTTTGTGCAACCCTTAGAGGTTTTCTATGGACCACGGTTTTCCAACCACCACATCAAAAGTGCTAGGTCACCCAGAGCACTGCTGTCAACATCTCTCCAAAGTACAGTTTTTAAACTCTCTCCCAGTTTTTGTTTGACATCGATAGACCACCAAAAAACAGAGATATGATTGTTTAAATTTGACATTTTTGTTGTAATAATCGGTACAGATTTTAAAATTCAGATTTGATGTTTTCTTTAATGGGGTTTTGGGGGCCCAATATGTTAAAAAAGTTTGTCAAAATGAAAAGATGATTATCAGATCATATAGGTGAGATTTTGCTGTAAGAAAGGATACCAAATGTGTATGGTAAAAATGCTTTATATGTAGCACCAAAACAGGCTCAAACATCTGAGAAGATGATAATAATTTGGGTTTGACCCCTTCAGACATTGAGCTGAGATGTTTAGTACTATCGATCCTTCACAAATTTTGGGGGTGGTGCTTGCTTGAATATTTTATCTCCATAATGAAACACTAACAACTCATACATTCTTGGTAAATACAGCTGAATCACTATTTCATTGTGCAGAGTGTGATGTGGTTGATGCCATAGACTGACAAATTTGAGAAGCAGGCTTTAACTACCTAATCCACCACTAAGCTACTCTGTATCTTAACCTTGAATGAAAAAAGCCCCAGTGCATTTAAGGTATATACAAGTCTGTTACATGCACCTTTAGAGTGGTGGTTTCAGACAAATGGCTCCCAACCTGAATTTCCACCTCAAGAGGCCGCCAAATCCCTAAATATTCCTCCATCCATCATTTGCTCTTCTACCAGTTTATTAATTTGCACGATTTCAAGAGGGATGGAGTCTATGTCCATTTACAATCAAATGAGAGGCAACCACTATATGCAGACCTTTACACACCATTCCAGTCAATAAAGCAACCCGCATTGCAACAAATCCTTTTTATGAATAACTTCTCATACAAGAGAAAATTTGCAACACTTGCAGTATACCCTCAAAAATATGCATACCCTCCCATTAAAGATGAGGCTAAATTCACAATAGTAATTCAAATAACAAGAAACTAATGAGAACTAACAATTTATGGAATTATAAGATAGTGAAACAAAATATTGCCTTTGAATTTTGGTTGAAAATAATGATTAAAGAAAAAACAAAACAATAAATGAAGGGTGGTTCTCAATTAATTGGCACTGTTTTTAAAGAATTCGAATAAATTGTTTAAAGAGGTCAGTGATCGACTGAGTTCAGATATTTAAACAGGGTATACTGTATACAGGAATCCTGAAGTCAATTTCAATACTATTTTAATACTTTTTAAAGACCTTCCCAAAAAAGAAAAGATTTTGTTGCCACTTCAAGCCATGATCAATCAGTTGTAACAAAACTTTAACTTGCTTAACCACACAACAAAATTCGAATAGGCTGGGGAGGAAAAAAGATATAAACTTTAAACCAGATGCAAAGGTTTATTTAAATGTACTTAAGGTCATGACCAGTAACACTCTTAGCTACCAGCTGATCACAAAGACAACGTTGTGAAAACAAGAATACCTGTTAAAATTTACTATACGCGCTTTAGTTCACATGCTCTGCGTTCTGCCAGCTTTTTAATTTGCACATACAGTTGTCATCAAAATAATGCATAAACAATTTATGAAAACCATGATATTGATTTTGAATTGTGGTTCAACAGAAATATTAAAAACAAACATAAAATAAAACAAGTGAACAAGCATGATGAGGCTCCAGAACTAAAATTTTATTGAGCAACACTTTGAGACAATCACTGCAATCGAGTGTTTTCTGTAATGTCCAATCAGACTTCTGCAGCTGTTGACAGGTATTTTGGTCCACTGTTCATGAGAAAGATGCTCTAATTTGTCTGGGACAGTTTCATTTGTTAGTTTTATTTCATTTTTAATTAAATTTTGTTTATTTTTTTATTTTTTAATTGAATTTTGTTTATTCAATTATTCTTTTATCTACAATTCCAAAGCAAAATATTTTATTTTATTAAATAATAAATTATTATTTAGTATTTTTATCTATCATTATTTTTTTATTTTTTCTCATTATTTGAATTATTATTGTGAATTTAGCATTTTCTTTAATTGGGGGGAATGAATAATATGAGGACGACTGTAGATGTTGGATGCTGTCAAGTCTTGGCCTGAACAATATGAGGAAAAAATGTTATTGCAATTTTTCTGACTAATATTGCGATTTGGTTTGAGATTTGATATTTTATATTCTAGCTTCTGTTCAGTGTTCATGCCGAAGTACATTTTCTATGTTGGATGGAGAATTATGACGTGATTGATAACATCTGAATATGAAGGAGTCTTTCATCGAACACAGGAACACAAAGCTGAGCTATAAACAGCTTCACTGACCAACTACAAGATGCAACCTGAGGCCAAAACATTGAAGTTTCCTCTCGAACAAGTGTCCTCTTTGTCCTTATAGGAAAAACTAGACTGTCTGAGTTACACTATATTGCCAAAAGTATACACTACTTTTATATATGAGCCAAAAGATCCATTTTAAAACACAGCTGGCAGTTGAGTGTGTAATATTAGGAAGAGGAAATTTCACACTAGATTTGTTGCACTCATATATCAGCTTAAATGACATCCCACTCTTCCCCCTTCTGAGAGCGCCACATTTTCTCTCAAATATTTTTAAAAAAACTCTCCATGCCTATATCCATTTAAGTGATTGGTCCATCTCATTCTCTTCATTTGCATGGGCGAGCAAATACTTTTGGCAATAAAGTGTATATATCTGGTTTACACCACAGCTCCTCATTACCATCCACATGATTTCTCTACTGCGCACAGCAAAGCTTCACCACAATGCCACACGTGCAAACACGTGTGCGCACACAGGTGCACACACTCCAACCAGCAAACAACAGACATGTGTGCCTTTAACCTCGACAGAAATGCTGGTTGTTTGAATTCTCCAAGGGTGATGAAGAAGTTGGGAACTTCATGTCCATCACTGAGATGCAGCTGAAGCTAAATGTACTGTTATTACAAAGACCTGTTCACATCCTGGGAAAGGAGGTGGTGGAGGAATGCAAGTACCTTGGAGCTCAGCTGGACAACAGACTACACTGGAAACACTAATTAACAACACTGAATTAGGACTGCATGATAACCTCTTTTAAAACCGATACCAATAACCGATAAATTTCAGCTCCTAAAAGCTGATACAGATAACACACATACATACATAATCATGAAATTGAAATTATTAACAAAACCAAAAAAGACTTTCAGTCCCATAACTGTGATTTATAACTTCTGCTTGTCTGATTGTAAAAATTCCAACTGTAGGGGGTATCTCTTGTCTAAAATATGAGTGGAAGTGGTTTGGAAGCAGCTTGGGGGTCTCCCCTGTGAAGCAGCAGCTTTTTTTCGGGGCTAAAGTCCAAGTAATGAAAATCCCATCTGCGATAATTATTATGCACCCCTACACTGAATACATCAACAAGTCAGACTAGTCAGACTAGACTCAATTTCTTAAGGAACCTGAGATCATTCAACGTCTGCACGAAGATGTTGCATGTCTTCCTAAAGTCTGTTGTGGAAAGTGCAGTCAGCTTTGCAGCATCTGCTGGGGCAGCATCAGAAGCAGAGGTTGTCATGGGAATAAGTCTGATTGTCTACACTGTTGAATGTAACTGGTGTAAACTTCATCAGCTTGTGTAGCGCTTTCATCGCGTTTGCTGTTCATCAATATCTTTATTGGAATGTCTATTTAACTTCTAGAATTTAGAGTATCCTATCAGCCGTTATCTGTCCTCTCTCTCCAGACTCTCTTCCACATGTAAAAAGTTTGTCAGATGCTCTCAAAGTTAACCTTGCATGTCTGCACCGCTCTTTGCATGCTGCGTTTACGTGCAGCACAGATGTCTGACCACTGCTGCACTTGCAGAAGCAGTGAGGCAGTTTCAAGAAATTTGTGAAATGATCTAATTCTTGGTATTTTGAATGTGAAGCACAGATTATATAGCCGTGGCGGCACAAAACATTAGAGCTTGTGTACTAACAAAATTTTAACATCTTATAAAATAACAAGCCTTTTGATACTTTTTAAGGACCTTAATTTTCCCACATCCAGTGAATCAACATTTAATTCCTTTAAGAGCCACCAGATACCTTGTTAACATTTTATCAGGTGTCTTATTTTATGTTACTGTTTACGAAAGTGGAATTTAAATTCAAAACAGACTGAAATTTCCAGCGAACATTTCCTCTTACAAAACTAATGAATCTAGATTTCTGCTGGGTTGAATTAAAGTTCTCGTAAAAGATTTTGCGGCAATAAATCTGAATGCAAAGAAAAGGAAGAAAAGGTCACAAATATAGAGAACAGCCAAAATGTTTAACATATTCCAGTTTTACTGCTACTTAAACTTTAGTTTGTGATGATTTAGTGTTGCTCCCTGAAAAGTTTCATAAACCAAATGAACATTTGTTTTCAGTTTTTTGTTGTTTATGTTTGAATTCTTCTCTGTTTGTTGAAATGGGAATGTGAGAACTCATCTGATCTGCAAACTCAAAAGCCATCTGCGAACCAGACCTACTTGCATTAGTTCCACTAATGTTTTATTGTTAAATCCCTAAAGCCAGGTTCTGCTTGTTTGTGGTTTTGGAATAAGGTGTGATTTTTACACTCCGATATTCATCTACTCTTCACTCATACTTGGCGATTGTTTGTACATGTGTAGCCATAGCTGCCCTGGCAGACTTGCGGAAACATGGCAGCCAACACCTGCCAACGACCTCTCCAACCACCTCCAGCTGATGTGGTTGTACATCTTCAAAATGAGTGACAAACCCCTACAGGCATGCCGACCTCGACTTGTCTTTTGAAACATTTTAAAGCTTGAAGCTTTGAACCCATTTGTCATGAGATATTGACAGTTACCAATGTGATGTTAGTTCAGCTTTGCCACTCTGGTTTGGGACAGCTGACATCACTGGCTGCTTTTCAATTTGGTTCTGTTTGTTTTTCTTCTTTTTCTTTTTTACAGCAAGCTCGAGAAGCAGAAAGAGAAGAAGAGAAAGGAGGAACAGAAGAGGAAAATAGCCAGTTTATCGTTCAATCCTGAGGATGAGGGAGAAGAGGATGATGAAGATTCTCAAGAGGAAGAGCAGGACTGTGAGTGCTCAGGGCTCCAGGCTAACTTTTTTACTAGGAGCACAGTGGCCACAAATTAAAATGTTTAGGAGCGAAAGCAGAATATTTAGAGGGGCACACCTAATCGACTAGCAAAGCAAATATTCACATTTCCCATCATTTTGACTGAATTACTTATAGTAATACTTAAACAGTAAATGCAGAAACTACAAGGTGAAGGTTCATAGGTTACAGCACATTTTATGTTCAGACGGCACTGAGTTTACTCAGAGTGTTATGTTTTAGTTGTGTGGTGCCAGTTTTATCAGCTATTTCGTGTTCCCTGCATGTTGTTGGTGGTGTTGCAATGGATCATTGAACTCATGGTTCAGATTATGGTTTTGAGTCACGGATCACGGACACACAATTTCTCTGTGTTGATATTGAACCTTTTTTCTGCAAGGGTGGCCTGCTCTCTCACGCATATTCCTGGATGTGAATCTCCTCCTCCCTTCACTGACTGTAGGCCAGATAGAATTTGCCATTAGTTTAGTAAAATATAACCAGGTGTACTGGCTCGTCAGCAGCCATCAGCTGCTGGAGTATACTACTACAGCTGTGTGAAAATGTTTTTGCCCTCTTCCTGATTTCTTACATTTTTGCATGTTTGTCACACTTAAAGGGACTTGAGGCAAGATTAAGAAACGAAACTTGCGATATTATTTATTATTTTAGATTTACATTTCTCACAAAAAGTTAGGGATACTCGACTTTCGGTTATAATTTCAGAAATATATAATGTGTTCATATTTAACCATTGAACAATGTACATGTGCATCTAAAAGTTTAGAGAAAGTCCAATTCAGTTCACTTGGACAGGTCTGGTGGATTTTAGGTTCGTTCTGACATCATGTAAAAAAAACAAATATCCCTAACTTTTTGTGAGTAATGTATTTTATAAATAATAAAATAAATAAAGTCTTTTTCATTTGTCAAAATCACGACATTGATTTTGTATTGTGGTTCGGCAGAAATATTAAATACAAACAAAAAATAAAACAAAAAGAAGCCTTTGGGGCGAACTATTCTGTAACATCCAATCAGACTTCTGCACCTGCTGACAGGTATTTGGTCCACTGTTCATGAGCAAGGTGCTCTAATTTGCCTGGGACAGTTTTGTTTGTTTTTAAATTATTATTTTTTTAAAACCACAATTCAAAATCAATATTTTATTTTACTAAATTATAATTTAGTAAGTTTTTATTTATTATTACTTTTTTCAGTTGCTTGTTATTTGAATTACTATTGTAAATTTACCATTTCCTTTAATGAGAGGGCATCTAAACTGTCGCTCCCCATTGTATATAGGCCTAGATATTTTTTTTGATTCTGTACTGTATTGATGATCTGATGGTCTGTTGTGGCTTCAAATTAATTTTTTTGTTCTTATGTATCCATTTAAAATGTGGGAAAACCTGCTTATTTGAGAAGTCAGATAACAGATAAGTTTCTGCAATAGCAAAGCAAAAGAAGCAACATTAACTTCTGATTCCAGAGGAAAAAATTTATTTGTAGTTGGTTGATATCCAACTACTCTGCAGTAGTCACAGCTGTTTATCGGCTCTGGCTCTGCTCACCAGTGACGCGATTGTAACACCTAGGTACACAGGCTGATTTGCAGACTGGGCGATAAATCAGTCATATTAATTTATGGCGTTCATTTATATGTTTATGGCAACTTGTTTATATGAAAATCTGAGCCCAACCCGTTGAAACGCATCACCAACTGTCGTTGGGCTTCTTCTCTTTGACTGTAAATACACACTCAAGAAACAAAACATAATAAAACATGACCGCTACCAAAAGCTCATTCCCCAAAAAAAGTCACAGTGTCGTCATTATAGCGCTGGTTTAGTTTGTGACCTCAGACTCAGAACAAGCTGTTGAATTATTTTAAACTCAGTTTCTACCAAAAGTGGGAGCCCACTTGATTGAGTTCAACACCTCATCAGAGTCATGCCACTGAGTGGGAGAAATGCTGCTCTGTGAGACGTGCAAGACAGCAACAGCACACAAACTCCTGCAAAAAGACAACCAACATTAGGGGAAACATTTTTCCCGGTGTATTCTGTATGATGATTTAAGATATGGTGCCCATTTATATAGTTATTCATGCAGATTTGAAATCTCTTAAAAAGAAAGACCTGGTCAAGGTAGCAACCTTATAGAACCAAGTGTGTATAGTAGGTATTGCAAAAATTTACAATAAAAATAAGCATTCATGCACAGTGGCCTCTAAAGAGGAGATATGACATCACTGAATTCTGTATGATACTGTCTTCATTTAGTCCGTCAAGACCAAGAAACATTCAAGAGCAGCCAGTTGGAGGCTGCAGAGATAACTGCTATCTTAAAGGCTATGAAACTGGCAGCAAGTTTTGTTGACAAAAAGAATAAAGTCAACTACAAAACTAATAGATTTTAGCTGTCTGCAGAGCGCTGTGCAGAGTTGATAACCAAAACCCAGTTAAAAATTAGAAATGGTTATCTCATTTACCTTAAAAGGTTGTGATTTTAAGATGGTGGTCCAGCACAGCCTGCTGGATCAGAGGTCATATGGTTTGTCCTCTAAGAGGCAATGGTATACTGGCCCAGTTATAAATGCAGTTTAGTCCTAGAATGCTGAAGATAAACATGCAAAAAAGAAAATGCTTAAAAACAGCTTAATTATCTATCTCACCATCAGTGTAAACCTAATAATGGAAAATTAACCTCAACCTAATGAAGCCAGTTTTTTTTTTTTTTTTTTGTTATTTGAACTAACAAGTTACAGTATGTCATGTGATATCTACATGTTTCTTATAGTTGCTCCAGTTAAGAAGAAAAAGTTGGGGAAGAATCCAGATGTGGACACCAGTTTCCTTCCTGATCGAGACAGAGAGAGGTGACATTGGTGTTAGTTTTACTTCCAGTCAAGTGCATGTTCAGCTGCAGAACCACACGAATGCCTGGAACAGAGGCTGCCTTGCTGGCTGTGGGGAGGTTCTGCCCAGTCTCACGTGGCATTCATATGAAACACTTATCTGATGAGGATTTTAAAAAATCATGACAACACTGATTATGCTTACTTTTCATCTTCAGGAGGAGGAGAATCGTCTCAGAGAGGAGCTCAGGCAGGAATGGGAGTTGAAACAGGGAGAAAATAAAGAGTGAGTCCCACGACTGTTTGGATCAATGCTTTTTCTGTTATCAGTAGACGGTATCATGCTGGCACCGTGCCAGTTTTTCACTTGTTTAATTAAGTTTTCTTTTCATATCCAAGTTTATATTTCCACTTATGAAGAAAAAAAAGCCTGTTGGGTTTTTGCCATTGATTGATAATAGACCCATTTTTCTTCTTGGTATTTTGCCACGTTTCCTCTGACTCCATCAGACAGACGGCTGATGTTCACAGGGTTGTGTTTATGCACACACCGTGAGATTTTGAAATACTATTTATACCTAGAGAAGTGCCTTGGGGGTCCTGCTGTTTTCAAAATTGCACTTCAATTAATATTGACGTACTTTAGGGAGCTCACACTGTATGATAACACTGTCGTTGGAACAATTTGTTTTTCTTTCCAGATGAGGAAATTGAGATTACGTTCAGTTACTGGGACGGCTCCGGACATCGGAAAACTGTCAAGGTGAACTGATTCAGAACAAACATGTCACTAATGGAGTATAAAATCTCCTTACACTATGAGGCAGCATTGAACACATTGAGTTCTGTAAAGTTTTTTATATTATATGTTCCTGCTGCAGATGAAGAAGGGTAACACCATCCAGAACTTTCTGCAAAGGGCCCTGGAAGTCCTCAGGAAGGACTTCAGTGAGCTCCGGTGAGTTAAAGCACCACTCATGATACTTCCTTTCAAGGTTAGTACGTTTACAAAAATTAGCTTCAGGGAAACAAATCTTCTCCTTGGTTTTGCCTAAGCTGATCCTCACCCCTCCCTTCCATGAGGCGTGTGTTTACCCCTTTTGCACTTGTCAAAAAACCTTTTATAAGGCCTGGCTTCTGAGTGCAGTGTGAAGGTTGCATTTCAGTGCCATGTTGAGTAACTCTGCAACAGACACGAGTTTAATCTGTTCCAGTTAGACTCAGCTCAGCTTCACTGGCTTTCAGTTCCTGAATGGTGTCAAATTATATTTTTGTTTGTTTGTTGAGGAAATGTTACGGCATATTGTATTTATTTATTTATTGCAATTTGTCCAAACTCTAAACTTGCACCAGTAATGAGTAAAAAAAAATTTATTGGGAATTTACAGCTTTTTCTTTTTCTTTTCCCCAAAATTATTAGGTAAAAGCAAACACCTTTTTTGCCATCATCTGGTTCCCTGTTAGACCACCGAGAGTTTCAACTTAAAACCTGCAATAAAAACACTTGGACATGCCTGGTTCATGACACACTGTTGTTGCAGCATTTTTACTGGGTGTCATTCTTTTCCCTGCAGGTCTGCCGGAGTGGAGCAGCTCATGTACATCAAAGAAGATCTAATAATCCCACATGTGAGTGCTGTGACACACCCAGAGAGCAGCTGCCAAAAAGTTTCTCAACTTCGTTCAGTTCACTTCATGTGTTGCGGGAGATCACAACTTGTGTAATTTACAACTGCTTGTATTTCCAAATTTTTATTTTTCTAGATAAACCCCGTGGTTGTAACGGCAGACTTTTTTTTTTTTTTTTTCTGACTGTGTGATGTCTCACAGTCTGCAATAAAGATCAGAGAGGAAAATCCAGATTAATATTTACCTTTTTTTTGTGCTCTTTACCTGCTATCTGTTATTACAAATGTTAAATGAAGTATGATTTTGGCTCTTTCATTGTGGTCCACGATAATCTATGTTTCCTTGTCTCATTCAGCACCACAGTTTTTATGACTTCATCGTGACCAAAGCCCGGGGAAAGTCTGGTAAGTACTAAGAGAACAAGATTTTTTTTTAAAAATGGTGAATTATTTTTTTTTTTTAAATGGAAAAAAAAATGTTTTTCATGGAATTTTTTTATTCAGAAAAAAACAACTTTTTTTCCCCTCAATGAATGGATTACACTTTCACAACGACCGGCATCTTTTAAAAATAAAATAAATAAATAAAATGGGAAGAAATAAGACTATTATCAAGACTTTTATTAGATAAGACTCTTAGACTATTATTATCATTATTCTTATTCTTATTCTTAGACTATTATTATAATAAGACTATTTTTATCAATAGGCATCCAAAACAATCTTTTAACTCCTGGTTAGGGGTTGAATAAAGTTAATTAGCACAGATTTTGATACTCACTGATAGTGATATTATGGTACCATATACTGTATAAAAACTACACTGTACAATCTAACTAGTTGGCTTTACTTAAAAAAAAAAAAAGTATGAAAACTTGCTGCCTTAAAAAAAGAAAAGGTTTTATTAATGGGTCTAATAGAATGGTTTAAGTTTGTAGAACTTTTTTTTTTTTTTTTTAAACTTAATAGATGTGATTAAGCGGTAAGTGAATGAAGCTTTATTTGTACCAACATGGTGAGTTTAGGTTCTACTTACTCAGTAATTGATGAACTCAGAATTGTTCTTGCTATGTTGCAGGAATCTCAAGTGGGCAGGGCTTAGCTCAGGGTTTCCCAACCCTGGTCCTCAGGGACCCCTGCCCTGCATGTATTCCAGGTTTCCAACTCCACCACACCTGATTCAGATCAACTCAACTGTTCATCAACTTCTTTGTAAGCTGCTAACGAGCCTTTCATCTGAGTCAGGTGTGTTGAAGTAGGAATATCTGGAAAACCAGCAGGGGTGGGGTCCCTGAGGACCAGGATTGGGAAACCCTGGCTTAGCTTAAACTAACAACAGACCACAGCCATCTGTCATGGTGCAGCAGCTGCTAGTAGGTATTACAGTAAATACAGAAATAAATAAGTTGAGAGCAGTCACATAAGACTATCAACATTATTTATAAATCCTTCATTTTCTTCTACAATCATCACTCTAACAAGTAAACTTTTTTTTTTTTTTTTAATTAGAAAATGTTGTCTACACACTTGAACTCTAATGAAAAGAGGATTATCACTGATATAAGGTTGATATGGAGACCAGAAGATAAAAGAAAACTTAACAAGAAAATGTGAGACATTTTTAGCTTGGACACTAGAAAATAGACATGACGACAAAGTTTTTATTTTTACATCTTTCTTAAATTAATCTAATCTTGTTTGTGTCATTTGAATTATCAATCACATAAATAAAATAAAAACAAAAAAGATACTTTTCTTTAATAGAAGTGGATAACTTTAACTGCCAAAGTAAAAGTGCAAAGTTTCATACTGTGAATTGTTGCTAATTTGTTGCTAAAAGAAGTGAACTGCATTGTGGGAAACCCCTGCTCCATCACCACCACTAATATTCCTCGACTTATGTTTATTACACTGATTTAACTTAAGTTGCTTAATTTATCTAACATTTTGCCCTTCAAAGTTCTTACAAGTTATTCAAGATTAGTATTACTAACGTGGGAGAACAGCATGATGTGCAATTGATATTTAACCATTGAACAATGTACATGTACAAAGTTTAGAGAGATTAATTCAGTTCACCTGGAAAGGTTGTAGTGGATTTTAGGTTAATTTTGACATCATACAAAAAGGCAAATATCCCTTACTTTTTGTGAGTAGTGTATATCAAGTATCTGGATAAAGCCAAAATATATCAGTTATGGGCCATATCGCCCAGCCCTAGCTAATGTGTATAAAAAGAAAATGCTCTAATTTTTGGCTCCTGTTTGTATGTTATATGGCAAAAGTTGTCCAATCGCCTAAAAAGTCCTCTCCAGTGTTTTGGAAAATCTTTGCTTGTGTAAACCGATTTGAACTCTGAACTAAGAAAAGAGGAATGATTTTGTATGAAACAGAGCTGCTCCTATTTGTTTTTATCTCTGTTCTGCTGCATATCCGTTTTCTCTGAGTATGAAGAAATATCCAACATACGGTCCAACTCTCCTAATTCATTGAATATCGTCTTGCTTACATCAAATTGATTTCTTTCTTTTTGTTTTATACGCAATGACATCTTTAGTTTATTATTGCTTTGCTATTCTGGTTATTTTGCTCATTTGATCCTTTCCCACAGGCCCCCTGTTCAGCTTTGACGTCCATGATGATATCAGACTGGTGAATGATGCCACTGTGGAGAAAGATGAGGTGAGGAATTCACTTAAAGTTGAAGGGAAAGGGGTTTTCATGTTTCATCTGACTTTTAGTTGAATGCCAACCTTAGATTGTTTCCAAGTCTCTGCAGATTGATTCAGATTGGATCTGTCAGATATTGATGTTTGAACTGTTCTGTAGGTTGTTTTCAGTTTCCCATTTCAGAGCGCCGTTTTTGCCTGGCGTTTGAACATGTGCATTAGATTAGCAACTGCACTTTTGCACATGCAGTTTTCTCATTCATCAATCGGTAGATAGTTCTTATAAAACCTGTGGGTGGGTGGGAATGGATGGGAATGGTGAACTGCACAGTGCACTTCTATTTTCTGGGGGGGGGTGCTGTGTAAATTGAAGGGATATGCTTTTGTTCTATATTTCTTCAGTTAAAAATGTAAATAATTGGAGGATTTGTTATTAATTTATTACAATATGACCACAATCAATCATTATCATGTTCCACCACGAGTAAACTGAGTTTTTTGCAAATAATTCTCATGGTAGTGATGGGCATGTTTGCTTCCCTTCTCTTCATGTTAAGCATTATGATTTTCTAGTTCGTGTGCAGGAAAAAAACTTGCTACGTTTTGCTGCATGAACAAACAAAAGCCACACAATTTTTTGCAGTTAGTGTTTAATCTGCACAGAATCCTGAAGAAAAACAGACTATGTACATGAGGGATGCACAATATAATCAGCCCCCTATCGGTATCGGCATTAAAACTGAGTATCGGACATCGGCCACCCCACCGATATTTAACCGATCAGCCCACTTTTTCTAAAGTCTAAAAAAAAAAAAAAAACTTCTTCAGAAACGTCTTTTTTACAGACTTTAAAACTTTTAAAAAGACTGGGTGGGTAAAAATAGATAGAAATATCGCGATATTTTCATATGCTGATATCATATTGACATTTAAAAACGCAATATCTGTCTATTTTACTAACAAAATCTCACAATATTTTTTTGTTCTGTTATGAAATCTCACGAGAACTCACAAACATTTTGCAGTATTTTCATATGCTGATATATTGACATTTAAAAACGGGGTATCGATCTATTTTACTAACAAAATCTCACGATATTTCATGGTTGTGTTACAAAATCTCACGAGATTTCACAAACATTTTTCGATATTTTCATATGCTAACCTATTAACATTTAAAAACGCGGTATCGATCTATTTTACTAATGAAATCTTGCGATATTTCATCGTTCTGTTATGAAGTATCGTGAGAATTTATGACGTTTTAAGATTTTGTAACAAAAGGAAGAAATTTTGCGAGATTTTCTAAGTAAAATAGATTGATACCATGTTGCTAAATATCGATTTGACATCGGCATAAGAAAATATAGCAATATTTCAGTGTAGCGATATTTTTTCCCCACCCCTTTTTATCAAAGTATCGGAAACAGATAACAAAACTGCTATTTGAAATGACCGCTTATTTTTTTTTCAGCTTTAATATCGGTATCAATATCGGTTATCGGCCACATGCGTTTTAAAATATCGGCACATCGGATATATCGGCCAAAATTCCAATATCGTGCATCCCTAATATACATGCCTCCCACTTTTTAATTGACCAATTGGGACAATCAACTCAAAGGATATTCCACAGACAGTTGTGGGCTATTGTTATGGCCACCTGTTGATTAACCCAGTCTCCCTTGTTGTGTCATCATAAGTTAAGCAGATATAAGATCTGGAATTGTTTCCAGATGTCCTATTTGCATCTGGAATCTGTTGCTGTCAGTTTTCTACTTGAGATCCAAAGATCTGTCAGTATCGCTGAAGCATTATTATGCTAAAAAATCAAAATGAATCCCATCAGACAGATTGCAACATTAGGTGTGACCACATCAACTGTTTGGAACATTCTTAAAAAGAAAGAACACATTGGTGAGCTCAGCAACACCAAACACCTGGAGACCACAGAAAGCAATTGTTGTGGATAACAGAAGAGTTCTATCCCTGATTAAGAAAATTGCCTTCACAACAGTTAGCCAGATCAGGACCACTCTCCAGGAGGTCAGTGTACGTGTGCAAGACTTCGCCAGAGTAAATACAGAGGGTTCACCACAAGCTGTAAACCACTGGTGAGCCTCATAAACAAGGAAATTAGCTTAGAGTTTGCCAAACTCTAAGAGAAGAGTATGGAGAAGAAAGTCTAGATGGTGCCTCACAGTGTGGAAAGACAATGACTTGAAGCATACTGTACTGCAAATGCAACCAGGGAGTTTTTTCAGTTATAAGGCAAATAAGTTGAATATTATGCCATGACCCAGTCAATCACCTGCCTTGAATCCGACTGAGCATGAATTTTACCCAATGAAGACAAAACAGAAGGGAAAATGCCCCGAGAACAAGAGGGAACTGAAGACGGTTTCAGTAGAGGCCTGGCAAGGGACGAACCCCAGCGTCTGCTGATGTCTGTGCCTTCCAGACTTATTTGCAACCAAGTATTAAAAAAAGTTTATTATTGTTTAGTATGTCCCATTACTGTTGGTCCCTTAAAAGTGGAAGATGTATAGAAACTGTTGTCATTCCTACACCATTCTTCTGATTTGAACTTAATACCTTCAAATTAAAGCTGAAAGTCTGCTGTGAAAGCACATCTTGTTGGTTTGATTTCAAATCTATTGTGGTGTATAGAGCCCAAAAGATGAGAATTGTGTTGATGTCCCAATTTTTATGGACCTGACAGATGATATAAACCTTCTTTCCATAACAACAAATGGTCTGTCATCCCCTCCCACTTTTAAAACCAAATAGGTGTTAATGATGTTGAATTGTTTTGGCTAAAGTCTCATGCAGGTAAAGTGGTGCTGAGGAGTTGGTACGAGAAGAACAAGCACATCTTTCCTGCAAGTCGCTGGGAGCCGTATGATCCTGAGAAGAAATGGGATAAATATACGGTAAGAACAATTAAATGCATTTGATATTTAATAATGGTGTGTTGCAGTTGTCTCGTAATCCCGAGTTGCTGAGAGTTAGTGATATTACCAGGTAGTTGACATTCCAGCTGAACTGACTCACAAAAGAAAGATGCCTTCAAATTGAAATGGTCAACTTGTGAGCATCTACAATTGCATTATAAGCTAGAAAAACCACAAAGACATTGAAACAGTGTCAACATGACAACACCAGCCAATAGTGTTTAATAAACAACACACATTAATGCCAATTTTTCAAGAACAAGACCCCATAACAACATTATAAGCGGTCATCTGTCCCTGCTGCCATCAGGCATTTTAATCTTCATGCTTAGACCATCTCATCCCTTTTATGTGTACTTTTATCTGATTTATTGGCTGCACTGTGTGTTATATTTTGTTGTTGCATTTATTTATTAATCTTTCTAACTGTAGTTGTGTCTTTTAATGGGTACTGTTAGACAACTGAATAAAACAGATTTTCACTCTATTTTAATTGTAGTTTTGTAGCAGCAGCTCAACACAAACATGCTTCTTCTTTTCTGCCGGCTGGCAAGAGTCCAACTCTTGTTTCACGTGAGCTTCAACAAGCACCATTACAACAGGACAAAAGAAGGAGCATGCGCAGAACAACAGGAATTAACTTATTTTACAGAGGAACTGTTTTATTTGGAGTTAAAAGAGGAATAAACCAGCCCCTTAGTTCGGAATTGAGTTTTATTCAGAACTATCGTTTTCACTGGGAATTAAGGGTTTACATGGTCTTCCTAAAGTGGAATTAACTTTTATTCGGAATTTAAGAGGAATTAAAACTCTCATGTGAACGCGGTCATTGTCTTAATAAGTTTCAAGGAGCAAACAATTCCTACCACAGTTTGCAATCTGAAATTCTTTAGAAAATTAACTATTGGGTATACTTTTCCAAACATAAACAAGGGATCAAATTTGTATTATTGTTGTAAGGTGGAGCTGCTCAATTATGGAAAAAATCATTATTACGATTATTTTGGCCAATATTGAAATCACGATTATTCAAACAACTGTTTTCTAGCTACAAGATGCATTAAAGTGCCCCTGGCATGAAATTTGCGTTTTTTTATCATATATTTTAGCTGCCCCAGACTGCCTACGTCCCCGAAGGGGTTAAATTATAGATTCGCGTTTCCCTTTTCCCTGGGTGTGTCTGCCTACAAGGCGAAGTTAGCATTCAGAAATGGGCTGATTGGCAGTTCTGCCTATTTTACTCCTCGTGCAGCTTGTGACGCCATGACTTCCAGCCAATAACCCCCCTCCCCCGAATTACACTGTCCAAGTCCCTACCTCCGAGACCTACAACAACAAACCGACATCATGGCGTCCAGTTCGCATCAGAACTGCTCGATACCTGGCGTACGAAGGATAACACCAATCTTTTTGTCCCCCCCACTGAAAAGCTTGTGGATGTTTGAGGAATGTGCCGACTGAACTATCAGAAAATCTCCCTGCAGCTCCGTCTCCTCCTCAGGAGGTTATAGAGTCTGCGGAGTTGTCGTCACAGCGTGTCGCCCCGCCCCTCCGAACCGGCGTTCCGACATGTTTGTTGTTCACTTACTGAGAGCTACGTTGGTCGTGACTGGAGATGCTGGGTTATAATGTTGAGTGAAGGACCGTGCCAGCTCTACGCACAGTCAAGATGATAAAAAAGACAAACAAGGGCACATTGCAAATGTTCAAGATCTCCGGTTTGAAAAAAAAGAAGAAAAAAAAATCAGGGATTGTAAACTGCTGAAGTGACGGGGCACCAAGTGGCTGACAGCTGCAGTCTGAAGGAAAGAGATTAGCAACATGCAGCATGCCGTGTGTTTTCCAGCTAGTGATCCCTTTGTGATTGATAATTGTGGTATCCTTCAAAAACTACTCCTGTGATACTGTCCTTGCAGATAGTTTTAATAATGAGGAATCAATCAGTACGATGTGGCCACTATGAATATCTTTCCTTCACAAACGGCCGTGCTCAGCTGGGAGCAGTCATGTGGAACATGTCATCGTGTTTGCAGGAACAAGTAAACAATATTCCAGTTGTACCAGTGCACCTGTGAAGATGCAGCTTTGCTGTGAGAAAGAACAGGACACTACAACCTCGGATAAAATCGTCCTTGTTTGCTGTGCATTTTGCAAATGTATGCTAAGTTGTTGCCAAAACGAGCACTGAAGCTAACACGAGTTGATGAAAACTCTGGTTACTTTCTTTTATTTGTCATTTACTCGTGATGTTCGACACCACTAACATCTGTCTGAGTCTGAGAGCTTATTTTGGTCTTCCACAAATCAGACACACACTCATCACTGTTTTCTATTTTATAAATAAATGATTGAAACCACGTTAAATATCGTCCTCCTTACATGTGTTTGACAGCTCACAAATGTTTTCTTAACTAGCAGCATAACAGTTAACTGTGTAAAAGATAAAATAACACTTCTCTAACATGAACAGAACAAAATGTTAAATGTTACCACGTTACAAACTGATTGTGAAGACTAAATAATTCACAATGCATCAGCCGCATGTCTCCATGGAGGACGGCGGTAAACGGTCCAGACTACTGTCCCACTCTGATCCATTCAGCTTAGATGGGTCCAGTCCGGATATGTCCCCTAGTTTCTCCAAACAACTCTTCTTTGTGCTAGACATTAAATTATTCCTGTACGTCCTTTCTCCTTTGCTCCGTTTCCCTCCACTGTTAAAACTCCCGACAGCTCTCGTTTTGACAGTCAAACCTGTACAAACATCATGGCGGCGCGACTCCGCTTCGCTCAGAATTGTCACGTGACTCCTCAGGCTCTATAACGGCTTTCAGCCACCACGAAGAAACACAAAGTTTATAATAAAGGTTTCTCGTCATGTTCGTGTCTTTTATCTCTGAGGGAAACTGATGTTTGTGATGATTCCAGTTTATAATTCTTTCCGTTGTGCGCGCGTCTTTGGCTGCGGACTCGGGTTTGCAATCAGGCCTTCATCATCATCATCACTGTTTCTGTACCACTTCAGTCAGACGAAGACAGATCTAATGAGCAGAACTAGTGTAATATATCTTTAGTATTAACTATTAACTGAATTCGGGTCATGGGTGAAAGAAATAATTCAGGGAAACTTGTTGCTTGAATAAGATGCTGTTTTCTTCTTAAACTCTATTCATACTCGAGCATCAGCGTCTGTGTCATGACCGACGTACGTCCTGCATAGATCCGCAGAGACTCAATACGAACTTACATGTTCCTTACAGCTTATTCGTTTAATGTATAAAACATTAAACGAATAAGACAAATATACTTTGAATGTTAGATTAATGTGAAAAACATAGAAAAACATAAATATATAAAAAATAAATGACGTATCCAGCTATCTTCAATTTCTCTATATTTGAAAAATAAAATATACTTATTTATATAAAAGAAAAATCCCAAAATAAACTAGAACATTCCAAATCTAACATTTTTGTTAATGACAGTGAGCAACAAATGACTAAAAGTTAGTTTCAGTGGTGAACACACTGAAACGTTCCACAGCTGTGGAGACAGATGTTCTCCCTCCGGTGGAAAAGCACAACAAGCAGAGGAGATAGAAAATTAGAACTTTGCAAAACAGGAGAAATAAATATGTTGGCTAGTTGTAAAACTGGCAATGAATTTAAGATGTACAATTATCAGGATAGTTAAAATATCTAAAGATTGCCAAACTATTTAAGACTCTGTATTCCTGGCTGTGTTGCATTCACTTTGGCATCAAAATGACTAGATTTATTTATTTGTTTTTCTTTTGCAGCAGAGCATGTTTAAACAAGCATGTTTAAACAAACTAAAAAGTCTTCTGAAACTTTTTTTTTTCTTTTTGTATACAGTTGTCCTAAAAATTATTAATACCCTCCAGTCAAAGAAAAGGCTTAATTCACAATAACAGTTCAAATAACAAGAAACTGAAGAAACTAAAAATAAATAAAAATTTACAAAATTATAATGTAGTGGAATAAGATATTGCTTTTGAGTTGTGTTTGGAAGTAATCATTTAAAAACAAACAAACAAACAAAATTGTCCCAGACACATTAGAGCATCTTTCCTATGATCAGTGGACCAAAATACCTGTGAAGAGGTGAACAAGTCTGTTTGAACATTAGAGAAAACCTGATTGCAGTGATTGCCTCCAAAGTGTTGCTCAACAAAATTTTAACTTCCAAGCCCCATTGTGCTTGTTTTCTTGTTTTATTTTTTGTGTGTTTGTTTTTTATATTTCTTTTCAACCACAATTCAAAACAGTTTCATGATTTTCATAGAATTTTTATTTATCACTTTTTTAAATTTCAACTTTTTTTCATCCACAACTGATTTTCTTCCTTCTTTAATCGGAGGAAATGAATAATTTTGAGGACGACTGTACTTGTTTTTGATAAATAAATAACACCGTTTTTATTTTAACTCTAGAATTTGAGAAACGGATCATCCTTAGTAAATATGATGCAGAAATGTAAGTCACATGCTAAAAGACAAACATTTCACAGTGTTAGCATGAAGTTTCAAGAATTGCTCCGATGTTTCAATTTAATGGACGGGCATTCAAAATAGCTCTGTGTAGCCATTCTAGAAAAAAAAAAAAAGTACAATATATTTTGAGATACCAAGATAAAAGAATCTCTTACTTTGTATATATATATTTTTTTAAAACTTTTATGAACAGTAAAAATCTTTAATCTGGTCATCCATGTTGTTCTTCATGCACAAGAAAGATAAGGATGATTTAAAGTACTTCTTGGCCAAAATCCGAGTTTATTCTGTTTTTGTTTTTTTTTTTCTTACTACTATAAACATATTTTCCACAATCATACTTTTATGTAGTTTAGTAAGAACATTTGATTTGCATTGTTATAAGAGAAAAATGCATTAATCACCTTTTGTTAATATTTTATGCACATATATCAAAAATGTTATGACAGATAACCTTGGGGAATTTGTCTCAAGCTGGAGCTGCCAAATTATTCCTGCATGGACCCGCTTCGAGAGCTGACTACCCCATACAGACTCTTAATTTTAATCTTTGTACAATAGATGTTTATCATTGTATGATTTATTTCATTTTGCTTTGAGAAGCTGGATATGAAGGAGTGAGAGGTTGTCTACGCTCTTCAGCACATTGTAATTACCTGTTCAAAACAGGGTTTGATCTTTTTTTTTTATGGAGTGCATGCCGATGTAACAGCTGTCTTCAGACAGTGGGCTGCTGTAAAAAGTATTTTGTTAGACCAGTCGATCCTGCAGAGCCTCTGAGGATGTTTTGAAAAGGAAAAAAGTGCTAAATTTGTGATGACTGAAAATAAAGTGAGAGCGTTTGGCTGTCACACATGAGCTCCATGACAAATGCTGTCAGGCACGCAGATGTTGGCTTGACTTCAGTTTCCCTTTCTCAATCACTTGGGTTTATCTTTTTTTTTTGTACAATATTCATTTTAAGACTTTCTTGAAGGAATAGGGGGCAAAAAAAAATCACTACTAACATTGTAATCACAGTTTATATTCTAGCTTTGATCTCTGTAGTTGGTATTGAGCAACTTCCTATTTTCTTTGTTTTTCAGATCCGGTGATCATTTCCTTCAAGGTCTGGAATCCTTTGTGGAAACTTTTTACAACATATTTCTCATTTAGTTTACTTTTTTATTTAATTTGTTTCTCTTGTTTCAGGATTTGAAAGCGTGTTGGAGGATTTTTCTGTCTTTTGTGCTGTTTCTCCCCACATGTTCACAATTACGCTCCCATGTACCAAACTTCACATTGCCATGTAAATAGTAAACATCTGTACCTAATAAAATCTGGATTGATTCACCGGATCATGGCCAAAGCCTGTGTTAATCTGTTAAAATGACCTATTAATCCATTGCGTAATTTTGGAGGTTACTTAGATGTTCAGTTGTCTTTGCTTCAGCCTACAAAATCTCAACTACAGTTGTTTCATGCATTTTATTTTCCTGCCCTTGTAGTTTAACACTTATATATTGTTTTTTACATTTTGCAGACATCCTTTGCACTCCAGGTCAAGAATAGCACACCCTGATCTTAAAATCTAAAATGAAGCTACAGTTGTACTTGGAAGTTTGCATACCCTCCCATTAAAGAAAAGAATAAATTCACAAGTTATTCAAGTAAGAAACTGAAAAAGAAGTCATAAATAAAAATTTACTATATTATAATTTAGTAAAATAAAATTTTACGACTGATTTTGAACTTTCATTTAATGAAAATCAAAAACAAAACCGGCCTAGTCAAAATAGAGTACCTTGTTCATGAACAGTGGGCCAAAATACCTGTCACCAGGTGCAGAAGTCTGATTGGATGTTACAGAAAACACCTGATTGCAGTGATTGCCTCAAAGTTTTGTTAAACAAAATTTGAGCTCAGGAGTCCCATCATGCTTGTTTACTTTTTTTTGTTTGTTGGTTTGCTTTTAATATTTCTGTTGAATCAAGGTACAAAATCAATGTCATGATGATCATCATTTTTTTTATTCATTATATTATTATTATATTGTTTAACTGGCAGCTGATTTTTATTTTGTCTTTAATGGGAAGGTATGTAAACTTTCAAGCACAAGTGTATTCTATTTTATTTTAAATCCTAAAACTATTTTGTACGAAGAAACAACAGATTCGCTGTTTAATTATGAAAGTTTTCCTTTTTTTCCACAGCAGAAAGGCTGCATTCATTTTGTATTTTGCGACGTATATATTTTCTTTTACTGAAGTAAATTCATATTTTAATTATTACTCTTTTTTATAAAATATATTTTAAGCAAGACATAATACTTGTATAGCCCTGAGATCACCCTGATCCTATTACCCACTGTCCTCCAGGTCTTAGATGTGCTACAACACCGGACTCCACTTATGGGTCTTTAACAGGCTTTTGCAGAATTTGACAACAAGCAGCTGGAGCTCAGGAAATGTCTACATGATGAAGGACACTGGTCTTCGAGGACCAGGGTAGGGGATCCCGGTAAAGCCCAAAAAAGTATCACGAATGCACAGACAGTAGTTTTGAAATTCAGACTAGAAACACACCCAATAATGGATATATTGATGATAATGCCAGGAGAGGATAATAATAATCTCTGCATGTATGGAGTTTTGATTTTATTCGGGATGTAAGAAACGTGTGGTGGTGGGGGGTGAAGGCAAGCTTTGTTAGTAACGTCACTCTCTCCTTCGATGCTTGCAGTTAGAGCTGAGGCTTGCTCGTTCTAAATGTTCCAACAACAGTGATTTCCCCTTTCAGAAACTGCTGTTTGACTCTAAGAAAAGAAATTTCCACATCATATTGTGTCGCCTCACATTAAGCACATGTGGGTGTCCACTGGTTTGCTTTTTCTGTGTAAACTTGCATTTTCCAAATATAGGATTGAGCATCACAGGCCACCCATATCATGTGACACATTTCCAAAAGCCAGCAAAATATCCATACACTGAAAAGTGCTGTTATCCGCAGCACAATTAGGGACGGAGTGTAGAAATGTTCCTAAATATTTTGATGGTTGTGTCTAACATTGAGCTTTGATCTATTAAAGTTGTGTATGGGGTGGTGAAAAGGTGATGGTACACCTATAATCCTTGTACCCAAGCGGTATACATGGAAATACTGATGCATGCAATGTTTGAATAATGGAGATAATGGAGGACACTTCCCATCCTCTCCACAACACGGTGAAGAATCAACAGAGTGTGTTCAGTGGGAGGCTGCGTCAAGTTCGCTGTAAGACGGAGAGATACAGGAATTCATTCCTGCCAGCAACCATCACCCTAAAGAACAAGACTAACTGACTTTTTGTTTATTTATAAAAAAAAAAAAAAAAAAAAAAAAAGTGAGCTTTTACAATACTGAATTTCCCTTCGGGGATGAATAAAGTATTTTTCATTTCATTTCATTTCATTTCATTTCATTTCATTTCCCTTCATCTAATGTTGGGCTCTCTTTCAGAAAAGTCATACAATTTTAAGTCTGCACAATATTTAAGGTGTTTTTGTCTAGATTTCAACACAGTTTCGGGTCATTTTTGATCTGAAGACATCTGGAGTGTTCAAGTGAATTCATCTTTCAGAATTGCTGTCAAACATGTACAGCAAAACTTGCTGGCTGCGCCTCCACCTGTAGCCTCAGGACACCACTCCCCTCCTTGTCTTTCTTCCTCCTCCCAGATTTCTCTCTTATGTCTCGCATACAACTGAAAGCATTCCGCACATTAGGCGTCGCACCCAGCAGGAGTTTATCGCAGCCGCCGTGTGCATGTGCATTTTCTGAAGCGTTTCATGCGGACCGTCGCAGCATGTGGAGGGCAGCTCTAGTTCTGTGTCTGCTGTCGGCACTTGCTCAGGTTGATGAATCAGCTGGGGCCATCTCTCCTCAGGACTGCAGTCTGCAATGTGTCCGACAAGTAAGTTCCCTTTTTTTTGAGAGGTTTGGTGATATCTGTGGCTAATTTTTCATGGTGTAAGGCTCCAGCCGACAAGGTAGCCCTGTATGAACCAGGGTTGTAATTTATGGGATGTCTGCCCTGCTATTAGGCATGCTCTTCCTCCGGCCACATGTTTTTTTTTGTTTTCTGGCTGATGTTCAGAGAAAGAGAAACAGCTGAAAATTGGATACAGGTTCTATCTGGTCAGTCCATCATACTGAGTGGCATGTTTATACATGTATATGAATCTGAAAGTCAAAAGGCTTTGCTTTCAATTATTTTTTTCTTTCATTGATTTTTTTAAAAAATGTGTTCATAACAATAAGGCTGTGTAGGACCACAAGTGCAGGATGGTGCAATAAGGGTCCAGTTCCTTATGAGAATCTAAGATTAAAGTCAACAAAGTGGACAATTCTTAAGTTTTTTTTTTTTTTTTTTTTTGCTTTTCAGTCTGACAGAGAAATCACACTTCAGAGAAAGGCTTTTACTCTGAAGACCACTAATTAATCTGACTGGTCCTGAATTATCTTGTATTCATATAAGTTAAATAATAAATATGATATGTATATATATATATATATATATATATATATATATATATATATATATATATATATATATACATATTCATATTCATGTATGTATGTATGTGTGTGTGTAATAAAAGTAAGCTCCAAGTAACAAAATTATGTCCTTTATTAAGCTAAAGACTATTAATTGAAGAACTTAGTGTAACCAATTTGACATTTAATCATAATAAAGTTACTGAGTACTATTTATTCAGCACTGACTGGAACATTTGTTTGGTTCAACAGTTTGATTCTTTCTCTATGATTCTCTGGGTCTCATGTTTGTCAGTTGTCATCCCATCAGTAATGATTGCAACCTAAGTAAAATTATAGTCCCTCTCCACCTTTCGTGCAAGTCTTAAGTTAAGCATTTATGCCTGAGGGAGATACTGTAATTTTCCTTGTCGTTCATTCTTCACCTGTTCGTCTTGCATAGTGAGTTGGGAGAAGGTTTGCAGGCTCCCTTTGACTTTAGCATTATACCTTTATCAAAGGATAATAATAAAGAATGGATCACAAGCAGATGTACTGTAGATAAAAAAAAGTTAATTTTTCCACTCTTATCATGTATCAGGACTTAATAATCATCTGATCATCAGCAGGTGTCTGAGTCAAGCTCAGACTGTTAGAGACACTTTATGAAAACAAAAGAGCTATTCTACACTCTAAAGATAACCTTAGATATAAAGTTAAATTTCTGATTTAATTACAAAACTTCAGAGAGAAAAAACGACCAAATAAGTACGTCTTGTTTTGAGAGCTGAAGGAGAATCTTCTGTGTGTTTAACAAAGTATCTTAGAGTCAAATTTGAGGCCGTCTCTCTGTCGAAGCAAAGCAGCAAATCTACAACAGATTTAGTAAAAATAAGAGAACCAAATACTATGATGCAAAGTCTAGACCTTAACCTGAATAACATGTGAATATTCAGAAAGCTCTACCAAAAAAGAAAGAAAACATTTAAGTTATAGCTGCTGAAGGAGGTAAAGATAATGAACAAGGAGTGTTCTTAGCTTTTCATACAGTCCGCTTGATTTCTGGTTTTGTCTTCATCAAACAGATTACGAAACTTGGTAGTATGTCCTATGCTCTCCATCTGAAACTGAATTTATCTGGCGTTAAGACCTTGCCACTGGACTGGACCACAGAATTAACAGAGAAATAGATAAGCTGTGTTTTCAAAACCTAATTGGTAAGTTTACTGTGAAGTGGTGCAAAAACTAGTTCTTTTAATTACTGCAATCTTTTATGTATAAGAATATAAGATGATAAATAAAGCTTTATTTTGAAGAATTTTTTTCTAGTCTGACAAATTTCCGACAGTTGTTTAGATTTTTTTTTTTTTTCATACAACTGGATGGAAATGTAGCCCAAATAAATAGAGGAATGAAGTATGTTGGTATTTTGTGAAACTGATTTGAAAAGAGACTTTTGTATAAAGCAGCTCATAAAAAAGCTCCCCCTTCTGAAATGTGTTAAAATATGCGTGTTAGATGTCACAAAAACTATTTCTATTCATGTAATAAAGTGTTTTTCATGGGATCCTGGAGAGTCCTTTGTATGAAGCTCGTCTTTGAACATTCTGATCAGTCAAAACCAAAATGTCAAAAAACGGTCTGGTTTTTATTTATGCCGTTCACTTCTGGAAACAGTCATAGTTTCTGCACAGAAATTTGTATGGGAGTATTACAAGGCTCAACAACTGTCCCATCTTCTTTGAATTGTGTCCTCATAATTTCAACATACATTAACTCTTGACAACGCGATCCAGATCTGTGCAGTTGATGTAGGAATCATAACTGGGCCCAGATGTTTGGAGATTGTAGATCTTGTGCTGATTGATGCTTGGCTGATTGTAGGGGGCATTCCTTCAGAAGGAAACATGGACATTTTCCCTTATGTTACATTACAGTTGGGTTAGATGAACAGCTGGTTCAGTTTGGATCTTGAATTTTTGATAAAACTGACTTTGATAGATTTTCTTTTTTTGGTGTGCAATACATTCTCTGAAATTGTACAATAGAAATGTGAAACCCAGCACAGTTAGAGTATGCATTTAATTATCCATAATGCCACCCAGCTGACAAAAAACCAAACAGGAAAAAGAGAAAAACCTGACTGCTGGAAAAACTAAACAAAACATTGCACTGTGCGTATGATAGCCTACACCTGCCTTCCCAAACTGGGGGTCAACTGTAATTTCAGGGGGTTTCCAAATCATTGTTAAACAATTAGAATAAATAATAGTATAAGGGATTTTAAAATCAGTGTGCAAGAAGATTAAAGTGTACCCGTTCATTTTATAAGTGACATGACATATTAATGCTGCGTTCCATTTCAACTCGGAAATTTCCAGTTCCAAGTAGAAAGTTTCAATTGGAACATCCAGGTGGGATTTCCCACTCAGGGTAAGCAGTTGTAGAAGCTTATATTATGTTACATTTATTTGCACTTCTGACTATTTTTACTTGCATTAAATCAGTCATACACGTGGTGTTGTTTGATATAGATGTAGGAGGAAGCTGCT
Source organism: Atherinomorus stipes (assembly GCA_023101725.1). NCBI lineage: Eukaryota > Metazoa > Chordata > Actinopteri > Atheriniformes > Atherinidae > Atherinomorus > Atherinomorus stipes. Next base: position 491,432 of record JALJCO010009308.1, on the reverse strand, counting down.
GTAGTGTAATTCACAATTTTCATGTGGTATATGTGAACTACAACGCCAGTTGTGCTAACAACGGCTAATAACAGTAGCCTTAGCAAAAACGTTGTTTTATTAGGCTGTTATCTTATTTTCCAACCAGTGAACTGGAACACAATTTAGTCGGATATGACGTCACCCCCCAGTTCCCACTTCCCAGTTCCAAGGTAAATGCAACACCGCATAAAAATCCGCATTTGGCGTTTTCTCATTGAGAGAAGCTGATTTTTGGATTGTAGGTGGTTTGATTCACTGCACCCGGTCTGCCGCCTGTTAATCAAAAGGACACGCCCCTAATAATTTGTAATTTCAAGTTGAACAACATCTAAACGGATGAGATATAAAAAATGCCCCCCTCACCCCCTTTTGCAGTCAGCCCCTAGCGGATGAAGAGGGAAAAGTTTTTGGGCAACCCAGAAGTGGCTTCACTTTTCTCCAGCAGAGTTTGTCCCTTGGTCTATAGCTGTGCACCAAGACATAAAATGGACCCATTGCTCAATGACCGAGGAAAAGTAGCTAAGTTGTATTTGGGGTTTTTACTGACAAAACATGAGCAATTACTAACAGAAACATAAGCAACAGTCCAACAGGCATCATCTGACAACCAAAAGAGACAGAGAAATAATTACAAAATGAGCAGATGTATCAAATTAACTGCTGGGAGCAGGAAGTAAAGAAAAACAGACTATACTAGAGGAAAAACACCGCAAAATAAATCAAGAAACAAGCCGGAACTTAAAACAATGAGACAAGAAACTAAGACAGACAGCAAAAAAACATAAAACTTGCAGATCATAATAAATGTGTATGTGACTAGACTATATATCCCTGACATGTAAGAGATCACAGGGAAAGTTTAACAGCCATTTTCTGACCTCACCATCACTCCCTTCTCTGCAGGGAGGACCTGCATGTGATTACTGCAGAGTAACCGGAGATGATCTCAAAGAAGCTCTGGGTTTTAACCCAAAGTTTGGAAGTAAGTTGGATTCTTCTTTGTCTTTGTCTTCATCTTCACTGGTCTGTGTGACTGATTATGGTGAATCTCCAAATACAACATTTCTCAAACATGTTTTTTTCCATATCAAGTTTTCTGCATGACCAAAGCTTAAATCTCTGCTATGCAGAACTAGCAACTCACATTTTGATTTGATTTTTGAGAAGAGCTAATGCAAAAAGAATCAAAAGGTCACCTGCATTCTGCAACCAGTGGAAATAATAGCACATTAACATTGTATGAGCACAGAGGAATCAGCTAGTTTGTCTCAGACCTAAAAGTGAAGCATTTATGTTGACTGGTCTCACTTAAACCATCTGATTTTCTTCACATTTTATTCCCCCTTTATTCACTCTGACAAATTTTAACCTATCAAGTAGGTCTAAAACATTTGATTTGATTTGATTTATTGTTTACCGCACACATGTATACCAAATGGTGCAAGGAGGGAACAAAGCCAGTTGGCTTATGAACTATAAGCTACATCAACATGATTTAACCTAAGAATCTCTTCCCAAGAAAGCTGACTGATAGCTATTTTAAAAGATTTCAAGTTATTTTTAGTAAATTTGCAAAACTTAGTTTGAACACACATGGGAATAGTAGGAATAGGAGGATCGGACGCATAAACCATTTGAAATCCCTGGAGGTGATCTGATATATCACACAATAATATACAGTAACTGAAGTGACTTAATAGTCCAGGGGGTGAAAAGAATATTATTAATTGATGAGGCTGAAGATTTAGTGATTCGAGTTGGCTTTGTAATTAAGGGAAAAGAAATCTCAGAATAAAGCATATTCAGAAAGTCGATAGTAGATATCTGATCATCTCTGAGCAGACTGATGTTGAAATCTCCCAATAAGACACACAATTTATTTTCCTTGTTTATGATTTCAAGGGTAGAGTATAATGCGTCATTAAAAGTAGTTATATCTGAGTCAGGTGCAACATTTAAACATGTTTATTTATTGATTGATTGATTGTAATTTCTTCTCAGGTTGTATTCCATGGCCTTGTTTGGAGCTGCTAGGAGATGACCCAAAAATCTGCCAGCACTACGTCCAAGCACCAGATGATGTGAAAGTTGAGTTTGTTCCTGAGCCAAACCCTGAATCTGACACCATTGTTGTTTCCTGGAAGCCTAGTTACTATGGTATGTTGTTGCCCACCAAATAAAAAAACAGTGTGGTTGCAGTTCTTGTAAAGTCGTCCAGGATTAAATATTGGATGTGCAAAACATAAATTCATGTTTCATTGTAATACAAAGGCAAGACATCAAAAACCTGTCTCTATTTAACTTCTCAGAGGAGGGTTATTTTATAGCAATAGTTTCCTCACAGCTGAAAAGTGATTGTTTTAGTGCAAAGTAATAATCTTCAGAGTCAAAATATATTTCTAATCAGTAAATGGGTCTTATTAAGCTTTTTTTATAAGGAGGCAATGAGCCAGTGAGTTGAACAGATTTCAGAATCTTTATTTTCTGACTTCAGTCTGTTCTTTACTCTAGAGTTAAAACTTTGCCAGACATTTAGATTTTTCAAATCTGTTAACGACATAATTACTCACACATATAAAAACAAATTCTTTGCATGATTTTTCATTGTCCACATATCTGTAGTGAATATGCAAAGCTCCTAAACATTGGCTATTGCACCAAGAGGCAAGTGGTCCCCATATGAACGTGCTTGACACTGGCATATCTGTCTTTGTTTTCTGCAGGCATTGCCTTCCTACGAGGCTTTCAGGTGACCCTCCAGGCTTTGGGAGGCTCCAGTGTTGCCTGTCAGCTACTTCTCTTCCACCGTAACATCTCCCTCCCGGCTTCACATGCTCAAATGGTTAGGAAAAAGGCAACCCTTACTTCATCTACAGACCATTAATTATGTTGCATGCTTGCGTTATAGAGCTCACATGGGTTTGATTGCAAAAATGCTCACAGCTCAGTTTAGTCTATAGGGAAAATGTTAAAGTTAAACTTCCATTTCTCTAATCTTCTAACCAGTGAGCCGATCCTAATGAGCTTCTCAATTACATTCAATGATATTGTCTCATTATCTCAATATTAGTCAGTGGAAATACACTATATTGCCAAAAGTATTCGCTTACTTATCCAAATGATGGGAATCAGGTGTTCCAATCACTTCCATGGCTACAGGTGTAGCACCTCGGCATGCAGACTGTTTTACAAACATTTGTGAAAGAATGGGTTATTCGAGCTTAGAGAATTCCAGCGTGGAACTGTGATAGGATGCCACCTGCACAATAAATCCAGTCATGAAATTTCCTTGCTCCTAAATATTCCACAGTCAACTGTCAGCTGTATTACTGTATAAGAAAATTGAAGTGTTTGGGAATGACGGCGACTCAGTCACGACGTGGTAGGCCATGTAAACTGAGAGTGGGGTCAGCGGATGCTGAAGGACATAGTTCAAAGAGGTCGCCAACTTTCTTCAGAGTCAATCACTACAGACCTCCAAACTTCATGTGACCTAAGTCAGCTCAACAACAGTGCCCAGAGAGCTTCACAGAATGGGTTTCCATGGTCGAGCAGCTGCATCCAAGCAATGCAAAGCGTGGGATGCAGTGGTGTAAAGCACACCGCCACTGGACTCTAGAGCAGTGGAGGCGTTCTCTGAAGTGATGAATCGCGCTTCTCCACCTGGCAATCTGATGGACGAGTCTGGGTTTTGCAGTTGCCAGTTTTTTTTTCCCCGCCCCCCCCCCCCCCCCCCCCCCCCCCCCCCCCCCCCCCCCCCCCCCCCCCCTCCCCCCCCCCCCCCCCCCCCCCCCCCCCCCGCCCCGCCCCGCCCCGCCCCCCCCCGCCCCCCCCCCCCCCCCCCCGCGGCCCCCCCCCCCCCCCCCCGCGGGCGGGGGGGGGCCGTCCCGCCCCCCCCCCCCCCCCCCCCCCCCCCCCCCCAGAATGGTACTTGTCTGACTGTGTTGTGTCAAGTGTAAAGTTTGGTGGAGGAGGGATTATGGTGTGGGGTTGTCTTTTAGGAGTTGGGCATGGCCCTTTAGTTCCAGTGAAAGGAACTCTGAATGCTTCAGCATACTAAGACATTTTGGACAATTCCATCCAACTTTGTGAGAGCAGTTTGGAGCTGGCCTCTTCCTCTTCCATCATGACTGTGCACCAGTGCATAAAGCAGGTCCATAAAGACATAGATGGCAGAGTCTGGTGTGGATGAACTTGACGAGCCCGCACAGAGTCCTGATCTCAACCCGACAGAACACCTGTGAGGTGAATTAGAGCAGAGACTGACAGCCAGGCCTTCTCGTCCAACATCAGTGTGTGACCTCACAAATGTGCTTCTGGAAGAATGGTCAAAAATTCCCATAAACACACTCCTAAAGCTTGTGGACAGCCTTCCTAGAGGAGCTGAAGCTGTTCTAGTAGCAAAGGATGGACCAACATCATATTGAACCCTATGGATTCGGAATGCGATGTCATCTAAGCTTATATGTGAGTGAAGGCAAGTTAGCGAATACTTTTGGCAATATAGTGTACACTATTTCAGGTTGAATTCTAATATTGTATGTCAGAAGATGAAATAGATGGATTTCAGACTCTAGTGTAGTCGTGTACTGTTGTACTCTGCAGCAACACTTCCGCTAGTATGACCCTAATAGAGGAACAATGTCCTGGATCAGTACCACAAAACACAACATCAAAAATTTGCAAATGGGTTGAAATTCTTGGCTGCAAAGATGTTTGGAGAGTAACAAGGAACATAATGTCATTCCAAGAATATCTCGCCAACTATCAGTTGTGCTTTGTTTGTTCTTATGTTGCAATTAGTGGTCCTGGAAACATTTCACCAGAAGAAGGCATTAGTGTAATGAAATATCAGCAAAACTTCAAAAGCCCTCTGTTTATATTAATCAGGCAATGATAGGAGAATAAAAGAGCCTTCTACCAAAACATTCAAAAGTACTGACCTCAGACGAAGAAGCTAAAGGTTTCAAAATCCCTGAAGCTAAACATGAGTGGAAACGTTTAGGCAGATTTTATGCTTAACAGTCAAACAACTAGAGACCAAGAACGGAAACAAAATGTTTTCAAGCTGTGAAAGCTGCCACTAGGACCATAGCCAGGGGTTAAAAAAATACTGAGGTCCACCATGTTATGTGGTCCACACATCTCAAGAGACCATTCAAAATGGAAGCAACTTACAATATGTTTCACATAAACCATAAACCACTCCTCTTTCATGTCCTGATATAGAATAGAATAGAACAGAAGTCTTTATTGCCCACCAAGTTGGGAAATTGTTTTTCTCTTACCAACACAGAAGACAGACATATAACTTTAGAAAATAATACACAAAAATAAATATTTGTTCCCAAACTGTTTTTTAAAAAGGTAAGAACTAAAGAGTAGCAGTTAAAATAAACTCAAGTAAACTGATCATTAGTATCTGTTCTGTCCTCTGCTTTTTGCTCTTCTTCCCTGTTAAAAGTCCTTAGTTAACCATCAGAGATAACAAACTGAGACTGACTGATATAATTGTTTATCTTATAAAATAGATTTCTGTCATATCTTTCTCTCTTGAATCTCAGGATCTGTTAATAAGTCAAGACTGGTTTAGTAATGAGACACTTTATACAAACATAAAATGACAATAACTTCTTAAAAGAAGTGTACATTCAAATAATTATGACTTTTAACTCACAGTTATGACTTTTAAACTCATAATTATGACTACGTATCTAACAATTATGACTTTTTATATCATGATTTTGACTTTTTCTCATAATTATCATAACTTTGAAACTCATCATTATGACTTACCATCTCATGAGTTTTTATCTCATAATTTCAACATTTTATCTCGTAATAATGACTTTCATCTCATAATTATGACTTTTAACTCACAATTATGACTATCTCACAATTATGACTTTTAAACTCACAATTATGACTTACTATCTCATACTTATGACTTTTCATCAAAATTGAGTTTTTCTCTCATAATTTTGACTTTTTATCTCATAATTTTGACTTTTTTTATCTCATAATTATGACTTTTCATCTCATACTTTTTACTTTTTATCTTGTATGACTTCAAATCTCATAATTATGACTTAGCATCTCATATTTAATTAGTTTTTGTATCAGAATTTTCACTTTGTATCACATAATTATGACTTTTTATCTCATAATTATGACTTACCATTTTTTATTTATGACTTTTCATCTCATAATTTTGACTTATCTCATTATGACTTTTAATTTCATAATTATGACTTACTATTTCATAATTATGACTTTTCATCTCATTATTTTGACTATTTTCTCATAGTAATGACTTTAAATCTCATAATTATGACTAAGTATCTGATAATTTTAAGTTTATATCTCATAATTTTTACTTTTTATATCATAATTGTGACTTTGAAACTCATTATGAATTACCATCTCATTTATGAGTTCTATCTCATAATTTGGACTTTTATCTCATAATTATGACTTTAAATCTCATAATTATGACTTAATATCTCATAATTTTGAGTTTTTATCTAATAATTTTTAGTTTTTGCCCCATAATTATGACTTTTCATCCAATAATTGTGAGTTTTTATCTCATTGTTATAACTAATTCTCTTAATTATTACTTAGTATCTCATAAAAATGAGTTTTTAATCCGATCATTTTGACTTTTTATCTCATAATTGTGACTTACTTTCTCATAATTTTGAGTTTTTATCTCATAATCATTAATTTTAAACTTATAATTAACTTTTTATCTCATAATTATGACTTTTCATCTTACTTTCTCATAATTTTGAGTTTTTATCTCATAATCATTAATTTTAAACTTATAATTAACTTTTTATCTCATAATTATGACTTTTCAATCTCATAATTTTGACTTTTTATCTTATAGCTATGACTAATTATCACAATTATTACTTAGTATATCATAATTATGAGTTTCTATGTCATACTTTTGACTTTTTATCTCATAGTTATGAGTTTTCATCTCATAGTGATGATTTTAAATCTCATTAATTTGACGTTGCACATGATTTTTTAATTTTTATTGTATTTGGTGGAAACGGGCTTCCATAATATTAGGCGCATATGCGAGTATAACGCTTGCACTTTACAGGCCTGTGCCAGCAACTCTGTGTCTATGTCTTTTTGTTTTGTTTGACATCACATGGGAGGCTAGCCACTTCCTCCCAGAATTGCCAACCTGCAAAGGAAGGAAGCAAACAGCCTGTTGCAAGTCATTAGAAGAAGACTTTCTCTGAGACAGGCAGCCATCAGCAATCAGAAGTTTTGCTCCAGAGTTCAGAAGATGGCTGAACTCTGGAGAACAACTTTGGCTGGACGATGTGGAAAAAAATTTAAAAAATCTAGCTACAGGTAACTGTCCAAAGAAGCCTTACAGTTTTGTCTTTTTTTTAGTCGTGAATATTCATCTGCTCTGTGGCGTTTCTCAGCCGTTTCAATTTCTTCGTAAATTTTCTAGTTATTATTTTTCTGTTCCATGCCAATGTCATATGCCTAAGGGCACCGCAGGGAATTGAACCCCATCCCATACCAGCGCTTTTGCCTCTTTTTTTCCTTTTTTTTTCCTATTTTTGTAATACATGACAAGGTGAAGCAAAACCTATAAAGCTAATAATGCTGATAATAATATAATAATAACAACAATAATAGAATAATAATAGTAATAATGCTAGCAGTAATAATAATATTATTATTATTGATAAAGTTTTAAACAAAGTTTCTTAAACTATTAAACTAAAAAAAAAAAAAAGTATTTCCAACCACAGTAGATTTCATGTATACAATCAGGATCTCTGATGACACCTGGAGTCCTTTCACAGAGACATTTGCTTTAGAGTCTCTGTGATGGCCGCACGAATGCTGCTTGTAAAGACATGGTTCCCTTTTCTAGTGAAGTGCACTCCGTCTGGCAGATAGTGTGCCATTGTAATGTCTGAGGAAGGAATGTTCGATTATAACACCTCCGAAGCCCTTGGCAACCTTCCTCATCCTTGCGTTAACAAACTTTCTATTATTGATTCTGCTGATTGGTCCGTACCTCCACACCTGATGCTCGTAGATGCTGGAAAGCAGGATTTTCATGTGTGGAAACTCTATGAAGCTGCATCAGGTCTCTTTGTATGGCTGCTGTGAGCTCTGCTACAGATATGAGTCCCAGGTCGTTGCCTCCAGCATGGACAACTAAAATGACTCTGAGTGGAGATCTGAAGCGTGGAAGGACGCCTCTCCAGCCCATGCCTCCTTTACCAAACCTTTCCACTTTGGCATTGAGGCTGAGGTTTTCCCCAAACCTCTGAAGGGCTGTTTCTTCTCTTCGTCTGATATAACTTGATCCAATGAACCAGATCTTTGTGGCAGGTTTAACCTTCGTAGGCTGGCGTAGTTTGTGAGGACCTGCTGTCACGCTATGAACTCGAGGCCTGCTCCTTCCAGAGAGCTTTGACTTCATCTTTCACTGGGGTCCTTTGTCTCCCTGGACTTACGTTGTCTTTCTCTCTCTGCCTTTCTGCCTATATCTCCATCTGTCGGTGAAACTGCCTGTGTCTGTCTTATTATACATGAATTATATACAATCTGTGATCATCTTTTTTTTCTTTTTTTTTTTTTACTTATCCTGTCCAGCATCGTAGCAAGCAGAATAATGATCTGGCTGTTTTTTGAGTTGCACAGATTTGCTTTGCCAAGGAGAGTTTTATAAATATAAGGCTCCTCTTTATACCCTTAATTTATTCATTTTATTTAATTGATTTCTTGTTTATAACTGCATTTTACACAATATTGCACTACTGACCATGCCAGGTGCCAAAACATTTATAACAATTTGAAACATTCTATTTGCATGCATTTACAAAAACCATTGAGCACGTAGCTCTCCTGATCATCCCAGGATAGGAAGTCAGAGGATCATGTTTTACAGAAAATCTCAGAAGTCAACAGTTAACTGGGCCTGAGTCACATCAATGTTTCCTAAGGAAAGCAAGCAGGAGACACATTTCAGCATTTTATTTCCTTTGTGGTGCTGCTGCAAAGAAAAGGAATAAGAAGAGACTTACGTGGACCAAGAAACGCCATGAGAGGACTTTAGAACTAGAGTAGAACTTTAGATCTTTGTTTGAGGAGATAACTGGTTCCTATAGCCTTACCATTTATCCCACCTATAAAGCACAACAGTGGCATTTTATATTTCTATTTCTGTCTGTCAAATTCAAGGGCCAAAAGTAGAGAAAAAAATTGTTCAAACCCTCCTCATAATCGTTATAGGACACTGTAGAAGTATGTAAATGCATGTGGGAAAAAAAAAATTCCTCAGAAATTAGTCTATTATACACTGTTCTCCAACACTAACAGCTTATAAAAGTCTACAGTCTATGTTTAAATGAAACTATTTCTTTATGCTGCTACATGCTGCAGGTATACACATCAGACCCATTCCCCGGCCTTTCCTTGGGAACCCAGTTTGCAGTTACAGTCATGGCTCTGCCAGTGCCCGAGGAGTGGGAAAAGTTCTACCGCAGCAAGATCTTTTCTACTCGCAGTAAGACCCAGTAAAGTTCTCAGCAAAGCAGAAAATCTGAAGTTGCTCCAGGCTGACATCTGCAATTAAATCCCCATGTCTGTTTGTTTTATAAAAGATGTATTAGATCTGACATCTCATCTTTTTTCTGCTCTCTAAACACTACTTTTCTTCACAGTATTGACTTTATAGTTGCATGTGCTTTCCTGCTTTGCAGCGTGTGCAGAGAAGAACGGTCTTGAGCAGTGCAAACAGGGTGAGAGAAACTTCTCATAGCTTTTAAATTCAATGAACTCTGATTCAGTCATATCAAGGTCAGCTTTACATCTACGTGTTATGGCTTGGTTGCAGACTGGTACCCAAAACATGTTGAGGTTCAGCAGAATGGAACTGTCATCACTGTGACCTTTAACCTGGCTCCTCCAAACCTGGGCATCCAAAGTTACTTCTCGTTGTGTTACGCAAACGGCATGAAGAGATACACAGACATAACTCCTGTGAGTGCCATCTTCTTCTGAAACTTTTTACAATGTTTTGCTTTTTTTCTATTCGGCGAAGAAGTTTGTGTCAAGAATGGGAACTGTATTATAGTGGGCACAGTTATTGTATTGGACTTCTGCTGATCATATTATAGATTTGTTGTAATTAGATTATAATTAGACTACATTGAACTCGATTGAATCCAATTGAATTTGACTTTTAAAAGTGCCTTGAGATTAATTGATCATGAACTATCCAAATGAAACTGAATTTTATTAATGTTGGTGGAGTAAACTATTTTATATGCCAAAGTGTAATTAAACTTACCCTTCCTTTTGGAAATAGAATAATGGATTCATATATTGCAGGAGTGTTGAAAGCAGTCTATCCTGTGTATGAGATAACCTAGTCTAGATTTGTCCAGTTGAGTCTTCTTTCAACTGGACGTGTTTTAAAGTAGCCTGGGTGCAAAATGGCAGTGAAAGCAGATGTAAGCACTGGGTATGCAGTGGGTGGTGGTGGCAAAAAGACAAAAGAAAAACCATTAAAGTAATTTTGAAGCTGTGGATACAAAAGGGAAACTATTGCATACAGATCCTTTGTCTAAACTTGCTAATTGTACATTTTCTGTTTTCATTTTTTCCTTAGAATTCCTCCGAAAACAAAACTCACTTCAGTTACCAGCTGAGTGGCCTTCAAGAGGGAACCAACTACACTTGTGAGGTAAATGAAAGAAGATTCTCACCTGTGACTGATTTAAAAGTTTATGGAGGTTTAAAGAAGGGGGTTCATGTTATTCTCAGGCACATAATTCCCTTTATGGCACAATCAAATAACATTTTTTTTTTTTTTCAAATAACATTGTTACCTTCAGTAGTTTTGAAAAGACAGTATACACAAAAAAAGAAAACTAAAAGAAATGTGACTTGTATGTCTGGCGCCTTAAAAATTCACCTCGGCCCCTTTAACGTGCCCCCTGATGTGTCTGGCACACCCCACTCATCACAACACTCTCACACTGTGGGGGGCAGAGCCTAGCAAGGGAGCCATGTTGGTTTCCACAGGAGATTCAGGGATTTCTCAAATATGCATGAATGAGTCAAAGTAACCCCCAGGGCATAAACCCCAGTGGGAGGTTTTACACTCTCCAGATCCTGTGGTAGTGTGATAATGTCTTTTACAATGGGCTGGTCAAGCATTTCAGAGGGGCCCCGAGAAATTTAGACTGAGTTCTGGTTAACAGGATTGTCATCAGTCCTCATTAAAGAGGCTCACAATATCAAATACCAAATTCTCCCATCAATTCGTATATATATATATATATATATATATATATATATATATATATATATATATATATACTAACTGGAAAACCAGGTTTTCCACGTCAAAGCCTGCGACATTACCACTAGGCTACCCACTTCCCATCACCCATTTACCCACTACCCACTCCTGCACTGTGAACCAACGTAGGACTCTCATGTTTGGGTTGCATATTACTTGTGTTCAGTCGTTCAACCAGGTGATTCCAATCTGCACAATGAATTCACCTCTGCGGACTTGAATCACGTGGTTCAGTGGCTGGAGAGAATTATCACCACCAAATGAAAATTAAGATTCTTAAAATTATGTACCATTTGAGGCCAGCAATGTTAAATCAAATAATCTATTTTTGTGTACAAAACAATACCCATGTAGGTACATCAAATGACAACCCACAGCCGCAATGACTCCACGAGTGTGACACACAAAAAAAGATCCTTTTCCATTGCACATTTTCATAACCCATCCACACAGCACAGCACGCTTTAGGGGGACCAGAGTCCTCCTGAAGGGAGACTCTGGTCTCCCTTCCCCAAGTCCTGAAGGGAGACTCTGGTCTCCCCTCAGGGGGCACCAGACTGACGGAGGTCTGGACAGAGCTAACGAACTGAACACGTTCTTCAATAGGTTCAGTTCTCCCCCTGCCGACAACCTAACGCACCACACACCCTCTATGAGCCCACAGCTTTCCTGTCCCACCTCCACTCTGTCATGGACCTGAACACAGCCTCATCTCCCTCCACATCAGGACATCCTGAGACCTCTTTTGTCCACCTCCACCTCCAGCCTGACTGTCTCCTGTGACCAGGTCAAGAAACAACTAGAGAAACTGAACCGGAACAAGGCTGCAGGTCCAGATGGTGTCAGTCCCAGAGTTCTCAAGACCTGCTCAGAATAACTATGTCCGGTTCTTCAGCACCTTTTTAACACCAGCCTGAGACAGAACAGAGTTCCTGTGCTGTGGAAAACATCCTGTCTTGTTCCAGTCCCTAAAAAACTTCAACCAGCTGAACCAAATGACTACAGACCAGTTGCCTTGACAGTTCCTGCTTCAGAGAACCCACTCTCATCTGGACCACTCAGGCAGCACTTTGAGGGTCATGTTCTTTGATTTTTCAAGTGCCTTTAATACTATTCAACCTGCTTTGCTATGTCAGAAGCTCCATAACTTCCAGGTGGATCCCTCCACAACCACCTGGATTTACGACTACCTAACAAACAGACCACAGTTTGTAAGACTGAAAAGTTGTGTGTCTGAGATGGTGATCAGCAGCACTGGAGCACCACAAGGAACTGTACTCTCACCATTCCTCTTTACACTGTACACCTCAGACTTCCAGTACAACTCTGAGTCCTGTCATCTGCAGAAATACTCTGATGACTCTGCAGTTGTGGGGTGTATCAGTGATGGACAAGAAGCCGAGTACAGGGAACTGGTCAGTCAGTTTGTGAAATGGTGCGGTAACAATCACCAAATACTAGCAAGACTAAAGAGATGATTGTTGACTTCAGGAGGAGCAAGACTAAGCAGCATAGTCCTGTCAACATCCTGGGAGAGGAGGTGGAGGTGGTGGAAAATTACAAATACCTTGGAGTTCAGCTGGACAACAGACTCGACTGGACATGCAACACTGACTACATCTACAAGAAAGGTCAGAGCAGACTCTACTTCTTAAGGAAGCTGAGATCATTCAACGTCTGCACCAAGATGTTGCAGATCTTCTACAAGTCTGTTGTGGAAAGTGTAATCAGCTTTGCAGCCATCTGCTGGGGCAGCAGCATCAGAACCAGAGACTTGAAGAAACTAAACAAGCTGATCAAGAAAGCTGGTTCTGTGCTGGGGAAAACTCTGGAGCCGCTGGAGCTGATCGTTCAGAAAAGAATGCTGCACAAGCTGATGAAGATGATGGAGGATTCTTCCAACCCTCTCCACAACACGGTGAAGAATCAACAGTGTGTTTTCAGTGGGAGGCTGCATCAGGTTCGCTGTAGGACGGAGAGATACAGGAATTCATTCCTGCCAGCAACCATCACCCTAAAGAACAAGCCTGACTGACTGACTGACTTATTGTTATGTTATTATTTAATATTAATATTATATTGTTAAAAAAAAAAAAAAAAAAAAAAGTGAGCTTTTTTACAGTGTTGAATTTCCCTTCTGGGATAAATAAAGTATTTTTCATTCATTCATTCGTTCTCTGTTCAGCACTTTGGGCAACCGTAATTGTTGTAAATGTGCTCTATAAATAAAAGTGAACATGAGCTTTAACTTGAACAAGTTGCTCTACAAAACACTGACTTTGAGTAGGGTGAATACATCCTGTATGTATGCACCACCTTTTCACCTTTTAAACTTTTTTCCAAATTCATTAAATTCCACTTCCTGTAGTCCACCTCCTGTATTTGGTCCACTTGAAGCAGACCGAGACCTGCGTTTGTAGGCGGACTGGGTTCGCTTGTTTGTTCTGGATCAGAGTCCGTTTGCGCATTCACAACTCCCCCAAACAAAGTGGACTTTCTGAGCAAACGGACTCTGATTCGAATCAAAAAAGTTTTGTGAATGTGCCCTAAGAGGCCAAAGAATCATCTGATCAATATTTTATCAAACTATAATTCCATTGTCATGAATGAACTGTGCTCAAGGTTTTTCTTGTGTTACAGATTGCAGCTAATGAAGTCGATGCTGTGAGGAAAACATTTCATGTTCACGTCATGAGCATCCAGAAAGGTGGGGAGACTATTTTATTGCTTCTGTTTCACCATCAGAATAAGTCATTTGAGTTGTCAATCTTTTTGCTGTGGAGATATAGCACATCTCTGTATGATGTATGTGTTGGAGTCTTCGTATAGCCTTGTATGTAAAACATGTGACTGGCGCCAACAGACTTTCACTCACATCAAAGATGTGCCAACATAAAAGTACTTTACAGCAGCAACCTGTATGGAGCAACTCCTGAAGACATCTGGGTGTTTAGAGGGCTAAAGAAAATAAACCACCCCATCATTAAACTTTTTTTTCACCTTCAAACATGTTCCCGAGTTTCTGGTTCTAATCTCTGGTCTTTTCAGTACTGCATGGCATTCATTTTCTGAATTGTGGTTCTATTTAGAGTAAATAAATCATTCAGGGCAGCTTACCATGTGATTAGGAAGTTGCTTTAGCGTGAGTCAGTTGTTAGTCAGATCCTGATCACACATCATCCAGAGTCCCAAACTCTTGCTTTCAGTAGTCCACAACCTTTGGGTGACATGACCTATTAGCCCCCCTGTGGCTGCTTGTGCGGATTTCCTGGTCTTGTTGTGCTTTACAGTGTAAAACTAATCTCTACAGATGTTTCAGATGTTTAGTTATTCATCCATATTGTTACGTGACTGTAATACAAAGAAGGAAATTAAGGAGTTCAGAATACATCCTCATGTGGACTTCAGGGGTCATGAATTAAACCAGAAACCTTGCAGGAAGCAGACTACCTAAAATTTTTCATGTGAAATAAATAATATTAAATGTATTAAAGTTAAACCAAAATTCACATTTCTTTCTCTCTTTCTCTTAATAAAATTCAATTAGATAAAAAAAAAAAAGGTTTGACAGATGCTTTCAATTAAAGAGATGCAAGCAATTTCAACCTCCCCCTAAGTAGCACATGCTCTCCCAACATCCCTGGGGCCCTGTTTTCCCCTGCTCTGCAATGGATACTTGTTTTCCAGTTTTGGAATTACTTGGTTTGGAAAGACATACTGTTGGAATTAGTCAAAGTTAATTCAGAGTTGATGAAGGCAATAAAATGTAATTCTCAGACTCTTTTCCAGCAATTATGCTCCTAACTTGCCTCCAACTGTGACAGTTTAAAAGTGTTAACATCCAAAAGGCTAATAAAAACAAACAAGACCTCACAGAAATGTTAAACATGTACAGATTTTGAGTTAATGGCCTTGTCCCAATACCCGCACTCAACCCTACGGTCCTGTATGAAGTGTGCAGTTAGAAGTGCACATTATTAATAAATAAATGGATTATTCAACTAATTTATGTAAGGTGGCTGTATAATTTCAACAGTACAGGAAAAAAATCATTGTTTTTTTTTTTTTGTCATTCTAAACTAAATGTTTCATAAAGATTTAATTGGCTGCTCTGTGACTGTTATTGTTAGCACAGAATGTCCACAAATGTCAGACCCGATTTTCAGATGTTTGTGTGTTTTAAGATGCACAAAGTTAAGCACGTCGGTAAACGCTAGCTGGCTAATGCTAGCATGCCAGGGTCGTTTTAATCCACGTCTTCCTTAGCATCACTTCAGTCTGGAATGAAAACTTGGCATTGGCGTTTATCCGATTTACAAAGTTTAACAGAGTAGTAGCCGGCAGGGCTACTGTTAGCAGGCTAGCATTAGCCAGCTTGATGACGTACCTAACTTTGTGCGGCTGAAAACACACAAGCATCTGAAAGCGTCTCCTTTCTTGGCAGTCCCCAGTTGTTCCACTGGAAACGGGGGATGCAGACCTGATTTTCAGATGTGTGTGTGTTTTAAGACGCACAAAGTTAAGCACGTCGGTAAACGCTAGCTGGCTAATGCTAGCATGCCGGTGTTGTGCCCCACCGGCTGCAAACAAACATGCTACGTTGTTTTATTATAAAGTTCGGCCCTTCACTCTGGAGAATCGCTTTGATCCACTTCTTCCTCAGTATCACTTCAGTCTGGAATCCGTGAAAATTTAAGTAGGGTTGACTTTTATTCACGTTATCTACGAAGTAAAGCAGGGACATTGAACTGGGCCGGAAGTGGGCCGTCTAAGTGTTTCAAACCGGAAGTTCGGAACACGGAAGCTTGATAATCCCCCATTGGAACAGTGATAGTTCCTCAGGCATTTGAATAATGAAAGTTTTCACTTCACTGATAAAAGAAGCTAAATTAATTTTTTATTAAAAAAACTTTATTTACATAACCTAGGTAAGTCCAGTCGAGATGCAGCGTCTTAAACAAGGGAAACCTGTTTACCTGACATAGTGTAGTTTAGTTTAGTTTATTATGGATCCCCATTAGTCTTCACTAGTGAAGACCATTGCGAAGAAAGTGAGCAACATTTTAAAGTAACAACAAGCATGATTGATATACCCTAAAATACTGTTTGTGTGTAGAGTTAGTTGGCTAAAGATGGCTGCCACACATAGCTGTGGTTAATCTGGATTTGAAAAATTCCACCCTGTTAGGTTCCACCCTGTTAGGTTTGTATGCTAACAGGGTGGACATGGAACCAAACAGGGTGGAAATTCCATTACAAAAGGTACAGAAATGCAAATGAATGCTATAAATATGAAAATGTTGCTTAAATTGTCAATGTAGCTCACCATTATGTTTAAAAAGGTTTTACGCATAATTGTAAATTATTTTACTTTTTTCTTTTTTGCTTTATTTGCCAAAGTCATACCCTATGAATGAATGAATGAAATTTATTTATAAAGCACTTTTCATACTAATGTAGCACAAAGTGCTTTACATATTAAAAACAACATTTCAATAAGAAGACAAAATGACGAACAATTACACAGGTGTGTAACCTAACCCTTGTCCTAATCCTAACCTAAACCTAATTGAAACTTAATCTCTAAAACCTAATCTTGACCCTCAAAACGGGGTTCATCCCCATGGGGACCGGGAAAATGTCCCCACGAGGGCAAGACGTCCCCACAGTGATAGTAAAAATCCAGAACACAGTCCCCACAATGTTGCAATTACGCGTCCACACACACACACACACACACACACACACACACACACACACACTCCTGGCTTGGCACTGCTGTGAGGAAACGATATCTTGGGGATCCGTCCACACTGAGAGCCACCATGGTCTCTGAGGCCAACACCAGGGGGACCCTCCAGGTCCCGGCCACCAGGGGCCCCCACACCACAACCATACAATTGCAGAGCAGGACCCCCTAGCCACCCCAACCAAGAGAGCCCCCACAATGGAGAAAACACCACAGACCAAAAAGCCGAGCTCTCAGCGTGGAGGACCCCCATGAGGAAAACACTAGAGCTGATTTTAAGATACTAAACCAAGTAAAAGTCAATAAGAGCAAATAAAAACTACAAATATAAGATAGATAATAGATAATTAATAAATAAATAAAAATCAATTAATAAAACAGTCAAAAATACAAATAACAAATTAATTAAAAGCTAAGTTAAAAAGGTAGGTCTTGAGCCCCTTCTTAAAAATTTCAACAGTCTCTGCAGCCCTGAGGTTCTCTGGCAGGCTGTTCCACAGACGAGGCCCATAATGGTTGAATGAGGCCTCGCCGTGAGTTTTAGTTCTCACTTTGGGAACAACTAAAAGGCCGGTGCCAGAGGACCTCAGGGTCCGCGAGGGTTCATAATTTAAAAGCAGGTTGGATAAATAAGAAGGCCCAAGACCATTAAGACATTTATAAACTATTAAAAGAACCTTAAAATCAATCCTGAAATGCACAGGGAGCCAATGCAGCGATTTTAAAACTGTCGTAATGTGTTCCCGCCCTCTGGTCCTCGTCAGAACTCGTGCCGCTGAGTTCTGAAGAAGTTGCAAACTTGATATGTTCTTCTTAGGAAGACCAGAGAGCAGGGCATTACAGTAGTCTATTCTACTGGAAATAAAAGCATGCATCAGCACCTCCGTGCTGGCAAGAGAGAGAAATGGGCGGACTCTGGCGATGTTTTTAAGATGATAAAAACCTGTCTTTGTGACATTTTTGATATGGGGAATAAAATTCAGCTCAGAGTCGAAAAGAACACCCAAGTTTCTCACACACTGAGAAGGATTAAAATTCTGTAGTTTTGGTAAAATGATCTCTCTCTTGTTTTCAGGACCGATCATTAAAACTTCAGTTTTGTCCTGGTTGAGCTGTAAGAAGTTCTCTGCCATCCATGACTTTATATCTAAAATACAGTTTAAAAGGGTGTTAACTGGCTCCAGGTCATCAGGAGACACGGCGATGTAAAGCTGAGTATCATCAGCATAGCTGTGAAAGTCAATGCCGTGTCTCCTGATGACGTCCCCAAGTGGCAACATATACAGATTAAAAAGTATCGGGCCTAAAATTGAACCTTGGGGAACCCCACACTCAATGTCACAGATCTTTGAGGAGCATGTATCCAAACTTACTAAAAATTGTCGACCTGTGAGGTAGGAATAAAACCATTTTAAAACAGTTCCTGAGAGGCCCACCAGACACCTGAGTCTGTCTAGTAAAATCTGGTGGTCTACTGTATCAAAGGCGGCACTAAGATCCAGCAGAACCAGAACAGAAAGTTTCCGTGAGTCCAGATTACCTCTAAGATCATTAACAATTTTTAAAAGGGCCGTCTCAGTACTGTGGTTCATCCTAAAACCAGATTGATATTTTTTGAAGATATTGTGTTTATTTAAGAACTCATGTAACTGAATAAAAACAACTTTTTCAATCATTTTACTTAAAAACGGCAAGTTGGATACAGGTCTGTAGTTGTCAAGCATGTTTGGGTCTAAATTGCTCTTCTTCAGAAGGGGCCTCACCACCGCTGTTTTAAAGGCAGTGGGGAAGACACCCGTCTGAAGAGAGCAATTTACAATATTTAAAAGCTCAGACTCAAAGGAACCATAAAACGTCTTTAAAAGCGAGGTGGGAATAGAGTCTAAAAGGCAGGTTGTTGGATTTAGCTGGGAGAAAACTCGACCAAGTGTCTTCGCATCAACCAAGACAAAACTCTCCAGTGTTTCCTCTGATAAAAATGATGTAATCAGTATGCATTTAACCAAAATAATTTAAAGCAATTGCTCATTATTATAAAGTGCCTTCTATGAAATTCACATAACATAAACCAAATAAAATGTAATGAAAAATCTTCGACACAAGATTAAGGTTTGCTTTGATTTCCATTAAAAAAAGAATACAGCAAAATCTTATGACAACTGATGTTAAAGGATTTCATCATAAAGCGTTACATAAATAGTAAATAAATAAATGAATAAATAACATTCACTTTTTAAGTGTGCATTCTCTTCAAACATAAACAGAGCAGGTGTACAGAGTCAACAGTAAACATAAAATAAATGTTAAATTTTTCAAACTCACTGACAACATACATGTGTTAGAGCAAACTTGCTTTTATTTTCCCTTTTGAGTAATTTGGGTCCAAATTTCTGATGATCCTGAGCATTTAACGTGCATTCTACTTAACATTTCTCCTTTAATTATCCTTCAAAGAGGAAAATAAACTAATTTAATGAAATAAGGGACATTCAAGGTGTTAAAAAATCTAAGTACTGTTGAATATTTCCATCATTAAAACTTTGCAGTACATTTAAATATGTCCCTAACAGGGTGGAAAAATCTCACAGTCCATGTCTCAGAAATCCATCCATAAATATAACTGTTTAAGTGCTTAAGCTCTATCAATTATCTAACAAGTTTGTTAAGGTTAGATATGTAATTTACCTGATACAATTGTTAAAGGTGCCATGACATCAAATTTCACTTTTCTGGGGTTTTGGGTGTATAATATGATCTGTTGTGCACTGATGAAGCCATGTGAATGTCCAGAGTGAGTATCAAAGTTCCTGTTTATGGTCTGTCAGCTTTGTTTCTCTGCTCAGAAACAGTTGAATCAGACGGCAGGCTATCATTCTAGGTAGTTCTATCATTCTATATAATTTAATTGCTCCAATAAGAGCACACTATCAAGTAAACAGCCCCTCCCCTCCCCTCCCTGTCTGATTCAGCTGCGTGTAGTAGCTAGTAGTAACTTCTGTGCAGTCAGGTCTGGGTTTTCAAACAAATGGATTTAAAAGCAAACTTCTGCAGCAACACTGAGGGAGGCGACCACAACCTTGTCATTACCTGTAAGTTTATTTATTTTCTAAATGCTGTCTTGTCAGATATACGTAGCTCACTGTCTGAAGTGCCCATGTTGCTAGCAGTTAGCCTTTAGCAAAGTCCGACCGCAGCTTGATCTAGATTCTCCAAATAAGGTTATAGCCAAATAAGGTGTAGCCAATCAAAATGAAGTCAACGTGGTCTCCGGGTAAAGCTCCATATCATCACCGGACCCAACTGTATTACTGAGGAAGTGAGGTCTGGCGTTTCAAAACAATACTCCGCTGTAAAAAATGCCGTTTTTTTCTTTGGAGTATTTACATATGCAGTAATGCCAACAACATAAACTAGTTTTTAACTGCTATGTCATCACTCCTTTAATAAATGAAAAAATTGCATTTTTCTTAACAAAAGTTAGGACAATGAAAAGTCACCAATTGACAGGAATGACCCGTTTACGTGTTTCCCGAACATGTTCCTGAATCCAGAGTAAGTTTTTAGTAGAGTAGGCCTTTACAAGTAAATCTGTTCGTAAATTTACTAACGTTTCATGAATGAGACCCAACGAAATTTAGAATAGAATAATTATGTAGCCATACTTCTGTGACCCTTACAACTTATGTGATAAACACAGGTCTCAGTTCCCAACAGGGGTCGCGTTAACCGAATATTTTCCGTCATTGACTGTTTTTTTTAAACGGTGACAGAAAAATCTGAAGGCCGTCAGTCATTTTGACAGATTGCAATTTACACTCCTGACCACTAGATGGCGAGTTAGCATATTGTCTCTCTTGATGCATGGCCTGTTGGTTTCACTTGAAAAAATGTCATGGCAGCTGAGTGTCCGAAGCTTCTTAAAAAGCCCAATAATGAAGATAGTGTTGACAAAAGAGGTGAAAAAAGGAAGACTGATGCAGTGGAAGATGAGGGACAAAAAAGTAATCAGTCTTCGGCACCAACTGAGCAACCAAGCATTTAATGGAAAAATGCTACCGAATATGTCGTCATTATATGTATATATTTTATTTAAAGTGACGGGTAAGAAATAGATTATGACTGGATTTTTATGACCCTGTCAGTCAAAATGACGGACAACGAAAAAGTCTAGCGCAACCTCTGGTTCCCAATGTAACTCAAAGAACTTATACATGTTTTTATGGACGTGGATATTTATGGACATTCTATACTAACGATAACAGTCACAGAGCGACAATTTAATCATTATTTGTTTAGAATGTAACAGTTATTTAACCCTGTACTGGTGAAATTCTACAGCCATCTTACATAAATTAGTTCAGTAATTCATTTATTTATTAATTAAACTTGTGTGGATTTCATAACATCTATTTTACAAGAACAGATGAAATGAACTTTATTCAGTTTATGTTTGAAAATGACGTCTCTTCACCAGGAACAGAGATAAAGCTGAGTTTGGCAGCAATGACATGAAATGACGTGGTGCAAAATGGAGGATCCATCACTGTCCCAATTCTGCCTTTTTCCCGCAATTGCAACCTGCACACTCCGACCCTTAATGTGCACTTCTGCAAAGTGCGCACTACAAGGGTGTAGGGTTTAGGCTGGGTATTGGGACAGGGCCGAGGATAAAGTGTTGATTTAGGGCACACAGAGGGCACAACTTCCACTTCGGGGAAATTGGACACACTACGCACCTGAACCCTTCAACAGGAGAGCACATTTTAGGGGCGAAGGGTGAAAGTATGGGTTTTGGGACCAAGCCAATAAGGCCGCTGCTTCTACCATGGACAGCAGAAGCAGTAGTTGGTATAAGAAAGATGTGATTTGGATAAATCTGAATCGTTTCAGTCAATGGAAAAGATCCCAGCAGTTAAGTTCCAAGACACAGAAATGTGTATGCAAAACCTATTTTACTGCATAATTAGTATGGCAGTATGACTCCAGCAAGCACAAGCAGGCTCAATAACTCCTGGAAATGTACCTTTTTTTTAAGGATTTTTTGGGCACTAGTGGCCTTTATATGACAGTATATAGTGACAGGAAAGGGGTAGAGAGAGTGGGGAGTGACATGTAGCAAAGGGACCTGGACCGGGAATCGAGCCGGGGCCGACTGCACTGAGGAGCTGTAGCCTCTGTTCATGGGGCGGCTGCTCAACCAACTGAGCTAATCACCGCCCCTGGAAATGTACCTTTTAAGAAAACATTAGTTTTAAAAGATGTGTAGTGAGTTTTGCCTATGGGGCAAACTCCACTGGAAAAAGTGTGAAGCCCGGAAATCTAGTTTAACAATCGTAGTTCTTTCTTCACCCGCTAGGGGCTGGCTCCAAAACAGAGCAAATCCCCATAGACTCCCATGTTAAAAAGGCCAACTTCACAGCAGAAATAAACATTTACAGCCTGGTTAAAAAAAATCATTTTAGGTTTAATAGATCAAGTTTACCTTCATGTCAACTGTGAAGGGGGTGACTTTTTTATAACTCATCTATTTAGATGTTATTTATTCCTGAAATTACACATAATTAGGGGCGTATCCTTTTGATTGACATGTGGAGGACCGGAAGCCGGCCAGTGGCTATCTGTTAGCTCCTTGTTTGCTCTCAGTAAGATCTCGGTCTGCAGCAGAGTAGCAAAATGGCGGTTTTTAGCAGCTAACAGCAAGTCCCAAACATGCCTTACCTTACCCCCACCACCTAGGGGGCTAATCTTTATTATCTCCTGTAAGTTTTTAAGGTAACTCAGTTTGCATTCAGCCCAAAGTTCGTCAGCTGTCAATCATTTGCCCATTTTTTTATTATCTGGGAGTGACAACACACGTGATGTGGCAAGATGGCGACGGTGGGACACCCCCAACTGGCTTCACTTTCATCTATTCAGATGAGACCGGATACTATGTTAATTTTTTTTTTAGTCTTTGGTTTTGCCCTTATCCAGACATAAAAGAGATCATTTATAAGGAGACAGAAAACAATAATTGAGCTCGTTTGGTGTCTTGCAAGGACAGAAATTTCAATGTTTTGATGTTGCTGTTTACATTTGTTATGAATTTGTATAAAACGCAAACAGCACAAACCAACTTGTCAAACAGGAAATTCCTGATCAGTTTGCACATAAGGATGCAAAAAACATTGATTTGCTCATTATAAGAGACTATGCTGGAAAGTTAATGCGGAACATTGCTTTGTTCTTTAATGAAAACTTCTCCATCCTCAGGGGGCTCCTCTGTCACTCCCTCCACGGCAGTGGTGCTTCCTGTGAGTCTGGTTGTGGTCGTCATTATTGGACTGTCGTTGGCAGCTCTCATCTGTTGGAGGCCCAAGTTGCTCAAGAAGAAACTCAACTTCAAACCAGGTGCCAGTAAAAACCAAACTGTGTAAAGTCAGATTTTCCATTGCTTAAGGACAACAGGATTTAAACACTCATCATGTTGCTCCTTTTCTGTCTTTTGAAAAACACGGCCAGCAGTGTAAAATTTCTTTCTCTGTCTTCTTTGTAGATATTATTTGGCAACATGAAGAGAGCGGGACTCAGGAGGAAATGGTGTCATTACCTGGACACAAGCTGACCCCTCCTCGCCTTCTGATTTGCTACAGTAACAATGATGGCCCCTCTCATGTTAAAGCAGTCATGCAGCTAGGAGCCTTCATACAGCAGCACATGGCCACTCAGGTACTGGAATTGTTTTTCAGATTTACAATGTAGGCTGTATGGAACTGCTGCAATATTTGCTATGTGCATTTCATGGCCCGTTTTGTGCTTTATTGGATCATTTTGTCGGGTGTCTTATCAGGTGTGCCTGGACCTCTGGGATTCTCTGAGTGTGGCTGAGGAGGGCAGTATTACTTGGTACTGCCGGCAGATCCGGGAAAGCAATTTTATTTTGGTGATATGTTCTCCAGGGCTAAAGCAAAGAGCCGATACTCCAGATCAAGATGGGGATGATGAAAAAGAAGTACTTAACTTCAGGTCAAATGTCTATAGCTCTGAAGCAGTCATCCAGCTTATTGGAGAAGAAGTGGGCCAAGCCAAAGCCAGAGGCCAGGATCTGTCCAAATACATGTCAGCCATCTTTGAGTATTCTGAGGAAACAGACATCCCAACTGAGCTGAGGCTAGTATCTAATTACACGCTGACCAGAGACCTGCCACTGCTCTTTTCCCACCTGCATGGAGTGGCGCTGCACAGGCCAGGCTGTTATCTGAAGATAAACCACATCACAGAGGAGGGCTTTGCTAAGGTGCCAGCTGGAGCTGCTCTGCAGTGCGCTATCCATGAGGCAGGGATGACCATGAAGGCAAAAAGGCAGCAAGCTACAGAGGGAGGAGACTAAACCATGAAGGAGGGGATCTATATCTTCTAAATAAATGGTAGATCTCAGGTCCAAATAGGAGATTCATAAGTATGTAGATGTTTTGACCAGACTCATAACTGAAGGTGACTAGAATGTATTTAACTCAAGCTAATTTGGCCTACTTAGCCAGCAAATCAGCTTTGACAACGTTGTTCCACCGTTGTTGCACTTTGACATGTGTGTCACAAACCAAATGCATTCAGTAAAATGTGATGTGTCTTATGTAAAAACTATTTTTTTATAGTTTTTATTTTATGTCATGTAAAAAGCTGCTATGGTTTTAAATATATAAGCACTACCCAAAAGTATACAATATGCAAACTTACTCTTTGATAATGTTAACCTAAAGTACTGAACATATGTATGTGTGTTTACTGTTTATACATACACACACATTTTACACACATATATATCTATATATATATATATATATAGATATATATAGATATATATGACAGGGGGAACACGTCAACATTATTCCCTGAAAATATATTTCTAGTAGAACCACTGACATGAATTTTTTTACCAGACATCAGCAACAATCCAAGTAATGCACACATACAAAGAAATCCTAACATGTATGTCCATAAATTATGTGTAATATAGTGAAATGACACAGGCAATAAGTATTGAATATACTTACTGACATTTATTTAATACTTAGTGCAAAAACCTTTGTTGGTGATTCCAGCCTCCAGATGCCTCCTGTATGGAGAAACCAGTGGAATACATTGCTCAGGTGTGATTTTGGTCCATTCTTCCACACAAACTGCCTTCAAATCTTCAAGGTTCCGGGGGTCTCTTCTGTCAACTTGGATCTTCAGTTCTTTCCAGAGATTTTCAATTGGATTCTAGTGTGATGATTGACTGGGCTGTTCTAGCAGCTTTATTTTCTTTTTCTTAAACCAGTTGAGTGTTTCCTTGGCTGTGTGCTTGGGATGGTTGTCTTGCTGAAAGATCCAGCCTCTTTTCATCTTCAGCAGCTGGTAGATGGCAGCAGATTCTGGTCCAGAATGTCTCTCTATTTTTCTCCATTCTTTCTTCCTTCAATGATATGAAGTCTGCCACATACTGCAAAACAGCCCCCACCATGATGTTCCACCTCCAAACTTCACTGTTGCCATGGTGTTTTGGGGGTCAAGTGTGGTGCCATTTCTCCTCCAAACATGTTGTCTTATGACATCCGAAGATTTCAGTTTTGGTCTCATCTGGCCAGACTATATTTCCCAGAATGTCATGGGTTTGTCCAAATGTTGCGTTGCAAACTTCAAATGAGCATTAACATGCTTCTTTTTCAGAAATGGAGTCTTGCATGGTGTGTGTGCACGAAGGCCGTGGTGGTTGAGTCCATTACTTCCTGTTTTCTCTGAAACAACTGTACCTGCTGATTCCAGGTCCCTTTGAAACTCTCCACGAGTGGTCCTGGGCTGTTGGAGAACCTTTCTGATTATTGTTCTGACTCCTCTGTCTGACATCTTGTGAGGAGCACCTGGCCGATGCCGATGCCGTGTTCTTTCCACTTCTGAGTGATGGCCCCAATGGTGCTCACTGGAACTTTCAGAAGTTTAGAAATGCACATGGAACCAATGCCTTCAGTGTGTTTGCAATAATAAGGTTGCGTAGGTCTTTAGACAGCTCTTTGCTTTTACCCATTATGGAATGCTCCTTGTCTGACACCTCAGTGATGAGACACCTTTTTAAAGGCATCAATCAGGACTAAACAAGCTGATATTACTTTGCACTGATAGAGGACAGAATTACTTTGTAAAGACTGACAGACTCCAGCTGCTTTTTTGGCTTCCCATATCTTTTTTTAACTCCATTTCTTCATGTGTTCGATACTTATTCCCTGTGTCATTTCACTATATTACATATAACTTAATTTATGGACATAAATGTTAGGATTCCTCCGTTCGTGTGCATTACTTGGGTTGTTGCCGACATCTGGTGAAAATTTCATGTCAATAGCTCTACTATTTATTTTCTGAGAAAAATGTTGACGTGTTCGATATTTTTTTCACCCTGCTGTATATATAGTGTGTGTACATGTAATGTATGCATGCATGTTTATTTGTGCTTTATTTATTTGTATGCATGTCTTATATGATCTACTTAAGAATAAATAAAATAATCCTTTCTTGTTTTATGTGAGGTCACACATAATTGATATGTCTTATATTTTTCTACATTTTTTGTAAAATATACTTTTCTTTATGCACAAACTATCTAATAAACCAGCTGAAACCTGTTTTCTGTCTCATTCCCACTCTAAACATTCCCAGACAGTTTTCCACAGTTTTGATTAAATGTGATTAATATTAACTTAATCTTCTGACTGAAAGCTTGCTTTGAAAAATAACGATGACATTCATTTACACAGCCGTTCAAAGTCTGTTTACGGAATAGTTACATGAGCGACCAAATCTGGCAACCCGGTTCGTGTGGTCGCCGGTGCAGACTCATTCAGTCTCTTGACAGGCAGCGTGGAAAGATGGTGCTCGATCTTGACTTGTTTCGGACCGACAAAGGCGGCGATCCAGAAATCGTCCGTGAAACTCAGCGGAAGAGGTTTAAAGATGTGACGCTGGTTGATAAGTTGGTCGCAGCAGACACAGAATGGAGAAAATGTAAGCGTCTGTGTTTCTCTGTTGTTTCTTTATTAGCAGCTAACGATAGCGCCGTAGCTAAACATGCTAAAGTTAGCTTAGTTGTCAACAGAAGAAAGGGACCTCATGCCCAACACCAGGATATTGTTTTTTTCTTTCTTTCTTTTTACCAAACATGAATGTATTTTATTGACGCTAAACAACGTAAAGCCAATTTTAGCGTGTTCTTTAGGAGGAAGAGAAACACACGCAATGAGGCTAATATTAGCCAAACTAGCCTGCATGCTCATTCATATGAGCCATATGGTTACCTTATATCTAACTATTTAACGCTATTTAGTTTTTGATAGATCTAATTCTAGTCAACCAAGCATTATATTACTAATAGAATAATATAACACAGTGGGCAATGTTTAGTTAGCTTAGCGGTGCCAGGCGATAATGTGCAATCTGATGCAATCCCAGCGAGCATGATGACAAGTCAACCTCGCCCTGCAGTGTAGCTACAAATCATACCATCATCATGGTCCAGCAAGTTAGCGTTAATATATAACAACATCAATACTCCGTCTCTACTATATCAATGGAGAAATATGAATTCTTTACACATTTGTTCCTATTTTTTATGCGAGGTTTAGCTGGTGATGACACTTGACGCCAGGTTACTAGTCCTGCTGCGGCTCTCTGTCTCACACACACAGTCCCATGATGCTCTAACTGGTGTGTTTACCTCCTGACAGGCCGCTTCACTGCAGACAACCTGAACAAAGCAAAGAACCTTTGCAGCAAGAGCATCGGGGAGAAAATGAAGGTACACATGCAACAGTAAATTAATGACTCAGCTGGATAAATCACTGCTTGCTCTCTGGTCAAATTTAAAGGAGACACTTTGAATGTGTGGTTTTAACACACCCCCTTTCATTAATGCAGAAAAAGGAGCCAGTCGGGGATGATGACTCTGTACCAGAAGAAGTACAGAACCTGGAGTCCCTAACACCTGAAACACTATCGGTATGAGGAACAGTCATCTATGTATTAGCATCTTTGCATGTTGTCAGACAAAGAAAAGTTCTATCTTTGCTGCGTATTAGCTGCTTATTTTGGGGTTTTTTTTGTGTCAGGCCCTGACGGTTACCCAGATCAAAAAAGTGCGTTTACTTGTGGATGAGGCTGTGGAGAAAACTGACAAGGAGAGGATAAAGTTGGAGGCGGAGCGCTTCGAGTACCTGAGGGAGATTGGTAACCTCCTGCACCCGTCTGTGCCCATTAGCAATGATGAGGTAGGTAGTATGATCTCATCCCACCCTCATTCAGGTTTCAAATTGATCTCATGAATGTCTCTTTTGTTTCTATTTATTCCACTATTTACGAGGATAAATAGTGGAGACTACAATAACGAGTCTTATTTGAGATTTAATGTAGACATCCTGAGAATTATTTGAGAAATGATTGAGATCTCCTTTGGAACTCGAAGTGAGATTAGGTTGAGATTTTGTACAACTTTTCTATCTGGAGACAAGGTTGAGAAACAGGAGAAATAAGCCATTGTCTCATTTAGCTCTCACGTGAATCTCACATTTGTCTGGGAGAAGTAAATGAGGCCTTTATGAGATCTCCTTTCCAAAATTATTTTCCTCTGGGAGGGAAACTTCTAATACCTGCAGGATGCCGGCTCTGGAGGACTGGAGTTGCCCACCCTTGCTCTACAGGAAGCATTGGCATCCAAATGAAACAAAATTCAATCCCCAAACAGTAATATTATGTAATATGGGAATACAACAAAAACATGAGAACAGCACTTTCTACTTTCAACTCTAAAAAACTGTGTTCTCCTACACCGCTTTTGCTGGAAACTAATCATGAGGGTTCTGGTAGTTTCTATGATGTTGAAGGAGGTTTTGTAGTGAAGTATTCACTCCTTCTATTACGGCTGTAACGATACACCAACTCACAATTCGATACACATAACGATTTAAACATTTTTTTTCTAATTTAAAAAAATGTGTTTTGTTTTTTTTTTACTTTAATTTTTTTTTATTTTAAGTATTTTATTTAAATGGCATTTATAACATTTAACTTGATGTAACAAATGGACGGAACATAGCTAAAGATAATAATCAAAATGATTGAATTAATAACCAAAGATAAAACATTTCTCTTTTCTCTAATAAAATAATGCTTTTGAAAAATAAAAATAATTGAACTGTGCTGTTAATCAAAAATGAAGTTAAATAACAAATAAGTCCTTGACAGCTTTCTACATCAAACCTGTTGATTTAAAACTAGAGTTCTTCAGGAACAGCATCATGTCCACATGTCGGGTGAGAGGCTGCTCTGCTCCCTGCAGAGGAGAATCTAAATGGGAAGATGTCGGGAGATGGTGGCGTTATGATGGCCGAGCATGAGCTGATGTTAACCCGAAAAAATTATGACATACCAGCGCGTCTCAGAGAGGAGGAAAGCATTCAGACCTCACTTTCCCATTGGCTGGAACAACTTATTTTCAGTTGCATTGCTGGAAACTCCAACATGCTGAAAATCAGCTGTTCAAAGTTAAATCAAAGGGAAGGAGGTCTGGACGCTTTCACTGCTCCGCAGGGATCCGCCACTATTGGTCTTATTTGTTAAGGCTGGATCGAAGATTAATTAATTGATTTTTATTTATTTATTTTTTTTTGGTTTATTTCTTCACACACGCGGCGCGCTCACGCGCGGTATCCTGTTGGTAGTCTTGGCGGCTTTCACGGGAAGTCCCTCACATACCGACACCGGTCCTCCTCTTCACGCTCGGAGGACGGAGAAACCTGCGGTGAGGGACCGGCCGGGACTCAGCACTCCAAGCTGGGGCTGGTCAGGACAGGACCGCCGCTGATTTACCATCACAAGTCACAGCAAATAAAAACACCTAAACCAGCAGCGGAGCAGCGGTGGCTTCCCCACCATCCCGCGACGCGTCCACCACCGGCTGTCCACGCGCTCGGTCCAGCTTGACATCCTACGTGCGTCTGGCCTGCCGACCACGAGCAGGGTCCGCTCCTCCTGTTCTTTCACTGGTCTCAGTGTCTGCAGACCTGCCATCGCTCCTCATCACACACTCCCGAGCTGGATGCGCGCGAGTGGCTCATCCCAGGTACCGATGGAAAACTGACAAGTTACAGGAAACAAACGTGACACTTTACCTGGTGCCTTTAAGACAGACGTGTTGTCTGGTTAGCAACTGAATGCTACAATAGCCTGTAGCCCGATGGGAAAAAGTCAAATAGTTTTCTGTGATCTGAGGAGTTTTAGAGCATCTGAACTGGGCTTGGAGGGTGTCGCGATCCTGCCTTCTCCCACCGCGAGACAGGATCGAGGCTCTTTGTGTCGTGATTTCGATTTCGATACGGGTATCGTTACAGCCCTACATTCTATCATATACTGTCTTGGGGTTAACGTCTTTCTGGACCCTTGCAGTGTTTCTAAGGTGAATCTCTGGATTCTCCTGACTGACGATTGATATTGTTCATGAACGTCTTCCAATGTGTTACTGAGATATTTACCTGTGTAACACAAAACATCAATAAAACTGCTCAGGTTCACTTTTTTTAAGCTTTTATTTATGCCAAGCTACTCGTCAGACATTACGCATTCCTGTATACATTCTTCTGCTTTCACTGAAAGTAATCTGGATTTCTCTAGGGCTGTCTCAATCCCATACCAGTATCAGATATCAGGCTGATATTTGTAAAAAAAAAAAAAAAAAAAGTGGAGCAGATCAGAATGAATCAAAATTTGCTGATCCAGGCGTGCCAATCCAAAAAATCCATTTCAGCTTTTCTTTCAAGCACTTCTTCCTGACTGGGTCTTAATTAATTTTTAATTGTTTTATATATTATTATATTTGTAAGTTTAAAATTCTTCAAACCCATTGGTTAATAATAAATGGGTCAGTTTTTTCGTCATACTTACTGTTATGAACTTGTTTCATTAGTATCAATTCATCAGGTTATATAATCTTTGGCCCAAAACACAGCTAAGTACCTTTTTGGGCACCTGTGGTATTGGTATTGGAAGTGAAAAAGTTAGATCGGGACAGCCCTAGTTTTTCCTTTAAGGAGAGATAAACATTTACATGTTTACTTTGTTCTAGGTGAATTTACTCTGATACAGTAACATGTCTTGATTCGGACACTTCTGGAATCTCGCACATCTCAGTTTTCTGTTGAAACCAAGATTATACATACAGCCCTTATAGTTGTGAAGATGTAAATATTTATTTTGGGTTGGTCATTTCAGACAGGAGGCAAATTAAAATTTTCACTTCATGAAATTTAGCTCACATATTGATCATCTGTAACAGTAATGGTTTACATAGAATCCATAATTCATTTATGCCACATTCAGGCTTGGTAGGTGGTTAAGTGTCTCTTTCTATTAATTCAACATCACTTCATTAACTCAGCAAGTTTGTTTGTGCAAACAGTGTTTTTTCTAGTATGTTTATGAGTATTTTGCCATTTTCTTTGAGGAATGAACCATCAGCCAATCAAAAAAGCATTAAGCACACTATATGTAGATTAATCCTCTGCGTGCAGCAACTTCTGATCGTATTAGTTTTTGCTCCTGTCAGGATGCAGACAACAAGGTGGAGCGTACCTGGGGGGACTGCACCGTCCAAAAGAAGTACTCCCATGTTGACCTGGTGGTTATGATTGACGGCTTCGATGGAGAGAGGGGTGCCATCGTTGCCGGGAGCAGAGGTTACTTTCTGAAGGTTTGTTCCTCTCGTCAGTACAAACACACAAACGGGTTAACTGTTGCAAACAAGCACAAACAGGCTAGAATTCCTCTGCCCCTCCACCTGCGCACAAAATAGCTCACTGAATCTGCACAGACACACACCTGAGTGAAGAATGATTGTGAATGGTGTTTTATGTCCTGACCTGTAAGTTGGAAACCGGTTTTTAAACGGTGTCCTCTTCTGTTATTGTCAGGGGCCCCTGGTGTTCCTGGAGCAGGCGCTGATCACCTTTGCCCTCAGGGTTCTGCACAGCAAGAACTACACTATGTTGTACACGCCCTTCTTCATGAGGAAGGAGGTGATGCAGGAGGTGGCCCAGCTCAGTCAGTTTGATGAAGAGCTTTACAAGGTGAGCAAAACTACTTCATTTCTGGACTTTGTTTGTGTACAACAACTCAAGTGGAGATGGATTTTCTGTCCTGCTTAGTGTTGCAGTATAGATCTTTATAAGATAGGAGGTTCATATTATTTAAAGAAATTAAATACCAGTCATATTAAAAGAATGGGCCTGGATTGAAATATTCAGGTTTGTACAGTATTTTGTGCTGTTCTGTAGTTGCAGTGGCGCCCTCTGGAAGTCAACTTAAAGTGCTGCATGTTGTAGAGAGGAATATTAATACTTGAATACCAGGTTTATATGAGCTGCTGTCGAGGATGAAGTCCATGTCTGTTACATTAAACCTACATTAACCCTACAGGCATTAGGTTTTCAATCCAGCCACAAAATGTAATGTTTGAGACTCTTTGATAAATCCACAGTCTGTTATCCATGATGACATGATTATTTATCCCATTTTTGTAGTGTTGTCATTAGGGGTGTCCCCAAATAGTCGACGATTCGACGATTCGTTTCCAGGACTGTGCTTCGACTGTGAGTCTCTAAGTTGAATAGTCGCAACATGTGGTTACCAAGCAAAGATCAGACCATTCTGCAGTAGGAGGAGGTTGAACGTTTGATTTTTACAGAGTATTAATTTGTTCTTTTAATAATTCATGTCATAGTACTGTTAGCAGCCGAATAATTCTGTTATTATAAGTGTGGCATAAAGGAAGCTGCGCCGGGCAGGCGGGTTTAAACCGCAGTCTGCCGGTGAGTCGCGCGCGCTGACCATTCAGCCAGAGATGTCTCCATGACCAAGTAGCCAGAGACATGATGAAGGACACTCACCTGTCACATCATCATTGTAGTTTCTTCCACTGATTTATAGCATCAGTCTGTGAAGGTGGAAACAGTCTGACAGACATGAACATCGCGTCTGCTCCTGTGCGTAATGCGTAAAGCTCCAGATGGATGCGCTGGTGCTGCTGGAGGATTATTCAGATTGTATCAGGAAAGAACGCGTTTTTAAGAACCATAATTTCCTGAATCGTGAAGCCTGCGGCTGATATCAGACTCCCTGAGCAGCGCTTTTATCTTTGTCCTGAACTGGACCGCCGTCTCGCTGCGTCAGCTGTTGAGCGCACATGTGGAGCCGTTCCCCGTGAACGGGAGAGACCAGGAGAAGATGCTGCACCATCCAGCAAGTTGTGGAATAATCATGACTGTGATGTTCGGATCATCCCCCCACCTCCACCTCCATCCAGAGGAGATTCTCCCGTCGACTTTATTGTTAACGAAGCGAGGAGCGCACCTCCAGCTCATCGCCATTTTACTGCACACTTTCTAACTTTTACTTTCCGTTTACTTGGATATAACTTTGTATTTCGTTATGAGCCTATTTTTGTTATTGTGTAATTTACTTATTCAGTGAAGGTTTTCTTTTGGAATTCCGCTTAATATGTTTGACATTTGGACCGTGCGCCGCCGTTTTAATTCTCTTTCCCGACTTTAAATTGTTAAGCAAAAAAAAGGAAAGAAAAAATATTAAGTTTATGCCTGCAGTGTTAACTGAAAAATAAAAATCTAATTAATGAACTGTTTTACACCAACATACCTTCACATTTTCTTTTTGTTAAATATTTTAATGGTTTTAAACAAGCAGACATGTTTTATAGCCTAAACAAAACATGATTCGACTATTCGTCGACGAATGACATGATCTGACGAATCAGGTTCGACTATGAAAATTCTTAGTCGGGGACACCCCTAGTTGTCATAATACCAGAAATTCAGTAGTCAATACCAATACCGGTAAATTTCCACGGTACTCGATGCCAAATTCGATACCACGGTCCCCGAAAAAAAAATAAAAGTAACCTGTAATATATCCACCTTTATGAAATTATTTACCTCTTAACAAGGTAAAACGGATAAATAAAATCTTCCTACAGTGGCATTTTGTCTTCAAGTATTCACAACAAACGTGCTTTTGTAACCATAATGAGTAAAGTTTCATCAATCATGAACAAATAAATAGAAAACAATGCATGAAGCCTTCGTGGAGCCTATTTGAAAGAAAATTGTGTTCAATGCTTTCCATTTGCCCAGAAAATGCCAGCAGCCACAGATCTGAACATTTTTATATAATAAATAAAGTTTCAACAAACACAACGGGAAGTTATAGGATAAATAACTGCACATGTGCGAGCACATCCACTTGGAGTGAAGCAGTTTTATACTGGCTATTGATTCATAGACACGATGATGATGACGATGGATCATCCTCCAATAAAACTATTTATAATTATTTACAAGTTTGATTTATTATCTTCAAAGCCTTATGACCGATTCAAGGGTGCCGAATTCCAGTTGCACCACAGTTTTGTTTCAAAC
Organism: Atherinomorus stipes; assembly: GCA_023101725.1. NCBI lineage: Eukaryota > Metazoa > Chordata > Actinopteri > Atheriniformes > Atherinidae > Atherinomorus > Atherinomorus stipes. The sequence goes on along the minus strand of JALJCO010009308.1, from coordinate 456,811 downwards.
TCTGTGACTCGCGTGTTCTCAGCGTGCAAAGATGTGGAGATGTCTGACAGCTGGTGTGGGATGATGCACGTGGAGGTTGGAAAGTAGCGCTACCTGGCCGGAGTGCGGCTGCATGTACGCGGCTTCGATTCGGAATGGCAGCCTGCTGCTCCTGAATGATTGTGGAGGAAACATTTAAGGCTCCTTTTTGCTCTTTTTCGCCAACGAGATGAGGCAGAGCAGCAGCCCGCTACGCTCCGAGGAGTTGTCTTCACTGAACTGTTTGGCAGATGAACACCACGCTCGGTACCTCAGTTACCATGAAAATAAAGGTACCGACAGTACAACAGTAATGCTGGTACCGACTTGGTACCAACTTGGAACCGAAGTACCGGGTACCGTGACAACACTACATTTTTGTGATTAAAAAAAAAGATTATCACTATCATTTTGCTAAGAGCTCCATTTTGACAAAAAAATGATGATGAAGCCACTTCCTGTCAAACTTTTGACCAATTAAATTACTTAAATTGATTGTGACGTCAAGTCAGGAGCAGCCAAACACCAACAAGTTACAAGGAAATTACTAATCTGGCAAGCCAGCCTGACTAATGCCATGTATAAAATACACAGATTTTCAGGCTGCCTCGGTTTGAAAGTGATTTACAATTTGAAATTAGGGGCAGGAGTAGCGGGAACAAAAGCCCCGTTTCCACCAGTGGGTCACAATTTTTTTTTTCGTCTTCAGACATAAAAACTGGGATAGTTACCCTTATATCTGACTTGACCCATCCTACCTTTTTGGTACCTCTCCGTAGGGGTACTGATCTAACCGATCCAGACCAAAGAGGTGGAGCCTAACACATTGCAATTCGTTGATTGGTTGAAAAATTCGTCACTTCCCGTGTGACCCAGCATTAATGTTGTCACGGTACTTGGTACCAAGTTGGTACCAGCATTACTGTTGTAATGGCCATAGGCTCTGAAGATGATAATCTTTATTAATAGTTTTCTTGGAGGATGATCCATCGCCATGTCCATCAATCAATATGATGTTGCCTAAAACTGCTTCACTCTAAGTGTGCTCACACAAGTGTGATGTTTTTGTCCTGTGATTTCCATTGTGTTTGCTGTTTGTTATATAGGGCTAAAATGTTTAGATCTGTGGGCTCCCATGGACGAGACACCTGTGGCTGCTGGCATCTTCTGTGCTGATGGAAAGCATTGAACACAATGTTGTTTGCTTTCTTTCAAATACTTGAAAGCTTCATGCCATATAGACCTATTTTATTATTGTATTTTTTTTATTATTATTTGCTCATGAAACTTTGTTCATTATTGTAACAAAAGCATGTTTGTTGTAAATACTTGAAGGCAAAACGCCACTGCAGGAAGATTTTATTTATCTGTTCAGGTTTCTACCTTGTAGAGAGGTGAATAATTTAATAGAGGTAGATATATTGCAGTTTTTTTTTTTTTTTTTTTCCTTTTTTGTTGACGGTGGTATCGAATTTGGTATAGGGTACCGTGGGAATTTACTGGTATTGGTATCAGCTACTGAATTTCTGGTATTGTGACCACACTACCCGGCATAAAAATAAAGCAGGGATGGCCCCTTTGTTTCTGTCACATGTGGTATGGTGCTTTGGTTAAAAGGCGTTGCACTGCGATGATGTCACGCGATCACGTAGCAGCGCTATCTGGTTAATACTCCGCCTCCAGGGTAAGGGTACATACAGTAGCCTGTGGGGACACAACGTTAAATCAACATATCTGTACCAAAATCAACTCGACCCAGACGTGGGTGGAAATGGGGTTTAAGTTAACCGGAAAGAACCAATCAGAGGAACACAAAAGTGATGCAAATGTCTTTTTGTAAGAGGAAAGCCCTCAGAGCAGCAGGTGTTGTGGTTTTAAGGACATGCAGCTCATTTAAGACATGAGGAAGGGCATCGTTACATCATCGCTCCTCTGCAGCCGCCATCCTGACTGTTATGGTTAGAGAACTCAGTCGCCATAAAGGATGTTTTGCAAAGTCGCCAAACTGAACAAACTAATAAATAACTAATAAAAAAATGACTGGACCAATCACAGCACAGTTCGGTAAAAAAAAAATGCCTGAAGGAAAAATTTTAAATATAGTTTCCATTGTCTTTGTTTTACTGCCAACATATTTTCTCCTTATTACAAGACAAGACTTGAAAGATATGCAGACGAGAAAGCACGAGGCTTGGTCACTGTTGATCTGTTTGTCACTTCAACAAAGTACTGCAAGTTCTGTTTTTGGTTTTTAGTGGGCCTTTATGGTGCTATATCTATTGATGCATTCATTTTACATCAATTTAGCCTCATAATTTGACAGCTGAGGCTGTCTTATTTAAAAAAAAAAAAATGTCTATGTTGACTGTGCTTCAAAGGGTTGAAGTTCTACATGTATTTTTAGATGAAAAAGAAAAGCAAAACAAAAAAAGGTGAACAAGAACAACAACAAAAAAGACATGGAATTTTTAGGGTTAATGTGGAATCGATTTGTGCTCATTTTGACCAGTTGAACTTGGACACCTGTTCAACTGCTTCTTCGTGCAGTTACCTGATCAGCTGTTCACATTGCAGCTGTGCAGATGCACATCAGGAGTTTCTTTTAACACTCATCAGACCTCCCACTCGGGGAGAGATTGTCACTTTATTTATTCATTCATTCATTCATAATCCCTCAGGTCATCGGTAAGAGCAGCGAGAAGTCAGACGACAACTCCATAGATGAGAAATACCTCATTGCCACCTCTGAGCAGCCTATTGCAGCCTTCCTGAGAGAAGAGTGGCTCAAACCTGAAGACCTGCCCATACGCTACGCCGGCTTCTCCACCTGCTTCAGACAGGAAGTGGGCTCCCATGGACGAGACACCCGAGGGATCTTCAGAGTTCACCAGTTTGAAAAGGTCACTGGTGTAGCAAACACACTATTATTTAGGAACTGCTTGCCAAACTCCCACTAAAGTAGTTTTGAGAGACTAGTGATAAGAGTAAGCAAGTGAATCTGACAGTGAGACTAAAACCACACATTGATTTTGAACATCATGACACTTCTTCTATGTTTACTAGTAATTTTGCAGATTTTAGCTGTTGGACTTGAGCCCAGATATCTCTCCTTATAGATCGAGCAGTTTGTCTATGCCTCCCCACATGACGGCAAATCATGGGAGATGTTTGATGAGATGATTGGAACAGCAGAGGAGTTCTACCAATTGCTGGGAATTCCTTATCGCATCGTAAACATCGTCTCCGGTAGGCCCAGCACACAATCCTCAGACCACACAATGAGCTTTGGTTCAAGGTGCCTAATAAACCAAGAAAAACCTCTGTCAATGTCTTAAAATGGGTTTTTAATTAGGCTGAAGCTGTTACTGGCATTCCAAATGTAGTTATATGGGATAACTTTGTCTTCAAAATATGCATAACAATGCTGCAGGCCCTCTCTTGTTCTTGCTCATTTGTTTTGTACATTTAAGTGGAAACTTTATCTTGCAACATTTTGTCAATACCAAAGCTTACTTGTTGTCAGTTAATATTAGTTTATATCATTTTAAACAACATAACCATGATATAGGCTAACTCTATGCTTCCTTATCAACATCATTATTGCAGGCGCCCTAAATCATGCAGCCAGTAAAAAGTTGGATCTGGAAGCCTGGTTCCCGGGCTCTGGTGCCTTCAGGGAGCTGGTGTCCTGCTCAAACTGCACAGACTACCAGGCCAGACGTCTCCGCATCCGCTACGGGCAGACCAAAAAGATGATGGATAAGGTGAATGCTTGGTTACAGTTTAACTTGTGATGCTGATGTAGCCAAACCTGATGCTGAAGCTGTGCAGTAGAATATTTTCTGTGTTTTTATGAGCTCTCATCTGGGAAGACCCCTGAGTAAAGTGACCTTAAAACCTTCATAGATCTTATTAGATAGATCAATAATGAGGCTGTCCAAACTTTCCCCCTCCATGATTTTGCTGAAGACATTCCCTGCAGCACTAACTACTTATTTTTGCAGAGCCTGAACTAAACGAGTGGAGCTGTTTACTGCAGCTTCTGCGCTGTGTGATTGTGAGCTTTAGGGGAGATTTTTGCAGATTTTTTTCAGCGAGATGTTTCAGCCTCAGGACGCTGCTGGGTAACAACAGTGTCAGGAAAAGTGCAGGAAAGTTGATATCAGTTTATATCATTTTAAACAACATAACCATGATATGGGCACACTTTGTGCTTCCTTACCATCATCATCATCGCTACTGCAGGCGCCCTAAATCATGCAGCCAGTAAGAAGTTGGATCTGGAAGCCTGGTTCCCGGGCTCTGGTGCCTTCAGGCATGCCCTGTCCCTCCGTCTGGTCGACTGTGTGGAATCTTAAAAAACAGCTGAAGACATATTTATTTAGGAAAGCTTTTGGTTGATTTGACTGTGATTGACTGGGTTTTATTATTTTATTATATTTTCTATTATCTTTTCCTTTTAATATGTTAATTATGTCATTTTTGTTGTGCCAGTTATCTTTTTATGTACAGCACTTTGTGATTTTTATCTGTGAAAAGCTCTTTATAAATAAATTTTACTTACTTGCTTACTTGACCATCAAAAACACATTTTTAAAGTCGGAAAGTTCCGCAGTGGTACTTAAACACAGAGTTGAGTGGCTGTTGATTTGAGTTTTTATGGTAGAGTGAGATGGTGTTGAGAGAGAACTCTGTTAACCTGCAACAGTGGCATTTGGAATTGTCTTTCAACATTCATGCTTACTCCTCAACAAGGCTAAACATGTATAAGAAATTTATGGCCTTTTCCTTTAGAGTAACAACTGTGCTCTTGGCAAACTTCCATCAATTTTCTAGGACTTTTTTTCCCGTTGATTTGACATGTTGTTGCAGGAAAATTATGACCCTATAAAGACTATTATACTGTATTATACAGCTCTCTTCTCAGTAGGATGTGTAGAAAACTTCCAACAGGATTCAATCCAGATGCTTAGATGACTTCATATGACCTGTCAGTGCAGGGGAGCAGTGCCAAGCTCTCTCCAGGTGCATGTCCTCCTCACCTGATCTCTCAGGCAGAGTCCAGCCGCTATATTAAAGATGCTCATTTCAGCCTCTTCTTTTTTTGGGGAACGACCCAAATTTCATGACTATAGGTGAGGGTTACAGTTGATCAAGATCTCTGTGCAGGTTACAGTAACACCATTACTGACAGCATTCAACAGCTTCAGAGGGAATTCAGCATCTTCTATGTTTTTCTTCGATCAGAGACACCCTCAATATATTTTCTCTAACTGACCTCTGAACACACTTTCTTTCTTGCAGGCGGAGTTTGTACACATGTTGAATGCAACTATGTGCGCTACCACACGTGTGATGTGTGCTATCCTGGAAAACTACCAAACAGAAGAAGGCATCATTGTTCCAGAGAAGCTCAGGGAATTCATGCCCCCTGGTAAGATGTGTTTTGTGTTTACACTCAACTTTGATTGGTTGCTCTGCCACAGTCTGTTTTGATGAAAACAGATTGCACATGAAACTTGTTATTGTAGGAGGATGTCATTCAGACTGTATTTATATAGCACAAGTTTTTAGAACAGTGTGCTTTACAGAAATGAAAGAAAAAGCCAAAAAGTTTCTTTGTCCCTCTCATGGATTTTTGCACGTCCACAAACACAGAAATCATCCAATTGATTCACAGTATAAAAACTGAAAACAAGAAGCTCTTTGAGTGAGGGAAAACTAGATGTGTTATAGGATAAAAAATGAATGTCGAAAGACTAAAATAAATGGAATACAGCGTGGGCACCACTGGCATAACTGTAATGTGCTGTATATCAGCAGAAAGCTGCGATTCTCAGCTTTCAGAATCGTTAAAATTGCATCAATAGCATAAACGTTTGAAGAGTTACGGTATTTCAGAGAATGTACGTCTATGGCAATGCAGCATCCTGTTGTATATAAAAACTAACGCTATGATGTCTTGTAATGATAGAGAGCCTTTATCATTTTAAATGTGAAAAACAGAAATTAAAGTGCATTTTTTGTATCTTATAAAGCTAAAAAAAAAAAATCTGCAGTAGAGCAGCAAAAATGGATGTAATGTTGAAAAGGTGTGTTACATAAAGACTACAGGATCATGCTGAAAGTTCCTGTCATGACAGGAAAGTTCCTTGAGCAACTTTTGTTGGAAATGTGCTTTATAAATCAAATTAAAAAACTGAATATTTCAGGAACATGGCTGTTAATGGATAAAATAATAGAATAGAACTAAAACATAAATATTTTGGGTACAGGGAGGAAAATTAATTTTCTCTACCCAACTTATTAACATGCCCCACCATGTTATAAATTGTCAATAGTATTCATTTGGCACTTTATTGTTTTAACAATTATAGACAACAAATGAAGAAAAAACATTTGATATTTTTTAATTTATTTGATTTCCTTGTTGAATTTATTTCAATTTAACAAAATGCAGCTGGCTGGTTCCACTTTATCCTGTCATCACATTACTAGGCAATGTGATTACTTGTGAAATCATATATTTGTTGCCATTAGTCAGAATGAAGTGCAGTAGCTGCAAATATACTTAAATGCAATAAAATTTATTGATATACATACATGCATACACACACACACACTGCTGACTTTTCTGACTTCAGTACTCCTCTGTAGCATGTCAGTCACAATACCTTCAAAGTGAAGAGGAAAAGAAAAGTTTTCAAATTAATCAATTGCAGTGGCCAATTAATTGATTATTAAAATAATTAATAGCTGCAGATGTAGAACATTGTAGATTTCAAGCAGTCTATTTATCTGGGCCACTTCTAAAAAAGTCTGTATCCTGGAATGACCTGGACATGTTTTATCACATCAACCTGGCACAGCTTCTGCCTTCTCTTCCCTTTTTAAACCTTAAATGCTCACGTCACATCAGGATTTTCAAGACGCTGGTCTACTGTTGGTGTTGGTCAGCTGTTTAACCTCTATGTTCAGTCTCTTCAGAGGCTAAATAATGAAATGTTTTTGCTGTCAATTTTTATTTTTCTAGGAGTCGTTATAACAGAATCCAGTGTGAGGTTCGAATGCCTCCATGTTATCAAATTGTGCTCGGCTTGCAGCTGAAAATTCTTGCGTGGTGTTCATGGCCAATCAAATCACTATTCCAACAAAACAACGTTGTCAGGAAAAAAATCAGTTTGTTTGGTATTTCATTCGGCTACCGACTACCTGGTGTATGTGTTTTCACAGAGCTTCAAGCTGAAAGACACTGCGTATCCAAATGGTATTTATTGGGAATCATTTCCTTATTGCAAGTCTCAACCGTGTTATTGTATATTGTAAGGTTTTTTTTTTAATACGGTGAAGCCCTGGTTTCACACCCTGTAGTTGAATTGCAGTTGCAGAGTAATGACATGTTGTCTGGTCTCTTCTTTGACTTTCGCTAGCTTGCAGTAGCAGAGACGAGTCAGTTAACGAGACGTAAAATCCGAGTCACAAGTCTGTAAAGTGACTGAAGTTTTAAATGAAAAGTCCCGGATTTGCTTGTCACTTCTGTTGATAACAATTTGCTAATTTGCCTCGAGTTCAGGCTCTTTGACCCCTATAACGGCAGATGTATCATATTTGATGTAAAAGTTTCTGAAACGTGTCACACACATCATCAAACGGTTTCTTAAAATCCCATTGTGTACAATTTGGCGCAGCTTCTGCTTCCAAATGAATTTATCAATGTTTCTGATGGTTATGCAACAGGTTATCCTTTAAGAATCGGGGGGGGGGGGGGTTTGTTTGTTTGTTTGTTTTTTTAAGTCTGACAAAAAAATTCACATTTGTGTTTTTCTCACAGGATTGACAGAGTTCATTAAGTTTGTTAAGCCAGCCCCCATTGATCAGGAGATGTTAAAGAAGGCAAAGAAACAGCAGGAAGGAGGGAAGAAGAAGAAGAAGCAGGAAGGAGGAGACCAGAATCTCCCTAACGCCATGGAGACCATGTCTGTCAACGACTCGTAGACTCCAGTAACGTGTCAACAGCCTTGCTTCACCAACCCTGCAGATACAAACTGATGGAACAGAGCTTCATGCTTAATTATCAGGAATCGTTTCTGACTCACTTTTACCTTTTAAAGGTTTTCATCCTATAATGAAGGGATTGTTCTGTCTCATGGATGTCCATCTGAGTGGATGGTTTCATTCATCTCATCCAATCATTTACATAAAGCACACTGAAAAAGGGATTCCTCTGTGCACTCAGCCCCTCCATCTACTTCATCTGTCACTTTCTCGTATTTTCAGCAACATTGAGCCTAAAACCAGCAGGTAAAGATTTCTTCCACAGCCTGTCGATATATTCAGATAATCAGCTTCAGCAAACCTCAGGCTTCACTTTCTTGGTGATCGGTTGTTTCTGTTATTGGTGCAATGAAGAGGAGCCAATCAGTGGTCATGTAGATGTTTGTTTTTCCAGTGCAGTTTCAAGATGTCTGGTAATATAACTGATTTACTCAGTTCTTATCTGAAATCACCTTTCAATGACTGATTAGACCAACTTGCATCTTTTCTCTGATTACTTCCTGTCTGAAATGGTTTTGAAATCTTCACTGAAATGTAGAAAATCCACAGGTCAGGTGTGTTAACTGGCAGTTTTAGGCTTCTCATGTCTCACGGTCATCATCCATCATTGTCGTTTCGGCATCATTCATAACTGGGACGTTTTCTGTAAGGACATGCTAATATATGATATGATATATATATCTATGACTGCGCATTGATGAAGTGGCACTCACTGTACAAAAATAAATACAGTTGATATGGGACTCCATTGCCTTTTTTAATGACTGTGTGTTTTAAGTCGTAAAAGTTTTATGTCGTATTGGTCAAGATAGAAAAATGATAAATACGTTGTCTCCAAATTTGAGTTTTTTTTGTTTGTTTGTTTTGTGAAAACCCTTCTGTAGATGGGACTTCAAAAACCAAACAACTTAAAGCCTAAAGTAAGTTACACATAGAAGGATCTGATAAGAAGACCACACAGTCTACAACTACCTGGGTTTGTTTTTAAGGGGGAAATTTAAAAAAAAAATTTTTTTGTAGACAATGTGTAGACAATATAATTTAGTGAAAAAATATTTAATTGCAAATCTGATTTTGCTGTTTAAAATGTTTTTTTTTTTTTAAAGTTGTATTAACATTTTTTTAATGATTTATTTACCTAAGAACATTATGTAATAAGCAAAATTTGCATTTAAATTATATTAATTCATATAATTAAATATTTGTTGCATGTTGCACACGTGTAAATAACTTATTTGCATAATGATGTAATTCTTTTACAAATTTTTTTACATTTTTTACATGAATATATTAAGTACAAAAATTTAACATAAATTACAATTTCATTCTTTTACAAATTGTAATTTTGCATATTTTAAGCTGTGTGACTAAGATTTCGAATTTATTGACAAAACTTGATATATGATTTTACAAATGATTAATTTGGATTTTATTTATATGGAAATGACAGTGGAATCCTGTCATCATGCCTCCAGTTGACTCTCGCCATGGTCTGCATGTATGGCTCGTTCCTAGGATGCTGGGGTTCAAATCCTGCCTTGCCTTGGTCCTCCTTTGCCATAAAATGTAATGTAAGAATAAAGACTAAATGAATTTTAAAAAAGAATTTAATTAATTTGCATTGATGATATAGTTTCGGGATTAATGAAGTTTTTCATTCAGTGTACATCTAATCTCTTAGGGTGGTTCCTGATAACTATACATCACAAAAGGGATATTGAAAATATGGTAACGAAAATCTAGAGGGAAAAGTGATTCAAATAAATTCAGTCTGTCGTAAAAGATTATGCAGCAAGGATTAAAAATTAACAAAACACGAGACTGAAATTTCAAAAAATTTGGCTTTTTTATTTTTAAAGAGGAGTTTTAGGGGAGTTAAAATTACTAGCTGACCCACATGTCGAAACACTTTCATATCACCTGACCTGTAAGATCCAGCCGTAGACTCTGCCAGACGTCACTGATATATCTGCCCCTTATCTCTCTTCTATTCCTGCAGCAGGTCTCCAATAATGTCAAATCATAATAAATACCATTTAATTATTTCTGAAACGTGAAAAGGGGTGCAAAAATGCATTTCCCTTTTTATCTTTTCATAGCTAAGCTTTTCTGTTTTCCCCTTGAATTTCCCATGACAGAAATGGGTTAATAACATCATAAAAGAGATATCCGACAAAGGGTAATAAGGAAGACATATCCGTTACTATTTAACTCCGGTAGACTTTACACCTGTCGCATTCGGACAGCAATTCACGCTGGTAAATTTGCTAAAGGTAAGATTAAATCCACAGGGAATCTTTTTCCTAGTGTTGTTACAGACTTCTATGCATAATCTTACATTTTCTGCTGCTGCCTTCAGTTTTAAGTTTGATATCGAACATTAAATATGAGTGACGCCTCAGACGACAGCATTGAGATCACATTTCCTGTAAAGGTAGCCTCTCCCTTTTATTCAGGAATCTATTCTAATGCATGAAATAAAAGTAGAATGTGGGATCTTTTTCTTCAACATTTGTTTAGTGGTAAAGATTTAAATAACCTCCATCTTCAATTTCTGTGTGTGATCTGTAGTTTCTTGGTCGAGTAGAGGTGGTCCGCCCTGATGGACTACACATTCTGGATGAAGCTGTCCAGGGTCTTAAGGTCAGTAGCCTACTTAATGTATCATTGAAACACTTTGTAGCCTATAAAGTGGATTATTTATTTATTTAAATTAAACAATTGATCTAGCTGGGGTGAACAGGAGCATTTATTTGCCCCAATGGGCTTTATGCACAGCTGCACTACTTCCTGAACTTAATACTGCACCTTTGTTTCCTGTCTTTCAAGATTGGATGAGCTGATTAATCCAGGTGTGTCTGACCATTTGCTTAGATCAGACACAGCTGGATTAATCAGTTCATCCAATCAGGAAACAAAGGTGCAGTACTAAGTTCAGGAAGTAGTGGAGCTGTGCATAAAGGCTATTTTCCTACTGTTCCTTTTTTCTTCCTGTTCTGGCTTTCTGGTTACTTGATGTGTCTGTAGTTGGTACAAAAATGTTTATTTTGATTTTCTTTTCATACTAACATATGTGCATGGCAGTATCTACCACTGAGGACACAGAGGTCCAGACCTTATTTTTCTGCTGTGTAAAATTCAGAAAATACAGTAAATGCCTTTGAGCTACGTGTTTGCTTATCTGAAAGTAATGTGCGGATGGATACTGAAACTACAGTACCTCCCATACCAACTTTTTTTTTTCTAAAACTGATTCTCAAATTAAATCTTTTTCTCAAATGAATAATTATTATTGGCATAGAAACAGTAGAAAGTAGCTAAACTGTCAGAAAAGGTAGGAACGACTTCTTCCACCTGCCAGTGTCATATGAAATAAGGCAGATATAAGGCATTTCCACAGAAGCAGAAAAAGCATTTTACCAGGAAACTGGGAATTTAAAAGGTCTGAAACCAAGCTTCTGCCCATTACCTGCAACTTATAAAACATATATCACAGTACAGTTTGGAAACCCTAGATATTTAGGTATAAACGTTTCTCCCTGGCTGTCAGAGCTAATAAAGCTATATTATGTTTCTCTGCTACAAACAATCGGATGATTTCTCACAGTGGAGATGATACCAGCCAGACAAAATATCAGAATCAATACTTCTTTGAGTATCATGATATGACTGTCCAGATAAAAAACATGCAATTTGTTTTCACTTCTAAGAGTTTTAGGCAATGAAATTATGTGTGAAAGCAGCCAGATTCTAGCTTCTGTGTCACATATAGTCTATCAAATATTATGATGATGATGCTACTGTTAGTGATGATGATGTTTTGGTATCTTTCAGTGATTTAAAGCAGGTTATTGAATAATATGTTTTGGTTTATTTACAATATTGCCATTACATTTTATATTTGAACATTTTCCAGTGAATAAATTTAAATAATCTTAACTTGTACTAAAGTTATTTAATAATTACATGAAATTTTCAATCAAATTTTTGTTTAATTTCTTCATCAATTTAATTTATTATTGTTTTAAAAGCATTTTTTACTCTACTTATATTCTCAAGTTTTACTTATACTTAATATTGCACTTGCATTCAAGATACAAATGCAAACTTTACAATCGTGTGGTTTTCTTTAAAGGGACTAAAACTATCAGTATTGATTTTAAAAAGTACCATAAACAACTGGTATCGTTAAGACATGAAAAATTTTGGTATTGCCCATCATTAAAGTTGGGCACGTCTAATCCACCTCTGTGTTTTGCCTGTTTTAAAGTTTTTAAACTGATAAATAATTGCTTGTTATCCAAAGAAACTTGGATATATGTAAGTAATTTAACCCTTATATTTGTGTCAATTTGGGCACGTTTTCAACTTTAGGTATTTAAAAAGTGCTATTTGCTTTTCTTTTTTTTTTTTTTTTTTGAGCATAATTTCATGATATCCACCGGAACAGCTGAGGATAACAGCTGTTATAACAGCTCTCAACACAACAAAAGACATTTAAAGGGGAAGTTCAGGATTTTTGACATAGGGCCTCATTTTCAAGTGAGCCAGGGTACTACTCATCACTGGAGACAGTTCCAGCATATTTCCTTCTGTCATACTAGTTCCAGGAGGTCACAGATGCTAATACTAGCATAAGTCAATAGGAATCTGCTAGCCTGTCTTTAAAAACAATCTTAACCACTCCACAGAACATCCGAGGGAAATGATTTATAACTTAGGACTATCTGTGTAAATGTCGTGTTAATAGAATAATGTTACAAATAAAACTGACCTTGCATTTTGCTGCATTTTAATTGTTGCTGCTGAGACACTTTCTGTATTTGGCAGCGGAGTGATATCATCTGCTGCTATGTGCATGAAGGAATTTGATTTCACAAATATACAGTCAAAACTACGTCCATGTCTGAAAGGCATGAGGATATGACGGATTTTCAAGATGATTTTGAACTTTTTTCATCAAACTAACTGTCACCATCTCTATGAACCGGAATACACTGACAAAGGTAGTAACACTACCACCCGGAAGCAAAGTAGCTATATCATTCCGCAGCTGGTAAAAAACTAGTTCCTCAAGATGTAAACCAAAATTTGTCATACAAGGCTAGTTTTAATGTTTAACACATGAGTTTACTAGTTTAACACAGCATTTACACAGATAGGCTTGCTGATTTGCCTCGGATGTTCTGTGGAGCAGATAAGATTGGTTTTAATGACAGGCTAGCAGATTACTATTGACTCACACTAGCATTAGCATCGGCGACCTTCTGGAACTAGAACAATGGGATGAAATATGTTGAAACTGTCTCCAGTAATAAGTAGTACCCTGGCTCACTTGTAAATAAGGCCCTATGTCAAAAATCCTGAACTTCTCCTTTAAGATACATGTCAGCTATTTTATCCATTCTCTTTCATTTCAAGACAGCAGATAAATACTCCTCAGAAAAGGCAGCAAAGAAGAGCAAAGTCCATATCTTCCTTTCAGTGAGTGGGATTGACATTTTGGAAAACAAAACCAAGGTATGTTGTAATTACTGTATCAGTTGCACACTTGTGGCAGGGATTTTCAGTCTAAATCTCGTCGTTATCTCTTGTAGTTTCTGCTGTACACATGTCCTCTCTCTACGGTCTCCTTCTGCGCTGTCCTTAGGGTTGCCACCCGTCCCGTAAAATACGGAATCGTCCTTTAATTGACAATAAAACGTTGCGTCCCGTATTGGTTCAATACGGGACGCCATTTGTTCCGTATTTCCATAATTGTCAAATACACATGTCTGTCACACATATATAAACATTAAATTTAGTAATAATGAGCTAAATAAAACACCGGAAATTTTAAAGCCAGCCAAAACCAGCGGGATCATCGCAGGATCCTCCAGTCCTGCGCCTCTGCCTGGCTGCCTGCGCGCTTGCGTGTGCCGCTGTCACGCGCGCTCTCAGCACCCGCGCCTTTTAAAATGTCCACACCTGATACTCCAGCATGTTCTCAAAAGCGAAAACCCTTACTAAAGAAAACACCTGAGTGGGAACAGGCCTGTCCTTGGGTGGACAGCGTCAGTGGAGATGATGAGAGAAACTGTTAAATACGTATGTGGGTGAGTGTTTTCCGTCGCGCGCGGTGGACTGTCTGACATCAGACATCATCACGCATCAGAAAAGCAACACAGACACGTGAGAACCGCGAAGATGACCTAAACGTGAGTGTCCCATCTTCATCTCCTCATCTCCTGAGACTGAATCAGTCATGACAGAACAGGATCAGTTTTTATCTGGTTGTGTTTTTGCCAGAAGATGTCAGAGGAAAGTTTAGGAGAAGGTGGTTTGGTTAGTTGATTGTTTAGGATGTTGACTTTTTAAATTTAAATGAATGATCATTTATACAGAATCCATAGCAGCAAATATAAATGTTATATTGTTATTTAAACAATAAATCACAGTAATGGATTAACATTTGATAGATAAATTAATATAAATTAAATTAATATTGTTATATATATAATGTCTGTATGTGTGTGTGTGTGTTTATGTATAGCCTATATGCATTCAATATATTTCCTATATAAACCAAACTTGTACAGCTTTCTGTGTATTCTGTGCCAAAATGTTTATTTGAGGAACACAGTGTTCAGTTTTCACAACACAAATTCTTTTTCTTGGTGTGGTTTATCTGTCTGGATGACCTGACTTTTTTTCAAGTCATAAGAGGCAGCGAAGGAAATAAGTTTAATTAATCTGTCATCCCACTCTAGGTTACAGTTGAGGTGACACAGGTGTACCACAGATTCAGACACATCAGAGCTGTCTACAATAGATCACTTTAACAGTTACATTCAGTTCTTCATGTATTTACTAGGCTTATACTTTAAGTTAATCGTTGCACACTCCACACAAACATCTCCTTTGGCTGCTGGTGCTGCCATGTGATATGTGCATGACAGCTTCTCATTAATTAGGTTTTATTGATAATGCAATAACTAAGTTTTGTGCTTATGGCACTTTGTTATATATTTTTTCCTCATTTTATTTTAAATAGGGATGGATGTAATTGCAGCATATGTAGACTAAATAGCAGCACTTTCACGCAACAGTGTTGCTTAAACAATGTGTTCATTGCAGCATTTCAAGCTTTAAAGGCCTCCTTCCACTGAAAACCCATTTAACTTGCTCCTTCTGAAATACGGAGGGTTTCCCCTTGTTTACTTACACATGCTGACTTGCTAGCATTGCGTTCCCCCCAGTTGGCTGTGCTTCCTCATCACAGAAACAATACGAAGAGAAGAGCGAATCGGGAACAGCCTTGCACTTCTACGTAACATTGCAAATAGCGTATGCAGAATAGCAGAATGCATTCAATAATAATGGAGAACACAGAAATATTAATGAAATGACCACGGAAGTACAACTTTAAGTGCCACCAATTGTTTTATTGATCACTCCTTTCCTAAAAACACTGGTGCAAAATAAAGCATACCACTGCTGTGAGGAGCCCACCATACGAGTATCAGCCAGTGGTGGTCGTGGCCCCGATGAGCTGTGGTAGGTGTCCCTTATTTTTTTTTCTGAAAGGTGGCAACCCTAGCTGTCCTACCATCTTCCCCCAAAGTATTTGGCTTTGTGGCCAAACACCCTGCGGTGGACACGTACCACTGTTACCTGTTCCAAAGCAAGAAGTTCGTGAGTACTCCCACTGACACAAACAGTGCCTTTGAAATTATAGTAAACCAGGCCCCAATGAGATATTCATGTTCCAAACGTGAATTTCCTAAACATTTTCCAGGCTCATGTGCTAGTCTCTGTTATCGGGGATACCTTCCGAGCCTCAAAGAAGGAGGAAAGTGACAGAAGAGGGCGAGATTTGTTAGTGGAGGCACTCAGACATAAGGTTCGTGCTGCATTTTCTGCTACTCACTGTTAATTTAGTTGATCAATATGGTCATATTGTGGAATTTAATTAAATTCAGGTCTTCAGGTTTGACAAGTTTAGTTGTGAATTTTAACCAGCTCTCCCTTTTTGTTGTTTTGTTGTTGTTCTTGTTGTTTTTAGAATAAAATGCTGCAAAAAGAGAACGCTGAGTTGAAGAGGAGGCTTGCAACACAAACTCACTAGCACGACTTGTAGTTGCAACAAAGTGTTTCTCTGGAAAAAGTTTGAAAAAGTTGGTGAATGTAATAAATGTAATTTAACCTTTTCACTCATAGCTGTCACATTAGACAGCTGCTGGATAAATTTTACGTTTAACAGAGGGTGTATGGAGGGAATGAGGAATAAAAAAAAAAAGTGGGGCTCAATTTTAAATTAGAACACATCAATACATTATATTGAGCAAAAGTTATTTCATAGACCTTTTGCTGATAAAAAAAAACTTTAATCCAGCCTGTACTGAACTGAAAATATATAACAAAGCATGTGAGGTCCAAAACGAACTTGTTAAACAAATGTTCCCCTTTTTTTGCCTCAACTAAAATAAGAATAAATTCTTTTAGGGAAAGAAACTACTGTTTGAGTTTGTCATCACTTTTTTTTTTTGGGAGAAGTTTCATGTCCACAGTGGTGGAAACATAGATACATTTAGATACAAGCTCAAACACTTTGTAAAAAGTCAAGCTATGTGAGCATAGGTTCTTATACGGTAGATGATCCAAGAAAGATTTATGCTTTGGATATTGGAAACATCCATTGGTTCACTTCCCTTATATCTTGAACAGTCCTTTGCTTCAGGCAAGTTTCTGCATGGCAAACCAGTTAAAAGTATTGAGAGGTTTAGATGTCTATTCTAACTGCCTCATGTGTGGATGGGTGAAAACAGTTGAGATTCAGACCTTTTCGACAAATCCTGCATTGTTCCTGCTTGAGCATTTGGGTGTTTTTACTGCATCATTGCAATGTGTGTTTGGTAAACATCAGCCGGCTGTTTAACTTTATTATGGCCACATCTTTGTAGGAGCCCAGCCTATGTCACTTTAATCATAAAATATTAGGTAGTTCTGGTGAAGGAAGAAAAACCATTACCTCACGTTCAAATTAGCTCACCTCAAATGCTGTTGTCAGTTTCTTGCTAACCAACTACAATATTGATTAATAAAACCAACAACAACAACCAAAAAAGGGGGAAAAAAAGAGAAAGGCGGGGCATGGTTGTCATTCGTTTTCTATGGAAGCCCATTCTGATGAAAAAAAATAACATGCTGTATCTCATAATTATGACTTAGCCATCTCATAATTATGAGATAGTATCTCATAGGCTAATAATGAGATAGCTAAGTCATAATTATAAGATACAGCGTGTTATTTTTTTTCATCAGAGTAGCAGAATTGGGCTTCCATACCATAGAAATCCTCTTTTTCTGGGAAAAAAATTACACAGCAGGAGGAACCAAAGTGTGGCTTATGTCACGCAGAACCTTTTATAAGAATTACAGGTTAATTGCGGTGAAATTTAAAGATCCAGTTTACAGTGCCTGAATAATAATTTGCCGTCGATGGGTAGAAAAAAATGGTATGGAGCTTTTTTAGAGTGTGTATGGACAAGAAATACTTCACACATGGCTGTGTTCATTGCTTGATTTGTAAAAACCTGAAATCCGACAACGCATAACCCCCTGAACGCACCACCAGTCACGTTGCTTTACTCCGATGGCAACGATAAGCTGGGCACGTGAAGGCAACAGAATGTCGGCGTAACCTGTGGTTATTCCGGTTGGCACTTGGGATTTCTGGGAGGAAACTCGACTGTGAGGTGACAGCTTTGTTAAAGAGGTGATTAAAATCTGGCGAATTTAGATTACCAAAGTTATATACGTTGCAGTCACAGGTGGTTAGCTGGTAACTTGTGGTGCACCTTAGTTAGCAAAGGAACTAGCAGAAGGACGCCACTCTGAACAACACCGACTTCCGCTGCAATTTTGCTGATTTATACAAGTTTTTAATATACTGGCATACACGAGGAGTTTTTCTGTGGCCCGGTTGCTCTGTTGTCCCTGAGTCACTCCCTTAACTTTCGGGGGCCTAATGGCTCATTGTTGCCACCTATAAACGGACTTTGGGTGGAAACTCGGGCGCCGCCATGGGGATGCGTTGGTCTCGGGGAGGCTGCAGCATATCGCTCCTCCGGGAGAGCCCTAACGTGGGGCGGCTGGAAGAAGATGGAGACTCCGATGATGACTCTCTGAATGGGCTCGACAGACGGGAGGACATTGCTCAGTTTCCGTACGTGGAGTTCACCGGTAGGGACAGCATAACATGTCCAACCTGTCAAGGCACAGGACGAATACCTTCAGGTGAGTAGAAATCAATCAGTTTTGCATTCAGACCTCCTGTTTATAATGCATCGCAGATAATGTGCAACATAACTGCGATACAGCACAATTTGGGTTCACCTCAAAACAGTGTTGCAGATTAGTAGGTTTTGAACTCATTTTTAAAAGTCAGGATTTAGTCGTGCAAGCCTTTCAGAAGTTGTATTTATCATGTGAGTGAGAAAACCCCTCTCGTTTAGGTACTGCGTACAAGATCCCCACAGAAAAATTATCCTTTTAAATGAATTTCTTATCTTCACTGCTGTGGTAGCAGTTGGAGTGTGAATACACTTTCTACATTTTTGGCTTATCTTTTTGTGAAATGGATAAAGACACTGTAATATGTGGTGTTTATTTACCTACAGAAGATTTTTCTCATCTCCCTGATAAAACCTGCAACAAATGAAAAAAGGCAAAGCCCTGACAAACTTATTACTGTCTCATTTTCCAGAAGATTTTTCAAGCTTTTCTCATTTTATGTTTGATAGAGCAAGTGAATGAGCTGGTTGCATTGATCC
Organism: Atherinomorus stipes; assembly: GCA_023101725.1. Taxonomy (NCBI): domain Eukaryota; kingdom Metazoa; phylum Chordata; class Actinopteri; order Atheriniformes; family Atherinidae; genus Atherinomorus; species Atherinomorus stipes. The sequence goes on along the minus strand of JALJCO010009308.1, from coordinate 437,924 downwards.
CATACAGTGACCAAAGGCTGCGGCCCCAACGGACGTGAGTAACCACAATTTACTGCTCTTGCTGAAAAGATAAATGTCCATTCTGAACATCATGACATCAACATGCTTTGTTTGATCTAATAAAAGGGTTGGTCTGAAGCCATATTTTCTGTTGTAGGAAGCTGTATGTAGTCCTGTCGGTTGTGCTCTGCCTTCTGGCCTCCTCCCTGGTTGCTTTCTTCCTCTTTCCCCGCACTGTGGTTGTGGTGGATGCTGGTGTACGCTCAGTGACTGTGCGCTTCGACCACTCAAATATGAAGGTCCTGATGAACATGACGGTAAGTTTCATCACATACCTGCAGCTCGCATGTAGTTGCATGTACTGTACAGCACTGTGCAGAAAGTCTTTAGCTTCCTCTCATTTCTTTACACTTTCCTTCCTTGCAGCCAGACTTCCTTGTAATCTTTTAAAGTGGTCTTAAGCAATAGTTTACCAGGCTTTCTGAACCTCTTTCAATGTTTTTCCTCAGACACTGTCTGCTTTTTTTCCCCTAATTGATTTTTAGAGTCCAGTCCTTGTCCCTCACCATTTTCAGATGATTTTTTGAAGTCCTATGACTCATTCAAGCAGAAAAAAGACTTTCAACTCAAAGGATTAGCCTGTATTGTGTCTTTGTTATAGACAACTCAGTGAAAACACTGTTTAAGATGGTATCTTTCGGCAAGTTGTTACTAGCACCCTGTTGATCGAACAATGAAAAATGCCAAATTTAATACCAAGGTGATTCTCAAAGAGCTAATACCTGGGAAAATGGTGTGTCAAATGGCAAAAAAGAAAAAAAAAACTATTGAAAATGGGTGAGCGTAAGAAAAAAGAAGTGTCAAACTTAAAAAATATGTACAGCAGATGAACAGCAGCTAAAAGTCCTCAAGAAATGGGATCAAATTCAGCAAAGACCTGACATAGGACCTGAGAGATGCTGCATCAGACCCTTCAGCTGATCCTGTTATCACTGGAGAAGTCCTTCTTTAAGGAAGAGACGCAAGGAGAAAAGGCTGAGGTGTATGCCAAATGACAAAAGAGCTGGACTAAAAATCCGTAGTAACAGGTGGGATTGAGGGATAAATCCTCCCCAGAACCTGGACCTCAACATTACTGAAGCAGTGTAGGATTATCTGAGCAGAGAACAGAACAAAAGACACCAACATCCAAGGAAGAGCTTGGAATGTCCTTCAAGACTGCTGCAGAACTAATAAAAAATCATCTACAGGGTTCACACTGAAAGTAAATTATTGTATGAGAGCTTTATACTTTAACACAGACTTGTTAGAATTGCACAAATTCTGTTTTTACTTTATATACTTACTATATACGACACTTTTCTTTCATGTTTGCAAATGCTTTAATAAACTCGGCACCACTTTCCTATTTTTCTTGCAATATATAAATCAATAGAGGGTGGTTTAAAACTTTTTGCATGTTATCCTTAAAAATAACTCAGTTTCTTTTCTCTCATGTCATGTCTATTTGTGTGTTTTTGCCTTTTAAAGTATTTAGATATTGTGTGAAATGATGAATTACATCTTTGTTACCAGCTCTAACTTTGAGAGCAAAAACTTTTTAAATAGTTTCTGTGTTGTTATTCCTTGATAGTCTTGTGTATTTGTGTTCTACACACAGAGCGACTTTGTGTTCACAAACTTGTGAACAGTGTTTCCAGCTGAGAGCGATGGTTCCTGCTTCATAAATGTGTCCAAGTACAAAATGTTCAGAACTGAGCCACTGACAGAAAGTTGCACGGTGATGGTTTTTTGTGTGAGTTATTGGAGGGCATTAGTCCCGTGGAGCTCTTGGTTATGAAACTGCTGCATGTGTAAACAAAACTGTCATTTGGAAGTGCAATTTTTGTAAAGTAGCTTTCACCACTTCTTGTTGATGTTTAAAAGATATGCTAATGACCATTCAAGGCATCCCTGTGTCATTTAAACCTACCACAACATGTTACCTAATATTTTTGTGGGTTTTTTTTTTATCAGGCAGTTCACTCTTTATCTTTTTTAATGTTTTTTTTTCACAGAGCACGCTGAACTTTAGTAACCCGAACTTCTTCTCGGTGCTGGTGCAGAGCGTGAGCTCCCAGGTCCTTTATATGAAGACGGTGATCGGGACTCAGCAGCTGAACAACGCCACTACCATCCTACCGCTCAGCCAGAGTCAGGTACGGCAGAGCATCAATTTTTTTTTTTTTTTCTTTTCATGTCTGTGTATGTCCAAGTGTACATAATGCACAGTTGTGTGAGAAGGAAAGGACATTCGCTTTCAGTTCTAAGGTGTTCACTCCTGCAAGGTTTCGTAGTTTGCTTTGTAAATTATTTTCCACAAGTGTATTTTGATCACCTCAGATTATGAAAACAAAGCATGACCTCAGTGTGTGGGTGTGCCTGCTATAAAGTCAGAGGCTCTAAAGTTAAAGTGCAAATTCTCCAGCTTTCAAGGTTAAATCATGTCACTAAATCAACAGTTTTTGGTGTCACAGATTGTCAACAAACTTTTATGAAAAGATCGAAATTGACAATAAGTCGAAACACTCGATTATTTTGTGTCCTTCGGTTGACACTTTTGTTCACTGTGATAAACATGGAATCGTTTTGAATGGATCCAAACCATTTACGAACTGGTGCACAGAGCCACACTGGAAAGCCTCCAGACCATTTAAATGCTGTATCCAGAGTCCTGCAATGGGTCGGGTACCTGTGGGTAGCATGCAAAAATGCTCTTTTGTGGGTGAAAATTGCATAAATGAAAATTAACGGATACGGGTAGTAGCTGATTTTTTTTTTCTTCTTCTTCGTTTAAAAAATGTTGAGCAAGTTCCTGCTTAAAATAAACCTTCATACATGTTTGTGTTGTTGTTTTTGTAGATTGTAGATGTTGAAACATTAAAGCTAGGGTGGGCAAAATGGTTTGAGCAAGCAACATTTAAAAGACACCCCCCCCCCCGAAACCTCACCTTCAGAGCGCAGGGGCGTGTGCGGCGATGTTTTACGACAGGTTAACAGTAACAGCCGAGTGGATAGCTTGTTAGCTCGCTAGTACACAGCTGACGAACCACATTTCTAAAACATAAGTTATAACTTACACATTATATTACATGTGTAATATAATGAAAAATAATCATTAAATAATTTTCTTTGAAAAGAACATCCAGCGGAGGGAGGGACAGGGGTGCAGTCTATATTACTTGATGCTTTAATGGGTTGGGTTGCGGGTTAAACATCAACAGGTCGGGTTTGGATTTGAATAGAAGATATCCGTGGGTGATTGGTCGTGTTTGTTATTCATCCTAACGGGTTCAGGCGGGTGCAGATTCATGCAGGACTCTGGCTGTATCTACCAGTGCATGTCCTGGATGCCCCGCTTACATCCAGCGACACGTGCAACATACACGCCCACTTCATGGTTTATACAGGCAAACAAGAAGGTAACTTCAGATGGATGAATAATAAGTAGTCTGACAGGTTCTGATTACTTTAAAGCAGCAGTGGGGAACCCTGGTCCTCAAGGGCCGGTGTCCCTGCAGGCTTTCCATTTCTCCCTACTCCAGCACACCTGATTCAAATCAAATTAATCTAACAGCCAATCAAGTTCTGCACAGACTTATTGATTTAAATCGGGTGTGTAGGAGCAAGGACAAGAGGAAGACCTGCAGGATGAAGGCCAAGGTTCCCCACCCCTGCTTTAAAGTTTATGATAAAAATCGTCTCTTGTTACTTGTCTTCTGGCTCATGTGGTGGTGCAGTTATAAAGAGTGGACCCACCGTAGCCCACCTTTCTTTATCTTGAATTGCAGTCAATGATCCCACCCCTACCATCCTGCTGCTTTAAATACACTATAGAAGTGAAAATAATCCCCATCCAAACTCAAAAAGAGGGGGTAACAAATATTTTATGAAGATGCAGCCATTTTCACAAAAGAGCTGGAAAATGTGCAGTGAATTTTAAAGTCTAAACACGGATACTGTTCTCCAACCTGGAAATACTCGAGAGCGGCGCCTAGGGCGCAGGAAATGGGACATGATGCAGATAAACATGCGGTGGAAATTGCTGTTTACCACATGCCAAGAATGCTAGATGAGCGTCTCTCCCATCAATGACGAGTTTGTTTGTATCAGCACCGCATGTCTGTGAGCCTTTCTGCAATGTTGTTGGACAAGAGAAAAGTAGAATGAAGGTTGGCAGAAAAGTTAATCATCAGCATACACTTTGTTTTTTTATTTGAGATGATATTTAAACTGGGCTGATAATCACCACAAGAGGTACAGAGGGGCTGTTGTGGATATTTCTGTTCTCCTGTGCAGCATTCCTGAACATATCCAGAATCTTCCACAGAGCATGTGTGAAAAATGCTCATCTCCAGAAGTAATGACACATGTTGCAGCGGTGCTGATGGGATCATATGAGCTGATGGAGGAAAACTTCCACTTGGGGCCTGTTAACTTGCAACTGTGGTTGCTGAATCTGTCTCCTATTTTAGAGCCACAGTAGTTGGTTTAAAAGTAATGCTGGGACTTTGGAAAGATGCTGCACCAACCTGACTTGCATGAAGTTGTAATTTGAACATAAAACTAAACAGAGTAATACAGATGTGCAGAGTTACTGAGGCACTTAGATGTTATTTCTTCACTATTCAATAAAACGTCATAAACCCTTTAACCCTCATCTAATCCCATTTTTGAGTATGTTGGAAATTTAATCGCAAAGCCTCTCTTTTCCAGGTGAACTACACGGTCGGTGTGGAGATTGGCGTTAGCGCACCTTATGTTTAGTAAGTATTTGCGCATAAACTTTGTTCAAACAGCTCAAACTGAAAAATAACACAACAGTATAAAGGGGAGAGCGCTATATAAATTATTCAGATCTTTTTTTCTTTTTTTTTTTTATCTTTCAGTGCCTTCTGCACCATGCCCAGCATCAAAGTCCACAACATTGTTGTATTTATGCAGTAAGTATTTCTTCTGAGCTGAAATAGTGCTCTCATCCTTAAGTTTGGAAGTTAAATCACAGGTTAAAGTGAAAGGAAAAAAAAAAAAAAAAACACCTTCCTGTGTTAAAAATCTGACCCAGGTAGAAGTGTTTTATGAGTAATGTGTGGAAAGTCCGCATGTCTGCACTCTTTACACAAAATGTTCCAGAGTAGTAGTTGTGGTATTTCAGAATACAGTGATAACCTTTCTGGATTTTTGCTTTTGGTCAGCTCAGTTGGATTAAAGTAGTTTGATTATTCAGGAATGAAGGTGTAACCTGTAAAATAGGAGTCTGATTGAGCAGTATGTGTTTGCAACAGGAACATTCCTGGCTGCAATGTGAGAAGGAGTGGATAATGTTAATGCAACTCGCCAGACAAAAGCATTCTGCAAACAGTCCCTCATTATAGACGTCAGGAACAAAAACCTGCTATTTAAAACTGAAGAATTTACTAATTCAAGGAAGATTTTTCAAGGCCAACCACATTATAAAGATGAAAGAAAGAAACTTAAGGGAACATTGCTCCATCCCCAGAAAACCCCAAAACACAAATGTCCCTCAAGTGCTTTGGGAGGTGCAGTTGGTTAGTTGGATATTTACCGAACAAACTGAAACACTCCTGCTTGCAGTATCACATTTTCAACTTTTAGAAGATATAACTCCGTTCCAGACAAAAAAAAAAAAGTCTGAAGTATTATAGAATAACTGATGGACGAAGGGACAGACGGAAGCTGTGTGTCACGTCAGGTAACAATGAGCAGCAGTGTTGTCACATAAACCACTTCCTCGAGGTTCTTCCTCAGCCGAGGCAGATGAGTGTTTGGATGTTTGCAGTGCTATTTGCACCCTAAACACAAACTACAATAAATAATGAAGCAGTCATCCTCACGGTGGAAGAAAAAACCATTCTGGGCTTTCTACATTCCACATGGTCTGCCCATGTTTATGTCTCCATGTCCCCCTGTCATTTAGCATACACCAAGAACCAAGCAAACTTTACAACAAGAGATATCAGAGCACAAACTGTAAGATTTATTAAAATGCAAAACACTACGTTGAAGCAAACCACTGCTCAGCCTCCTCAATGAGGTTTGGTGAAACTGAGAGGGTGGCAACACCAGCCTGTTGCCAAGTAGTGGCAGTATACCGTACTCTCTGGCTGCTTTGTGAGGTACCCCTTTTTAAGCAGTCAATCATGTAGACATGGTGAAGACGATCTGCTGAAATTGAAACTGAGCATCAGAATGGGAAAAAAAATGGGGGGCTTAAGTGACTTTGAACGTGGCATTGTTGTTTGGCTGAATATTTACAGAGATCTTCACATACACAACCATCTCTAGTTTACCAACAGTGGTCCCAAGAATGAAAACTATCCAGTGAATGACTGCTGAATGTTGAAATGCCTTGCTGAGGTCAGAGGACAACAGGCAGAGTGGTTGGAGATGATAAGAAGGCAACAGTATTTCAAGTAACCACTGATTGCAGCTGACATGCAGAAAAGCATATCTGAACACAACTCGTCCATCCTTGAAGCAGATGGGCCCCAGCAGCAGGAAGACCACACCCGGTGCCACTCCTGTCAGCTAAGAACAGGAAACTGCGACTGCAGTTCACACAGACTCACCAGCACTGGACAACAGAAGAGAAACATTGCTGGTCTGAGTTGCTATTTCATCTGCAACATTCACATGGTAGGGTGACATGATGAAGACATCCTGCCTTGGATCAAGGCTTCAGGCTGCTGCTGGTGTAATGGTGTGGGGGAGATTGTCTTGGCCCACTTTGGGCCCCTTGGTACCAACGTGGCATGGTTTACCCACCACAGCCTACCTGAGTATTGTTGCTGACCATGCCCATCCCTTCATGACCACAGTGTAGCATCTTCTGACGGCTGCCTCCAGCAACATAATGCACCATGTCATAAAGCTCACATCATCTCCACCTGCTCTCTGAAGCGTGACAGTGAGTTCCTGTCCTCCAAAGGTCTCCACAGTTACCAGATCTCAATCCACACGATTTATCTGCAGCAACTGTGTGATGCTGTCAAGTCAGCATAGCGAAAAATGTCTGAGGAATGTTTACCACACCCTGTTGAAGTTCTGAATACTAACTTGGATCCTGCCTCGTACTTGCAAGGAGAAGGCAATGAAATGACCAGTGAATTTTAGTTTTATTATAGACTCCAGATTAATCTGCTCTGTAGTTGTGAGTAGAATCTACGCTTGAAATGAAATGAGCAAGATGATTTTTCGACTAATTGGTTACCTGCTCAGCATTATAGATCTTTTATTTATTGACCTTGTCTAATTGAAGACCTCCTAACAAAGACTCAATGCCAGGACATGTCTTTGTTTATCATGCATGAGCGTGACGAGCTGTGGTAAAGCTCATGTTTAAACTGCAGCCATGTCCTGCATTTTGTCTACAACTAATTGGTTTTGTCAAGACAGCATTGTGTGCAGCTGCTAGTTTTTTGTCTTGTTTTCTTTTACATCTTTATCCTCTCGCCTGTTTTCAGAACCACAGTGAAGACCTCTTACATGGTGCGAACATCCCAGAACAGCCTGGAGGCCTATCGCTACATAGACTGCGGTTCCAACACCACGTACCACCTGACAGGCAAGCAGCTCTCCTTCGACCCACCTCTGCTGTGAGGGCGGCGGTGGTCGTGGACCATTTCTATGCAGGAAACACAGACTTTTGTGAAGAACTTTATGATCTTTGACACGGAGAAAACCACCACCAGCAGCATCAATATGCCAAAAAGTGTTGTTTTTTTTTCCTAAGCTCACACAGATGAGGCAACAAGGCAACTAACTGTTGGCTGGAAAACAAAGGTGTGGTGGGGGAGTGTTGTGACAGCCAGTTTATCAACTGAACAGCCTGGAGGCAGCCAGTAAGTGGTTTTGATGTGGTTGTGGATGTGAATTTGTTGCTTCATAGATTAACCTGAGATCAGCTTTGCTGTTCTGAAGTATATCTCATTCTTGGAGCTGAATTTAGCTACTAACAACATTTCTGGTTTCCACTTTGCTGCGGTCATTCATCACCATTAAAGTTCAAAAGCAGTTTTGTTGTTTCAGGCTCACAGGATGGCTCATAGGTTGCGTCATTGATGGCAGAAATGAGTGAGTGCCCTCGATTAGACAGATGTTCGAGAAAGCTCTTTTTTGTTTGTTTTAAAAAGGGAAAATGGATGACATTCCCACCTATAAATGACATTTGCACATGAGCTTGAATTTAGTGTACAGTAACTGTTTTTCTCTGCTGCTGTTTGAGAGTTTATCAGCTGAGCTTGAATGACCGTTAAACACTGCTGACTGAAGATGGTCGACTCAAAGAGGGATTTCTTTTTCTGGTTGGACCGTTTGTTTTTGCACCTTGAGACTGCGTTTAGAGGTTGGTAACTTGCACATTTAATATTTCTATTTTAACATGTTTTTTTGTTTTTTTTTTTTCTTTCACAACAGCAAGTTTATGCACAGTGCTTTTAGATTCAGAGCAATGATGTCAAAGTTGAGTTTCCTCGTGAAACTTCTTATTGGTTCTTAAACATTCACACTCCCGATTCAGCTGCAGAAAGAAGGAAGAAGGGGATTTCTTTCAAATTTTAGTTGTGATTAAGCATCTTTATGTTACTGATCTCACCATTGACACCCCAGGAAGTTCACGATTTCAGAGTTTGGAGATTGAAACTTTGTTGGGTTCAGGTAAACCAACTGTCATTGTGATTTGACTTTTTAAAGGGGAACATTTTGGTAAATTTCAGAAAGATTTAAATCTGTTTTAAAAATAAGAGAATGTTCGCCTGTTTGGTTTTAATTTAATGAAATATCAAAGGGAATTGTGAATAAATAAATGATCAATCTTGATATTTGTGGTTTTGTCAACAGTTTAAGGTTGATAAAAATGATCTGATTAAAAAGTAAGCTTGTCTGTGGTGGTAAATGAAGAGCTGAGCCAATAGGTAAAGCTCTTTGATTTACTACGTCATATTCATTTCAACCCTCAGTTATGCCTGGTTCAGACTACACTTAAGCCCGATTTTGACCCAACAGACACGTTGCAGATAAATGCTCATTCTGTGTTGTCGGATCGCAGAATGTTGCATCTTTACACCGTGTACTGCAGTGTGACATAATCAAAGATTCTCTATTTTCTATCTAAGCTGCTTTACTGCTACCACACTAAGACTGGCGTGTGTCAGATTTTTTTTTTTTTTTTGTCCTACGACTGTTTCTAGATATTAACTAATAGGGATACAGAGTGCTCCACTGCCAAAAGACTACTCCATGGTGCACAGAAACAAACATTACGCTCATTGTTTTACATGTTAATAAATTTGTTATTTCAAGTATGCATTTTCTGTAACAGCTTTTGTACATGTGTAATTGATATGATCATCAGTAACTGAGGCACGTTACTGATTAGCATCCCCATCCTCCTCTTACCTGCCAAGGGGAGCACTTGCTGTAGTTACGCCTGTCTGTATGGAGCAGAGAAAAAAAAAAAAAAAGTGTCTAATCCAGGCATTTGAGTCACAAGATAATGAGGTGATCATAAGGATGAGATCATGATTACAAGTGGCTGAAAAAATCTTCCTCTGTCAGGTGGCCGGTGTTGCACATCAATCTTTCACACCAGGGGTGCCCAAGTCTACTTCTTGAGAGCGACTATCCTGCAACTTTAAGATGTGTCCCTTGTCCAACACACCTGACTGAAATAGTCCCGTCATGCATGTCATTCAGCTTTGCAGAGGCCTTGTAGTGAGCCATTCATATGATTCAGATGTGCTGGAGAAGGGATGCTCTAAAAGTTGCAGGATAGTAGCTCTCAAGGACTGAACCTGGCCTCCCCTCTTTTACACTTTTCTGTCTATTCACCTGAAAGTTCATATCCCTAACTGTTTTAGTGAGTGTCAGGTGTGTAAAACAAGACATTGTAAATAATCTTGCTTAACTTCATGAGAAATTAATACTTTTTTATTCATTTATTTACTAATCCCTGCAAGGTGAATCCTTGTATTTGTTCAAACATGAAACTTGTTGCATGTTAGGTTAATTGATTACTCTAAATTGTCCCTAGGTATGCTCCAGCAGCCCCAGCGACCCTGAACTGGATTAGCGATACAGAAAAAGACTGATGACTGAAACTTGTTGCCCTAAACTATTACAAGCTTAAGCAAAAAGAGGCTACATCCCTACATATAACAAATGTTCTTTCTTATCAAAACCTGGAAAATACAACAAACTTCATACTTGCCAAGACCACAATGCAACCATATGTTCTGATTTTTATGGCATTTAAACAATTATCAAAGGAAATGCTTGGACGGCTCCAAACTGAAAATAAAAGTTAGTTGCAACTTTGCAATCATAAACTGAAAATGATCACAGACCCAGGTGTGTTTCAGGTAACACAACTTTTCTGTTTATTTCTTTTATATTTTGCATACAAAATGGCGTAACAACCTTTCCATGCGAACAAATGTTTCCTTTTTGTCTCATACACCGCCCCATAGCTGCATGTGAAAATATATTACTACATGATACAGAGTCCAACAAAGAAAACATACCACAATATATTATTGTTGTAATACAAGTAGTGTTTTTCTACCAAATAAAACACTAAATAAATGCATAATACAAATACAGGAAGCAAGTACAAAAATATAGCTGGATAAAAAGCTTATTAATACAAGAGTGCTTCATCTTTGGTTAAGTATGTCCATCTTTTGGCAACTGGCTTGTTTTTGTGTGTGTGCGTTGTCCTTAAAGTTTTCTGTTGCATTTGGTCACAAGTTGTGAAGCGGTGAATCAACGGCAAACATTTCACACTCGTCCCTCTCCGTTTGACTTTTCCTCCCATTTCACATACATGACTTTAACAGTGGACGTGACAATATCCTTATCTGACATGTTTACCCTCCTCACTGCACATTAAACCCCCAACACACACACACATGCCACTCCCTCGCACACACCTGTCAAAAGTTAAAAACCTCACATTCGTGTTTGCCTTCGTTAGGTCTCCGGCTCGCTCTGAGTCCAAGTGTACGTGAGTGGAACAGACATGATTGTCGATTATGATTAAAAGTGTTTAACTGGCAAAGGTGCTGTACATACATCAGAATATACCTGAACATCTCTACATACAGGAAGTTAATTACATCTTCGGGGCTTTGGTTGCCTTTAACAGAGCAGTAAGGATTTTTGTCGGGTGGGGGGACAATAAAAAAATATAAACAACAGTTTTAAAAGCTAGTTACAAAATCTAAATGATGAACCTCTGGGGGCCTTTTGTTCGTACAAAGCAGTGCAAGGAAAAATCCTCTTTGTTAGTGCTACTGTAAAGCTGCACCTCTGGACAGCAGGAACAGGATTAAAGCTCCACTACACTAACGTTTAAGCAGAGGCTTGTATCATGAAGCCAGTTCACCTCTGGCTTTACTGAGGAGGTTGTCATGGAAACCTGGCATCAAACAGCTGGCTCAGCTCATTCAGGGGTTCCCTACCAGCGATAGACTGGACTTCACATGACTTTGCCTGACCTGATCTGTCAGGGCCGCTGCTGATGTGAGAGGTGGAGTTTAGTGGAACATTACTCAGGTCGGCCACAGTTCAGGTGATTTTATAGGATGGACACTTGGAGTACAATCAGATCACATCCTCAGGAGGTTTATTAAAAACAAAAAATATAATCATAAAAAAAACAGGCTTTTTTCTTTTTCATGGTTCTGTAACTTGGAAACAAACTCCTCATACAACTTTCCAGTTGGAAATAAAACAGACTAACAACTGACCGTATCTGCAGAAAAAACATCAAAAAGTTCAGAAATCCGAGCCAGTGATAACTAATCTAAAGTAGTCTGTGAGTAAAGTTTTCAGCCAGCGGGGCAGAGCTGCTGTCATGATGACAGGTTTTAAACCTGTGCAGTCACAGGACAGCTGTTGCAGTTGAGCTTTTAATAAGGTGATGCTCTGCAGTCAAACACATAGTGGAAGATGTGGAGTGTCTAATGACAAACCACATGATTGCAATATTATTACTGCTAATCAAAGTCCGCACCTTAGTCATCCAGGAATTAAATCCAGTCAAACATATAGCATTCTTCATTAAAAATTTAGAATGATGAAATTCAGTTCATGTTCTTCTGATTTTGTTCTCAACATAATACTGAACACAGATGTGAAAAGATAAAACTAAAATGCTACTAAAAATAGTATTTGCTTTAAGAATCCTCTTTTAAACATATTTGTTGTGTGGAATAGGATTTTAGTTCAGCATTATGTTTATTTTTTTTTTATTTATAATTAGTTTTTACTGTTTGAAATGCATAAAGAAGCCAGAATTAAAAGTGGCCTGGCATTATTTTTAATTATGTAAATGTATATTTATTTCTATTTACTACAGAGCTTATCCAGTAGTCATTTAATTTCATAGGCAGATTCATTTGATTACAATCTATTGAATGACCGTTTGGGAAAGGATTTTTTCTCATTGTGAAAAAAACCCTCTTATTCTGAATTCAATCTTTATCAGAAGCTGTGGCAATCCTGGAGGAAACATGACTTGGTTTTGTGCATTCACCCCCGGATGAACTCAGAGCTGGCTAAAGTCAATCTGTTGCTTGTTGCTCTTTGTATTAAGCACCAGTTACCATGGTGATCTCACTCAGTGATACCTCAGTCTCAGAGGTGAACAAAGCTGTGAATCAGCCTCATGATTGCAGCCCCTGATCAATGTTTGTTCTTGGCAGGCAGTTTCTTCTAAAGCCTCCTCATCCGGGGAGGAGTTGTGACACTTAACATGAATTTAAAAGTATGAAAAACAACCAGTAGGAATGATGGACAACGATGACAGGAGGACTGTCACAACCCAATGCAGAATCACCAGCCGTGAACTCCCGGTCAGTCTGTGTCTATCTGCGCGGGGACAGCATGACCTTGTTGATAAAGTTGACGATGGCGGTAGCTGGCTGCTCGGGGTCCAACTCGGCAAACAGGTGGCAGACGTTTTCTGCCATGCTGCCTGGCTTCTTGGCAACAAAACCGAACACTCTACAAGAGGAAGAGTTGTGAGAAGAGAAAGGAAGTGAGTAAAAGGGAAGAGGCGACTTGTGGAAAAGTAGTAGTGTAGTAGAGGTCTAGGAAGGCGGGGCTGTGATTTTAAACAGCTTGCATGGATAACAAATGACAGAATTAGTATTATGTAACATGAGGTCATTTCATTATTGAATCTTCCTTGCTGGAATGATGTTTGCCAAGGCTCTCGCACTATGATGCCATGCAGAGGCTCATCACTCATTTCTCAGCCACGAGGGAAAACTACGCAAACGCCTGCTTGATTAGAACTACATCATTACACGCAATCAGCACTTACTTAACAGTTGTGTTGTTGGAGTTAGTCCACCTAAAGCCAAGAGAAAGAAAGAAAGAGACAGAAACTGGACTAAGACGTACGCACGCACAGGTAGAGCGGCCAAACAAGCCGCTGCAGCTGCAGCCTTAGCCACAGCCAGCATGCTTACAGACAAAATGACCACATTCTCAGACAAAACGGATTTCCATGCAAGAGCTAATGAATGCAGTGAATGATCATGAGAGCAGTGAATCCGTTGAAGCGGATTATTTTATTCTATGCTAGTTATGGATCCAGCTACAAGGTCAAGGCCGTTTGTTTTAAATAATTTCCCACCTTCTGTCCTTTGGGTCAATGCTGCTGAAAGTTACACTGCTCACTGGGTAATGTCTCCTAAAGAAAACCCTAGAAAAAATGCAGATGTGCAAAAAAGTTAAGCTTTCATTTCAAGATCAAGTACTACGTCAGAGAAGATGGAAATAATGCCCTACCTGCGCTGGCTGTCTGTCAGCGTGATACCCTGTGATGTCACCTTAAACTGGACCACAGTTGGTGCAGGACGTGGGTTACGACCCAAGGTGGCATCTGTTGCCTTGGCGATGGCCTGTGGGCCAGTCAGGGACTCGGTTTCCACAGAGTTTAGATAGAGGACATTGCAGGCTGAAGGAGAATGTACAAAAAGAAGTGTAAACATTTTAACCAATGAGCTGGCAGTACATAGCATTCTATCTTCTATATGGAAGCGATTTATGTAAACATTCAATTTTTGTACGTTTATTGCTGAAATTCTTCCATCTTCACTGATAAATGTGTCTATTGAGAATTTTTTTAAGTGTCATTTCAGAGTTGGTTTTACAATATTTCCTCGACAAATTTGCAGTTTTCCTAAAGGTTATAAAGACAAATTAAAGTCAATACAGGTAGGATACTATATTTCATGTCTTGAAAACCACTCCAGTTCTCCTCTGGATGAGGTCTTCCCTGCATCTGTCGGAGGAATTGAAAGTTGAGTAGAGAAAAGCTGGTACAAGAAGGCCTCGCTTCAGCTTTAGGATTTTTGGAAGGATTCAGGATAGACCTCGGCTCTGTGACCGAGTACAGGTTTCATCTTGTTATGTAAATGTATAAAATGTGCTGAACTGATGTACTTCAAGTGGACTCCACAACACTATAATAGGGTTTTTTACTTGACCAAAACAACAAAATACACAATATAGACTTCTTCATGTAGCTCAGGTGGAAGAGCAGTTGTCTTTCAACCGGAGGGTTGGGTGATCGATTCCAGGCTTCCCTAGACTACATGCCAAAGTGTCCTTGAACACATTCAAACAAAGTGTAATGTGTGTATATTGTGTGTGTGACTGGGTGAATGTGATATGTAGTGTAAAGCGCTGTGAGCAGTTAGTATGACTGGAAAAGCGCTATATAAGTACGGTCCATTTACCATTCAATATAGCTTTTATAAACTAGATTGCTGAGATTAACATAATAGCTGGTAAAGACAAATTTCCTGCTCTGTGATCAAATATAGATTGAGGAGATGTTTGATGTTTATTCCAGTTTGGTGATGTAGTGGCTTTTTAGTGGTGAACAACCAAACCAGTGCTTCAAAAGTTCTAATGCCGACCCAGCTCTGAGCTGGCTCCCTTCTAACCACAACCGGCACCTGGTTGAAAAGAAGTAAGTGGTGATTTAAGGAGAAAGAAGAGGGGATGAAGAACTCACCTGCTCCTTGTTTCAACAGGTCTGCAGCTGTGCTGATGTTACTGGTTACTGGTTGAACCTCCTGCACCTCACCTATGAGATCTGACAAAACAGAGATAAAAAAATCTGTAATATCTGATAAAACACTACACAAGCTCCAGAAAGTTTAAAACATCCTGTCATGCTTTGTTAAAGCTGGCTGTTATCTTTAAACTTCTCAGTTTTTAAAGGATAACATGAAAATAAAAAAGGTCCTGATATTAGTTGATGACAGTTGTAGCCTCTATATCAAGCAGCACCGACCTTTTTCAGGGATTTTTAGAGCACATGGTAAAGAGATGGGTGTGATGGAGTGTTGGTAGACGAGTGCAGACAGACTCCCTGTAGATGAGATGACACATGTTTAGCAACATCAACATGCGTCAGTCCTGGGGCCTCATTCACACTTCTGATCTTAGCTATGATTAAAGCAGAAAACGATGTCTAATTTGTAAAATGTTACTTTGATCTGAAAATCATCTTATCTCTTAGCACAGTCATGGTTTCATATGCATCACAGCCTCTGGGGAACTTTGAACAAGCTTTTACAACAACTTCCTTTGACAACAATTCCCACAACTTCCTGTTGCAGGAACTTTCAAATAAAGTTAGTAGGAATAATTTGCCAGATTGTCTAAATTATTCATACCCTCAAATTAAAGAATGAAAAAAACATCTGTCAGTAAAATAAGCTAAAATTGACAAAAGTGATGATAAATAAAATTCTATGAAAACCATATTGATTTTGAATTGTGATTTGAAAGAAATATTAAAAACAAACAAGTAAACAAGCATGATGGGGCTCCAAGGATAAAATTTAGTTGAGCAACACTTTGAGGCAATCACTGCAATCATATGTTTTTTCTAATATTCAAAAAGACGTCTACACCTGTTGACAGGTATGTTGGTCCACTGTTCATGGGAAAGGTGTTCTAATGTGTCTGGGACAGTTTTGTTTATTTATTTATTTATCTATTTATTTTTTTAAATATTATTTCCTACCACAATTCAAAAGCAACATTTTATTTCAATAAATTATCATTTTGTAAATTTTTATTTATTATTAGTGTCCTTAGTTTCTTGTTATTTGAATTACTATTGGAAATCTAGCCTGTTCTGTAAGTGGAGGGTATGAATGATTTTAAGGACGACTGTAACTGCCAACTTGTGTGTTTGTAAATCTACTATTTATCCCACAACCTAATCGGTTGCTTATCTTTTCTGGTACGTAGCTGTTCCCAATTTAATTTTCCTTTGGCTTGGGATTTTCTGAGATGAAATCACAAGTTAGCTGCTATGGGTTCAAGTTCATTTTACATGAACAGATTCTTAGAATGACAGATGAGAAAGCTGCTTATAATGATCTAAAGACAAATGAGACCCAAGGTGTTCATAATATTTTTCTTTGAAACATAATTGTGAAAATTTTCTACATTTGTAGACAGCAACTTACCAAAGTGGTGCTCATTCTGACATCCTTTAATTTTCACTCCCCGAGGGCTTGTTTCTATTAGGAAATGTCTCACCAGCTGCTCCAGAGGATCACTCACTGTAAAAGTTATACAAAATGCATGAAAATCAACAACATCTGAGTGAGTAATATGTGACAGGTGCAGGGAACAAACTATTATTTTTTACCTTTGCCATTGTGGTTGCCGATATTGGGAGGAGGCGTGGCCACCTTCAGGGCCAAGCCATAGGCCCCCTGGAAAGAGTTACTGTCCCTGATCAGGAAGGTTCCCGGCTCTCTTTCCTTCAGAGCTGCAATTGCTACAGATGGGAACAACTAAATTTTAAAATCTTTAAATTCCATCATTTCAAACCAAAATCAATTGTTTGTTTGGGGGGAAAAAAAAAGAATGTGAAAGGAAATTCAGAGCTCACCTTGCTCTCTAGAGATTCCAGGCTTATACCAGAACCTGGAGCTGTCCTGGACAAACTTCACACTGACCCTGTTTGCAGTCTCAGGTGCCATTTCATCATTTTGGCCAGCAGGGGGAGCAATCTCCCCAACAGTGGGAGAAAAGGTGACATGATGCTGATGTTGGGAGGTGCTGGTGTTGGTGAGAGGAGCATGACCCACAGTTGGCCTCCCACCATCACTGGTAGATCCTGACTGAGTGGATTGATGTCTCTTCTCTGGCAGAGGGGGCTGTGGGTGAGGGAGGGGGATGGAGATGGTGGAGTAGTTGGAGTAGGAGGTGGGGTGGTGTTGTGGGCTGTGACCAGCATAGTAGTGCCTCTTGCTAGAGTCCAGACCTGCACTGTGCTCCATGGATGGGTAGTGGTGATGTGGGGGTGCATGGTGCTGCATGTGATTTGGGTGGTGGGGGTCTGACCCACTCAACATCAGCCTCCTTCCCAGGGTGGCGAAACCAGGGACTGGAGTGTCAGAGACTGGGGAGCCCTCCATGCTGCTGGATGCAGGCTGCGGGGATGATGGTGGAGGAGAAGACGCGGTGTTGGAGGTGGTGAGTTTAGGGGCTTCTGGGTGAGGTTTTACTGCTGGAGAACTGGCTTGTGTTGAAGTCAGTCCTGCAGCTTGGGTTTGGGTCTGGCTCGGAGGCTGGGACACCTCCTGCACCATGGTGGTTGGCAGAGCAGCACCTTCTGATGGAGCAAGGGTCTGCACAGGGAGAGGGCCATGTTCAGGGTGTGCATCCAGTGCAGGTGGGGACGGAGCCTGGCAGTGGTCCTGGTTTGATGTGGTTGGTGTTGCAGAATCAGAAGAAGACCCGAGAGGTGGTTCTGGGCTGCAGTGCCGCTGTTGGGTACTGCTAATGGACGGGTTTGTCGGTGCTGCGCAGTGGTTGGAGGGTTCTGTCTGAACAGGGGTTGCTGTGTGTGACGGTGCATCTTTGAGTGGATTTGATGACTTCTCAGTGCTGCCTTTTGGACTTCCTGGAGGATCATGGGCAATATGATTCCCACTATGGTGTCCATTCGGCGGCTGGGAAGCGTCATAGTCATTGCCAATGATGTCTGTGGTCCTGATCTCGCACTCTCTTCCTCCTGGACTGGGACTTTAACAGACAGACAGACAATGTTATCATTACCATGGACAGAGAAACACATGCTGACTGTGTGGACAAATGCAACAGAATCAAATGCAGTCTGAATGAAATCAGGTGGTCAGGATTATGTAATAATTAGATTTCATGCTCAAACCTTGCTTCTAACTTTTTTTTCTCAAAACAAGAAGAATAAAAGAAAAAAAAAGAAAACAAAGGACACTTGTTCGTTCAATTGTCTTTCTTGACCTCAGAGATGACCCAGTTTCTTTTTAGATGATTAAATAATTGTGGGCAGAAAAGAAACAACAATGCCTTTTCATATACATTTTAAAGTTTGTGTTGCAAGATCATTATTTTGGATCCTGGTCAATATCAGGTGTAAATGAGTCCTAAATCACAACAACAGCCTGTGGCTGAGATGTTATTTGGTGTAGAAAAACAACTCTTAAATATGGAGTACCTCTCCCGTGTGCGTAGCGGGCTGCTGGTGTGGACAGGAGTGGACGGTCCAGACATGTCAGATGGCGTAGAGCAGGCAGCGTGACCATCTCTCTGGACCCTTTTAAAGGAGCCTTGAGTTATGTGATCCCTCCAGCCCACGCTTTCACCAGAGCTACGAAGCCCATCTGAGAGAAGAAGGAAACAATGGAAAACATTTACAAAAAGTTACCTCAGTGAACTATATCAGCTGAAGTCACATGTCCCTGGGTGATACTTATGTAAGCACTGAGTCAAGAGAAGGCAGCAGGCAACAAGAAGCAGTTTGTGAGGAAAGTGTAAGGATTGTGCTGCTGAAAACAAATTTAAAGAGCCTGCTGTTGCTGATTATGGAAAACCTATTCCCTCAACATTCCCGTTTAATGAAAACCTACAACTGAGAGTCTGTGTGTAACTCACCAGTATGAGAGTCAGAGCTGTACGACTGCTGTGAGTCTGGATGGTGGTGGTGGTGGTGGTGGTGGTCTGCTGGCCCATTGCTGTGGCTGCAGGGCCCTGTCATGGAGGAAGTGGGAGGCAGTGGGGATGTGGACTCAGATTGGTAGCCTGAGGCGTAGCCCCTGCTCTCAGATGGTGAGGGCTGATAAGGTGAGCATGGGCACACCTGACGGGGGGTCTGGTACCCACTGCTGCTGCTGCTGTACTTTAGATCCAAGTGGGAATGAGCGTGGGACCTGGATGCCTCTGGATAAGCTGGATGACCTGCTGGCAATGGGTCAAAAGTGAAGGCGGGAAGATCATGGCCCTGTGGGCCATAGGAGGCTACGGTGGCTCTCCTGTGCCAATATTCAGCCTCTCTGTCCCTCTCCCACTGCAGCTCAGCCTCCCTGTCTCGCTCCCAGTGGAGGGACAGCTCTCTGCCTCGCCTCAACCCAGGATCCCTCTCCCAGTGGAGCTCGGACCCTCGAGGTAACTCAGCATCTCTGACTCTCCTAAGCCCCACCTCCCTCTGCTGAAGCTCCGCCTCTCTGTCCCAGTGGAAGCCGTCGCCGCGGTCCAGCCGAAGGCTGTGATAGGCTGCAGAATCTTCTCTTCTGATGATGCAGTCCCTGCAAGGACAGCTGGGGGGCGGCAGACCATCCATTAGCATGATATCATGATAAGTTGGGCTGGTGGAGGGTTTGGGGTGGAGTGGATGGGCGTGATGATGGCTGTGAGGTGGGGGAAGATGATGGTAGGGTGCATAGTCGTCTTCTCGGCAGCAGATACGATTCGGAGGGGACATGGGATGGTGATGCGAATGGTTGTGGGAGTGGGGGGTGAGATCTGGGGACGGGTATGAGCAGATATGTCGAGAAGACGGGGTCTCCGAGCAGGAGCGGTGAAGGTAGTGAGATGGGCCGCTCTGACGGTCCCACACCAGATCTGGAGGTGGGAGGGACTGGTGGGAGTGGGGACTGTAGTGCTGGCACAGGTCCATATGTGAAGGAGGAGCAGCTGGGTTGGGGCTGGCAGAAGGAGTCGCCCCGTGGTGCCCGTTGGTGCCAGGCGCCCGATCGAGGCAGTAGCCATTAGGCATGAGGAGGGTGCGGTCGCAGCCCGGCTCGGCACAGCGCTGGGACCTGTAACCATCCCGGCAGGAACATGACCGGCTCAGTCGCAGCGTCCCGGTTCTTTCTGAGGGCAACGAATCTCCATCATCTAGAATGGCGGTCTCTCGCTCTCCATCTACGTTCCCCTCGATGCCTCCAAGGAGTCGTTCAAGCTCCTCTCTTTCCTGCCTGGTTGGTGGGGGTGGACGGATAGGTTCCTCCTGGTGGTCAGGGTGCAGAGATGACTGGTTCAAGTGGAGGGAATGGGCTGAGAGGGCAGAGTCTGAACCCTGACTGATAAGATGATCAGGTCTATCTTCAGAAAGGGCTCCTCCTGGGCTGCTGCCATTGGTTGAGGTGAGCGAACCAGAGCCGGGACCTCGCCGCTTCTTTATTTGAGCATAGAGGCTGCCATCGAGGGGACCTCTGGTGTGGGCGATATCTGGGACAAAATACAATGGAGCCAGTTACTACCTTCTCAACAGTGGTCTGAGTGTGGTTTCATAGAGCTTATATCAACTGAGACAGCATATAAATGCAACACTCACCCTCCAGGCTGTCTTGATATCGCTGGTTAAAGTTCTCATAGGAGTCCCAGCGAACCACAGGGTCAGCAGTGTTGTAGTCCACTGTGACAGCCGGGTCGTTCTTCTGGTATTCACGGCCTGAGAAAACAGACCTTTCATTTCCATTTCTGTCCTTGACAGGATTTTTGAGGAAGCTTCGACATGCAATTGGACATTCTGTGATCTGTCTTTTTGCCCTCCGTCATCACAAACGAAACATTTGTTCAGATTATGATCTGAAGCTGGACGAACAAACCTTTGATCCTCTCTGGTCCAGAGGAGAAGATAAACTCCACCGTAGCGTCGGATGGAAAACGCTCATCTGGGGAGAAGAAAACGTACAAAACACAGTACGTAAATAATCTCAAACATCATGACAAATAGTTTTCTAACATAAAATTCATGACTGTAGATTCAAACTTTCTACATCAGTCTTCATGAGATGAAAATTTATAAGACCCCCAGAAAGCTCCAGCACTGTAAATCAAATATACTGATGCTTTCCACAGATGTAAGATCCCATAATCACATGCTTCTGAACATTTTTGCCTCTTTGTCTCTTGTAATGGATTAAAATCCACATTGCTTCTCCAAATGTATGATCTGTCATCTCAGAGAAAGTGAACCAAAGAGGAATTGAAGTAATGGCCATGTTCATTATGAACATAAATATTGTGTAACCTCTTATCATGTAACATTTCTCAACATTACCTTGAGACATTCTGACTATATTCTCCTCTGGGGAGCTGTTATTACATCCAGGATGAGGGGGAATAAGACCACTATTATTTAAAGATTTGTCCAACCACGACATTTTGAGGCCAAACCACAGAGAATATATTCCCACAATGTCATTTTAAAGCGCTGCATTTATGTCAGTTTGTCGTAAGTGGTCATTATCTTACCGTGAGATCAAAAAACTGTGCAGTAAAAATACCAAGAGTGATGTTAGGGGAACAATAAAAATTTCTCCTTGTGCCGTAAAAACTGGATACTATATTTTTAAGACATAATTTGTTTCACAACATTAGGTAGTAAAAACCTCCTTTTATCAGTTAAATATTGGCAAATAGCTTCACATTCAACAAACCAAATGATGCAGTATTTACCTACATTACATAACGGTATCTATTACATTAATATTCATCTCATGTTGGGAAACAGTCGTCCAATTACACATTTGCAAATATGGAGCAGCACCGCTCTATGCATGCAAGAGAACCATCAGTGCATGTGCACATGGGACATTTTTGTCAACTTTTCAAAGTTATGGAAATTCTTTGTATTTAAAGGCAAGTATATGTATAAACCCTCCCAACCACTTTATTAGGTTTACCTATTCAATTACTTATTATCCCAACTAGCCAATCACATTGCAGCAACTTAAGCATGAAGACGTGGTCAACATGACTTGCTAAAGTTCAAAACAAGCATCAGAATGAAGAAGAAAAAAAGCACTCGGAGAGCGCAGACCTCCGCCAAGCAGCTCATGTCCCCCTCATACTGTATTGTGATTCACACCTAAACTTTTATTCGGATAAGCTTTCGAAATATTATAGAACTCATTAAGATCTTTTATTGTAAGTTTTTACAAAATACTCGGGCCATTTGTATGGAGTTATATGAAAAAAAAATTTAAAAATTTGGCCTATCTCACAATAATAAAGAATCCCTCAAAAAATTCCTGGATCCAGAAGGTGATCCAGATCACCACCAAAATTGAACGGGTTTGTCCGTGGGCTGAGGCAAACGGCTGGTGAAAATTTCAGGTCAACCTGTCCAGAACTTTTTCCGTAAAGTTGCTGACAGACAGACAAACAAACCAACGCTACCTAAAACATAACCTCCTTGGCAGAGGTAATAAAGGGGATTTAAGTGGCTTTGAACATTGGACAATAGAAGATTTCAAAACTATTATCTGACGAGTCTCCGTTTCAGTTGCAACAGCCAGATGGTAGGGTCACAATTTAGCATAAACAATATATAAACATGGGTTCGTCTGGCCTTAGATCAACAGTTCAGGCTGCTGCTGGTGTAATGATGTGGGGAACATTTGCTTATACTTGTCACACGCAGTGGTGCCCGTGTCAATAAATGCTACAGGAGCTGTTATGTTTCAATACTTTTTACCACTTCCATCAGTTAATTACATTGGCCGCGTTTCCCAGTTAAGATTCTTCTTTGGATTAAAGAAGGCCTCAAGGAAGCTCTTCCCAACAAAGGATCGCAAAGATACGCCCGTTTCCCAGATTGCTTCTTTCGCGCGTTCTTATTTCCTGAGAAACGTCTTTGCTACGCTACATCTTAAGAAGGTCCTAACAGACGCTATCCACTTCCGGGGGTGCTGAAAAAAAAGCAATCGAGGTCAGGTATACCGATCGACACCATTCATTTAGTGTGGAGGTTATTTTCCGACGCTGATATTGAGCCCATTTATACGTTTATGTGTTTGTGCAAGAAGACAAACTGTTAAAAATATGCATGTGATTACCAGTGATTGCAAATATTCATTGAAAAGCTCATTGTATATTGTGTAATTGGCCAAATTGTGCTAAACAGGTGTAGGCGATTGGAAATTTACAGATGCCCTATAAATAATGGTCATTCTGACGCTATTTGTTGACGTAATGGCTGAAGGGAACCCCACCAAGAGGATGAAGCGCTCTCCGGCCTTCACGCCAGAGGAGATGGCGATTCTGATTGAAGAAGTGGCAGGTAAAAAAAAGCATTCTCTTTGGAGGGACAAAGGGGAAAAAAGACATAGAAGCAAAGGCCAGGGCATGGCAATCAATAGCGCTGAAAATGTCCCCATCCAGCCCTTGCAGTGTGCGCGACTGACACCGACGCCTTGCTGAGTCCGGTTCCATCCCCCACTACCTCCAGAAAGCTCCCCACCGCGTAGAAACGCAACGCAGCCAGGCACTGCACCTCTGGGCTCAGAGCAAAGTTGCACCTTGTGGGCCTCCTGATGTGTGGAGCAACTATTTGAATGATCCGCTCGATTTCGTCGCGCGGTAGCCTGTGACGCATCTGAATAGCGCGATGACAGCACATCTAGAGGACTGAAATGCTGGCGCATGAAAGCATGTGCATACACAGTGTCACTCCGTCTACGGCGACGCTGTTGGTTTGCTACCAAAATTTGCTGTAAAGCAGCCATGATGTCTGATACGGGTATGCGTAAATGGCCATGCTTTTATTGAGCGAAGCAGGTGCATCTCATCATGAACAGCTGACAAATGCGTAAATATGACGTGAGTCCTCATAGATTGCGTACAATTCCTACAGCAATGTTTTTGTTTCTGTGGTTGATACCCACAGCTTTATCTAACGTAAGCTATAGGGAGGCCTATCTTGCCATAATGATTAAACTTAACCACAATATTTTCTGTCATTCACTCGGTAACTACAGTTTTCTTCCATCATAGATGATTGACATTATGACATGAGTGAGAAAACATGACTCAAAATACAACAACTGATCCGTGAATAGGTCCATTTTTAATAATTTCCATTTTCTACTTTTTTTTTCATGGGAAATAGTGTCGTTTCCAAAAGTGACCAGTAGATGGGCCTGTTGTTCCCTTAGCAGGGGGGACGTTAAAGAAGGTTCGAAAGAGTGGGTCTGGCCGCTCCTGAAAATAAAGAAGCTCCTGAGTTAAGAGCGCATCTGGGAAACGCAACGTCCAAACAAGGCACCTTTAAGAAGTGACTTAAGAAGGACCTCAGCGTTAAGAGTGTCTTAACTAATCTGGGAAACGCGGCCATTATCTGCTAGATCTCACATTAGGTGGTTATTCGCATCAGCTTCTGGATCCAGGAATTTTATAAAGGGGAAATGGGCTGCATGGCAGAGGTCTGCACTCTCCAAGAGCTTTTTAGTTTTGTCTGTAACACTAAATCTACCTTGAAGTCTTTAATTAATTTTGAGGTTATTTTAGTTTTGTAATGTCATTTAGGCACTAGTAGTAGAAATAGTTGTATTAATAGTGTTCATAAGTGCTTTATAGTTGATATATTTATGTAATTAGGAACAAAATGCTGTTTAAAGCAATTAGAAAATAGCTTTTATGTAGTTGTTAAAATGAAGCATATTTAGCTACATGGTAACTTCAATGTCCAACATATTCAGCATTAATTAGTTTGAAGAGGAAAAGGGTGGCTCCACTACATCTGTGTTTGAAGTCTGGTTTGTGTTCATTTGTGAAATGTTCAGAGTGACCTCTTCTTCTGCACTTGATTTCAGTCATCTTTAAACTTTAGACAACAATATATGCTGCAAATTCACCACATAGCTACATGCTAACTTGCCAGCTTGTCTTCAGTTTGATGCTGGAAGCTACTGGGAATAATGTTGGGCTGTGAATTTGTGTCAAGTGATGCAAATAGTTTTTTTTCTTACGTATAAAAGATAAGCTGATGGACTAAAATACATGTGGGTTCAGGTGTCAGAGTTTCGTTAATAGAGGGTGTTGGGATGTCAGAGACCTTTTGATTTGGCACAGAGTATGGGGGTAAAAGAGCAGCTAAAATTAATTTCCTTTAAGCAGAACTTACTTAACCCACTATCTCCCTGTCATTCCCTGTAGTTTCTTGTCTTCAAACCATATCTTCCACTTAAACTTACCAGTGCAAGCTTGATCCAGCTCCCCTTTGCCAAACCAGAGCTGGGATCCGTGGATAGTGCAGGTGTGGAACTGCAGCCTGAACACAGTGTCTCTGTCAGCACTCTGGGCTCGCCTGTGGTAGCATTTGACCTGTAGAGGGCAGCAGAGAGGAAGTAATGCAGCTAGAAATGGATGTGGGATAATTGGCGGTCTAAGCAGCAAATGTTTAGCTTCATGCTCCCAAAATGAGTGACACCTCCACAAATGGAGGACTGCAAAAAACAGACAAATTATGATTCCTTGTTAACAAAGTGACACAGTTCCTTTCCAGCCTCAAATGAGAAAAAAAAGACAACTTGACTGTACTTTTGCAGTATGTCAAGAATTTGCTTTATTTTCTTTCTTTCTTTCCTTTTTTTTTTTTTAAATTCTTGTATTTCTCAAATAATAGTTGGAGTCATAGCTAACCCTCCACCCATAAGTGGGGGTCTTGTGTTTGTCATTTCCTTCCCATATGACTCACCATTATGTCACCCTTAAGCAACAGCGCCGGTTCGATGGTCACACACAGTCGCCTTCCTCCAGTGCCTTGAAGGTCACTATGGATGATAAATTGTACACAGATAAACTTTTCACAGAGCTAAAAAGCACGTAATGAAAGGAGGGTGGAAGACTGATTGTTTCAGAGGTCTAAATTTTTTTTTTTGTAGTAATAATTTATTCGGTCAAGCACATAAGGAAATAACATTTACAATCAACTAAATTATGTCCATTAAACAATATCAATCCTTACAATTCCTGACCCAAAGGGTTTCGGCTGAAGTTAAACTTATTCTGCCTAACCAAATACAAAGTTAACCAACATAGAACTTCTGCGTTAGGCTGATTAATGATCACAATCATAATAATCATGATTATAATGACAAAGAAGAAGAAAAATCTAAAAGTAAAACAAAAGAACTGAGATCAGTTTCGTAAATCACATTATGAAAATACAGAAGAGACTAGTAGTTTGAGCTTAGCTATCTTTCAGGGATTATGTATAACTTGCTACTGTAATTCATACCTGAGCTTGATAATGTCTGAAAATTTCAGATTTAATCAACCTTTTGAATATATACAATATTTCCTTTAAATTATCGTCCAGGTTATTCCATAATGTCACCCCACTGAGGAGACACATTTTTTTTTTATTTGTTCTAGCCTTATTCTTTTTAAAGATCCCTGTTCCCCTGAGGCTATAGTGACTCTCTCTATGTTCAAACTTCTTCTGTATACAAGGTGGGAGAATGTGGTTATAAACCTTGTACATAAATGTCAGTGTGTGTAAATCAACAATATCATGAATTTTAGGGTGCTTAAGGAGATAAAATTGGGGTAGTTGGTGCAGAGAAATCTGCATGATTTACGATTCTAATGGCCTTCTTTTACCAAATATGCCATTAATGGCTGCATTATATGATTAAATGATATTTTAGCAACATTCCGCCCATATATTCAATTCACATTGAAGGACTGAAAAAGATAAACAATCTTCCCTCTGATTTAATTACACTGTGACAATGTTGAAACCTCATCTTATGAAAGCAAACAACCCAGAGCTAGACAATACGTCCCAGCTTAACCACCCTATTAGTTTGAAAAAGCAAACTCACTATATGCCTGAAGTGTAGACCAACTGCATGGACTGGTAGATCTTCAAGAAGGGGTAATAACCTAAAGAAAGGAGAGAGGACTTTAAACATAGCAAGCATTATCTGCGTGGAGAAGGAGGAATGTGCTGACTTCCATCCCTTCCTTGCAGACTTGATCATCAGATTAAAGATAAACAGGGAAGTATGTGTGTGGGTAGAGAGTGAATGCAACCGTCTATAGCATCTGCGTTCAAAAACACTGCAGTGATTCCAGTGGGAAGCCTGTCAGAGGACCCCGCCAAGACAAACATCACATCCATATAGGTTTTATCTACTTATGGAGGCTAAGTGCAGACCGGTTCAGAGATTAAAGACAAATGGTACATCTCAGGTCTCTTAAAATTTTCTTCATTAGCTCTTAGAATCTTAAAAAAACAGAGAGAATTGTAAACTAAATTTTGTCAACTAATAATTTGATGCATCTTTCACAAAGAAACATTCACAAAATCCCCCTCCCCCAAAGCAATTAAATTTCTGGCCTTAAACCACTATGCAGTACTACTTTGATAAAAATTTCATGACTGTCATTATTGCTTATCATCCATCAAGCAGAAACAAAAGCGATGGAGCGTCTTTATTATGAGGAGAAAGTGAGGGAACTGAGAGATCTCTGTTTAGACAGGCATTTGCAGCAAGCTGAAATAATTTTTAATGACTTGCCTACAAAAACACACAAATTTACCTCCTTCATTCTGAAAGTTGGGGAGCGATGGGATGAGGACTTGGTGTAGGAAGAGAGGGCTGCTGTTCATCTTTATTGCCCCAGAGAGAAGGCCTCCAAAGTAATAGATATATCTGGAAGATTAAAAGAAATGAAAAAAAAGATCAGTCCATATTTTTGACCCTCCTTCTGGCCATTAATGACACAAATTAAAATTTACATCTGTATAATTTAATCTTGGAAAGCTTTTGCTGAGATTTTGGGAAAGGCTCTTTGATGAAAACTGGTTGCAAGTTTGAGTAAAAAAGCAAATTATTGGGGTGGTGTTGCACTAAAACAAATGTAAGAAATCCAATAACAAACACGTTTTATTTGTTGACTAAAACAAATCAAATTGAATCAGTTCCTGTAATAAAGAGGGTCACGTTAGCTATTATAAACTGAATAAAAGTTTAATTCTAACAACCTATAAACAACCTTTCCAATGTGACTGACAATTACCACAGTTAAATGTGAAATTTTATGGTCAGGGAGGCTATCTGCATTTTCCAAGAAAACAAACAGAACGTAACAAGGCTGCTGCTTATCTTGTACTTGAGGTTTAACAAGTCCTTTCTAAGAGTATTTCATTTTCTAAATGTTCAACGTGTTGTAATGATAGTAAAAATTGTGAGGCAAGATAGATGTTAGATCAGCATGAAAAATAGATTCACTGGCAGGATATAGGAGGCATTAATGAGCAGAATATGCGAAAAAAAAATACATTACTGTAATCACTGATCATTTTAATTTTTATGGTCAGCTTAGCTTAGCATAAAAACAAAAGGGACAGGCTTTTGGTTTATTTTGCTCAACTAACCCCCCCCCCCCCCCCCCCCCCTTTTCCTGCTACACTAATATTAATTAGTTGTATATTTGTTTTTAGTATTCAAACACAAGATGATAATAATTCCCACAGAACACAAGGAAATAAAGTTTTCTTGAACTATTTTCTTTGATTTATTAACTACTTGATGTGCACCAACAAGAAGCTTGCTACCAATATTAGCCTATTGCTAGCAATTTTGTTGCTAGTTTGCATCAAGTAGATCATATTTTGAGCTCAATAAAATAACAATGAAGCATTTTTTTTCTTTTTCACCGTCTCTTTCTTTCTTTCTTTTTCCCTTTCTCATTTGTTTAATCTATTAACTGTTACTTATATATTTTATTTTACATTCTTCTTTCTCTCTCTCTCTTTTCGTGTTTTTTCTTTCTCATTTGTTAAATCCATTTACTAAAACTAATATCTTTTATTTTACAGCAGTGATTTTTAAACACTGGAAACTTGAAACTAAAAAAGCATTCAAAGAGCACAGACCTCCACCAAGGAGCTCGTTCCGCCAACACCATTATTTTAGTTTTAAATGGTGAGTGGAGATCTCCATGTGGCCATATCTCACAATGACAGAAAAAAAAAAAATCATGGATCCAAATGGTGATCAAGATCAACACCAATCAGGTAATCAGTTCTTCCTTGTACCATTATCCACCTTTTCTGAAAAGGTTTATTCAAATTTGTTTTGTACTTTTTGAGTTATTTTGCTAGCAGACAGACAGACAGACAGACAAACTTTAGGGCTTACATTAACACATTAACTAAAGCAATGTTAATCAGCCTCTATTTGTTCGATGAGCTTAATGTTACAATCTGTTTTCTCTCTCTTTCCCCTTAAATAGTACAAATTTAATAACCTTAACTATGAATTTGGAAACAGTACCATCCCCCCCTCCCCTCCACCCTCTTTTTATTTCCTCTCAGATCATCCCATGGTCTCTACCTGTTTTGGGACGGCTGTAGGGAAGAGGACACCTTATCTTCACAGAACTTCCTCATGGCGAGAGTACTGAGAGCCTGGTCCGCCCTGCACATACATACACACACACGCAAATACACATACACAAGTGCTTTGAGCCAACAATTTCCATCATGGGACTTGTACCAGACTCTAAATGCCAGAAAGAACATGGAGAGGATACAGCTGGCATAGGCCACAGGATAAACCAGTTTGCACTGTTCCTGTGCAGAATCCAGCGAACATAATTTATCAAATGCATGATCAACCAAGTCTGCATAGAAATCATTTTCATGCATATAAGTCAATAGTTTTATTGTTATTCCAAGCTTTAAGTAAAGCTGGGCATGCACAACTGAACAACTTTATTCAAATCCAATATGTTTTTGCACTTTGGTTGAGTAATGCTTTCCATGTGTAGATATTGTGATGAACAACAAATGTCATTTGTGGCTCTACACACTCACCCTGCGGAGATCTTGCTGTAGTGCATGTAGGCTGCAATAATCACTCCTGTTTTACCTTTGTTGCCCTGTAGGAAGGAAATGGAACAACAAGGGAAAAATCATGATGGAATGATTTCACCCACAGGCCCTGTAGCTTATTCCAAAACAGCTGGTTTGCACAGATTGTGAGACCCTGTTTGTTCCAACTGTTGGCCACAACAGGAGAAACAGCAAGACCGAAACAGAGCAGTCAAGACAGACACATGGAGAGATGTAGAAAAGTCGTGGAGTTCAAATTAAAAAGCTCCCTGTGGCGTGTTTTTCACAGCGGGTGCTCCGTACTTCCTGACACATTCCAAAGACATTCCAGCTCAAAATTCCTAATGTGACCTCAAGATACAAGAAGGAAGTCTCCTTCCACACACACACAGCACAAATTAAAGTTTGTTATACAGAGCTGAGTAGAGGAATTCTCCTTGACATTTTGCTTATTCCCATCCTTGCCGTGATTCGCTAGCAAATCCTTTTGCTGGAATGTTCTGGAAAGTCGGCAGACCACAGAAGTGGTCTGGTTTTACTATTTCAATTCTCCAGACCAAAACCACTTAAAGGAAAAAATTGGCTCTACTCTCCAGAAAACTTTTTATGAACAAATCACTGAATCCATTTTCAGACGTGAGATTCGCAGCATGATTGGTTTCATCCATCTGGTTACCTGGTAAAGTGACAGCATTGAGCCATTAGTCACATTTCAGTTAATATTCCTCACAACTTCATTCAGGCATGCTGGTGGAAGTGACAAAAAGAGTCACAGTGAGCACAGTAATTGGCCAACTGGACAGTACATCAAGTGATGTGTAACCAGGGCTGAAACTACACAGGGCAGAGCCTTATTTCCAAACTTACACCATGACCTACCAAGTCATGTTGAGGTGCTTTTATTAGTTTTCTGCAGTAACAAACTTGTTGCTGATCTATTCAATAACACACAACAAATGAGTGGTATGGGTGGCTGTTGGGTGGCCACAGAAATAATTGCAACCCTAACAAATTAATGTTATCCTTTTGATTTAGGATATACATACAAGAAACCTTATCAAACACAAATAAACTATGTTGTAGAAAAGCACTCAGACAGTGCAGATTTCTGCCAAGCAGCTCAGTTGCCCCAATATGGCCCTATCTCACAATGATTAAAAAAAAAAAATCCTTCAAAAAATTCTGGATCCAGACGATGATCCAGATCAACACTAAAATTAAATCAGTACAACATTATCAACATTCCCTGAAAATTTCATCCAAATCAGTTCATAACCTTTTAAATTATTTTGCCAACTACCAGACAGACAAAGTCAGCAATTACATTACCTCCCTGGCAAAGATATAACCGGAAAGTGAGGTATTTTTTAAGCTCCCCATTAGTGTCTTAGGTGAACATTCCCTCTTAGCTTCCCCGTAATTCAAACTATGATTAAAACATTAGATACACCGTCCAATCATGCACAGTACATCATTCATAATAATTTATGCTAGCACTCCAAGTGATGATAAAAACCTGTGACTTACTGGCTCCCTGAACAGCTGAAGAAGTAAAATGATTTAATGTCAGGGACCCTTGTCTGTTGATTTAAGTGGCTCTTGTTGTTGTTTCATATTGAAAGGGATTCAGATTGCTGTTATAAAATGTGAGAAAACTAGGAGGATAAATCTGACATTTGCATAATTATCAATATTTCTGGAGTTTAGCAAAATACTTACAACATGCAGAGGGATTTATTAGCCAATAGTACTGGCTTCTGAAATTGGTAAAATCTCAACCAGTTACAATCAGCTATAATGAGCTATTAGTGGCTTCCTATAAGTCAATGCACCAGAAGCAAATATGAAATCTGCATTAGTAAAAACTACCAGCTCATCAGCCATTCCAGCTTTGATGCAACCTCGTTACAGCACTACTGCCACATCTGTGTGTTTAAGAGCCTGGGAAAAAATAGGATGTCTGTCTGAAAAAGCCCGGTGGCCCCCTGAACTCTGACCTTGCAGTGTAAGACCACCACGTGCTGGGGGTCGGAGGTCAGCCAGTTCTCCATGGCCTTACATATGGCACAGATCTTATCCAGGGGTGGGGCATGGAGGTCGGGCCAGCCAAAGTCATGAACCTGTTGGCAGATGGAGGCAGGAGAACAACGTTAAGGAGTCAGAGGAGATATTAAAGCCCCCGATCTTTATTTTCATCATCACGTGATGAAACGTAGAAGATAATGTTTCACCTTTGGATTCAGTCGAGTGATATCGTGTCGTCTTTCAGAAAGATTCAGGAGCTGAAACAGAAAAAGATGTTTTCATCTCAGTTGTACAGAGAAGCAAGTTATTTCTATTATTTTAGTATGAGCATGTCAGACAAAACAAAGGCTGCTTATGAAGTTTCGTGTCTTAAGTGTGAACAACAAACACCACTGTGGAACAAGCATCTCCAGCAGAGTATAACTATCAGCTGTGGAGGAAAACACCTTACATAAGCCACACAGCTGGTGAAAACTACTGTAGTTATGGTGCATCTCAGTGTTGCTGTTCCCTCACCAGAAATTTGTCCTGATGTTTGGACTTGAGCATGGCAGCCACCTCCTTCAGGTTGAGTCGGTATCGCTGCTCTTCCAGCTTTGGTGGAAAAAAGACAGATATGATCCTCTCCGTGATGTACGTCAGGTCGAAGTCATAGTGGCGCTCCATCACACGCTCCATCACACGGTCCACGCTGAAACTCCTGGTGAAGCATGACACAAATTAGAGAGAACGCTACACTGATAAAACAGGGGAATACAGTCTATTATATTATGTTTTTACTAGTGTCATAAAAGGAGGGAAGCTACTGTAGTTTAACAAATAAATAAAAATACTGAGCTTGAATTTTCTCTCAGTTTTTGAGGAAAAGCATCCAATAATTCATATTGATGACAGACAAAAGTAAACAAATCTTTAACTCATTTTTGACCTTCTTCGGCAACAATAACAAGCAAAAACATTTCCAGAAACTACTAAAACATTCTTGTCTTCCTGAATGACCAACTATCTTTTGAGAAACAGCTCAAAGAAAGGAGTTACAGGATTCAGACTGTCCTGGCTAAAATGCAGCAAAGCAAGCCCAAACCATGTTTCACAGGAAGAATTAAGCTTATAAACACTGTTGTCCTAAAAATTATTCATACCTTCCCGATTAAATAACATAAAAAACAGCTGTCAGTGAAATAAGTTGAAACTGAAAAAGGTAATTGCATATAAAAATTTTATGAAAATCATGACATTGATTTTGAATTGTGGTTTATGCAAAAAATAAAACAAGTAAACAAGCATGATGGGGCTCCTGAACTAAAAGATTGCCTTTTTTTAGCGCATAGTGCTCAGCAAAGTTATTGCAAGTGCAGCTTGCACATCCGGAGAGCTAGCTCTGGTCTTTGTGATGTATTTAAGATCTTTTACTTTTATCCCTCAGATGCTGATAAAATACTAAGAAATACCAGATGGACTTTTGATGTCACATGTTCCTGACATCTGTTTGGTAAATACGAGGCCTTTCTCTTGGAGTGTTTTCTGCTAGTCAACCACTTCTGCAGGGGGAGTGGTCCTGAACTCCCTCCTTTGTACACTGTACACCTGACAGTGGATTGGATTACTCTAAATTCATCAGAGATGGCTTTTATACGTTTTTTCCAGCATGAATAGCAACAAAATCTCTTTTTCTGAGGTTTGCATAACTCTGCTTTGTTTCTGCCACGATTCACAAACTGCTCCCCATTCTTTAAATAAAACAAGACAGCCACCTTATCTGATTATCATGTAACTGACTAAAAACATCTGACTCTAATTTCAGCTTCAAAATAACTGTGAATCCAAGTAACTGAATTTCTTTACCAATAAATAAATTACCAAGTCTTACCATTCTTGTTTCATTTGTTCAATTGGATTTTCTTAGTGGACTTTAATGACTTTGGTGAAAAACATTTCTTCTTTATAAGGAAATATAAGTTCTAAAGTTTTTTTTAGCACAATTGCAAATTTCATGCACCCCTGTAGATTGCTTGCAGTCGCACAACATGTCTGATTAAACATCCTGTTGGATGGACAGGGGAAAAACAGACTGAGAGAAGAAGTGGGAAAGAGAGAAACTGGATACTTTTTGTAACATATAGGTCAGATCAACTTGCTTCATCATATGCATGACGCTAAACCTTTCACTAAGAACAAAGGGGAGAAGGTCATTAGTCTGAGCACCAAGTGTGAAAGGCACAGATTAGAGCAGAGAGCAACGCAGTGCTAAACAAGATATTGCAGCATGTAAGAAAAGAAATATTTAGAAATGCTTATAATGATATTACCTTGGCAAGGTGTTTCTCTGTTTGGTATAAGTTAGAGACTTGGTAGATCCCTAAGGAAGAGAAAGAAATAAATGACAGTACAATAAAAACTGATATATAAATGATTGCTGCAAAGATGACATAATTTTAATCCATCTGAAGTTATACGGTAGAACAGTAGAAACACAACTTCCCAAAACTTCTACCAAGAACAAATTGACAAGCTGGTAAATTATACAAAAACTATTTCAAAAAGTTGTTCCATTAAGAAACCAATCAAATGTGACACACATTTTCTATTGCCATTTTCAACTGTTTTAATTCAACTTTGTACTAATACTCCTATTTATTTACTTTTCCAAGTAATTTTCAGTTTCATTTATTTGGTGCTTTTTTAAAATTTCTTACCTCCTTTATTTGATATAATACTCAATGAACAGCAAATTATTGCCACCACATTGTTTAATGTTCTGTCAAATACAGAACAATACACAATGGGCTGTTAATAGAAAATATTGTTTTTGTTCCTCTGCATAATTTCTGAAGTGACAACGTAATGGGATGCATATAAAAACAACTCAGTTTGGTGTACAATAAATCTGCATTAATCAGCTTAAATATTAGATATGTGCATGCTTCAGTTGTACCGACACTTCTACAATGCAGATCCATTTGCCTCTAGCAAA
Source organism: Atherinomorus stipes (assembly GCA_023101725.1). Taxonomy (NCBI): domain Eukaryota; kingdom Metazoa; phylum Chordata; class Actinopteri; order Atheriniformes; family Atherinidae; genus Atherinomorus; species Atherinomorus stipes. The sequence continues at coordinate 402,924 of JALJCO010009308.1, read as the reverse complement.
ACTTGCAGCACACAGCAAATAATAAGGGTCAGGTGAATGAAAATCTGTCTCCTGAGTGTGGATTCCATTGTTTGGTACATGACCTTTTTTTATTAATACAACCAATTTTTGTCTATATCAAATCTGTAGATTGTTAGCTACTATACATTCATTCATAAACTCATATCAAAACATCTTATTATCAAGTCTCCTTTTCAGTTTTCTGAGCATTCAGTATGAATCAGTCAGGCTTTAAAATCTGTGTGCTTTTGTTTTACTTTCACATTTAAAACTATCCCAGATTGTGTAAAACTGGCAACATGGAGGGAAAGGAAAAGATAACGAGAAAGACTATGAATACAAAGAGGATGAGAGGAGAGCATGAAGGTTAACGTGAGCTCACCAGGTGCTGGATGTGTCGAGAAGGAGCAGTCCCTCTACGCTGCTGGATGCCATGAAGAGGCAGTGACAAGAAAGTGAGAGGAGAAAAAAGCGAATGACATCATAGAAAGCAGGGCAAAGGGATGGTGAAGGGAGGTGAGAGAGGGGAGAAAGGGGAGGGGGCAAAATACAGGAAGGAAAGGAGAGTTAATCAAACAAATAAACTCCCTAATGGATGAACATGGCTACTTCCTACACCAACATCAACGACTGTTTTTCTCTCAGCTGAAGTTTCACTGTTCTCCAGGAATGAACCGCGATCCCGCCGAGCAGAGGGCTTGGCTTCCCAACAGGAATTCAGCTTGGAGAAAACCATACAGTGGTTTTGGGGAGTCATGCTTCCCAACTATGGCTACATAGAGTGGGAAAACTTGTTTTGTACACAGTATGCTCTTGAGAAAAATAAACAGATAAAATGGGACTTACCAGATCATTGGAGGGGGGCGGGATGCATGCAGAGGTCACCTGGAACACAGAAAAAGCCACATTTCAACACCAGACTGATCCACATAAAATCAGCAAACAAAAAGAAAAAATAGTACCACGATTTGATATTTTAGAAAAGAGTTTTCATTTTAACGATGCAACACTCATAGTTCTCATAACAGGGCTGGAGCATTTGTTAGATTCAGGAAGCTAAGCTATGCTATTGTCTTTGCTAACAGAAAACGGCGTGCTGTGCTAAACAAATATTTTTAACACCAAAATATAGGGCTGGACAATTAATCGAGTTTTGATCGTGATTTCAATTTTGCCTTCTCGCGATCATAAAAACACTGTAATCAAAGAAAAACAATAAATGCTAGATGCTATTTTTCGTTCATCACTGAAGCCAGAAGAATCCTGAAGTGAACAGACTGGTGGAGTTACAGGAAGCAAACTGTTGGGAGTATAGAACAGGAATGCATACTGGGTATTCATTTTTTATTACCATTATTATTTTAATGTATTATTATTATACTATTCCTTTTCTTGTTTCTAATTTATTTCCGGCTGCTTTTTTTTTTTTAAGTTATATTTAAGGTTGAGTTTTGGTGGTTCAATGAACTTTTTTTTTTTTTAATCAATGAATAATCGTGTATATTAATCGTGATTTCAATATCAATTAAAATAATCGTGATTGTGATTTTTTTCCATAATCGCTCTACCAAAATATATGCGGGTTTGTGTACAGGTATGTCTGTGAAAGCATTTTGGATTTGACACTATAAAGGGAAATAATAGTACAAACCTACTGACATTTCAAAACGTGACTGTTTAACAGCAGCTTAGCTTTGCTGAAGAGCTCAATTGTTCAAGTTCATTGAAACACATTCGGTCATCTTTGTTTTTTTTTGTAAAGACAAAAGTTCAATACAGTTGTGTTAAATTCTATTTTAGATATTAAACTTAACTGTCCAAATTTCTAAGTCCACATAACTTAATTATCTTTGTAATGATAATACAAATAAAAAACAAAAACACTGCAAATGTATCAGATGCACAATTAGGAGTCATGCTGAAATCCCAGAACTCCAATTTGTTTGAGATGTAAATTTCTCTGATGTAAAGGTGGTATATCTACAGTAGAAGACTGACCTCCTGCTTTAGCAACTGCAGACATAATAGACACAGTTTTCTATAATAACAGTCATATGACCAGGGCTCATGAACTGTATTGATTACCAGCTAATGCGGATGGTTTATCACTGATGTAACCTTCCAATCTGAATTTTTACTTGCCACATTTTTTTCAGTGAAGAAAAGGCAGATTATAAATGCAACTTACACATTTAATCATATTGGCATTTCAAATAATCTACTTTAAACTTGAGCTTAGGATTTTTTTTTTTTTTTTACATTACTTAAGTAACAAGAATAATTTTAGCTGTCCAGCATTGTTTGATGTTTGAACAGAAGTTGAAAAATAATCAAATAAAAAAAAAAAACAACAAAATAGAACCACCTTAACAAAATAGTTAAGTTTTCCTTTCTCTCTTTTATACAGTCTTACTCTTTACACTATCCAACCATCACTTACATAATTTAAATCTAGCTCCTCATTCAGCTGCATTTTTTCCAGGAAGTAGTGTGCTAACAACACTGGCCACCAGCCAGTGTTATAAAAAGTATGTACACTATTCAGTAATACATCACTGAATAGTGTTCAGAATGCAGTCATAGCACTGCCAGGAAAAAAATCTCATTAGCTTCATTCATCACCAGCCAAACTGGACAGTAAATTTTATTCATACCTTGCAAAATTAATCCAACCCACTGGCTTGGTTGGTGAATATGAATTTATATCTCTGCATGACATGCCAATAATGTCATATTCTCTATTGTGATTCCTGAGTTTGTTACAGTTATTTATGATGCAGAGCCTGGAGAAACCTGAGCTTTATGTAAATATTCAATCAATGCCTTCAAATAGATGTTAAAAACAGTCACTTTTAAATCTAAGTGTGTTTACTCAGTGGGGTAGTAAGTAAAGATCAATCCTGATTTTTAAAAAAAAATCATCTTGAACAACAACAACAATAATAATGATGATAATGATAATAATAATAATAGAGATATTAAAAAAAACTCTAATTGTCCATGGAATTATGTCCATGTGATTGGAACAAGCTTACATTTGCTCTGTATGTGAAATTGAGTTAGCAGTCTTGCTCCACATGTTTTAACAGAGTGATGTCAAAAAGCTGCTTTTAGGATCAATGACATATTCCCCCCAAAATTTAAGAATCTGGTTAAACAAAGCCTCTTGGAATTTGGATAAAGCAAACATGTAACATATAAAAGAAAAACTTCTAAATATGGCAGATTTATAAAAAAGTATAGTTTTCATTGTAATGTAATGTCGCGGGTTTTTGCGCGGAGGACTAGGGTTCGAGTCTCCCCCCCCATAAAAAACCCCAAAAACAAAAGTAAACTAAATGAAATAAAATAAATGGGAATTTCAGCCTTTCAATTTGTCAACTCTTAGTGTATGCAGGTGGGAGAAACCCAGAACACAAGCTGATGATGAACAGCATGCATAAAACTTCTGAGATGCAGTTAAGTGCTAAGTAAACATAAGTGTGACAAATGTCTGAGATCATGTTTACAGAATGTGAAGTATGTGCGACCATGAATTCAAATATGTGGAAAACATCTGGGGCAGCATTGAGACACAAACACACGCATACAGAAGGAAACATCCGATTCCCATGTCTGTTATGGGCCTGTGGGTCAATGAACTGTAACCAAAGGAAGCCAGAGTTGAACAGCAGCTCTAATGGTGGGGTTGAGGGCCACAATCATGCTTACGTAACACACACACGTGTCTGGACACACACACACAAACGAAGGGCAGTGTTCCTGCCAAATAACCCTTTTTAGACTGTTTATTTGGATACAGGAAAAGGGCAAGGGCTTGTCTATATTTCATTGTGCACAAAGGGAAGTTACACAGGCCCTGAACCTGGGGGGTGTGTCACCACCACAGCCTATGTGCTCCGTGGTTCATTAAGCTGTCTTTCTTCCCTTCTTTCTTTAGCTTAAGGCTCAGTCACTTGCTGCAGTTTCTGCGTAAGCACAGACATCAACAGGAAAGCAGAGGAACTGATAAAGAGCTAAATTGAGATGCGATGTGTTTGACTGAAGTCAGAGGAAAAAGGTTCAGGTTGAACATCGGCTATCATAAGACTTACAGGACAATGTTCCTTATGAGTCACTCTGAGAATGAATGTTTTTTTCCAATGCTGAATTTCAAATCTTATCCTGCACGTTTCTTTGTTTGTTGTTTTTATTCCCATCACACGAGGGCCAGGCTCCTATTTCTCTTAATTCCCTCTGGGTACGCAGACCAGTTTCATTATCACTGTTACTATTTTTCAATCCACAGCATGTGCAATGTATTATGTACTGCTCTTGTTTCCTTCTGGTGAAAACTGTAAGTTTTACACTTCAAGAGGCTACTATAGCAAGAAAGTTACCTTCTTCCTTTTGAAGTCAACAGGAAATATGGAGATTTTTCTCCTTTACTGTCTCCCTTCCTCAGGAATGAACAGATAACTCTGAGAGGCCTTTGAGTGAGGGAGATGTATCAGAACATCCTTACCTTAGTTTTCATCATTTACTGCATCTACCTTCTACTGACCTCCTTTATCAAACTCAGTTTGATGCATTCTAGAGATATAGCAACAAAAATTCAGCTATCCTCATTTAATCGCTTATTAAGGCTTATTTAATCAACATTCTTATATTTAATGAATGGACATTGATCTCATCAGGTCCATCTTGCTTTGTGGGGCTTCATGTGACTGATGTTCAACAAAACACGTGCCACAAAACTCAATAAGAAATCTGCTGCTGGAAAATGCAGATGTTCTTCTTGCTTCTGACAAGAAAAATGAAAACCTTATGGGATCAGCCACTGGTTCCAGTTTCCAGTCCTGGAAGTACTTCACAAACTCCACATTGTCTCAAGTTTCCAGTTGTTTTGACAACAGTTACCCAGTTTTAACTATCTGCTGTGCTTATATTTATGAACACTTGTTGCATCGGTTACATATTCATTTATTTATGACATGTTTTTCTCTTTTCTCCTCCATTTATTCCTCTTCATCCCTCTCTCCCAGTGCCCGGTCAAGGGGCCTGTTAAGGGTGGCCGCTGAGCCAGAAAAAACACCCCACACCGAACCAGATTCCATCTCCACTGGCCAACACTTGCACATGTACTTCCTGCTAACAGACCTCCACCCATCTCTCCACTTCTCTCTTCATCCCCTCTTTACTCTGTTACATTTTCTGCTCGCTTATCTGTTTATATATATATCCTCTTCCTTCCTCCTTTCCTACTCCTCATCCTGCTTCCTTCGCTTTCTGTCATAGTTCACTTTCATTTTAATATGTGTTTTACTGGCTATTTTTCTTTCTTCCTCCCTATTTTTTTTTTTTTTTTTTTTGCTTTTTCCTGTCTCATGCTTTTCATCGTTTTTCTTGTTTGACGTACGGAAACTTCTTCTAATCACCAGCTTTCCTCCTTTGTATATCGTCTCTCGATTCCAATATTTCCTTCCTCCTTCTTCACTTCCTTTTTTCCTCTAATCTGTTTCTAACAAAATATTTCCTGTTCGTCACCTCTCCAACTTAACAAATACCTTCTACTTTTTCTCAAGGTTTTTTTTTTTTTCATTCCCTTCTCTCTGCTTTTGCTCTTACATCTTCACAGTCTTTCTCTTTAAGTCATTGGTGTCCATCAGTAACCGAATGTTAAAAAAAAAAGAAAAAAGAAAAAGAAGCACTGGTGACTGGGAAACTTGTTCAAACTTGCTCTAAATTCAAGTTCTGACTGCATGTCTGAACACAAACAAATCTGCAGGACTTGAAGTGACCGATACGATCAAGTCTTGTTTCTCAATATGAACTGCACTGACTGTATTTCATGCTCTATATACTGTTCTCCATACACACACTGAAATGTTGCTGCTTCTTCTCAGGTTGGTCCAGCTGGCAAAACCTTGACCCTCACAACCCTCTCCTCCGTCTCTCCGCACCACCCCTCCTCCAACCCTTTCCCTGTGCTCTTCCCTCCATCTCCATCTGCCAGCCCTCTGTCATCTTCCACATTCAGGGTTTTGTTTTGCTGCAGTGGCCCTGGCTCCTAACATACTCTTTGATCCATCAAAGCTGGAAGAAGCATAGCAAATGGATAATGCACAGCTCTCTCGTCTCAACACAGAGCTTTAGAGCTGTGGGCTCAGAGAGGGATAACTTAGGGGTGAGCTAGTAGCTTGGTATGTTATTACTGTGAGAAATGGGTATATGAGGGCAATTTTTTGAAACCTTGAGACAATGTGTTTGGGGGGGATTCATGTTTGGGGGGATTCAGTATTTCTGTGAGCAAATATTTACAGGTTAACATTATTTTAATACTTTTAATTAGTGATGCACAATATATGAAAAATTTCTACTGATACAGGTAAGCGATAATTTTCTACTTGTCATGGCCGATACCAATATTAAAGCTGAAAATGATGTAATATTTAAACCTGGTTCAAAATATGAAAAATACTTCTGTTGCGTCTGTTGCAGATCAGGTAGTGGCCAGAGATGTCATAATGTTGCACGGTGGGCCCGTGCCCACAACACAAGGCCACCCTTGTGTTGTTCCCATGCCCCAAGGATTAAAAAAGAAAAAAGAAGAACAAACAAAAACATCCATGGGTTTACCACCAAAGCACACCTGTTATACAGTATATTTGTGAATTATATTGATAAGTGTTATGCATTTCTCCATATTTTATATATATATATATATATATATATATATATATATATATATATATATATATATATACACGTATAGGCTACTGTTGAGATCCCCAGGGGGAAATTAGAGCTCTGCATTTCACCCATCTCTGTACTGTGAATACCAGAGAGCAGTGGGCTGCTACTTAAAGGCGCCTGGGGAGCAGTTGGTGAGGGTTAAGGACCTTGCCCAGGGGTCCACAGTGGTTCGCCTGAGTGGCGTGACGGGGACTCGAATCCTGGTCCTCCGCGCCAAAGCCCGTGACATTACAAGATCTGGCTAGACACCACAAATGAAAACTAGCATTTTTAATAAATCTGCCATATTTAGAAGTTTTTCTTTTCTTTTTGTATGCTCTATCAAATAAACAAACTTAAAAAGGAAAAAAAATCATTTGATATTGGGTCAATATCAATATTCAATTTTAAAGCATATTTCAGACGATACGATATATCAGGGCGATAATATCATGCATCTCTAATGTTAATAGTTTTCTGGCTAATCTATGGCATTAAAAATTCAACAACTAACACTTAAATAATACAGAGCTATCCAGAAGTTTCCACACTGCTCTCATACTCTACAAAAATATAAAATCAAAACAAAACATGGAAAATATGTAGGAAGATAAAAGTTCAGCATACATCCTAGATTCCTTAAAGTTGTCTCACCAGCTGTGATAACAGCAAACATATTCATTATTCTCTCATCACAGTGTTGTCACCCGGAGCACTTCCAAAAGTCCTAAAGGAGTTCTCACATATGTCGAGTAGGTTTTGGAGGATTTTTATTCACTTTGCTCAGACTAATCCCAAAGCATTGCATATGGGTTTTAGTCTCCCCTCAAAAAAATTATGTTGAGATGAGTCTACTGTGAAGCCCATATTTTGGGTGTGTGGGGCTGTACAGTATGAAAATATGATAAACCAATTAAACCTTAGTGACAACAGGAACTCTTTTTGGACTATAATAACTTCTTCATAACTCATCTATGAAAAAGAGAGCCATTTCTTTTTCATGTCCACATTGCAGGAACAGAAGAGATAATTCCAGTGTTTCTGTGGTGCAAATGAAAACCACACCGAAGCCTCAAGACATATTTTGTCCTTCGATAACCTCTCATATCCTCACAACTCTAACCAAACCCCAAGAACTGTTGCACAGAAGTGCTGTCAGACTTCCCTTCCTGGATTGGTCCTTATGAATCCCAGTTTCATCACAGCACTTGCTGGTTTTTGAGGTTTCTGTCCCCTACAGTTGAATGTTTCTTGCCAATAACAGGTATTGCTATACAGAAGCTAAATGGGTCGGTTTTTCTGTATACCAAGCATGGCAGCTAATTCCACCTGCTAACTTTAGACAAAGCTCATCTGTTTGATGGAAAATAATTTGCAGTGATGACTCAACGGAGCTGGCCAACTGGTTGTCAATGGTGTGCAAAACCCAAGGCAAAAAGTGTCCGTTTTTAAGTTCCAGTGTGTAATATTTATGGCCAACTATTGTCTGAAATATAAAATACTTTTTTTAAGTATATTTTTATAAGTTAGGAAGAGCACAATTTTTTTTCTCACATTAAAAAGAGCAAACAATATCCAAAGGTCCTCCCTTGCCATGTTGTGTTACTAAGAAAACATTGTCTCCAGAGCAGCTCTTGTAATTCGTGGACAAATACATGCTATTCAGTTGGTTGCAATTTGTAATTTGTGCCTGTAGGAGTTACTACAGCCAGCTGAGCTTTAAAGAATCTAAAATATGATATGCTGTATGTATATTTTGATTGTTGATATCCCTAAGCATATCCAGATACTAGTTTAAAGTGAAGCAACATTATAGCAGTCAAGCAACTGCACGCTGTGTGACCTAATCACTATATGACGTGTAATATCAGATCTAAGACACTCCGTCCAAGTGCTTTTGCCTTCTACTTACTGTGGGCATTTTTAATCTCTTTGCAAAACGCAGCATGGAGGAAGCTGGCAAGTCATGTTGGACAGGAAAACATACAGAGCCAAACCAGTGAAGTAATATAAGGAAGCACTTTGGGTTTGACACCACAGGGGAGCAAACTGTGGACAAAGGTTGCTAACTCTGGAAAACCAACTGCATTTCTCTAACACTCAATTGTTACTCAACAGAGGCAGGAGGCAGCACCACAAAAATCAAAGCGTTTAAGGCCCAGAAGGCTTTTAAGAAAACTTTTTATTTACTTTTTCGGTAAATAAAAATTACTTAAAAAGTCAACAAATGATGGATTGAAATGCGATCCAACTTTACGAGTTTTATTACAGGCTATTTGAGCAGTAATAGTTGAAATATGCACTAAAACCAAAGCCAAATCCGAATTCCTTCATTCTTGAGGGTAAGGCAAGTGTCACCTTTCTCATTGACACCAGTGTGGGCTGGATAACCACTACTCCTTAATCCCTAAAAGAAAGGGGGCACCTTACCTTCACATAATGAAAGAATATGCCAAAGGAGGGGGACTGAGATTGGGCCAAGTACTGAAACATGATAGCAGCTATGGCTGCGAGCAAACCTAACAACTACAACCAATCTAGATCCACGTCAAACCGTGTGTGCTGTGCTCCCTGGTTACATATGAGTGCTGCACTTAATGCAGCATTTCTTTTGATGGTCAGCCTGAGGCCAAACAGTCTCGCCATTCCCTCAACCCCCTTGGGAGAGTCAATCAGAGAGTCTTGATGAAAGCAGCGAGGAATCAGCAGCGAAGGTCAATGCTGGCCAGGACCTTTGGTGCTTTCATAATTATCATCATCAGAGAATGGGTTCAAGAACGAGAAGAAAATGTCTTTAAGGAAATGAAACATTTGTTTTCAGCAGTGATGGAGCAGGGGTGCCAACATCACTGCAGGTAGTGTTGGAGCAAAGTGATTCATCCAGTTGACATGATTTAATTACAGCAAATTCTGCTCCTCTCAAACAATATGTACGGTAATTGTACTAAACATACTGACTTATAAACTAAAGCTAGTTAATCATTTGAGTAAGTACAGAATAACTAAACAAAAGACTGAGTTTCTGCTCTCAAGGAAGTATTGTTCATGCCTGTTCACAGTTTGAGCCATGTGGTATATCTTTATGTCCTACACCTGTTTTATGTCATGGTTCAAATTCCACACAGATAAACGGTTGAGGAATGTGTGCTGTAAGTTGTCAGAGCCAATTAAAATCCTTCAAAAATGGAGAAAAAGAAACAATCAAAATGTTTTTATTCCCCACTAAAAATACAAGGCTGCCAATCACATTTTGCGTTTTTGGCACACTGTCACGGCCACCTGCCGAATAAAGTCATTCTGTGGATGGAAATTACCGGCTGTTCTTTCTCCTACTGTGTGTAACGTTCTGTTTAGTGGGGAAAGGGGAGCAATTTTGTTCTAGATGATAGAAATTCTACTTAACTAACTGTAGTTGTGCTTGAATATCCCCTTTAGTGCAATGTTCAGAGGGCCATTTGTCACAAGGGTTAAAATGCAAGAAGGCAGGAATTCAACACTACATACTTTATGTTTTTCACGTCTCTCTTTAAAGTAACAACAGTAATCTATGATGTGTTTGACAAATACATCTTTTGTGAACTCTGTGCACTCATGGCTAAAAACCCTGAGACTAAGTTGAACTTTTTTTTAATGCAAGTCAGAAAGTCAGACATGCATAAACCTGCAGGACTCATTTTATGAAAGTTCTGAGAGATACCTGCAAAGCTTAGCCATATAACAGTCCTTCAAATACACCCCAAATGTCTAATGCCTCTTAATCACGACAAGGTGGGCTTCATGAGAAAACCAGAAAGCACTCAGCCCAACTCAGGGGAAACTCAAGGCTGCAGCTAAGCAGAAACAACACATTCAAGTCAAAGTGAAACATTTACATCCAGCAGACTTAGGAGTCCAATATTGTAGTCCTCTGTATGTGGGGCTGGATTATCTTTCTTTCTTTTAAAATTTTCCTCACTGTTCAATACTTTTCCCTGTCTTGGTCTAGTTCCCACACTTTCTTTTAACCCCAAAAGAAAAGGAAAGGGCCTCTGTCTCATTTAGTTTTTGCTCCAAGCAGCTGTGATGAAGGCCGACAATATCAGGGGTCACATGGCTCCCCGAGGTGGAACTTTTACGATCAAGTGGGATGAAATTCCCTGTTATGGAGTTAAGAGTTTTGGCAATAACAATCATAGTACTGCTCAAGAGTCTTGAGATACCTTTTATTGGCAGGAAAACAGGAAACAGGGGCAACATTGTACTGAAACGTTTGCAAGCATAAATATAAATAACAGTTAAAGGCAAAAAATGGATATGTGCAATCTTAGCTGCTTTGAAATGAAGGTTGTTTCTTCTTTAGATGCTGGCTGCCTTTTGTAAAGATAATCCCACACTGCCTGAATAATGTTGAGGTCTGGGCTCTGGGAAGGATTTGCCACTTCATCAGACCTGTTATCACTGATTTTCAGTGCAGTTTTTCATTTGGCACAACTCAGTCTTTTTTCCGTTTCCCTTCTTTAAGAATAACCTGTTGAAAGCCACCCTTCCATGGAGACCGTTTCTGATGAGGTTTTGTCAGTATGGGCCAATTGAAGGTCCAGATGCATCTCTCAGGTCCAGTGTCAGGTCTTTTTCTTAATGATATTCCTTTCAGGTATCATTTGTCTGCTTTAAACATTGTTTAAGGATTGGCAAACTGCACGCCATGCCCAGATATGTCAGGTTTTCTTTTCTTTATTTTGGTAATCACTGTGTTGGAGCAACAATACTCTTTTTTTTTCTCCCCAAGTCCTATTGTGTCATAATTGGCAATGTTTTTGTTTCTGAAACTGAAGAGAAGATTGTTTTTTTTGCAACAAGCTGCTGCTGTAAATACCTCAAAATCTCTTCTTTTAGTAGGTTTTCCATTATGTCCAGATGCACCATGGTCCATCAATTGGATTAGGTGTCTTTCAATTCAATTCAATTCAACTTTATTTGTATAGCGTCCATTCATGACAATGTCACCTCAGGGCGCTTAACAGACAGAAAAATTCAGATCAGCTTCATAATAGCCAGCTAGGAAACTAACAGCCTGATTAGTACAGATTAAATTGGTGAGCAATCAGAAGAAAAACACAAAACTAGAAATGAAAAACTAAAACTAAAAAAAAAACCCTGGAAAACAATTAATCAAGATCACTGAAGAAGATAAGGGGAAAAACCGGGGACTTGGAGGGAAAATCTAAATGAAAATTAGGGGTCTCTTGTAACTTTTGCACTATCTGTAGTCAGAAACAGACACGGAGAAGTTGCATTCAGTTTCTATGCTCCACATGTCTGGAACAAACTCCCAGAAAGCCTTAGATCAGCCGAAGCCCTCAGTTTATCTATATCCAGGTTAAAGACCCACCTGTTCTCAGCTGCATTTGAAAAGAGTTTTTATTCCAAAGTTCAGATCTGCAGTTTCTTTTAAGCTTAAAGTTTTTCTCTTTTTTTTCCCTCTTTTTATTTCTCTTTTTATTGCTTCTCCTTGCTATAATGTTTTTACTTTTTCATGTAAAGCACTTTGAGTCGTCTTGTACATGAAATGTGCTATACAAATAAACTTGCCTTGCTGTATAAAAAACACAAATATAATAGTAAACATGGTGCTTAGGTACAGAAGGTTTCTAGGTGCATGCTGGAAGCCAAAGCGCAAACATATACTGTACCATGGGATTCTCATTCAACCATTTTCTTCTTCCTCCAAAGCCAAACAAGCGCTGAAAGTTTGAACCCAAATAAAAATAAACGGGAACAAATAAACAAAGTGGCAAGACTCAGCTCACGATGAGCCTGGGAGTTTTCAACAATGGGAAAAAAAAATGTCCTGTAACCCTGTCTAAACTGGGCATTATTACAGAGCTTCATCCTTGCCTCCATGTCTATTCTTTGTGGTGAAGATGGATCTCTGTCAATCATCCTGCTGATGAGTGGGCACACTCACAAACTTCCCTCCTCTTTCTATATTTGCAGCAGTGTTTACACGATGCACAGAATAGCATCTGGATTCTTCAGACAGGCATTGTCAACAGCTGCTGTAGGGCCTTTCTCATTTTGTAGAATACCGCAGCTCACAAACAAGACGTCACTGTGGTCCAAGTCTTTATTTTCTCCCTGTCATTTCTTTTCTTCTTTTCTATTGTTTCATCCATTTAGGCCCGAGGAGATGAATATAAGGAGCAGAGCAGAAACCGAGAGAGACAGGAATACCACATTATTCACACACGTGGGAAAGAAAGTTAGTTAAAAAGAAAAAAAAAAAATTGGAAAGATCTGTATCGGTACGGTAGGTGGGAGCTAGTTGCTGAAAATAAAATCCAGTGCATCCAGTCAATGTTTGACTCTGGACAGACCAAACCCACTGGCCAATTAGTGCAGCTTATGTTCCCGCTTGTACACACGCACACCACACACACACACACACACACACACACACACACACATGCACAGTGAATTGGCTTAGTCTCAACTTGGCTGAGTTAGCTGTCATGCTTATGGTTTTTACTCTCATCAACACTGCTCACTCACTTGTTCCTTCACTTGCACAGCCTGTGCTGGACACACACCCCCTAACACACACACACAGATGTGTACACACGGCTTAAACTCAAAACACACCGGCCTATCTCGGCAATTACCAGGGCTGTCTGTGATAAAGTGGCGTCTCCTTTAGTCAGCAGAGACAGTCATGGTCCTTGTAATGCTAAACGATACATTTGCGTCTTGTTATCCTGAATGAGTCACACAGACTACACAAGTATTTGATGAAGTGCTGGGTCGGCAGGAGGGAAACCAGAGGTCTGGGCTAAAGGCCACAAAAATTACTTTGTGTTGATGTCACTATGATTCTCCCCCAAACAACCTACTGAAACAATTAGGAAGACTGCTTACAGGAAACTGTTAGGCTGGATTATATTGATACATAGATGCTTTTTTGTAATCCTTAAAGCCCTGGACTACAAGGCAGCTGCGGCTGTGTTTTTATAGCTATGATTGACATGTTCCTATGGCGATTTGACCGAGAGATTTCAGTTTGACAGGAAGTCTGTAAAGTAAAAGGGATGTTGGGGTCAGTTGTAATGTTACAACTCTATGTTGGGAAAATACGGAACTATTGTCCTCTGTCTCTACCATTACTTCATCATTCCATCTCCTCATCACTTCCTTTGCTCTGATCTTGGAGCATGTAAGGGTTAGTGCAAACTTATAAAGGAAGGAGAGTCTGAATGCATAATTTCAGTCCTTTCTGGCAAAAAGTCTATAGAGAAGAAAGAAGAGTTTAACAGTACTTTAACCTCCGATATAGTTTATGTCTGGTGTTTTCTTTACAAGCCGAGCCAAGGGGGGCTTTACTATAACTTAAACTGTCCTAATGAAAAGGTTTTATGTTAGAGAAACATCAGCTGGGTTATGTTGCTCTGCCCATTGCTGCATCCTCCCCCACTTCCACTCTATCTGTACTTGATTGTACATCCTCTTCTTTTGAAGAGAAGAGCAAGCACTGCAAAGAGCACAGAGCTTAGTTTTGTGTATTTTGTCATGTTCAGTGGATAAGAGGACTGACAACGACAAACGAGTAGGATTCCCTCGACGCTGAGGGGGAGCAGGGATTGTAATTATTGCGATACACAGCTCTGCATTGCCAACATACACCATCTGCAAGATGGCTTATCATTCAAGCTTTTTTCCATGACCTGAGTTTAAATCTGCTCGTCTTGTCTGTGAGAGAGAAATGCCTGATAAACTTGTAATTCTGCCTCATATGTATGAGTAAAATCTATTGGTTTATTCATATGGACAAAAAGGTAAATGGATGATTTTGTGGACAGACCGCATTTGATTATAAGAACCACCATTAGTTTATTTACAGTAATGCTTATATTCAATATTCTTAAATTGTAAGAACATGGAAATAAATCCTGTTTTTGGCTTTGGGAATGATAAAATATGTTTTTTCTGTATCATTTTCAAAGGATGTTTATAGCTTAGGAGGTAATGTGGTTGTCTTGGAAGATTGCTAGTTTGATCCCCAGCTGTACTAGTTAGTATGTGGAAGTATCCTTGGGCACAACACAACACTTTTTAAACACATCCCAGAGTTATGTTCTCAGAATTATTAAACAAACAAATGTTTCTTCGAAGAGTATAAAAATGCCCCCCACCCATCCCCCGAATTTCTTACAGCCAGTTGAGGAGATGGGTTGTGACAATATTGAAGATTTTTTTTTTTGTTACCGATATCCAATAAAACGACATTGTCCAACTCTCAATCTGCGATATCAACCGATACCGATCTATGCAGACAACTGTGAGGTTTCATCTCTCATATTTTGAGAGATACAACTGTATTCTGCTCCAAGAACAAAGACATCACATTTTATTGCCAAAAGCGACACTAAAATGAGATATCAATCCAAAATCGTTAGGCTGATGATATCGGACGTCTCTAGATGAAATTATTGATTTTATGGCGACTATATATGGACATCTGCAAGGTGTCCTGCATCTGCTGCCAGTTCCTACTGTAATACAGCATTCCAGCCAGAGTGTTAACACGATGTTACTGACGTCTGTAAAAATTAGTTTGGTCTCAGTGCAACAACTTAGTTTGGTCCTCTTGATAAATGCTTTCTTCTCTCCCCCATGTGAGGGAATGTCAGGACTTTCATAGCTTTATCAGATATATGTGATGTGTGTGCGTTTTCACGTGTCTACTCATAAAATCAGACTGTCAGAGTGATTCTTCAGTATTGTAAGAACATAAGAAACCAATGTATTCTTTGAACTGCTACAGAAAAGATAAAATGTCTATATAGTAGGTCAAGTTTTTTTTTAAATTATTATCATTATTATAAATGTACAGCTGCATGTTTGACTTCTGTGTGGGAGGACCAAGTTTAATGCTTGATGCAAAAGTTCCAATAGTTTAATCTTCAACTGTCTTATTTATAATTATCCTGCAAATAGGAACTAATAACAGGTGTTTTAAATTAAATAAGCAAATATTCTGGCTACATATCAGCCACATCTAAATGTCCATCATACAACCAATAAGACTTCAAGTCTTACGATCTGTAGACCAACCTATCAGCAAATCTGATCTCTCTTGTGTCATTGTGTATTCGCTGTGGAAAGATTTAGACTGTAAGCTGAGCAGATACACAAAAATCCAGTCGTTCAGTGTTTGGTTTCCCCCCCCCCCAATCAGCGGAAATGCCTCTTCTTGCCTAATTAGACAGGCCAGTCTACCCGTCACGGGCTGCATTTCACTCATTTTAATCCTTCCTCCTCCCACTGTTCCTTGCTTTCCCTCCATTCCCATCTCTGTGTCCTTCCTCACTCAGCCTCCTCTTCATCTCTTTGCTACTGGGCCCCAGCCACTCTCCCTATTACCGCCCCCCACGAGTTCCCAGTGGACTCAATTTTCCACTTGGGATCAAAGATACAGGGGAAACTATTCTCTGAGAGAAAACATGCTGAAATAAAGCAGTTTATGGCCTTCTGCTGGTCTCTGTGAGAGAGTCTGTGTTTTTTAATAGCACAGAGATGAGCCAGCTGGAGGCAGTTGGCCTTGTGGGCAGAGATTAGGGAGCAGAGTGACAGGGGACAGGGAAAAGAAATCTGACTACCTATTACCGCCAACAATCCTGGGAAGGAAGTTTACGAAATGTGCGTGTTTGGGAGGGGGTTGAGCTTTTCCTCAGAAATAGAGTGGATGTAGCAACAGGCTATTTAACGGTGTGGTAATGAGATGGTTTGTCAACGAGCTTACAGCAACACCAGCCAGATGGAGATGAAAACAGATGAGAACAGAATGGCTTCTTACAATAAACAGACATACTCTCATTAAAGAGGGTAGACGTGGATGATTCAAGTAAAAAACGTGTCAAATATGACTAACATGCAACAAACACCCTGAAGATAAAACACAGCTAAAACCGGTTTGATCATTTACATTTTTAGAAACTGATGCCATCCTTCTCTGTCATACCCTGAACTCCCTCAACATATAAGGTTAGATAAGAGCTAAGATGGACACAACAAGCAGACCTCCACACCCTGCCTTATCTGACCTCTCCCTTCCTGGGCAGCAGCGATGGATATCGCCGTTTAACTCCCAGTCAACAACCACACATCAGACGATTCCCGCACAGCATCCTGCTCTTCTCTCATGATGAATCAAGTTTAGCTGTATGTGTGCAACTCATTTGTTGCAGTTTAGGAAACTTCAGTTTAACACTTAGAACATTGTAACACTTTCTTTTGTCTCTGAAAATGAACTAATAAAAGTTAAATGAAGAAAATGCCATGCCATGTGTGTTAGGAAAAAAACTATATGGTCAGCCACTGCTTAGATAACAGTAGATACTGTAGATCAGAGATGGACAATCCAGGTACCATAAAGTAAAAATCCTGCCGTGTTGTTGGATTTGAAACAGGTGTTTTTACTAACTAGCTCATCTACCTGCTGTGGAGCTGTGCTAATCAAGGTCAGCTGGTTTAGTGATTGGTTGGAACAACTGCTGGACAAGAGTTTTACTTTCTGGACCAGGGATGTCCACCTCTGCAGTACATGAGATTAAAAGTAGTAAAAGTAAAAAAAAATGGAATAATCAATTCAGGCTAAGTCCAAAGTTTATGAGACAAACCTTAAGAAAAAGATAACCAAGTTAAATTTGATGGTTAAAAGGAGCAATAATTGATAATCATTTTCAGGTTGAAGGAATTAAAAATTTGCAATGTGAAGCTCTAGATGTGTAATTCCATCTGGAACATACCATCAACTTCACACACCATCTCTCTGTGTTGATATCGAGCCTCTTGTTTACAAGGATGGTCTTCCCTTATGTGCATGTTCAAGCATGAATCTCCATCTCCTCCCTGTACAAAGTCGTTGGTGAACGGAGTGTATTACTATGTACTCTGAAGCAAAAACTATGTTCTTATTTTCAATGCCACGATAAAAAAGTTATGTATGCTCGTTCGATACGTGCTCCACAAGCAGCTTTCTGATCGGCAGGGTACACACTCAAAAATAGGGGGGGCAGTGTATGCAAATTGAACAGTTGACCAGGTAACTTCATTTCTCAAATTTATCTTGAGTCTTAGACTGTGGCCTGGAGGCAGTGTACATCAGGAAGTGTCACGCAGTTTTTAGATGCGTCCTGTTCGTGTATATTATGGTTGTTCGTCTCCACTTCCATCATTCAAACAGTGCAAATGTCAACCAGTCGCACAATAATAAAATAAATAATAATAAAAGTTCACTTCTCATGGAGTATGAAACAGACAAGAACTGTCAATCATGACACACTTTGTTTCGGTCTCTACACAGTGCGCAACAGCAAGCCTAATGTGAATCTCCAGCTCTTTAGCTTATTTATCAGTAAAAACAGCCACACATCTTGCCTGACTGTTGAGAGGTGACAACATGTGATAATACAATAAAAAAAGATGAGCCACGGTTGCCTCTTAGGACAATCCTGTGTTCTATTTTCTTCTTTAGCTTTGATGCTAAAATAAGCTAATCAGATGCAGCTTGGAATCTGTACAGTGATTTGAGAATGGCATCAGCCTTCTCGTCTACTTCTCTAAAGCTGTTTTTATACCAGATAAAAGTGGTGTGAAAATGACCAGATAGATGAACCAGAAGCTGTCTACAGGTTTGACAAGAAGCTGTGGAGAATATCCAAACTTGTTCCTATGGACACGGCCCTGAGCTAATATGTGAAAACAGATTAGCTTATTGTTTCATTATAACACAGACAGAACTAAATTCATGCACACACTGGAAGATAAAAAAAAACAATAACTGTCCTCATTCAACAAAGAAAATAAATTTTCCTTTACATTGAAGCATTGTTTAAATTCCATGCAAGGATAGGCCTTGCATCACAAGATGACCTTAAAGGTCTCGTTTCACTTTTTTTGTTGTTTGTGTAGTTTCGAAGCCATGCTTTGATCTTTGAACTCATCTTCAAGGTGCTTGTCTCATCAGATAAAAGTCAGAGCACGAGGAGATGCGAGAGGCATGAGGCTCGTCTTTGCCACATGCCTTCGCCCTTGGCTTTCTCCTGCCTGCCAAGGTTCCCTGCTTCTACCTCCCCCTTCGTCACCCTGGCCACGGCCATGGTTGGCATTCTCCCCTGCTTCATCCCTCTGTTTATTCATTATACCATCCCTCCATCAATGACTCTTTCATAGAGGCAGCGGTGTGGGATTCGAGCAATGCTTGCAGCTCGTTCTGAGGAATGCAACTGAGCAGCTTTTTACTGGCAAAAATCTTGAGACTTCTTCCCTCGCAGAGCCACTATCACGTGTTGTTTCACACCTCGACCTTATCAAAACAAACCCCAAGGATCATTTCCATGTTCTTCCAAAAGTCCAGTGCAGTCACATCTTGCGTGGCTGTTCTCAGACAAGCGTGTGAGCTTTTGGCTTTCACACTGAATTAGTGAAATCATGGTGGTTGTCATGGTGGTGGCCAGGGATAACTTCATATTCAATCTACCCAACAGCTGTACTCATATTCCTAATAACAATATTAACAAATTACCACGTTACTACTTGTGCAGTTTTCTATGTTTTTATTATTTCACAGATTTCTGTTCAGATAAACCTACAACATTCATTCAAATTCCTCTTATTATATGAGACAATCATCTGGTTGCCAATTAATGGAATATGGTATTTATGGTTGTTTCATGTGTTGATTTGAGCAACACAAAATGAATTAGTGACTCCCCGAAATAAACCAGATGCTCCATGTGTGCATAACATTTTTCTCAGCTGAGCCTCCAACTATTTGCTATTCTCAGACAATGATGCTTACCTTGGCCTCGCACTTCCTGTGAGTGGCTGTTTTGCATACTGAAGGAAACAGGAGTCCGGAGGGAGACGAGAGAGAAGAAAAAAGACCAAATTAGCTTTGTAAAGGGTGCAAAATCAGCATAGAAACAGTTTTACAGTAAAATTAACTGAATGGGATAACTTGATAAATGTGGCTTCTTTGCTTTTGCTGCATCTTTACAACATTAACTCTCTCAATTCCCTTCCTAAATCCTCTGAGCAGTGTTTGATTTACACTGCATTAGCTTACATAGTCTCTCAGGTCATTCAGGGAACTGAGCTGTCAACACTTCAGCATACCTCTGCAGAAGGAACCCACGTTGTCGACGCTCTGCCGACATACACTGCACTGCCGCTTCTTCTTGAAAGTCTTTTCCTTGAAGACGTGGGGCTCTCCTTTCCCCGCCTGCTCACATACACACAAACACAGAGAAGTTTGATAACTAAGTTAGACATTTGATACTGCTGTTGATAGTCCAGCCTTTTAACAACCCTGCTCTCAGAAACATTGAAATCACTGTTTGACTGAGATCATTGTTTGACCTTCAGCAAATGTGTAATGCCTTCTGAGTCATCTGACTGCTCAAGATAGAAAAAAAAAAGACAGAAATAAAGAAATAAGAGAACGCTTGGATGATCTTGTGGACTGTAATCATGACAGGAGCTTAGAATTATCAGCCTTAACCCGTTTGTATGCTTGACCTGAGTGTATTGTGTGTGTCTCTGTGCACAACAGCAGATACATCTATTCTCTCCCTTTGCCTCTTGAACCTCTGTTCTGGTTGTGTAACTGTCTTCCAGTAATAATCCTTAAGATTCCCACCCATAGCCTTCTATGATCCAATGTTTGTGTGTGAGTGACTGCATGTGTAGATTTGTGAATGATAAAAAATTAAGTCAAGAAAGCCAGACAAGGCTAATGTTCAGGAAATCCAGCACTGTTCTCATTTTATGTGTGTGCGTTTGAGTTTTACAGCGGTACGTGTGTAGTTATTCCCGCCCATTGCCTCTTTGTTTCCCAACTCGGGATCAGACCCATGGATGAAGGGGCTTGATGTGACTCTGAACACTTTGAACATGAGAACGCTAATGACCACAGGCTACAGTACGAAGATACATAATGGGGGAGAGAAAGAAATAGGTGGGGGATATGTGAACAATGTGCACTGTCATGCAGGAGACTGGCAGATATCCAGTCAAGTGTAGGATTTGAGACTATTTTCTTACCAGACATGATCCACAAATATCACTGCAACTATACATAAAGTTATCTCTCTGCTACTCCGTGTCCATCTCTTTATATGATTGAGATTATACATACAAAAGTTTTCATTTGTAGTGCATGCTTTTCCTCCATGGTAAGAGCAGAAAGGGGCTGCTTGCACACTTTTTCCATCCTCCTGCCTTTCTGATGGTGTTCTGGGACTGCATCTGTGTTTGGACAGCTGCCTGCCTGGCATCACCCTCTGCCAGCTGTAGTCAGTGGTTGCTCGGGTGATCCTGTGCAAGTGTACAAGTGCAAGTGTGACCACAGCACCCTGGATGGTGGAGGTGTACTGAGTGGGTGGCTCAGGGAATGTCACCATTTATACAATATGGTGGTTCTGGGTGATTGATGTTTCTCTCATTACTGGCAGTAGTTGTGCATTTCTATTCTTCAGAGACTCTATTTGTTGACTGTCACTCATAGTATAAAACCAAAAAATCGTTAAAAACTTCATTTAAGCCTCATGTTATCTTATCTTGATCCTGTTTTAATGAAGCTTTCATGGCACTCCATTCTTGCCTCTAAGCTCTGAGCTCCTCATACAACAAATGCCTTTGACTGTTCCCATGCCCAATGAAACTAGGTTATATAATCCACTAGTGCAAAAAAAAAAAAAAAAAAGAAAAAAATGGATTTTAAGATTCAGAATTGATGAACAACTCTGAAAAAACTTTTTTTTTTTTTTTTATCCTTTTCTGTTGACTTATATGCACCTCTTGTGGCTTAAATACTGGTTTATGCATTGATGTGAAAAGGAGCAAGCAAGACGGCTGTTAGTAAAGTTAGCTTTAGCAGCTGCTATCATAGGTTCCCCCTCTTCAAAAGACAAACTAAAAAACCTGAACTTTTAATTTACAAAAAGAGCCAAGTAACATCCAGATCTTTGTTTGCAGCCTTTTTCCAAAACAGACAAAATATTCCTTTATTTACCAATTTTAATTTGCAACCTGCATGGATGGGGTGTGTGGCGTGATGTTTGTGACCGCTTGTTAAGAGCTTGTGGTCAGGAGCATAGAGCTGAACAGGAAATTACTTCTTTTGAGATTCTGAAACCTTTTGGATACGTTTTTCAGGAAATATTCCTTTGACACCGAGTCAACTAAAAGCACAAACGACAGAGCAGGAGTAGGAGTAAGTCTCAATGCTCATTAATCCTTTGATAAGCATCAGCAAAATGAGACATAATGGAGCAAACTGGAGTGAAAGACGTAGGAAAGAGCCACCAACTGAATTTTTTTTGTGACTCTTCATTTGATATTTAGCCAATTGGTCTCCAGTTTTATACATCATGAGCACCTCTGTAGTGTATAGTGGGATATTTCTCAATTTTTAAATTTTTTTTTTACAGTTTCACAAAATGCAAGACCAGTTGTTCATTCAATAATACTTCTGTGTGTAACAGCTGTGTTTGATGTCTTTTATCCTCACAAGACTTGAAAAGACAAAATGTCTTCTGTACCACGGGCTGATTTTTAGATTCACAAATCTAATTTTGGCAATTTGTGCAGTTAAAACTTCACACATCCTCAGTGATCTTTGGTATTCCAAGTTGCAAACCACTGATATGGTGAGCAAGAAATTTAGCATGAAACCCAGACTTGTCTTTGGATTCTTCAGTATTCTACAGAAAAATAGCAAGGCACGACTTACTTCCCATGAAAGTTTTGCGTAATGAAAGTGAAGAACTTTGGAAACTATTATGTTCTGATTTACATCTCACACATGCAAAGTAAGTTATGGAGGCCCAGAAAGTGAAACATTTCTCATAAACTTATTTCTTTGTCTGTCTCAGTCTATAGTTCTATACCATCGCATCTACAGAGCTTTGCAACCATTTTGTAAAATGTTCACACACATGCATTAGTGTACACAAGGGGCCCACGAGGAGTTTAAAAAAGCAACCAGTTACTGTCAGCTAAGCCGCAGTGGTAATGTGGGCTATGAGATAAACACATATTGGAGAGGCTGGCAGGATTCTTCCTCCTTCAAACACAATCAAGACCACTATATAATCCAACCACATGCAATCATGGTCAGATTGTGATACACGACTCTGCCACTCAGTGCTCTATAAGGTGTTGTAAAGTTGCTCCACGCTGGTTCATTTAAGGGGACTGGAGGGTAAACTGACAGAGGAGAAACCACTCTATATTTCACGCAACTGACAGCAAACAGTGTGACAAAAAATGGTGTGCTTTGGCAGTACAGAGCCATTCCGTATAAGGTTACCTTCATTGTACCTCTGTTTGCAACTTTGTTAGGCTGTGATCACAATGTATAGAAACTATGCAGCAAAATGAAAAGGAGCAAATGGAAATTATGCTCCAGGCAAAATCTTGATTCAGTTTAAAAAAATCTGAATAACTTGTAAAGGTTCAAAATTTCCTCTCTAAAGCTGGAAATGGCAGCTGAGAAAACAACCTGATCCCAAGGTTCATTAGAAAGAAAAAAACTACTAAAGAAAAAACTTGGAAATATTTTTCAAACCAAGTGCAACAAAAAACATGAACATCTGCACACTCATCAAATGCTCCAGACCAGCAAGTAAAAGGCCAAAAGGGTGAAGTCGTTTAGTCAGCTGTGATTATTGTTAATAATCTGCATGGCTTCAGTGTTCAGACCAGGACTTTACTGCTCCCTTATCACGCTCTAGCATCTCCTTCTGTCTTGACTACTTCAATTAGGCCACAGCTAGCTCAGATTGTCTGTTGGCACCATTTACCAGGTGGTAGCGTTGGATGCATTTTTATACTTGTACAAAGAAAATGGAACAACTGTTCCATGTGAGATAGATGACAAGAATAAAGTCAGAAGAGAAGTAGAATCAGCAAGGTGAAAAAACTAGCCAAAGTTAAAGAGCATTATCTAAAAAGGCACTACATTCAGTTAGCTTTAGTATGTGTGTGTTAGAGATGCATTGATCCAGTTTTTCCAATCCAATCCGATATGATACCTGGGCTGAGTTATCAGCGGATACCCAATATGATCTAATGCTACTGTTACCTTGTCATATGAGTGAAGGCATCAGGCTCAACATAAACATTTACCCTTGTTTTAAAAAGCAACAATTTAATGATCTATTAACAAATAAAGTGTACATTAACAGCAAAAACAAATAAATAACACTTCTGTTCTCTGTGCGATGATGTAACCGGCGATGCAAACATAGAACTGAAGTGACTAGATGGCTGTAACTGTACTGCTGTGTATCTTATTAACAAAAGATAAATGACTGGATGGGAATGCTGATCAGCTTCATTCATCTGATATCCAATCCAGCTAATTAGTTGATATCAGAGCTGATATCTGAACCGGTATCGGATCAGTGCATCTCTAGTGCGTGTGTGAGTCTGTGTGTTATCAAGTTACTTATCATTTAAAAACATGTTAACTGAAAAATCACCCACCAAAAGTATTACACGCACTACACAAATTCATTTGAATTCCAGGGGGAAGATAAAGAAGTTGTTGATATGTGGCTAAACCTTAATGTCACACGTCAACATCATCACAAAGCACAACAGAGGTTAGATCTCGGAATCACTAGAACAATTATGTAAACCAACACATTTCTATAGGTTACCAGTACATATTCTGAGACTGGGTAGAATTATGGGTCATTTTCAGTGTTTATCATATATTTTCACAATTGTAGAAAGAAAGTAAAAGTCCAGACAATTCAACAATGTATTTCAGTTACATGCCAATGCATCAAGAGGAGATTAGCACATTAAAGAGCACATATTGCATGCTAACTGAGTTTAAAATCTGCCCTACTGAAATACTCCACTCAACTCAACTTGGTGGTCCAGCAGTGGAAACCAGAGTGAAGAAGGTTTACAACTTTGTGGAGGATTACAGCAGAAAACAGCTGGTAGAGTCTGAATGTATGAGCACTAAAAACAACCTGTAATGCAGAGCTCAGTCCTCGGGATAGTAATTACTGTCACCACTGTAATGGATAAAAACATCTTCCCCGGGTAAAACATGTGGAATTTAGTATTTAGTACTCTGGGCTATTAAAGAAGCTGTAACTGGCGAGATCGTTGCAGCTGCGTGTAAACAGCTGCAAAGCGGCAAAGAGTAAGCTCTTCCAAGTCAGCGTCACCTATAAATGAATTAGATTAATTCAACTATGCATGCACATTTTTTTGACAATGCTGATTTTCCATGCAATCACAGAAGTGATGGACAAAATTTCACAACCACACGTGACCAAACATGTGGATGCTGCAAAGCATCCACCAGCTGGAGCCTGCCCAAATTTCCACAGAAGAGACACAAGTTGTAAACAACTACCTGAGACTTCAAGTAGAAAATCTTTCTCACAAACACACACTGACTCACGTGCAGACGTGTATCCCTGCAGACAGTCGCTGAAAACAGACAGCCATCCCTTTTCCTCTTTCCATCCCCGTGTTCTCCAGGACAGACCCCCACTCCGCCCCTCCTACAACATCTGCTGCGCACAACAAGCTCCTTTTTCTAATATTTTTAGCCTTCTGGCAGAAAAAGGAATCAAGAGTCAAAGACATGCTTTCTAAGCAGACCCCCCCCTCTCTCCGCGCTGCCCCTCTGCCAGCCGACACAGAACAGTAGCTGGATTCAACAAGGGTGTGGTTGGACATACACAAGAGATTCACACACAGTCATACAAATGTAAAAACAAATACACAAACCATTTGAGGACACACACTCACAGATTGCTGGAAACTCTTGGCCCTACGTCTAAAAATAGTCCTGATATTTCGACAGTGATGGGCATTGTGTGTGAGCCGACTCCAGGACTGATAACTGGGAGCTCAGCTTCAGCTGCAGATGGTCAGAGGCCACAGACTGTAAAAGCAGTGGAGGGTTTCCCCTCAGGCGTCTCAGAGACTCTGATTGTAACAATATAGTGGGATCTGTCTTTAGATCTTTGGATCATTAGTTTCAGACTAAGCAAAGCCACTTTGGTTTTTATGACTAACAGAAGGGGCAGGTGTTTCACAGTCTATTATGTGAAGCATCAATGGAAATGTGGGGGTTTTAACTTACATTTATGAAGAGCTTCAAATAGGGAGGTTTAAATTCTTAATTGATGATTTATTGCCCTACAAATAATTGCACTTAATTTCTTTGTCTGTGAAGGATGCCAGCATCATAGAAAACAGAACAACAAAATACAGTATTGTGGAAAAAAAAAAAAATGGTAACAACTCACAGTGGCAAACTGTTATTAATAGTCGGGCTGCCACGATGAGTTGAAAGTAGTTGGCGAGTCGGCGACTAATAATAATAATCGACCGATCATTTATTGTTAAAAGCTTTGTTTTTCCTCTCAAAATTGCCACTGTACCTGCCGCTGTCTTGTCTACCTTTCTGTCTGGTCAGCTTTTCTTGAATTGTATACTGACATAAATAAACACACACACACTACCAGTCAAAAGTTTGGACACATTTTTCCATTAGATTCAATGAGAAAGTATCCAAACTTTTGACTGGTACTGTAAATATGCTACAGTTTCCGCATGGATGTGATTTCTGTATGGAACTGCAAAAATAATCACACTACAAAACTTTTGGCCCCATTACACATGATTTCCAGTTGTACGTAGTCCGCATTAATTGGCTGTTTACAAGCAGTCGACATGACAAGTTGGCACGGAAATTTGTGAAATCAATTCTGACTTGAATCCAGCCTCTTCTATGAGCTCTTTCCAGCGAGTAAAAGGTAGTCCGTGTTTACCCTTGTATCATCTCTTGTAGGTAGCGCTGTTCTGATCCCAATACCAGTATCGGAAATGTCTCTGATACTGCAGAAAATTATGGTATTGCATCGGCGAGAACTGGAGTCCATGCTGATCCGATACCACATAATTTATTAAAATGGGAATCTATTTACTGATTATCTTCATTAGTTGTGATACAGTTCGTCTTAAAACAGTTGCGCTCTGCAGCCTGCTGTTTTAGAGGGGCAAAGAAGACCTGATAACCTGACACCTGTTAGATAAGGAGCTAATAGTAATTATGATGGTGGTGTGGCAGTATTTCACACTAGATTCTTCTACCAGCAAGACTGCATTTAAAAATAAGTGACTTCAATTTGCTGCATTCATTCATGTTTTTTAAAGAGTTAAACCTGAGCCAGGCCTTACCATCATATCAGTCATGCAGGTGGAATATGAGTTTTGTTTTTTTATAACAAAGTGGAATCAGTACTAGGTATCAGCAGATACCCACACCACAAGCACCAGAATTGGTATCGGGAGGGAAAAGAATGGTAGCGAAACATCTCCACTTCTTGCTTTGTCACTTTTTATCTTTGTCCCTTCCTCTGTTAGTGTCTTCTCAGGTTTGTTTGCTGACTCAACTACAGTCCACATTCAAAACAGACAGTGTTGATATCCAGTTGCTGGCATTTGACAAGGAGCTATAAAGTTATATTTTTCTGTAAAGTGATGTGCCAGGATAAAAAGAAGTTGTGAATGGAGTTTCTCAGCCTTGGGACGGTGCTGGGCAACAGCGGCTCCAGGAATGTACATGATAAATGTCAGTGTGCCATCAAAATGAGTCAGAAACAAGAGTTTTTAAGTTGGAAAGTTATGTAATGCTACTTTAAATAGCAGTACTTCAAAACAAATTTGGGGGGAATTTTCAGTCCGAGTCCACGAGAATGGTGCATTTAATCACATTATGGCAACCTCAGCTGCCACTGCTGCTGAACATTTAATAATGAACAATTTCACCCACTCTGTTTTGATCTTAATTTACGTTCACCATTTTGGATTAAACTTTTAGGGAGTCAGAGGCTAGAGAGGGACAGTTTCAGACACATTTGCTGCATCTTTGCCAGCCAAACATTCAAAGAAACGAGTTCATTGTTATATTGCATTCATACCAATAAATGGTCCTAAATATGCTATAAAGTAAGCATTATTTTGACTTCTTTCCACAAGGTGCCTCATTTCTATAAAATAAAAAATGGGCATAATCTGTTTTCTCTGTACACTTGAGTGGACTCAAAGCTGAGTTCTTCATACTACAGCAAAATCAGTCCCTCCAGTATATTGATAAGCTTGTTGCTAACAGAATGTTCAACCCAACCATGGATCGTAGCATTCATGTGGATTCCTCATTCAACCACATTGTCATAGGACACCGTAAGATGTGGCATAGGAAGGTAGACCTGCCTTTATGGAATTATGCTGGCTTACACAATATTGATGTTTTAATGTCATAAATGACTGGAGTATTTTTATTGACCTAATTTGATAATTACTTCACTTTCACATACATCAGTAAAAAACAACAAATTGTTATTTTTTGCTCAGTTATATTCGCCGACAACCATCGGCGCACACGCTTTTGTGCTCTGGAGGCGTGGTTTCGGGTGTGGGGGTGTATTTTTTAAAATGTAGCTTGCTCGAACCGCTTTTCCAGGATCCCCTACCCTGCCTTTAACAGCTGACTAAACTCAGATGCATCACTAAATGTAAAGCAGGTTTTCACCTTGACAAAGAATGTCAGTCTGTACCAGCATGGGGGAAAACAGTTTGAAGATCCTCAGTGCCAACAGAAATACACCACTGTTGCTAAGCGGCGATTTTTACTGTCCATCAGAGCAGAACAACAACAGCCCAAAGTTGTTCATTTTGTACCAGCTGCCAGTTTGCTTGTTTAATGTACATCAACACACCCACTTATTCACTTTGAAACTTTTGTGTACTTAAAATCCCACCCTCCATTGAGAGTATCCCCCTATTCCTGCATCATTTGTTGGAATCAAGGCCAACGTGTGTGTTAATAAGTGTGTGTCAGTTGATGTGTGTGTGTGCTTTCATGCATCCAAAGGGTGGGACAGGCAGTGCAGGGAACAGAGACTGCCTGTTCCTGAGGTGAGGTCAGCATGCTGCCATGATACACTTCCGTTCTCTAGTAAGACTCCTGCTGCAAACACACACACACATACATACAGAAAGGTCTTATTCATATTAACTAGCAAAAGCAGCATCTGTTATGCTTAAAAGTGCCACTCATGTACCATGATGGGGCCTCAATAAGTCCATGACATCATCCAGAGGAGACATTCAGTGATAGTTAGGTATGATATTGTAGTTAGAGCCAGATCTGACCTGGTTTGATACATTTAAACCCGTTGTACTGTTTGTTCAATTAAGCGAGATGATTTCCATCCATGCTGTTTTAGAGCAGCAGGTGGGAGTGAATAGCTGCTACTGTGGGTTTGCACCTAGTGGAACTGCATCTGGCACAAGGGAATGTGAACCAGCCTCTGTTTTAGCCTCTCAGTGAACAGAGGGTGTCCCAAGCAAACACAACCATCATGTGCCATCAAACCTCTCAGCTACACCCAGCAATTACAAATATAGAATACCTAGTGTACACTGAGCACAGCCATAGTATTGTATTGCTGGCCACTGAGCATCTCCATCATGAGTTAAACTTTTTCATCGCAAGCTTCTTTCTAATCTGATCAAAACACAGGCTGACATCCACTCATCTGTACCGAATGAGGAGAAAAATGGCCACACTGATATTAGTGAAGGAAAGATTTGAGAGGTTTAACAATGTTATCTTGCTGTTAATCTGGCCTGCTTTCTTCAAAACAGGACAGAAGCCGACACTAATTGACTGATGTTTGACGTAAGCAATCTACCACTAATCATCGGTCCACATGCATTCAGTAATGTAGAAAAAGAAAGTATATCCTCTTTCAATTCTGAGGTTTCACATCAAATAATCTGGCCCTTGCAGAGTCTTAGAAATTTGTGTAAATACAACCTGCAAAAATGAACAATATGATAAACTAAACTAACTTCACCGTGGTTTTGTTTATTGAGCAAATACTGAGCCAAAAATAAAGAAGAAATGTGTAAAACACAAAGTTCATTCCATTATTTAGTAGCTTACATACTTGTTTTCTATATGATGTTTTCAGTTTCTAACACCACTGTGGTGGAATTTTGGTTGACTCCTCTTTATACAGTAATATCACCCCAGTTCACTGAGGTTTGCAGACATTTTTTCATGCTTATGTCTCTTCAGGTACAAACACAACAATTCAGGTTGAGGTCTGGACTTTGACTGGTTCATTGCAGCACCTTCATGTTCTTTAGTTATCCCATTACACGTTTGTCACAATGTTTGTGAGCTTTGTCCTAGACTACCTGAATTTGGCCAAACTTTGGCTGTGAGACAGCTGGCCTCACATTGGACGTGGAAATACTTTGGTACATAAAGAATTTATGCTCCAATCAATGACTGGAAATTAGTCCAGGTTCTGTGGCTGCAAATCAAGCTCACATCAGCCCTCCTCCTCCGTGTTTGATAGTTGATATGAGGTGATTGTGATAAGATGCTATATTTACTTTTCACCTAACACAGACAGTACAGTCCAAACATCTTCACTTTGATCTCGTCAGTCCAGAGAACATTGTTCAAGAAGTTTTGTGGTTTGTTTAGATGCAGCCTTGCAACCCTAAACTACGCTGTCATGTTCTATTTAGATAGATGAACCTCTTTCTTGATAACCCTTCCAAACAAGCTGTACTCATTGACTCTTTTTCTAGTCATACTGTCATGAACTTTACATTTAACAAGCCAACTAAGGCCTGTGGAGCCTAAGATGTAGCTCTTAGGTTACTTTGCTGTTTCTCTGAGCAGGGTCTGACTTCAGGATAAACTTGCCAAGACATCCACTCCTGGGAAAATTGTCATCTATCTTTGTAAATAATCTTTCTCACTGTGGAATGACAGGCTCCAAAGTATTTTAAATGGACATAATCCTGCTTCTAAGAAATCTTTGCTGTTGTCTGTTAACAAACATCTGGATGCTCCAGACTGAGGTCATATTTGTCTTATTTTAAAACCTGATAAAGTCCAGAAGAATTGTGATGCATTTATATCTGAATCAGAATTAAAGGAAGACATCTCTTTTTTCCACATGGCTCACAGTTCACAGCATCTTTTATCAACTTGCTCCTGAGAAAACCGCACTCATGTGAATGCACAGGTTGTCATCAAATCATACTCAAACAGGGCCTGCCTTTTTAACAAGACACAATTACTTTATCTCAACTATGCCCACATGTTGTATATTATATTAAAGACAAATTACAGACTTTGCTCCTCCATCAAATTATGAAATGGCAATTTTACAAGTCATGAGTGAAGAGAGAGGAGGGAAAGGAAAGTCGGACAGCTGATCCAAGTAGCCTTTCCAGCTGTTGTCCTTGGCCAGATTATGTTGACACAACTGGGAATACACAGGCAGCGCTCATGGAAAACAAATTTTAAAGTTATCCCCAACTTATTTCGCTGATTCACGCTTAACAAATACATTTCCAAATGCGTCAAACTGACGCGCTTTTATAACTTTTTCAAATAAAAGTGGTTTGAAGCCATTTATGTTCTGACGAAGTGAAAAAAAAAGTACATCTCACTTCGTGGGGCATTTAATCCATTTAAAACTGTTGCACGCGCACACGCGCTCGTGAGAAACGACAATAACTTACTGGAGGGGCTGCGGGGGCTGAAGAACGCATCATATGACCCCCCATTCAGAACATTTCATGTCAGTTAAATGAAGTGCGACACATCCAGAAACTTCCCACAGAGCGGCACGAAGTCACAAAGTTTTCCCATGAACGCAAAAATAAGCAGGTACGCTCACATATTAAAGAGCTTACTGAACAACATATACAGAATTTCCTCTTTTGGGAACCGCCCTTAAGAAAATCCAAGGTATTAAGTAAGATTTAAATGAAATTTCTTCCAACATAACCAACCTACACACGCAACCTCATTCTAAAACTCTGAAAATGCGCGAAACAAGCGCAGAAAAACTCAGCATCTCACGTTCATATAAAATGCTTAAAATAACGAATACTAAATATCTCAGTTATCAACAGGCAAGTCAGTCTGCTGAAGACAAACCCTGCAAACTTTATCCCCTTAAGTCCCCGACTCTCTGGTCTCACCTTGTTCATCTTCCCGCTGCTCATGTTCCTGCTTCACGCGCTGCCACTCATTCCCAGGAAGGCCATCACTAACATGCCTGCTGCTGTCCGTGTGAGGTAACTTGTTTTCTTTACTCCGGTCCACCCGAAGCTCCGAAGCTGCGAGGTGGAGCCACATTCAGCTAAAAGCATGTGTGGAGTACTGTTACTGGAACCTCGCCCCCTGATTGGTCAGTTTCCGGAGGGGAGCGTGAAGATACTCACTCCAGATTGGCTGAAGTCATCATTATTATTTTCCCATGGAAATCGAGGCCGTGACAGAGGTTGTCAATACATCTTAAATTATCGTTGTTTTGGTTTCTTTTGCTTTCTCATGTTTCTGGAGGCTTCCAGTCTTTGAATCCACCAATCAAACCACATGTAATGGTCTATGAAAGTCTTTGCTTTGACTAATAAATTATTTTGGGGTAGGCCAACTTTTCATTTTATTCAAGTCAAAATCTTGACTTTTAAGCATTTTGTGCCTAGATGTGGTAAACCATAGCCAACATATCATAACCCATAACTACAGGATTGTTATAACCACTGGATTAATAAGTTGGAAAGTGCACACAAACACAGTAAGGCGTTTTGATTATAGCCCCCATGTGCATGATGTAGACATGGACTTCTTTTCCTCCTCTGCTTATACACCCCCATTAAGGCACGTCTCAGACATGTTTATGTTAACAAGTAGCTTGTGAATGAGGATAAACCTGCTGTAGGCTGTGTTGAAAAACCCACCGAACATGCTCTAAATATGTGTTTTTTAAGATGAGTGTTATCATTAATGAGCAGACTATTCCAATGCATGTTGATAAATTACTGTACTTTTCCATCTATTATTCCTGTTAAGAGCTAGAAGTGACTGGGCCATCATAGTTTGCAGCTCATTACCTCTTGATTGTATGGACAAAAATTGACAACAGACCAGCCTTCCATCAGTTTCTTTTCATTTATGTTTCTCAACAACATAAGCAAAGCGCGGTGTAGGTCCTATGTTTTGTGCCACACTTCATTTCATTAAGGCACGTCTCAGACATGCCTAAATGAAAACATTTTCAATATTTACATGAAATAGCCACAGCAGTTTAAACTGCCATAAAGACTACTACACTACACTGGTTTGTCCCTTGAGTTAGGAGCCTTTTTTATACTTGAAAGATTTATTGATCAATATAAAGTAGCTTAACAAAAAAAGAAGAAAAAAAATCAAATCAAATACAAAGATTAGACTGAAAATGAGTGAACAAAAAGCCTCAGACAGCCTTGAAAGCTCCAGCTCAAGACTTCTTCAAAATATTGAAAGAGAGCCTAGCTTTCTGGAAACAAAGCAAGAAAAAAAAGAGCTGTTGCAAGCCTTTGTTTCAACAATGCTGTAAATATGTGGTTTCACCTCTTATGCAATAATAATGACCACACAAAAGTTCTGTTCACATGGTCCTGGTACTTTCTGCACTTGCATGTCCTCAGTGTTGCCCCGACATACAAAAAACACCAGAGATGTCAGTGCCCCTCAGTAACCAGTATGTTAGTAGCACCATCTAGTGGTGAAATAGAAGAAGTGCAGCAAGTGAAGCCGACCTCTAGGACAAGCTTTCCTTTTCCCCCGTGCATGCAGAAAAATGCTAATCTGAAGTTATAGACAATGTAAAAAAAAAAAAAAAAAAAAAAAAAGATGAAGTATTTAAATCTCACATTTGAAGGCAAAGTTTGTCTGATTTCATCACGTTTGGTATAATCAAAACAAGAAAACAACTAACATTCCATAT
This sequence comes from Atherinomorus stipes, assembly GCA_023101725.1. Taxonomy (NCBI): domain Eukaryota; kingdom Metazoa; phylum Chordata; class Actinopteri; order Atheriniformes; family Atherinidae; genus Atherinomorus; species Atherinomorus stipes. The sequence continues at coordinate 369,322 of JALJCO010009308.1, read as the reverse complement.
ACCTTTATGGTTGCAATTGCATCTTCTCCATATATGCATACACATGCATTCCTTTTGAGTAGCCTGTCTTAAATTGTTAGCCCATAATATTCTTCAGTCTGAGACTTTTAAAGCTCTCATTATTGTTTCTGTATGTTGCCTCAATCTCTTAGTCACTTCCATATGTGTTGGATTGATGTGCAGGTATGAAGGCTGCACATTATATTAGTGCAGAATGTGACAGTGAGTTATGACATTTGCAGTTACCCCTAATCCCCCACCCCTCGCATATATCTAACATAAAGCATGTGCAGTAATGGAGTCCATTCCTTTTACTCATATTCCAGGAATTTCCTGCCCGTGATAGAGAAAAAAAGGAGGGCTGTTAGACGGAGGGGGTCTGGGGGAATTTAATTGTTTGAGTGGCTTTTTATTTCTCTCTCTGTTTCAGATTCTAAAATGAATAAGTAGGAGCTTAAAAAAGGAGAGATGGATGAAGACATGTGGAGCAAAACAATGGGGTGAAAAAGGTAGACTAACACACTGAGGGGACCATGAGAGGCAGGAAGCCAGTGCTTGGGATTGGAATGAGGGGTTGAGTTAGTGGGGAAGGTGGGGGAGGGTCATGTCAGAGGAAAGGTGGGGATAAGGATTTAGTTGCTGTGGATGAAACAGAGTAATAACTTCAGGATTCCACTTAATGTGGAATGAATGTTGAATAAAAACGCCTTTGCACAGTAAACAACCATAAGTGGCGCCGTAATGCAAGGTGCTTCATGTGGCCGGGGGTACTACAGGGGATGCCAGGTGTGCTTCGTCCAGTTGATCCAGAAGACAAAAGTCACAGGAAGTGAAAGGACTTGGTCCATGCTTGGAGGTAAATGAGAAAGAGGTGGACAGAGTGGGAACTCGGGCCAAGAGGAAATGAGGGGAGGAAGAGGCTGGAAAAGGGGGCCGTGCAGCTTGATGACGGATTGTGTAAGACAGCACTAAGCCAAAGGCTGATAAGGTGCAGCTGTTGAAGGGGTGAAAAAGCGTGAAAACAGTGGGAAGAGTGGGAAGAGTGGGTGGGATACGGAGGGCATAAATGAGCACTTTACTGTTCCGATGAGTTCAATAAAAATCAAAAATCAAAAATACCCCTCCCAAGCTTAACATTTTTGTGTGTGAGACAAGAAAATATTCCGTGCATAGTTTGCTGGGAGGTGTTTCTTTTCAGGGCGGTGCTGGGATTTGTTGGGGACTTGCTGAGGGAGGAAATGGTTTGTATCTTTTTTTTTTCCCCCACTCGATCAGCTTTCATCTGTTTGACCACTACACAAAACAACAAGCATTCCTCAAATACAGCTCAGAGTTTGGGACAGATCTTTGTTTTCAAGCCGCAGGAATCCAGTCTACGACAGCCACCCCCAGGCCCGGGCTTAAACAGGAATTTACCTTGTTTTTACAAACATGTAGGATTGTGAAGTCTGCATCTACACTGTTTCTATTCTCCTCCATTCTTTTGAGGGATATAGGAGATGGGAGGTGTCTATATTTAACCCTAACTGGTCACTGTTCCTTCCTGTGTTGGGTGGGTGTTTGTAGTGAATGCTTGTGGCTCAATGCCTCTGTGTTGCTTATTGCCAATCCAAACTTTTTCTAAGAGAGAAATTATAGAGAAGCTTGACAAATACATACAAAACCGCGGTCTTGGTGCCAGGTCTCTATATATTTCAATGGTCAAAAACACTCAAAAAGGAGTCAAACTAGTGTGATTGTGTTCACTTATTGTCTGTAGGAGCAAGTAAACATCTGGTTGAAAGAAAAGAAAAATCACTGTACTGTAAAGTTCAAACTGGGAACAAAGGGTGCCACACAATAGAAACACTACTAGAAAGGATGAATATCAGCACCAGTCCATGTCAATTTCATGTCACTCCTTCAATTAGATGTAAGAATTTACTGTAGGCTAAAGTGCTGAGGTGACACGTGGGCATCTCTTTAGACGAGTCAGAAATCATTCAGGAAGTATAAAGAGAGTAAGTCCATTCATGATGATCATACTTCATTGAGCATGTGGGGGAATTAAATGCAGGTTTTGACTGGGGGTGTGACAAAATGATACACTGAAATTTTGCAATATTTTATGCTGCAATATCATATCGATATAAAAAATGCGGTATCGATCTTTTTTTTCACTAACAAGATTTCATTGAGATTTCAACAAGATTTCATCGTTCTACTGTTTTACAAAATCTTGCAAGATCTTGTTGTTCTATCAGCAGCAGTTCAGCATGTAGAAAAGTGGCTGCTTTCCACTGATATCTATGAGCATCTGCAGGTTCAGGTTAAACTTTACACACAGTGGACAATGCAAGTTAATATGTGTGTCCGGGTTTTCATTAACCCCCTTGTTGATGGAGATTATAATGACTGACTGAAACGTTTATTTTTCATATGCACTAATATGCATTTTCATACTCTTTTACTACTTTGTTTTACTGTTTCACAAATTTCACATTAATTCTTTTACATTTATATTTTTCCAGCTCAGCTGTGGTAATACTGTTTTTTTTTAATTATTATTTGAACATACCATTATCAGTTGGGTTTTCCCAAAGTGGGACAGTTGTAAATGGTTTTATTATGAGATCCAAGTGGCAAAGAAACCTGTCCAAGTTTAATAAATGGGACATGGAGAAACGGAATTTCATTGATTTTGACTCTTTTTATTGTTTCAGTCATCCCGTGTATGTACATAGGTGCAACTTAGATATATTGCAGTGTCACAGTATCACAATATTGTATAATATCGAAACCCACGTATCGTAATACGTACAGTATTGTATCGTGAGGATTTTGCCAATACACACCCCTGGTTTTGATCATGCCTGTCAACATAATGAAGGATTTCATTCTCAGTGCCAAAACAATCTACTTAATAAACCAATCATAAAAGTAATTTTATGGCAAGGCTGTAACCGAAGGTGGCCATGTCATTGTTTCACTCCATGACTTTTCTGTTTAGAAATGTCCCACCTGATTACTGCAACACTCACCAGAACCAAGCCCAGAGCCTTTTTTTTTCCTTTGAATTTTTAAAGAAAACCATATGAACAACTGACTCCCTGCAAGGAGCTGTGTATATCCACAACCCATCTGTATGATGTTTATTGATGGGCAAGAAGGAAGGCTCAGAGGAATCCAGCAATTAGCTGTAAAATACTAAAACTCAGACTCATTCATCATTTCTTTCTGAGGCGAATGTTTCGCCACAGCCCTGCAAACACAAATATGCACACAATGTGAGGAATCTATTTATGTATGATGCCAATCCACTCTTTCTCATGTAACCAACATAAAATCAGTTTTATGTTTTCCCACAGAGAACAGAAAGGTTTATTCTTTTCTAGAGCGCTGGCATGAGTCTTATGAGGAATGCATAGATATGCTTCATGCCAGAATAAACCGGTATAAAAGACCTAATCATGTTGTCCGGTTCTCAGTTCTGAGCTGCAGTAACCCTAAAACACTCCCACATGTCTATGAAAAGCACCAAGCAATAAAAACCATGTTCATTAAGAAAAAAAAAGAGACCATATATAGATAAGACAACATCTACTCCTCCAGGATAATTGGGATCCAACTTGTTCCCACACCCTTGTAGTCGGGGTCGGTCACTGCAGCATGACGTAGTCCAGAAATCTTCACATTCCCACGCTGCTCAGCATGTGATGCAGAGCCACAGGGACCCAGCATGCAGTGCACACACACACACACACATTTTAAGAACATACCCAAATGGATTTCTACATGCACACACAAGAATGCACACAAAGTGTTTGTACACACACGGAAAAAAAAAAAAGTCGCAAGTGCTTCAACATGATGTAAACTGCTGGTCAGAGGTCGAGGTTCTCGATGTTCTGCTGATGACACTAAGATCGCTCCGTCCAACCAGCCAAACCAGCTCTGTTTACATGGCGGTAACTCCCCAGCAGCACTGAGGCCATCACAACAGTCTCTATTGTAGCTGCACAGATGTGGCCTCAGCTTGGAGATGCCATGATGAACCACATCGTCTTTTAAAAGGAGGCCAAAGAAAACACTCCTTTTATTTCCAGAATCCAATACAAACATTTAGTTTTCCTGTCCTCTAGTCTGCCCCCTTCTACATGCCACCATGACATCACATAAAAATGTTCTATCACACTGACTTTTTGCTTCTTGTTTCCCCTGAGTCATCGCTTATAAACAAAGGACAACATTATGTTGTGCAAGGCATCACACACAGATCTCACGAGGGGTTACATATCTAAAGTATATGTTTTCACTCTTGACTGCATGCTATCACGAGCAAAACATGCCACAAAAATATCATGTCTCGCATCTTCTCCTCTTTTAAATAGCGACCAGCTTCTGGAGAAAAAACTGAACTTGTAAATAAAACTAAAGAGCCACAATTCTTTAAATAATTAAATAAACATAAAATAGCAATTTACGAGTTGGAAATCATTAATGAGGCAGTACTAAGAGGTAAAAAGATGACCCATATTCCCCTTGCCAAAAGCACGATTATCCAATATCTATTGATAGCAACAACAACAACAGCATAAGAAAAACAGAATAAGAACATAAAAGTAGAGCTGGAGAAAAAATGGACTCTAAAGCTATCAGGTCCTATCCTTGTGGGATCAATCCTTCTCTTACATGTGTGGATATTTTAGTCTGGATCAAAGACCGTGGCATGTGATGCCCACAGTCTGGACCAGATGGCACAAGTCTGCATACAGTAAACATGCCTGCTGATATTTATCTACAGTTTCATCACATGCACACATGCAGACCACATGCACACTGACCTTCATCAGCCTCATCCTGCCACTCTCACTCCTCTCCAGACTCCTCTTCAGGGACGAGCTCCTGACCACCGGCACCGGTTGCACCTCTCCCTCCCCACACCAGTCCGAGCTCAGGACACAACCCATAAAGATGGATGGGGTCCTGGACTCTCTCTGTTCTCCGTCTGTCCTCCCTTCTCCTCCTCCTCTCTCCCTCTGCGTCTTCTTTACCTCCTTCTCCCTGTGTGCAGGCTCCAGCTCCGGGCTCCTGGGCAGCTGTTTTTGTCAGCTGGAGAGGAGGAGACGGAGGCCCTTCCCCTTTTCCTGGCTCTCGTTCAGCCCTGCTGCAGGGACATGGGGAACGACTCTGCCTTTCTCTGCTTCTTTTAAAACCCCTCAGTTTAAAAACACCTCTCTCTCCAACTCGGCCCTTCTCCAGTCACATGTGGACTCCCCATTTCTGTGCCTCCACCCCGCTGCCCCCTCTTTGTTTCCCACACTCAACTGCAAACTTTCTTCAGGGCACCTTCTTTACTTTCTCACTACATCCTATACTCTAGACGATACTCTATCATCTTTCCATCCTAAGAAACTTTCCTATGTTTCTTCCTTCTCCTTTTCTCTCCTTCTCTTGCTTTCCTTCAGTCGTCCCATCCCAAGAACATGTCTCTCCCTCCTCTCTTCTACCCCGACTGCCACGGTTGCCTCACTCTTACATATACAATTACCTCTCTGTTCTCACCCCCACCCATCTCTCCTCCTCAGCTCCCCTCTGTTTCCTGCTCCCAGATACAGGCAGTTACTCCTTAACCCGGGCAACACATTGTTGGTATTGTGTGGAAAACAACCAAGAAAGCCACGACAGCGACGTGCAGCTGTTAGGATGCTGCGCAAGCCAGTGATTCAGGGTGGACTGAGCGTTTGACAAACTGAGCATTCCCTTGTTTACAATGCAGTGGTCTCTATGTTACATTCTATGAAACAAAGTCCTTTTTCATTGCACACTCAACACCTGTATAATCAAGGGTTGGAGATGCTGCGTGAGGGAACAAGATGCATCCTTGTTTTTCAAGTGTGAAAATGTACCTTTTGCACACTGACTTTGCTTTTGTTTATCTCGTCGCCCCTGAGTGTTTTGGCTGCCATGCAGGAACTCACAAGGCTTGGAAGAGTGAGACTGTACCCCTTAAAAGGCAAATTCTTGATGCCCCTCCAAAAGCCCCCCCTCCTCGCTACTCTGTGTTGACTCTCCTCTTTCCCCCTTTTCTCGCTTTTTGTTTGTCTCTCTTGCCTTTTCTCTCTTCAGGCTATAATCATGAGTTCACGCCTACCAATCAATCCATTCTATCATCCCAACTCGGCATCATGTCTAGTCCTCCTTCCAGCTGACCCCAGCCCTTCTTTTGCTTTTCCTCAATCCCCTGTCTCTATAAGCATGTCTCCCAGGCGATGTTTCAGACATGATCTCAGGCTGCAGACAGTGTTTACAACAAGCCCCCCTCCTGGTTTTACATGCCATGAAATTAACTCCTTCTAATCAACTCGGGTCCTGCCAGCTCCGCTAGGTTTGCATGGTAGGAATGGGGGTAAAGACGCGATAGTTTGCAGATTGACCCATTATCTAAAGCTAATTCTGAAGCTAAGTGACAAATCTAAATTTTACCTGATAACAAAATATGCTAGTAAAAGAATCTGAGAGCACAATTAGATCACATCATCTCTAATAACCGTCTGACAAACACGTGCCTTTGCAGAATTCTTGGCACTTGTTTGGAGTCTTGGAAGAAATCACTTTCAGTCTGGATCAGTGATTAAGATTAGTAGCAGGTTTTTGGATAGGGTTTTGATAGGAAGGAAAGGAGGGAGTAAAAGGATAAAATCCCAGAGAAGAGTGGAGACGATCAACAAAGTCCTAATATGGAGAGAGGAAGAGTTGGTGTTGTAATCTAAGGAAACAAAAGGAGCACAGAAATAGACACAGTTGGGATGATGTCAGGGATGATGCGACCCAAAGGCTTCTTCCACATCGGAGTATTTGTTGGCTGAGGATCCTCAAGTTGATGTTATAGTGGCACTCTCTGTGAGTTGTAAAACAGAAGTGTGTACACATTAAAATCCCTTTATGCAAAGCCCCCCCCCCCCCCCCTTTGCTGTTTCTGAGAATCTTTTCTTGTGTGCCAGTCTCACCCCACAACTTCTTATGCATGTGCATGAGTGTTAGATGTACACAGCAACAAAAAATGTTTTAGGCCATAAGCCACAGGACTGCGAGCTGAGGAAAGTTGTAATGGCTTGTACGGGCATTTATTTCACTGATTAGACCAGAAAACTCTTTTGTTTTCCTGTTTGTTTTAGAGTTTTTCTGCCACCTAGTGGTAAGAAACAATCAATAGATGATTGAGATTAAATAATACTCTATTGAAAATTGCCATAGTAAGGCGAGAACAAACTATAAAATGATCTTGTTACCAGCAACTGTATGTGTATCAAAAGTGTAACTGATCTTTCTTTTCAAATGTACAACCAAATCGATGAACACCTCAGTGGCTGACAGTCTATCATGAGGAAGCTGTCATTCTGTTTTACTTTGAGCTGTTGTCACACAGCTTCTTTTTAGAATATTATATTATTTGCAAAGCAGAAAATAACTCAAGGAAATTTTAATATTATAGTAGTTCATACATGTACATTACCAGTCAAATGTTTGGACACATTTTCCCATTAAATCTGCCTGTTTGCATGTCTGCTTGCATGCTTGTTTATTCATAAGTTCATTAATAGGAGGGAAGATCTCAAATACACATTTTTTTTTTTTCACTTTTACCTCTGATGTTCATTCTCATCATACCAGGCACAGAGAAATAAATTTTGTCAGTCCGTTCTCAAGAACTTCAGGTCATCAAACTGACCTCAGCTTTAGGGGTCCTCAGCTCTGGAGTGAACTAAGTCTATCCTTAAGATCTATATGGTCTCAGGGTGTTTTTAAAAAGCAGCTGAAAGTTGCTGGCAGGAATGATCACCTGTACCTTTTTGTCTTGCAGTGAACTTGAAGAAGCTTCACTGTTGTTTCCTCATTGAGTACGCAGAATTATTATGGACAGTCAGCTCCAGAGTTATCCTCAGCATACTAGAACCAGCCTGCTAGATCAGTTTGTTCAGATTCTCTACGTCTCTAACTGATGCTGCGGCCACAACAGATGGCTGGTTGCACTTCCCCCAACTGACTTTTAGAGAATATGCAGCATTTTTATGCAGACATTCAATAATCTTAATTTCCTCAAAAAGTTGAGTCGGCTCCGTCTTTTCTTGTAGATGGTTTCTGTTTCAATCTTGTCTGTTGTTCATCTGAACATCAAGGTATTTTAGATCCACCACCCCCTCTCCCTGGATGTAGACAGAGCTATGTTTTCTCCTGTTCCCCCTGAAGTCAAAAATCATCTCTTTTGTTTGTGTTCAAGATGGGGTGATTATTTTTGCACCATTTCACAAACTGTATGACCAGTTCTCAGTTCTCAGCTTCTTGTCCATCACTGATACACATCACAGCTGCAGTGTAATCAGATTATTTCTATGACAGGACTCAGAGTTGTACTGGAACTGTGAGGTGTTCAGTGTGAAGAGAAGTGGTGAGAGTACAGTCCCTTGTGGTGCTCCAGTGCTGTTGACCATCTCAGACACACAACCTCAGTCTTACAAACTGTGGTCTGTTTGTTAAGCATCCATAGATCTGTATGTGAAGATATTCATACTATAAGCAAGGAGATGGCATCTTCATCTCCAAGACCATTATGTGTCCTGATAGGTAATCACTTTCTTATTGAGGTGAACCAATAACTCCTCTCTCTTCATTTAAACTGATTGATAAGACCATTACATAATTACGACCTTTAAAGTTTAAGTACATAATATATCGAAACTTCAAGGATCTAAAATGTACAATAATTTGTTAGGATATTATTCATTATGCTATAATGTTCCAATAGTTTTTGTTTAAAGATAATTATCTGAGTCTATATCAGGAAGCACCAGTGTTGTTGCAGAATGCTTGGCTTGAGAGGTTTTGAGAAAGGTAAAGTGGGGGTAATAGTCATTTGCTCAGATTCATACAGCCAATCTGGTGCCTTTAGATAACCCTGCTGGTAATAGGTTGGTTGTGCCATACGCTACGTTCATACAGTAAGACGCTAGCGTCTTAAATGCAAATTGAGGGCCAGAAGTAAAGTAGCCTGTAAAATCTGTGTGGAAAATGCCTCTGTTTTGTACAGTTTATGGATGCTACAATCGCGCTATCAGAGAAAGGGATACACGTTTTTTTGTGTACTGAAAACTATCGTTCACAAAGGTGAAAAATTTCGAAAATTGACAGAGCACTTTTTTTTTACTTCTGTTATCCCAAATTACTTTGTTAAGGAATTTGGGATAACAGAAGTAAAATAAATTAAGTTAAAAGATCTAAGCACATTAAAACACACACTGTTAGCATTAGCAATATTATGAACTAGGTGAATTATTTAAAATGGCATAACTCACTATTACCCAGGCAGAAACAAGGTGACAGCTATTCAAAGCTTATTTGGATCCTAAACAGTCGACCCTACAGACTGTCGGCTTCAAGGCAGCTGAAGGCTTTCATTCATCGGACAGACAGAAGTAAATCTATGAGCGTTGTTTTTTATTTTTTTTTATTTTGCGGACCTCGGGTGGATCTCTGCCCCACTAGCAGCCTCATTCTGGGCTTTGCAGCACATGATGGGTTGGTCTCCTGATGAAACAAATTATGGTTTTAAAAAAACAAACACTGTCCTTAGTTATGATGTGTGTGATAGTGGCCGAGCCTCACACATCATCTACTGCCCACAAACAGGTTAATGCCGAAACAGTGTCCGTATAGCCTAAGCGATATTGGAACGGAAGCTCAGCCTCATGGGGGACACAGCTGCATCCAAACCACGTTACCTTCTCTATTTTGGACACCAGCTCCCCCCTACAGTTGGAATTTTTAAGGTTGGATGTCCAGAAGCAAAGTTATGAGCGTTGCTATGTCAGTAAGGAGGTGGCTTGTGATGTAAATTGCCTCACGGCCGGTAAATCCACAAGTATTTTTTGGGCTGGACCAGCCCATTCAAAGCCTCAGTACTCGCTGTCATTAATTTTGCTGTGTTTTGAACCGGAGGAAAACACTTCCTGCCCTCTGTCTGCATTTCGCGCGTCGTCCGGGTCACGTGACTGAAACCCAGCTATTGTAGGTACATTGTTATGATAAAACCAAAACCTTACACAAACAAAGATTTTCAAAAGAAATGAGGTTAACAGTAAAAAGTCAAAGTTGTGAGATCAAACTTGGCATGGAAAACATTTCACGTGATGCCTTTCAAGGAACTTTGCCCCCCTAAACATAAGATGAGCACATGCTCTTGATGAAGAGAGGCCAAAACAGCTTCATTATCACTGGAGAAGAAAAGTCAGTTAAAAAAAATGAAGGAAGAAGGTTCTAAAAGTTAACAGAGAAAACTTGTCAGAGACTGACGTCAAATTTAATGGGACGCACACAATGAAAACAAAAGCCGGAAACAGACAGTCTGAAAGGTGACATGCTTAGTCATCATGAAATAAACGAGAGGAAACTGACATAAAAGTCAAGCTGGACTGAAAATATGTCACATCCTAATCTTTTGGATGATTCTGCAGACAGAAACTCAGGCCTGTTCTCATTCTCTTGCTTCAGTGAGCTGAAAGAACGCAAGAAGCCACATAAAACGTGACCTACAGTAAAAACTTAAAGGTCTCACACATTACAGCAAGTTACAGTGACATGGCAGCTAGTAAAGCTTTAAACATAAACAGGTACCAACAGGTAATGGAAAAAAAAACATGTCCAAACTTTTGACTGGTAGTCTAAACCTTCAATGATTAGTAATCCATTAAAGCTTTATCTAAAGTACTACTCAATTTAGTTTCTGTGATATACAGTTTCCTTTTTTCTAAAATAAACAAACTAAAATTTGAATGTATTTTAATATGAGTGAGTGTATAGACACACCTTTTTTCTTTTGATATATTAGTATAAAAATAGAAAAAGGTGGAACAGTTTATTGAAATGTGTACAAACATAAATGAAAAAAATGGGGCAAACCCAGAATTTTTACAATCATAACAAGCTGGAAAGTCAATATCTGCTGCTTCATCACAGCCTGAACCCGACAAGGTTTAGCATAATTTCTCTAACTAATCTTTATAGCTCTCCAGGCTACCTCAAAGACATTTCAAAGCTCTTTCTTACAGTAGATGTTGGCTGCCTTTTGTTTCATTATGTATGATTCCACATTTCTTCTACAATGTTGAGATTAGTTTCAGGGGAGGAATCATCACTCTATTAGATCTGTTGCCACTGACTTTCAAGCCAGTTCTAGTCATTTGGTATATCATAACCTTTTGTCCAATCATTACGGTAACACTTCGATGCCCAATGTATTGTATCTGATACACGTAATTTTTCAGACCAACAGCAGATAAAATCTTTGCCTAAAACCTGTTTTATTCAAGCTGACCATTGTTGTTTGTCTACTGCCCCCTAGTGGGTACCTTTTGCACTACTGTGTGCGACTCATTTCAAAATAATAATCTAATTAATGAGGCTTTGTAACTAATTAATCACATAAATATAGTTGCCCCCAAAAGCAACATTTTTTCCCCCCAAATTTAAATAGATTTTAGTGGATGGCTGAATCAAATAATAGACAGAGACATTTATATTGTGAACTCATGTCTGGACAACTGCATTTAATTGCATTTCACTTAAAAAAACAACAACAAACATATAAAAAAGAAATATAAAATATAAATGTGTTCATTTGTTGTGGATGACAAAGATATAACAAGTTATCCCCCTGCTTTAAAATTTGTTTAAAAATAAAAATGCAACCTTACGTTAAATTAGGAATAAAGTTATTTTTTTAAACCGTTGCGGTTGATGTCTTCATGGTCATTTGGAAAATTCATGCCCTGGGACAGATTTGGACCCCCTGGGGTACCGTATGTTTGACACCCCTGCAGTAGAGTAATAGCGTGTCATCTGAGAGTGTTTTACACAGATCACCAGCAACACCATGAGGCCTCTCATAAACTGGTTATCCAGGGGGAAATAGATGGCCCATTGTATACATCCCACACAGTAAAAAAAACAAACAAAAAAAGACCTGTTCACCTAATAAACCTTTTTCACCTTCAGCGTTAATGTCATCTCTCAGATGTTTAAATATACACTTCACTAGTTTTTCTTCTTCAATTGAACCTTAGAGCCATTTTAGGAGGGCATGTCTGATTTGGAAAATCACCCACAATACATCTGAACAACGGAGCATTCACTTTCCAGCTCTTCAGAGCTTTAAACTACATATTTCATCCATGAGATAGAGTATATCATATATAAAAAGTTGGATGAAACACTGAAGAGATTCATCATAGTCTTCCAAACTCCAAATTCTAACTTCAAAGAACATCTGGAACAACGCAGCAAAAAGTCCCTGGCCTCGTCGACTATCCCAATTCCTCAGGGATGTAAATTATAATTCTGCATGACACAACAGTCTAAATCAATACACATGACTGATGATTAACTTTTCTCTTGGAAAACAGAGACAATGACATTTCTGTCTTTGTAAATGGAGGTCTGATAGAAATCACATGGGATCTTGCAGACTTCAAGTCTCCAGGGGTCCCACCTTAAAGTTTGGGGAATCTTGAAGGAACCATACTTATAGAAAACAGAAATTATTGGCAATAGTGTTTGCTGGCATTCTGAAGCTCCAAGACATTTTGAATATCCTGGTATGATGGAAAAGCCACAGTTGATGGTGGTTTTAAAATTTTTAGATGAATAACATTTAAAAGGCTTGCACAAGAAAACTGTAATATGTGGTCAACCCTTTTCCTCAGAGGATGGGTAGTTCATGAATTCCTCACATTCATTCTGTTTAACCTGGGCTGCTTTAAAAAGTTTCATACTGAGCTGATTAAGATAAATTTGAAAGATCCCCCAGGCTGTCAAATAGCATGAGAAGGTGATCAGTTTAGGCAGAAATGATAATAATGATGAACTTATTTTAATACTTTATTTAACTTTTCTTAAATTTCCTTTGAAGAGCGATTCAAAGATTAAAGGTTTATGAAAATTTTTATGAAGTTTGTGTCCTTTGAAAATAAACGAGTTTGTCTGCTGCGCCCTCATGTGGGTAAACGTAGACCTTGTTTTGATGGCTGTAAAAAGCTGGCTCCTCTTATTTCACTCAGTTTAGATGTTTCATGTTTTCAGCTGACACAGGTTTTCAGCATTTTTATTGTTTTTTTTTCTGCGTAAGTGAGCCATGAAAGTGTTGTTTTAAAGTAATCTTTTAATATGCTGTTGTTCTGAGTAAGACATGGGGGGCATGTATGAGTAGTTTGTAAAGTGAGATATTCCATAATATTCCATAAATAATTCCTTCTCCTTCTTGCTGGTGATGTGATGGTGTAGTAAATTGGCACACTTGAAGCCCGTTAGTACAAGTTGGGTTTTGTTTAAACACCACATCCCTCCAGAGTATTGATATTAGGACTGGAGTATTGGTGAGTTTTGTATCATCAGGGGAATCACAGAACTAGTACAATGGGTAATGAATAATATGATAAAAAAAACAAACCACATATGAGTTTTAGTTAGTTACCGGTGCACCCCAGGGACAAAGAGGAACAGAACAAAAAATGCAAGATAATATGCAAAATATGATGTAAATCATGCAATAAAACATATGTGGAAGTAACAGACAGACCATTTAACATAAGAAAAAAACAAAACAAAACAAGAAAAATGCAAAAAGGAGACAGCATGTTTGCTCAGAAGAACTCAAAAAGAAAGAGGACAATTAATATCAGCCATATCAGATAATTAGAAAGAAGCAACCAGATCATGGACTGGGACAATGCACTCATCGGAGCAGAGACAAATAACCACAAAAAATGGATAAAGGAGGCAATAAAAATGAAAACAGGTTGAGGACACCATCAACAGTGCTCCGGGGACTCTCCTCCATGGACAGAGGAGGGCGAGGCAAGCCTGGTGGGTGTGTCAGCTCCATCTGAGGATGAATAACAGCTGATAAAAGAGACACAGCAGTCAGATGACGCTTCTGAGGAAGAGTGCTGGCAGATCGGCTTATGAGAGAGAAGACAGAATTGACCAAAAAGACTTTGGCATGTCATAGAAAACTATAGCAGTGATCATGGTTGGCCTGTAGAAAACTATCTTGTGTGTTTCGCTGCACTGACACAATTAACAATGGCTTCATTCTTAATATAAATGGTACTGAGATGGTAAATAACACACAGTCATTTAAAAAAAAATGTTAATTACAATTTCTTCAATAAATGATTATATCAGATCAATTCAGAGGTGGATTTAGAACATTTTACATGAGGTGGCAAATTAGGATTAAGAGGTCTGGGCAGGTTGGCATTAGCTGTGTTTACATGGAGCACTTTTGATCCAGTTGAACGTCTTATCAGAAAGTGCATCATATGACACCAGCTGATCTAACTGGCCTTCATCACATACAATTCGATCAAGAGAGGTGGTTTAAACATTTAATTGATCTGATCAACAGGTAAAAATGATCATGTCTCCACTCATTTCACTTGTTTCTGTGGTGAATGTTCTTTCTGAACATGTTTGAACAACATGAGGGGAAAGTGATGCGGTGAGTTTCAGAAAATACTTGAAAAATGGTGTCAGTAAAACAGAACTGTGGAGGATGCAACATTTTAGCTGGATCTGAATGAGTTAAAGATTAGTAAGCATCTCAGTGGTTGAGGCTCAAAACGAGTTATTCATAAATGATCAAGTTTGATTAAATCTTTTTGTTGTCTTCTTATCTTCTATGTTAGTTAGTCCATACTGCACATGTCAAAAGCCTTACAATCACACAAAACTTTTCATCATGTAAACACACAACAGATGGATCGCATTCTCCATCATCCATAAACATGCCAGCTGGAATCTCTGATCAGATGGATTTCAATTGGATATAAAAAGTACAGTAATTTTCCATGTATGTAACAGTTGATCGTTCTCAGTGCAGAACATCCCCTTTATGTAAGTAAGGACAATATTCTTAATTTTAAAAAGGGAAAAACATCCTCAAAACAAGTCCAGAAGAAGAACTTAAAGTACAGGAGAATATCAACATCTTCAAAGAACTGAAAATGATGTTTCTGGAGCTATGCCGCAAAACTTCTCAAAAATATCTGTTTTTCTATTTTCTGCAACACTGAGCAAATCAAGGTTATAACAGTTTTGGATTTTTTATTAGTTTCAGTTTTTTTTTTAGTTTTGTCTTTTAGTTTTTCAATGGGCTCTATGCACGACTCCACTTCTTCCTGAAGTTAAGGTAGCTCCTTTGTTTCCTGTCTTTCATGACAGGACCAAGTGATTAATCCAGTAATGAAAGACAGGAAACAAAGGAGCTACCTTAACTTCAGGAAGTAGTGGAGCTGTGCATAGAGCCCATTCAGTTAGTTTTTTGAGCAGGTTTGCAAGTTTTTGTTAGTTTTTTTTTTTTTTTTTTTGGAAAATGCTTTTAGTTTAGTTTTTATTAGTGTCAGTTAGTTGGGGATTTTTAAAAATAAATTATAGGTATTTGTCTGACGTGACATTCAAAATCATCAGAAAGTCACTCGAAATAAAAGCAAAGTAAATAGATTAAATAAAAACAGATTTCATATCAACCCAAAAAGCTTATGTATTAAATAAATTTGCAAAAACTAAAACTAAGGAGGTTTTTGCAATAATTTTAGCTAGTTTTAGTTAGTTTTTCAAAGACACAATACAGTTTCAGTTAGTTATCGTTTTAAAAAACCTGTCATTTTTATTTTTATTTCAGTTAACGAAAATGTTTTTTCAATTTTGGTTTTCGTTTTTTCGTTAGTTTTAGTTAACTATAATAACCTTGCACCAAATTGCTCAGATGATCGTCTTTGGACCAAAAAGGAAGTGACGCATGCCAACTGCAATAAAGGATCAAGGAGAAGTAAAGGAATTGATGTAGAGTATCCTTTGGGTATGAAAAAAACAAAGCCAACAGCGCGGGTTTGAAGAAGCCTGGGTAAAAAAAACAACGAATGAAAATTGGAAAATGTCTTGTGGAGAGAAGTGGAACGATGTGCAGTTTCCCGGCTCCTGGCCAATCACAGAGTGCATTTCCTTTTTCTTCCTGCATTTTCATCATTGATCAGTAGTTGTTTGGGGGAGTATCGCCTCCTAGCAAGCAGTTGTTTTAACTACAGCGGTTTAACCAGTTTGTGGTCCACCTCAGTTAAACCAAAACAAACCAAATTTTTCGTAAATCTCCCTATCAGACTGAGATCCCGGACTATCCTGGTGTGATGCACCCTTAAAGTGCTGATGACACGACCTTAACTTCAAGTAACTTTGCCATACAACAACACGCCAAGACAAAATAAGTAGTTCTGTGCAGTTAGAAGTTAATTAGACATGTATTTACGTAAATATCCAATGTTTAGGAGGCTCGGCTAAATGCTAATAGCTTTTCAGTCGTGAACCTAGCTGCCATAGTGTTGTCAGCGAGATATGGAGTTGCGGTCCGCCCATTGAGTTACATGTATACAGGGACGCCGCCAGGAATTTAGGGCCCCATGAAAGACACTCATATTGGGCCCTCCTCCCTCAAAAAATTGATGCAAAATTTAATTAAAACTGTTATAAAGAGTATTATTTACAGTTTCAATGTAGTTTTTGTAGGGCTGTCAAAAAATCAATCCTGATTAATCACTTTTATGACTTCTAGAACACATTTAGGATTAAAGGTGTCTCACCAGGAATTCTGCATTTATCTTTAGTAGACTAGACTACTGAAACCCTGTCCTTACATGTCTCTCTAAAGTCCTTCAGACTTAGGACTTCAGTTTAGTCCAGAATGTTGCGGATACCATCCTCCCAGGCTGACTTCACAAATGTGAAGCTGAAATTCAGCTCTGAGTCCTGGACTACTTACAGATTTCTGGCTTGGTTTTAGCCTTTAAGTTATAAAACAAAAGTTAAAGTGTTTTCTACATATAGCATTACTAAATAATTAAAAAATCTTGTCTAACAATATGATTAACTTAGGATTGACTTTTTGACAGCCCTAATTTTTTGTTGTTCCAAATTTCAACAAAGGAAAATTATCCTAACAGGAAAGAGTTCTCAAAAACTTCTCCTTCAACATCTCTTTCATCACTTTTTCTGCCCATGTACCTCTCTTTTTATTTAGTTATTTTTTTGTTATACTTGTATGATCCCCGAGGGGAAATTAGGGCTCTGCATTTTACCCATCTCTGTACTGAGAGTATCAGAGAGCAGTGGGCTGCTACTTAAAGCGCCCGGGGAGCAGTTGGTGGGGGGTTAAGGACCTTGCTCAGGGGTCCACAGTGGTACACCCAGGGGTCGTGTCGAACCCGGGTCCTCCGCGCCCAAGCCCACGACGCTACCACTAGGCTATCCACTTCCCCTATCCACTTCCACTTTCTCCTTTTACTCATTCTCATCACTTGCACTGTCAGTCTTCCCCTTCTTCCTCCATTTCTAGACTTCTTTCTGGCCAAATCTGAGAGGGCCCTGAGAAATGTAAGCCAAGAATGGAACAGTTGTTACATTTATATAAATTATATCATCTAATGACATCAATTATCAGCAGCTCAGTGTACACCTCACAGCTAAATTGCAAACAGGTACAGGTATTTATGGTGCAGCTCAAGCTGCTCAAATAAATTAACCGTCTTGAGACTGATCAAGATTTATAGATGTCTTTTGATGGCTGTAATTCAATCTGAATGTAAAAACCTAACTGAACAATTTAAATCGTGACTTTGATTTTAATACAGGCTGCTGGTGGCTACTCAGTGTTTTCATTTAAAGGCCCTGTACCTGATTTTATTTTAATCTCTTTCAGAGAAATGCTTTCTACACGGTATAATGTGTGTTAAAAGAGGTAATTTCATAAAAATAAATCACTCACTGATTGCGTATATGCATGAATCCAGGCCTTTTTAGTTTAGGTTTCTAAGGATGGCGTGACGCTCTCTTCATGCCAATGCGGTTCATTCTACATAAGTTTCGGTTTCCAATCAGCCACTCACAGCGTTTTCTAACGAGGAGCGCCCTCCTTTCTCGCGTGAACGGCAGCACTTGTAAACAGAACCGCATGGCGTCTGCCGAAGGGAAAGTGACAATACCGCAGCAAAACAGCCTGAAAGCATAAAAACTGAGGAGAGAGACTTGAAACACAGGAGAGACCAAAGAAGGAATAAAGTTCGTGTTCTCGGTGGATGTACTGAAGGTAGAGAGCAGCTAGACGCCTCGGACTGAATGTGGACTCGAAGTCCGCCTGGACAGGTATTTTTTTCAATAACTTTCTTCTCAGTAACATTTACGTCCTCGGGTGCTGGCGCTTCCTCTGCTGGTCTACCGTATATAATAGTGATATTTACAAAGTAACACAACAAAGCTTTACATCATTGCTTCTCGAGGTGGTTGCGAGAAACTTTATCAGGCTGTCATGTTGTAATATCGCCTATAACATCATAACTCGTCGTAACTGTGCATCTGTTTACATAACTGTAGTTACGGTAAACTACCAGTTATGATAGAAAATGTCATTTAGCTGATCTGCAGCCATTTACTGCAACCAAAAAAGTAATTTCACTGGAAGATGCAAGTTTTCTCTGGAGAGTTTCTTTGTGCATGAGTATGAAATGTGCATGTTATTTCGTGCATGTTGAGTGGGAGGAGAGAAAAACGAGAGGAGCGTTTCTCACTGGGAGAAACAGTTAGGGGGCGGGGCTTACAGTTCAAACTACACTCTTCACCTCGCTCACGGTTCGCAAATGTGCAAAAATCAGGTATAGCGCCTTTAACTGCCCAGTATCCTGTACAAGCAACTACAACTACAGGGTATTTTTATTTTATAGAGATCGTTATGTTAAAAAAAATAAAAAAATAGGGGGGGTTAAATTTTTATTTAAAAAATGCTTCATTCTTATTTTTGGAATGGTAAAATGAGACAAATTCCCACAGCAGACTCTGTAATGATGCTGACTGGTCCCATTGTTGCTTACCTTCTTCACTGGGAATGGAAAGGTCATGGGCCCCCCACAGTCATGGGCCCTTGGAATCTTCCTAACTTTCCCCCCCCATACGGCGCGGCGCCCCTGCATGTATAATCTAAGCCATGGAAAACATAAAAGATGCTCCAGAACAGCTAGATTGAAACTGGTTTATGTGATGGGATCATCTGCCAGTTCAGAAAAGTGTGATAATGCTGAGGAATTTGGGGAAATCACATTTTACAAGCTAGCACCGAGTAGAACTGTAGTCAGTCTGTCTCCAGCCTAAGGTCCACCCGTTCAGCTGAAAGCCTGCACGACCACACCGAGGGAACTCAGAACTGTAAGGAGCGACCCAGAACAAACCAAGCAGTCCCACAACTGCTATGGAGCTGCACCGGTTTGACATACAGCCAGGTGTGACAGAGAAACAGAGAAGAGGCACTCATTCCCTGCGTTAGCTTGTGGCTAACGGCTAGCCGCGGTAAATAATTAGCCTTTAAAAAATTAGAAGATAACAACTTACATGGTTCCACTCGAGTTTTAAATAGTTCCCGTTTATAAGGATGAGGATGGAGGGAAGGATGCATCTTTGGAAGCAGCTGGAGGAGATCTGATGACCGGAGACGTTCATATAACCGAGCAGCAGCTGTCTGTCATACAGCAGCTGTGTGACCGATGTGATGAAGCAACGATGGTTGAAAAAGAATATTCCAGAGGACATGATCGCAGTTTCATTGTGTTAGAAGTCTCAACACGTTGGTGCCTGAAGCTCCAGTAAACAGATGCTGTAGACAGGACAGACGTGCAGACAGGCTCCTACTGCTGCCTACTGTTTCTCGGTAAGTCAGACTCCGAACTGCTTCTTTATCCTCTTCAAAATAAAATTCTAAATCTGTAGGAAACCAAAGAACGTTTTGGTTGATAAAACATGGCAAAAAATGTCAAAAACATGTCATCAGCATTTTAAGCCAAGCTTTATTCCAGAATACAATTTCAATAGACAATTTCCAGATAAATTTGACTTGGAAGTAATCCCATTCCTTCTCTGAAGAGCCCACGATTTACTGTCCATTATGTTTGGAGTCAGTTATTCTAACACTACAGTAATAAAATTTAATAAATTGCAGAATTAAAGAAAAAGAAAGGCCTCCAACTTGGGGGTGCAGTGTTTAGCATAACTGTTGAGCAGCTGCCCCATGTCCAGTGGCTACAGGCCTTCAGTGCAGTCAGCCTAGGTTCAATTCCTGGCCTGGGACCCTTTGCTGCATGTCGTCCCCCACTCTCTCTGACCCCCTTTCCTGTCAATCCACCTTGAAGCCACTAGAACACAAAAATTCCTTTAAAAAAGGGATTTGGTATAAAATACTGATATAAATCTGAAAATTCTGATTATAGTTAAATCCAAGACTCTAAGCCTTGTGAATTATGACTTTAGTACATGGTCACTGGTTTGTAACATAAAGGCTCATTTTTGTTACTGGTTTTACAAGTGTTAGTATTTCCTCCCAGAAGCCACTAGGGGGCAATGTAGACATATGTGACAGAAACCCAAATGATTTCTTTACTTGCGCTTCAGAAGGTCAGTAGGTTTCTAGTAGCAGGAATGACTCAACCTCTTCGCTTCTGCTTAAGCAGGTCAATGTCCTTTTAGTGATTTTTCATCACAGTTTAGCTCAATTTACATTTAATCTCAGATTTTCTGCCAGTGCTAATAATGCTGTAAATTACTGCAAGTCTTTCTGTAACTATAATGAAAGCTTGAGGTTTCATCAGCGGTGATACAGCAGTGGGGCAGTAGAATGAGATTTCTGTGCCTCAGGGTTGTCGGATTTGCCCTGCTACATTTCCAGGTGTGTTCAAACAGCCATCACACCCCTATTGAATGAACTGTTGAACAGCCACTGCTTCTTTGCACTGGGTCAATGACTGCACTGTTTTTTCAAACAACACAAAGATTATCTGTTTGGCAACAACTTCTAAAGGAAAAAAAAAATTGTTTGTGTGCAAAAGCATCTTAGAATGCAAAATTGTGTTGATAGGGGACTAAATGTGTTGAAACAAGAGTCAGTGTGAAAGTAAAAGCGAAGAGAAACAACAACAGCTATGAAGGATTTTATTACTCCTTTATTTCTTTTTCTCTTTTCTCCCTTTTCCATCTGCTGGTCATCAAAACCAAAGCCTGAACGTTCTTGGTAACTCCCAAACAGTTCAATCATTGTTTTGACAACAGTGACACCCCCTCACATTCCAGCAGTAGCTGCTGGACCTTAACTGCTGTAGACTTGTCAGTTACACTTTTTACTTTTTATTAATGTACCACTCCTGACACCCCTCCCCCTCCCAATTCTCAGACATTACAGTGTCTGTCTGGCTAATCATGAATAAGGCAGAGAAAAAGGATGTTGAAGCAGAAATGTTACTGTAAAGAAAAAGAAATCCATTCTTCACCCAGTTGGCTGCTGTCAGGACGCTCACATGTACAGTACTTCCTCTTTCTCTGTGGTCGTCATGACAACATACTAAAGCAAAAAGAAAAAAAAAAAGGGACAACACTTAGTAATTACTTGTTCCAGACAGGCAAGTGGGGAAATCTGCTCTAAACTTTTCTTGGACTTCTGACATCAGAATTAAAGGAATATTTATAGCGTGAGGAAAAGATGACGATGAATTTATTCATCAAATCGTTGCCCAAACATTTTAACCTGAAGGTAATGTTTTTATTTTAATAGGCTGGTCTAGAGCCTTACAGCATATACAATCAGCTTGGTTTGCTGCTGCCTCTATCTAACACTGCATGGAAATCATCGGGCTTGAAGAACATGTGTCCATGCAAACCATTAATGAGCAGGCCTCTCATGGACAGCTGCTTCCTTTCACCTCTAACTGGCCTCGCCATCGTTCTGCTATCATACAGCAAGTCAGTGTTCAGAATAAATTGAGTGTAAAATAATTAATGACAATAATTAATGACATGGGCCATGTCTTTTTTGATATATTTTTCAAATATTTTGATCTTATAGTTTACTTTATGATATGCACAGTGCATTTGAGAGGACTGTAATTTCATCTGTGTTGTATGGCAAACATGTGGCACATTTGAAAATAAAGTTGATTTTGACTTTCTTGGAGCTTGGAGTAATTCACCTAGGTTCAATTCAATTCAGTTCAATAAAAAAAAAAAAAAAAACTTTTAATGACAGTGGTTTATCTATTTATTTATTCAGATTGTTTATTAAATCAATTTAATGTTTTTACATTGATTTTTTAAGAATTGATTTATAATTAGTTTTATGATTTTAATAACTGCATTTTGTGTATTATAATTTATTCAATTTATGGCATTATTTGACCTCTTCTTATGCTTGTGTAATGTTTTAGTTGCATTTGTAAAATTTTATTGTTTGCCATCACTTCATGGCTGCAGCTGGAATGAAAGCCTATAGACAAATTTCCTCTAGTGGGACATTAAGCTATTGTTAAATCTTGATTTTCGTTAAAACTCTGAATTTCTCTGCCTTAAGCTTTAGCTAAAATCACAAAGAGGTAGAAATAACTTTCATCAATGCAGGCATCATTATAAATATTTTTCTGTAATATCACCAAAGCCTTTAGATTTATTTAACATGTGGCATTTTGTTTCTATTCTTGTAACTACCAACAGCATTTTCCTGGTTTCAGACGGACATCATGCTCTCACCAGATTAAATTTGTGTGGCAGTGTTTTCTGAGGAAAATTTCCCAGAACGGTTCGGCTGTCATTTTTTCCAAGTCCTCTTTTTTCCCCAAAAAATGAAACCTTAGCAGAGGCCTTCCAGTGACACAGTTCCACAGACCTGAAATCAACCCAGACTTCCTGACTAGACTCATATTGTAAGGGATGATGCTTTTAATACAATCATGCTCATTTAGTCAAAGATTCACTCGTCACTTCCCAATGGACCGTTGTCAACAACATCTCATACTGAACACATGAGCTGCATCACCAGCATGCTTCTATTAAGACAATCAAATGAAAGCTGCTCAGTACTTTAAATGAGTTTGTTCCAGCCTGTGCGATGGATAAGCTAAAAAAAAAAAAAGATGTGCTGAGGTGTGCATATAGACTTAACCAGGGTAGGGTAGGGGGGTTAAGGTGCTAAATGAGGTCAAATGTGTGTTTAACAGGGACAGCTGAAACAGAAGAAAGCGTTGTTGACATTCAGTATAATTCTGTCGGCTGACTTGCTATTTAAAAGCAGAATGATGAAGAGGCCAACTAGAGGTGAAAGGCAAACAGCAGCTGCTAAATGATGAAGTGAAGATGTTTGATGATGGTCTTCAATTTATTTTAGACAAATTAAACGAAACTAGTACACACTTTCAATTTGACTGATTTGAAATGGTTTATTTCAGACATTTTGACAAACACAACTATATTATTATGGTTAATCTGAAAATTGATTTACACATTTAAACCCTTTCTTTACAAACTAGAAGCAAAACAATCAAAAACAATACAGAGAAACCAAGACAACAAAATAACAGTCAATTTCATACTCATCTTACTTCCTCTAATTTACCCATTTACATCTGTTCTTTGCACCCAGAAAGAAAACAACCAAAACAAAATCATTTACTGTGCAACCCAGTTGACTCCAATCCCTATCCAGTCTCTATATTATCCCTGCCATAAGTTACCTGTCTTCATCCCCGTACCTTCTCATCTTTGTGCAGTCTTTACCTCCTCCTGAAAACCATTCCACAAAGTTAAATTTTGAGCTGTTGCATAAGGGCATTTAAAGAGAGCGTTAGCAGGGTTTTTCAGTGAAATGCCCTCTACTGACAGCTAGTTTAGCATTTATCTTACACCTCTGAGTTCTCTCCAGCTAGTAAAAGACAGTCTTATCTTAAATCTTGTCTTATCTCTCTCTTTCCTCTCTTTCTCAAATAGTATGTTCTTGTGTTTCTTTGCCAAATCAGCCATGAAATGCATTCAAAATGGCCAGGGTGTTAACGGCCAGTATATCCGCTTGCTAGCATATGACGCATGCATGAATCAAAACTCAGCTGCAGTGTCACGCAGCATCCAGAAAGGAAAAGTTGTATTGTGCGGTTTCTCAGCCCCAGACACTGCTGGGCAGTGATGGCTCCAGAAATGCACATTACAGATGTCACTGCCATCAAACAAGTCCTGAGTTTTGAGTTTTAAGTTTATGAAGTTACACAGTGTATCTTTAAAATTAACAAATGAGAAAATGAAACTTAAAACAAAACAACAACAAAAAAAATCTTGTCCTTTCTTAATCTTAAACTTGGACAGAGGCAACCCTCTTGGAGATGTTTGGCCATATGATACAGTAAAACATTTGTTTAAAAACAAACATAGCAGAGCGGCACAGACGCCTCGTACACCTACCTATTGTCAAGCACAGTGGTGGAGGAGTGATGATGTGGGCTTGTTTTGCAGCCATAGCTTCAAGGCACCTTTGGGTCATTTAGCTGATCATGAACTCTTTGATCCAGATCAGATTAATTTAGAATTGCAAGAAGGTGCGCTTTCCTTTTTTTTTTTACAACTGCATTTGACCAAATTTCCAGTTTGTCATGATTGTTTCCTGCCTCAGACATTTCAGTTTTGCACGATTGCACAGAGATGTACTAGATTTAGAAAAATCCTTCACTGCAGAGACACAAGTGGTCCCAGGTGAACTTTGACTAATATACATTTACATTTACAGTCCCGTTGTTACAGTAGACCACTAAAGCTTTCAGTTTGTCTTGATGGGGTGGACATACTGGTAAGAATAGTCTTAATTTTCTTTACTTGTCATTGGTATTTGAAAAAATATTTCAGGTCTTAGTGAGTCTTAAGGGCAAAGTTAATGAAAGAATAATAAGCATCAGTTGCAAGTTTGTGGTCTTACATGAACTCTGGTGCGTTGCATTAGGGACACACTGCTTCCTGTTCTGGTCCTGTTTAGTTTTTTTTTTTTTCTGTTTTGTTTCCACAAATCCTTTTATAACCGGATTAAATTTTTTATTAGAGACAAACAAAGTTCACTTATAAGGCATTGCTTCCAGTTCTTTCTGCAGATGCCAGTGGGATTGTGTCTCTGCAGAGACCCGTGGCTTCATTTGGGTTTGATCTCTGCATGGTTCCTGGCTGAATCACCTTTTGGATTCCTCAGCAATGCAGAGTTTGAGCTCTGAAAGACTTCATGCTGAACTTGATCTGAAGAGCTTTCAGAAATTCACGTGACCACATTATCCTTTTCCACAGGCCTGGCTGTTCTGAGAGAGCAGAGAAAGAACAGCACTGTGCATCCACTGACTGTGGCTTCAGGACAAAATGAATCAGTGAGATTGTTCCAATTATTTTCTAACAATCTTGGTATTAGAGTTTGGGTGGGAGGGTACAATATGACCTTTGTATTCCTTGATTTATAGGGATGAAACTGAAATGAACACTATTAATTTTGCTCCTGGAAGAATGTCCTGCCTATAATCCACTGACACAACTTCCTGTGTCATGGTGGAAGTGCGCACACATTATGACCTTTAAAAGTGGGGTTCCTCACAGGTTTTACAGGTTTTTTATTGTAACTTCATTGTGAGAAACCACAGAGAAGCCCCCTCCTTGCCAACATTACATAAATTCAGTAGACACAGAACAAGATTAGGATGATTTATTCATTTACACAAAATACCAAGCAAATAATCATGATTCACTGACGCATAAAAATGACAGACAGAGACTCTCATTAGTCTTGACATGAACTTTAAGCCTGCGACTACATAATGATTAACTGCAGGCTCTGACAGGACCACAAACATAATGATTAAGATAATGACTTGGAGCGGCACAACAGGAGAAGATGATCTCATATTTGACCTGTTTGGTTATGGAAATTAAAAAAAAAAGAAGACATGCAGTTATGCTTGAAAGTTTACATCTCCTCCCATTAAAGACAAAAAATCAGCTGCCAGTGAAATAAGATGAAATTGACAAGGTAACAAAGAATACTTTTTTTTTTCATGAAAATGACATTGATTTTGAATTGTGGTTCACCAGAAATGTTAAAACCAAACAAAAATTTAACAAGCAAACAAGCACGATGGGGTTCCTGAACTAAAATGTTGTTGAACAAAACTATCACTACAATCATGTGTTTTCTGTGATGTTGAATCAGACTTCTATTCCTGTTTACAGGTGTTTTGGTCCACTGTTCATGAGCGAAGTGTCATACTATATGCGCTAACCAGTCAGCCAAAGGATATCCCTTCATAAAACTGTTGTTAAGTAATGCAAGATATAATCAGCCCCCTGTCAGTATCAGCCTATATCGGCCTTAAAACTGAGTATCGGACATCGGCCACCCCACCGATATTTAAAGGTGCCATGACATCAAATTTCACTGTTCTGGGGTTTTGCTCAGAAAAGGTTGAATCAGACAGCAGGCTATCATTCTACGTAGTTCAATTGCTCCAATAAGAGCACACTATCAAGTAAACAGCCTCCCCCCTCCTCTCTCCTAACGGTCTATGCACTGTTTGCTTCGCTCCCCCGCTCCCCCTCCCCCCTCCCTGTCTGATTCAGCTGCGTGTATGGAGCTAGTAGTAACTTCTGTGCAGTCAGGTCTGGGTTTACAAACAAATGGATTTAAAAGAAAACTTCTGCAGCAACACTGAGGGAGGCGACCACAACCTTGTCATTACCTGTAAGTTTATTTATTTTCTAAATGCTGTCTTGTCTGATAAACGTAGCTCACACTGTCTGAAGTGCCCATGTTGCTAGCAGTTAGCCTTTAGCAACCTCTTGACCTAGATTCTCTAAATAAGATCATAGCCAAATAAGGTGTAGCCAATCAAAATGAAGTTAACGTGGTCTCCGGGTAAAGCTCCATATCATCACCGGACCCAACTGTATTACTGAGGAAGTGAGGTCTGGGGTTTCAAAACAATACTCCGCCGTAAAAAATGCTGTTTTTTTCTTTGGAGTATTTACATATTCAGTAATGCCAACAACATAAACTAGTTTTTACTGCTATGTCATCACTCCTTTAACTGATCAGCCTGTTTTTTCTAAAGTCTAAAACAAAAAACACAAAAAACACAAAAAAACAACTTCTTCAAAAACTTCTTTTTTATAGACTTTAAAACTTCTAAAGACTAGGGGTGGGAAAAAATATTGATACACTGAAATATCGCAAAATTTAAAAGCGCAGTATCCATCTATTTTACGAATGAAATCTCACAATGTTTCATCATTCTGTCACAAAATCTCACAAGAATTCACAGAACTTTTGTGATATTTTCATATGCTGATATATTGACATTCAAAAACACAGTATTGATCTATTTTACTTACAAAATCACGCGGGAATTCACTAAATATCAGGAGATTTTGTAACAGAACGATGAAATCTCGCAAGGTTTGGTATGTAAAATAGAGCCATACCGCATTTTTAAATATCAATTTGATATCGGCATATGAAAATATATCACAATATTTCGGTGTATCATCATTTTTTTCCCATCCCTATTTTTCAAAGTATTAGAAATGGATAACAAAACTGCTATTTGCAATGACTCCTTATTTTTTCAGCTTTAATATTGGTATCAATATTGGTTATCAGCCACGAGTTTTAAAATATCGGCATATCAGCCAAAATTCCAATATTGTGCATCCCTAGTGATAAACAAATACAAAGATTTTTTACTAAAACTGCAATAACTGATCCAAGATAGCAGGGCCTTTTGGGAGGCTGAATGTTTTCACAAACACGTACATGCATTGTTGGAGATATCTCTAAAACAAAAAGAAAGTGCCCTGCTCTGAGAACGTGTTGGATCACTTGTTCCTTGCTCTGGGAAAATTCTGCTTTTGAAATGGTTGCAGGGGATATGCACACTCTTGCTCTCAGCACAGAGGATTTTGTCTGAAATCCAGGAACGATGACATGATAGTGGCCAGGATGCTGGGAAAAAGGCTTGCTAAGGGATTGAGATTGCTGGATAAATCTAGTTCCTCCCACATAACAACACCACAATGTGCATGAATATAAGCACGATTTAAACCTCTAGATATCATTTGTCACTGCTTTGTAATAAACAGATTTAATCTTTCCATCAAATATGTTTGCAGTGAAGAACATATTCCTTTAAGTCATATACAGCATGATGAACAGCCACATGTTGTTCCAACAATTACTGCTGTGTCATTATAATGATTCCCTGCTGAGATACACCCCATTTGTCTTTTCATTACACACCATATGAAGCAGTTCAAGTGAAAAATTGATGATGCAGCTGATTCTTTTTAATTAGCAGCTGCCATAATTATATCTTCCTTTATCTTAACACTTGCTTAAACATAATCCTCCAAAACCACTTTCTAAGCCCTTCTTTTCTTTTCCATTCTTTTCTTTTTTTTCCCCTTTCCCAGCAGGAACTTGGCAAACAAACAGATGTCATGAGGTTTCCCAGAGGAGCTGCTCACGGAAATGTCAGTTTGCCTCATATTCTGCTTGGAGTGAAGAAAGACATGATTCACAGAAAGAAGGATTTAGACATCCCACTTTTAGCCACACATTGTTTTTTTTTTTTTCTTTCATCCTTAAGGCTGAGACCAAATCCTGACTGTTTTTTCACCTGAAAAAACTCAACCATAATACACACCATAATCTCCAGCAACACTGAAGTTAAAGGAGATATGTTTAAATATTTTGGCAGCTTATGAGACTAGCTGTGTTTATGGATGACATCATGCACTGCGTTAACCCCCCCAGGTTAAGAAGGTCTTGGAGGATTACTGTATGACATGGTGATGTAATGGGGTGGAAGGTGCTGACTTGCACAACCTGACATCATTATCATTGTGAAAAGATTTCCCAAAGCTTCCTTTTGTCATTTCATTTTTCACGGAGTATGTCATGGAATCAGGCACACAAATAGACTTCTGTGAAAGTATTTGACCACAACAAACACTTACCTAATTTTGTGTAACACCCCTCATTATTTGACAAGTCTTGTCCGACATGCCCAGGCTCAGTCAGGCCTTCCAGTTTGCTGCTGAGAGCAGACACTCACCATTATCAGGGAGAGGTTGGGAGAGGTTCTGTAAGAGGGGGTCTTATGTTTGGATAAATGCTCTTTTGGCCGGATCTATTAGATCCAACTTTGCATGAGGTAATTTGCCCTTGCAATCTAGAATTTTGTGTATGGGGCTGAGCCATGGCTTGCGTGTGATTTACAGTGTTTGTGCAAATGGCGGCAGAAGCAAATGTGATGGAAATGCCCCTATATAAATGAGGGTTTTGCATGTTTCAAGGTTTGGAGTGTGGAGAATTTTGAGAGATGAAAGTGCAAAAGTAAATACAACCCTATGGAGGTGGAGATATTGGCGGGAGAGGCAAATAAATAAGGAGTTGCTTAACAAATGAAACTGTCTGCAGTCTTTAACATGGTCTCCGACAACTACTATTACGGACGAGCTGTATGCTCTGTGACACAATGCCAGCACCCCCAGCAGCCGCGGCTGGACAGGAGTGCACTCTACTCCTGTCCAGCAGGTGACCTAATTAATAATTAATGCCAGCTTTAGTTATCATTAAGCTATAACGGCTACACATGTTCTGTTTGGTTTGTCCCAAATATTTAGCACCCTTGTTAAATAATGATGTTTGCTGTGTTGTTATTGAATTCAAGAATGAAAACACACCTCACAGCTCATGAAAAATAATTTTGAATCAGTTACTTTCGATCTAATCCTCCTGCTGTGGCACAGAATTGTAATATCTGTCTAACTTCAATGATGTAAAAGTCAGATTAAAAGACATTATGACCCCTCAGACTGAGGTCCTTTTAAAAAAAGATCAAATATTATTCTAATTTAGTACCACATGTGAAGGTGGCCTCATTCAGATTTGAAAAAATTGGATTTGTGCTGTTCAAATTTTAATAAAAAAATCAGATGCGGGTCATTTATGGGCAAAAAAAGGTTTTAACCACTTTTGCCTGCAGTGTGGTTAGAGCTTAATATTGCAACCAACTATAGCTTGCATCTACCAACCATTACACACAACACATTGTATAGGAAAAGTCATTAGCGACTGAAATTGAGGTGTTTTTAGGGAAAAAAAAAAATGCAGTGATCTTCTAGAAAGGTTTTTCCTCTGTCTAGAATTTGTGATGACCTCCTGACTGGCAACATGAATTTTATCCAATAATAGGTCACTATTATCCCCTTTGCCGGCCTCTGTCGCAAACCTTCAGTAAATGGACCAATCACTGGACCGATATATTTCTTTTTCTCAGGAAGACACTCCCCCCAGGACAGAGCTCTGTCTCATTCTGTAATTATTGCAATTTTATGGAGTTATAATAGGTACAAAGCTAATTTAGACTTTAATGTTGGCCCTCACTCTAACCTTGTGGTCTGCATTTTCTCCAGCTAACCACTATGTAAGTCAGAGCTTCGTCAGCCTGTCCTAAAGCTGGACTCATCATATTTTTAGTAATGAATGTTGTCAGTATGAGGGGAAAAGTGCAATTCATTTTTAGATATTCCTGAAATAATTATCAACAACGCTGTTCTTCTGAATAGTTAGTTCAATAAATACTTGTGTTTTAGCCTCTTGTAGTTTCGCTAACTGTGACTTTACGAAGAGCTGCAAAACATCTGTTAATGTAACAGTACTGAGTTACGTCTCTCAGCAACATACTTACCTAAAACTTCTTACAGGCAGTAACCCAGTAGTTTTCCCAACTCTTTCAGACCATAAAGATAGTGACAAAATGGTGAATATGAAATAACTGGGAGTAAAGCTAAAGCAAGAGTCAAATTTCTTTTAGTTTCCAGTTGGAGACCAAAACAGAGCTTAATAGAATAAAAGTGGGGGGTAAAAAGTCTGCTGGACAATCGTAATAGAAGATAGGATATTAATTTATTCCTCAATGTATTTACACAGACTAAAAACACAATCTAATATTTTATTGAAAATTCATATTAAATAAGACGGTAATAATTAGTTGCCATTAGTTGCCAATAATTAGATGGCCATTAGTTAAAGCAATGCAACATAAATTTTCTATATTCAAACTTCAGACTCATTTTAATTAGTGATGCACCGATCAGGATTTTGGGGGTCGATTACCGATCACCAAAAGCAGTATCTGCCGATCCTGATATTGCTGATCACCGATCACAGCGCCAAATCCATAAATTCTCCAATATTGTTGTCTCATGTACATAACATCGACATTATGTTATTAAGTATAACAATTAGGAGATGGGAAATTATCATGAATTGACCACAGTTTAATTGGAACCAATCTGCAATATTTCACTCTCTAGTAGAGACTCTTGGAGACAACTTGGACTCAGTTTACATAGAGGAAGTGTAGCCTACTAGCTTAAGCTTTCTTGTGGCAATAATTAACACACAACATGTGCAGTGCACCAACACAGACAACAGTAAACATTTAACTCTCTTAGAGTTGGTACAAGTTGTAAACTATAAACTCGTTTTTTTCCTGTGGAAAAAGGAATTCAATCTTAAAATAAAAAATAGATTATGTACATAACACACAACATGCGCACTATAATAACCATTTCACTCTCTAGAGGCTCTCTCTCAGAGACACTGTTTGGAGTTTACCTACAAGCTTTTAGTGGAAAAATCAAGTAAAATATGTTAAACAAATGAAAATAAGAACAGCGACTTATGTGCAACTGCAACATTATCTCTGAACATAAACTTGGAGCTGATACTGCAGCTTTTCTGTAAACAAAACCAAACAAAAAAACAACGAAAAAAAACTCTAAGTGTAGCATAAACATGCTGTAGCAAAAATAATATAATAAGATTATGATTTTATTGATGGGATTACTTCTGATTAAGCAGCATGAATGGCAGAGCCTTGCGCGTCATGTGGGTCAAGAGCGTCTGCCCCTTTTCCAGCATCACTTTTTTGCTCACCTCACCTCGGTTATTGGGCTTTTCCACTGGGGGTTTTCCGAGCTGAGGTGATACATTTTCTGTACCTGTTCTGGTGAGGTTCTGAGCGTGCTGAAGCAAGCTATGTCTGATGTCATCTCACTGCATGCCGCCTATTGGCCAAGGGGTTAGCCA
This sequence comes from Atherinomorus stipes, assembly GCA_023101725.1. Taxonomy (NCBI): domain Eukaryota; kingdom Metazoa; phylum Chordata; class Actinopteri; order Atheriniformes; family Atherinidae; genus Atherinomorus; species Atherinomorus stipes. The sequence continues at coordinate 337,272 of JALJCO010009308.1, read as the reverse complement.
ATCAGATGTCAGGGTCAGAGAGTGACATCATTAAATGAGCAACAGTTCAAACTCCCTACCAGTAAGTGGCGGTAACGCAGCTCATGAATTGTTAGCCAGCCTCCAGTAAAAACAGCAACAGAAGAAGACGAGGAGAAATAAGATGGGAAGGATGGATCATATCATTAATTACACTGCTGATAGAAGCACTCACTGCCCATTGGTAGCAAATTTGCCCCATAACCTTTGGTAAGGGGTGCCAAAGTTCAGTATGGCAGCTACAATCACTGTATTTCAGGTTAATTGCAGAATCATCATGCTTTCCAGCACACATTGGCAAGCAATACTCAATAACGTAGAGGTAAAATTATCTCCAAGTATTATTGAGAGAAAAGATCAGCTGAAGTCGTTGCTAAATTTAAAACAGGTCCAACCAACATTTTCCAGTAGCCTGAACTAGGTCAGATGGTCTGTAACTGCATCAAACCAGGAATTTAAAACATCAGCATTATCATATCTGTTTCACCGCAACATTTTGCAAGTGAGCTGGACTTATGAGGCGTGCTTTCTGCTCTTATAAGGAAGACTTTTAAACTTGGACTGCCTAAATTGAACACAGAGGAGGATGAAGAGCTGTGGGTATGCAGAGGTGAGCCAACTACCCAGAGGCGCACCAGATTAGGCAAAGTCAGGCCAAAAACATTTAGGGGGTCATTTTGGTGTGTTCAGTTGTTGAAAAAGAAAAAAAACAAAAACAAAACAAAAGCAAGATACCTTTAAAATGAGATCACTGCGGGAGTCTCCCTCACAGAGCCTCAGTCCCTGTTGAACACCAAGACACCAGGAAGTTCAGAGCTCCTTTTATCCTGCTTATGTAAGCAGGATAAAGATAAATAGAAGCCAAAACCAAAAGTTAGATGCTCCTGGGCTGTGATCACGCTGTCTGCTAAAAATTGAAACTCTCCAGTCTCTCCCCCTTTTGAAATTACTCAGATTAACTGAGGGCTTGTTTTCAGAGGGAGATTGCTGCGGGTATTAACCAGAAGAAAAGATCTGCACCTGGTTGTCAGACCACAACTAAACCCATAACTCTTAATGTGTTACTGCTATATCTACTCTACCTGTCATGTCAAGGTGATTAAAGCTGTAAATGTTTGATAGATATGTATCTGTTCATAATGATCTTTGTTCCCATAGACTTGCCAAGCAGACCTTTCTTGTATCAGGTGGTAGTTAATGATTACAAAATCTATCCAAAAAGTTTGAAAAAACTTAACACACCCCTCAAAGGTCAGACTGGCATAGACTTAACTATTGCCAGGCTTACCTTTGGTCCTTTCAGTTCCATCTCCCTTATTGGTCACTTGTCTCCAAAAAAATCCCATGAGGACTTTCAGCAACAGCCAAACTATGTGGGTGAGAGATAAAGGCTGGATTCCCAGCAGCACTGAGGAGTGAAATGCCTTTTTTGGTCATATCACAGTAATCGGGGGCCAAACAAGTCAGCTGCGTGGAACAGCTCTGTAGACTCAGCGCTGAGCTGCATTATTGCTGCTTGACCCGGCACTGGCAAAACTCATCGGCATGCAGTGGCTGTCCGAAGGGGTTGTTTGGGAGATCAGCATCACTGGAAGAGTTTATCCTGCTGATTAGATTAAAATATATAAAACAGAGGATTTTACTCTCCCAAAGGCTTGACTGCTTGACTTCTCAAGAATTTTATTTGCTTTCTCATGTCTTGTGTAATGTTGTTGGCAAAAACTGTGGAATAGATATGACCAGAGTTATTTGTTCCATGTGTAGTTAATTGTGGCTACTTCAATGAATAAATATCTTTGTCATCTAGCTTTTTACTAAACGTCCATCATCTCTGAGAAAGTGCGCCCTGTAGCACTTGTTGAAATTCAGTAGCACATCCCGTTTAGCACTTTGAGAAGAAAGAAACTGATTGTGACACTTCCTGTCATTTAGTCAGGGCTATAAGCGGCTCCCTTAGGAAACACATTTCCACATGAGAGGATGTGCGAAAGAGTAGAGGAAAAGTTGAACATTTATCACAAGATGATTTATCACAAGATTTATCATAGATTTGAAATCCTGAACTGGCTTAAGTCTAATCTGAAGTTAAAGCACACAATCTTCAGCTACAGTGGGTACAGAAAGTATTCAGACCCCTTTAAACTTTTCACACTTTGTTTCATTGCAGCCATTTGCTAAAATCAAAAAAGTTAATTTTATTTCTCATTAATGTACAATCAGCACCCCATCTTGACAGAAAAAAAACAGAAATGTAGAAATTTTTGCAAAGTTATTAAAAGAGAAAAACTGAAATATCACATGGTCATAAGTATTCAGACCCTTCACTCAATACTGAGTAGAAGCACCTTTTGAGCGACTACAGCCATGAATCTTCTTGTGAATGATGCAACAAGTGTTTCACATCTGGATTTTGGATCTTCTGTCAATCTTACTTGCAGATCCTCTCCAGTTCTGTCAGGTTGGATGGTGAATGGTGGTGTTCAGCCATTTTCAGGTCTCTCCAGAGATGCTCAGTTGGGTTTAAGTCAGAGCTCTGGCTGGGCCAGTCAAGAATGGTCCCAGAGTTGTTCTTAAGCCGCTCCTTTGTTATTTTAGCTGTGTGTGAGGGTCATTGTCTTACTGGAAGGTGAACCTTCGGCCCAGTCTGAGGTCCTGAACACTCTGGAAGAGGTTTTCTTCCATAATATCTCTGTACTTGGCCACATTCATCTTTCCTTCAACTGCAACCAGTCGTCCTGTCCCTGCAGCTGAAAAACACCCCCATAGCATGATGCTGCCACCACCATGTTTCACTGTTGGGATCATATTGGGCAGGTGATGAGCAGTGCCTGGTATTCTCCATACATACCGCTTAAAATTAACGCCAAAAAGTTAAATCTTGGTCTCATCAGACCAGAATCTTATTTCTCATAGTCTGGGAGTTCTTCATGTGTTTTTTGGCCAACTCTATGCAGGCTTTAATGTGTCTTGCACTGACTCTACCATAAAGCCCGGACTGGTGGAGGCTGCAGTGATAGTTGACTTTGTGGAACTTTCTCCATCTCCCTACTGCATCTCTGGAGCTCAGCCACAGTGATCTTTGGCTTCTTCTTTACCTCTCTCACCAAGGCTCTTTTCCCATGATTGCTCAGTTTGGCTGGATGGCCGGGTCTAGGAAGAGTTCTGGTTGTCCCAAACTTCTTCCATTTAAGGACTATGGAGGCCATGGTGCTCTTAGGAACTTTTAGTGCTGCAGAAATTGTTTTGTAACCTTGTCCAGATCTGTGCCTCACCACAATTCTGTCTCTGAGCTCCTTGGACAGTTCCTTCCACCCCATGATTCTCATCTACTCTGACATGCACTGTGAGCTGTAAGGTCTTATATAGACAGGTGTGTGCATTTCCAAATCAAGTCCAATCAGTTTATTTAAACACAGCTGGACTCCAATGAAGGAGTAGAACCATCTCAAGGAGGATCAGAAGAAATGGACAGCCTGTGAGTTAAATATGAGTGTCACTGCAAAAGGTCTGAATACGTATGACCATGTGATATTTCAGTTTTTTCTTTTTAATAAATTTGCAAAAATTTCTACATTTCAGTTTTTTTCTGTCAAGATGGGGTGCTGAGTGTACATTTATGAGAAATAAAATTAACTTTTTTGATTTTAGCAAATGGCTGCAATGAAACAAAGAGTGAAAAGTTAAAAGGGGTCTGAATACTTTCCGTACCCACTGTATTTGCAGAACTGTGAGAAACTCATTTGCAATGAAAGAGCTGCAAATTTAGGTTGCCCTGCATGACTGGTGTGAAGAAGACTGTGACAGCCGTGTCCCAACCCTGCTCCAGCTTGTTAAATGGAGGTGCTGATGGGATGATAGACATTGTTTGGCCTGTTGCACTGTAAATAGGCCCATGTGCATAACCAAATACCAAACAGAGAATGTTTCCACCAAAGTGGTTTCAGCACTGGTTTGGAGCCAAACCCTAGTTAGAGCCAGTTCTTTTTGCTTTTTGACCATTAAAACACTGGACGCAGAGTCGCAATTCCTTACTGAGCAGGGAGCTGTTCATGTGGGGGCTGTGGATGGTTATAGAAACCAATTGGACCAACTTTGACTGTCAGGTTTAAAAATCCAGAGCCATGTTTGTGCTCAATTGTCAGGGTGCTGAAGTGGGATGCTTAAAGGTGCCATGACATCAAATTTCACTTTTCTGGGGTTTTGGGGGTATAATATGATCTGTTGTGCACTGATGAGGCCATGTGAATGTCCAGAGTAAGAATCAAAGTTCCTGTTTATGGTCTGTCAGCTTTGTCTCTCTGCTCAGAAACGGTTGAATCAGACAGCAGGCTATCATTCTACGTAGTTCTATCATTCTACGTAATTTAATTGCTCCAATAAGAGCACACTATCAAGTAAACAGCGCCCCCCCCCCCCCCCCCCCCCTCTCTCTCCTAACGGTTTATGCACCGTCCGCTCTCCCCCTCCCCTCCCTGTCTGATTCAGCTTCGTGTATGGAGCTAGTAGTAACTTCTGTGCAGTCAGGTCTGGATTTTCAAACTAATGGATTTAAAAGAAAACTTCTGCAGCAACACTGAGGGAGGCGACCACAACCTTGTCATTACCTGTAAGTTTATTTATTTTCTAAATGCTGTCTTGTCTGATAAACGTAGCTCACTGTCTGAAGTGCCCATGTTGCTAGCAGTTAGCCTTTAGCAAACTCCGACCGCAGCTTGACCTAGATTCTCCAAATAAGGTCATAGCCAAATAAGGTGTAGCCAATCAAAATGAAGTCAACGTGGTCTCCGGGTAAAGCTCCATATCATCACCGGACCCAACTGTATTACTGAGGAAGTGAGGTCTGGCGTTTCAAAACAATACTCCGCTGTAAAAAATGCCGTTTTTTTCTTTGGAGTATTTACATATGCAGTAATGCCAACAACATAAACTAGTTTTTAACTGCTATGTCATCACTCCTTTAAACAGAACCAGGACACCAAACTGCAAATTCACTATTTTAGTCCAATCCATATACATATTTGCAAAACTAAGAAGACCTATTAGTGACTAGTATACACAGAGGAAAGGAGAGTGGAGTGTTTAATCCTAAATCTTTCCCAAGTAGCTTCTAGTACAGTGGAGCAGAAGAGACTGGTGTGCAATAGAAATCCTTTCATAAATACACAGCAAACTTAGCAAAAATGCTTGAATTCTTTTGTTTATCAAAACTAAAATGTGGCATGTCAAGTTCCACATGTGTTAAATTGATGTACTTATGTGTTTATCAGGGTGGATAAACTGCTCAGTGGCTCTTGGATCCCAGGTGTGCAGAGTCAGCAGCTGAACTGCCCCAGCAAGCCACACCTAAATCAAAGCAACAAGACAAGAGGAGAAACAATGCACAAAGGAAAAACAGAAGTACAACTACTAGACATTTTCGAGATAATTGCAAGACCATAATATAAGTCTGCTTAATTCAAGTAAAACTGAGCTTCAACAAGGACTTGAAGTTAAATTAGCAGCATTTAAAATCAGTGTTAGCAACAAGTTTTGAATGGTGTTTGCAGCTACATTCATTACCATCGTTGCACATTTCAATTGTCAGCTGGCATTTAGATCCTGTTGACTGAAAGTTTTTATAGATTGCATATTCATCAACAGCAGACATGCAAAATGGATTGCAGGTGCAATTTTGCACCTATATTATTTTCACAGGTGCAATCTTTGTTGCACCCTGGTAGTACGTAAATCAGCAGCAGCAGGTTTTTGCGTGTGGAATCAAATTTGCACTCATTTTAGTACACACAAACCTTTTGTAAATAAGGGCCCAAGTGTGATTTAAAGCAGTGTTTAAAAAATAAACTAGTAATATTAGAAAGAGAACTTTTTTCTTTACATGTACTGAAGTTAGTCTTCTGCATCCGACCCATCACTAATAGTTATTATAGGAGCAGTGGACTGCCATATTCCAGCATCTGGGGAGCAATCAGTGGGAAAATGAGAACCTTGCTCAGGGGCCCGCCCGAGTGGTCATGTCTGTTGGTGCACAAGGGACTTGAACCTGGATCTGGAGAACTCACCTTTTTCAATACCAGGCTCCTGCTTATTTTTGTTGAGCTAAATTGTCCTCCAGCATGTTGATCGCCCAGAGCAATTCAAAATACACAGGAGGGAGGGTCAAATATGTCTTGGAAAGAAGTTTAAAGTGAGTTATGACATGGTTCTGCTCTCTCTGGCTGTGGAAAACCAAACCAGCTCAAGAACCAACAATAACTGGCTTTAGAGCATCCCTGAATGAAAATGAAAAGAATCTTTGTTTAAAAAGGGCTACAATATAGTCAGTCAGGAACAACAAAATAAAGAAAGCTAGAAAAAAGCCCCATTAAAGTCATTATTTGCAGGCATTCTTCACATACAGTTGAACAGTTTCCTCTTGTCACTTTGTTACCCTGGCAACAAAGTCAACATAGTGTGAAGGGATCCCAAATGGAACCCTGCCATTGACCCACAAGCGTTAACCTCAGAAACTAAGATTAAGCACTGTTTTTCTCCTCTGTGCTTGTTCCCACTTGGCAACCAAAAAAACCACCAAAGAATTCTGGTTAAGTAGTGATGTCTCTTGAGCCGACAGTGGCCTTTTCTTATCTGAGAATAAATACAGTTAAAAGGGTTTGGAGAGAGTCCTTTTTTATGAATGGAAAGGAGCCAGATTTCTGTTAAGACTAAGGACTTTCACAAAGAACAACAAAGAGTAAGCTGCCCTGAGTGTTTTACTAGGGAAGAGGGCACTTTTACACTCTGTCCTCTCAATCACCAGCAATGACCCTTCAGGCTGCACAGTAATACAGTTTGCTGTAACATAAAGATAAAGAGGCTGGCTCGTTTTTCTGCCATGCACATTCGGGTTGGGTACAGCGCAGCATATTTATCTCAGAACAGAATGGTAGTTTTGTTCTTGAATTGTTTCTGCATGGTGATGAAATAGGCCAAGTGTGTTAAAAGGAAAGAAATAAAAACACAACAGCTCTCTAGTGGTTGTGAAAAGAAGTGCAGTGAAGTGTACGGCATCAGTGATGAAAGTGGTGATAGTGACGTTGTAAAAAGAATGTATTTAAATCCAAACTATTGTGGCTTTTATTAGCCTTAACAAATTAGCTTTGATTTCTAAGCCTAAGTGTGGTGGTTGACGGTCCTGTCACGATGTAGCCTGGTACACCAGGTTGACTATTGCCATGTATGAGATACAAGGCAAGTCAGTCTGGGTTCCCTCCATTGGGAAGTGATTTCCACTCGGGTTAAAAAATGACCAAACCAATCACAGCGCAGGAGGCGGGACTTTACGACATGTCTTTTTCGGCGACTTCTCTAACCATAAACAGTCAAAATGGCGGCATAACGATTGCCCTTTCTGATGTCTTAATGAGCTGCAAATATCCTTAAACCCACAACAGTTTGCTGCTCTGAAGGCTTTCCTCCATGTTTTCCTCTTTCCTCAAGACATTTGGGTCTCTTCTGTGTTTCTCTAATTGGTTCTCTCTGGTTCAGTTTCCTCCTGTTAGTCCCGCCTCTCGTCTCACATTGGAAATCAGTCTCCAGTGGAGGGAACCCAGACTGACCTGCTGTGTATCTCATACATGGCATTTAGTCAGGCTTGTGTACCAAGCTAGTCACGATGCCTCTGAGTGATTATGCGTCCTGGCTAATTGGCCACAGGGATATCCCTTTGGCTGTATGGTTAGCACGCATGACTCTCACCTGGGAGTCTGGGGATCATATCCCACTTGGGTCCTCTGTTGTATACCTTGCCACAAGTAGGTAACCCAGCACTTGATCGTTTTGATTGGAGTAATTGTTGTGAATTGATTACTGTCTTACATGTTCATTTCCATGCTATTGATGCTTGTGTCAAAACTAAGAATCAACACCTTGAAATGATCTGTTTTAAAGGGTGTGACAGCTGGCCGTCTTCACACCCTCTAGTATCATGCAAAGGAAATTTTCTCTCCCACTTCTAGAGTTTGATTTGATCCTAGTGGAAATCGTTTGGCAGAATGATATAGCTACCAAAGACAGCTGCCTTCAAGGAACAGTTCACCCACAGAATGATCTAACTTTATTTTCCACTTACCCTCATGGTGAGCAAGACTCTGGAGCCCTTTTTTAATATCTCGAAATGCAGCCGGCGATCAGGAAGGCTTCTCTTTTCCCCCCAACTTTCATATAATGGAGTTCGCCGGGATCCGAGCCAAAAAGGTCCATAAAAGTCCACAAAAAATTGTCAATATTCCTCCATACTGCTCGTCCAATGTAATCCAAGTGTCCTGAGTGGGTAGCATCCAGAATTTATTCGAAGCGACATTATTGAGTATATTTCTAGAGCCTAAACAGTAGTACATCTTACTTTCACGAAGCACTCACATGCGCGTTCACAAATCTACGGAAGCCTTGGCGTTCAGACCCTACTCTGCCGATAATGCAAGCGTAGAAGAAGAAATTTGCTGTTTACATTGTGCAAAGAGCGCCAGAGCTTCAGACAAACCGGGACAAGCACAAGACGGTCCAAGAGGGGTTGGATATTGATTTAAAACAAAGAAAGAAAGAAAAAGAGAATGCGTGATCTCGTCTGCCGTGGCTTCCGTAGTTTTGTGAACGTGCATCGGGGTGCTTGCTTGAGATGCGATGTAGTACTGTTTAGGCTCTAAAAATATACTAAATGACATTGTTTCGAGTAAATTCTGGATGCTACCCACTCAGGACACTTGGATTACATTGGATGAGCAGTATGGAGGAATATTGACAATTTTTTGTGGACTTTTATGGACCTTTTTGGCTCGGACCCCGGCGAACTCCATTATTTGAAAGTTGCGGGAAAAAGAGAAGCCTTCCTGATCGCCGGCTGCATTTGAGATATTAAAAAAGTGCTCCAGAGTCTCGCTCAACATGAGGGTAAGTGGAAAATAAAGTTAAATCTTTCTGTGGGTGAACTATTCCTTTCAGGAGAGGACTCTAAATGTCTTTTTATGGCCAAAACTTAAACCTCATGGAACACCTGAATGTGATAATTGAAAGGTGTTGTCAAGACACTGTTTTGCCAAAGGTTATGCCATGGTTGCCTAGTTATTAACACCACTGTCCAAGTATCAGATGCACCTGAAGGTTTTATTTCACTAGATGCACCACTCACTCCAATGGCACATCTCAAAAGGATGTCACACCAGGAAACTTGCTTCAAAAACTAGAGAAGGGACAGTATGTAAAGATTTATGAAAATTGATGTTTAAGAAATTGGCAGTTCTACCTTTTTTCTGAACAAGCTTTTGCTGCAAATGTTAAATAATTTCTGGATTCCCACTGAAGTTGGTGTGAACAGTGAACCAGTTCCTTCTTCCCATATAATATTTATCAATGATTCATAATAGGTTTAAGCCGGCATTGCCCTCCTCTTAAATCTAGCTGGTTTTACTACCTACCATTAAGAGATAAGCCTCAGCCACTTTGTTTACATCTCTTTTTGGTCTTTGTTTTCCACCATGCCTCAATTATTTGGACTTCGATTTCACACAGTAAAACAAGCCAAAGCTCTGTCAAGATTATATTACACATGCCTGATCGTTTGAGGACAGAAAACAGGAACAGGAATCAAGCAGGTTTGTCTTTGTGTGCCTTTGAACTGTGAGAATATGTGTGTGAATGTCACTCCTACTGGGCATGTTGTTATGACAGTGTCACTGGAACCTTTGGAGCTCTTTAAATGCAGACCCTCCTTTCCTGTGATGGAATTCCTCTTGTCAAAAACATCTCCCAAACAATCTCTATAATTAGAGCTCCCCTCCTCACAAACAGCATCTAGCAGTAAGTGGATTATCTTGGGTTAGGTAAAGAGAATTCACAAGCAAACAAAGAGCTCTTTGTAATCATCAAACTCTAATTATTATCAGCATTATTTTCCCTTTTGAGAGAACATTTTTACTTTGACACAGTAAGAGTCAAAACTATAAAAAAAAAAAATTAGTCATTAATGCCGGTATTAAAAATAAAGATGTTTTGGAATATTCTTTCCTTCGTTCGTTTGAGAGCGGACATGCAGTAAGAAAGAAGGGGTGTCTTGTGACAAATACCTTTGGAGTTAATAGTATTTCCAAGTGCTCTGATTCATTGCAATTGGCAGAAACTTATTAGTTAAACAGGATATATTCATTTTTACAAAATCTTGATTTTCATATCCAAAAACTTGACCATTTTCAGATTGTAACAATGATAATGTGACACTAACCACACGTTGGGAGCACATTATCCTCTAAGCTTTACAGTAGATGTGCTGACTTATGATGTTGTAACCTGTAGCCTATAGTCTCTATCTATCTATCTATCTATCTATCTATCTATCTATCTATCTATCTATCTATCTATCTATCTATCTATCTATCTATCTATCTATCTATCTATCTATCTATCTATCTATCTATCTATCTATCTATCTATCTATCTATCTATCTATCTATCTATCTATCCATCCATCTATCCATCTATCCATCTATCCAGCCAGCCAGCCAGCCAGCCAATCTGATCTAATCTAATCTAACTTAATCTAAGCTATTTTAGCTAGCTAGCTATGCATTTCTAATGTTAGTTTAGTAGTTGAATGGTATGGTTGATAAATTCAACTATAGTAAAATGGAAATTATGGTATCCCCGAGTTTGTTGTTTATCTGTGTATATCATAACGAAAGTTCACCACCTGGGGCCTGTACAACGAAGCCGGATTTTCTCTTATCGAGGTAACTTCAGGGTTAACCCTGGGTTTTTCGTCCTATGACGCTGGTTAACTTCTGATCGGGTTATATCTCCCCGGTAACTTATGCTGAACGCCTAACCTGGTCCGGACCAGGTTAAGTTCTGGATAAGAGATCTCCGACTATGAAAGCACCAGCCCCTGACCAATCAGCACTCTTGGAAAATGGCCTGCCCATTTTTAGAAGATCCTGTCGATGCCGGTGCGCAGGTTGTGAGAGGAGTTCTTAGAAGAGAAAGAATATTCAGAGATGGTGCAACCCTTTTTGATTTGCCACATGACACTTTATATGAAAGATGGAGGTTTTCCTCTGCTGGACTCCGTTACATCTGTCAGCCGTACATCACAAATGAACCACATCGCAGCCGGGCACCGACAACACCACAAATGCTCTGCAACTGAGGTTTTATTAATGTTAGACTAATTAAATTAATTTTGATACAGACCAACGCCTCACCTCGAGTGAAAAAAAAAATTAGTGCTGTACTGATGTAGCTGAATAGCTTATTTTTTGTAGCCGAATTATGCTCACGGTCCCACTCAGTAAAACGTCATTCATTTATTCATTCATTCATTCACTGGTAGTTTGATGCACACCGTTGGCGATACTGAAAATGTATGCAAAAACATGTCCTTGTAATACCCGCTTTTCCCCTGTGGGCTGCACAAATATTAAATGAAATTCCATTCATTCATGAAAGAGTGTGGCAAAAAAGAATCTCGTCCGCTTTGGATAATATATTTGTATTTGTTCTTTACTTGTTCCCTTGATCGTCTTGCACCGCTGGGGTTGCATCTGAAATAATGTGATGAAGAGGTCACACATGTAGAAAACATGAATTTATGGAGTGCACACCCACCCATGCAGTCATGGTGAAGGGTTACAACACGTGCACGATATGAGCCTGAAATATCTATATGCACAGTATGAGAAGCAGCTACACTGAGGAAGCGCTGTGATGAACACTAAATGATCAGAGTCCAATATTGTTCCATGATTGTACAATCACACGGACTTGCTGCACATTAACAGCCAGCATTCATTCCTGGCTTTATGCTGCGGCGACTCCATTTATTATCATTCCTCAATGATAATGTCGTGTTATCATTCAGGATTGATGATCCTGAATTCTACATATTTGTTAAGTATCATCGTCTGCTCCTCCATGATGAAATATGTCGCTCTCTGTTTCTCCATGTCTGTGATTGGTCAGATGCTTCCAACGCCACCCCTTTTAAGTGAGCGCACACTGATTAAGATTGGAAAACCCTGGGTTGAATTACCGAGTTGATAACCAGCTTCATAGTACCGTTTATCAAGACCGCAGATGTCTGGTTAAGTCAACCCAGGTAACAGAGAGAAATCCCGGGCATGTTAATCCGGCTTCGTCATACAGGCCCCCGGTTTCATCAGTAGTAATCCTAGAATGTTTGGAGCTGACCCAAAAGGCAAAGCCTTCAGTGTACTAGTCCATCCATGCTCTTACCCTCACCTGTGTTTATAAGCCGTGTGTAGTGACTTAAAGAGGGAGATCGCAAATACAAACAGTAAAAAAGTTTTCCCTAACGCGTAGCTCTCTACCTGAGAAAAAAGGCATGAAGCTCGATCATTCAGAAAAAGTTCAGTGTAGAGACACTGCTCCTCCACAGTGAGAGGAACCAGATGAGGTGGTTTCAGCATCTGGTTAGGATGCCTCCTAACCAGATGCCGGAGGAGGAAAGGAGGAAATGAATAGAAGAATGATCTTGTCAAAGACCACAACCCCAAAAAGGATTGTATGGAACCCCTAGAAGAAAATGAGCAAAAATGAGGTCCATTGCAACTTCTGCCAGATAAAGCTAACGTATCATAGGTCTACCATGACTACAGCCGTTTGAGCAAAACATCCAACCCACTAATCAGAAATCAATGGTTCACTTTGTCACCTAATGAAGTTTGATACTAGTGGCCTTTATCTTAAAGACTAAAGACATGCTGCCCATCCTTTGTGTTGATGCTGAAAGTTTTTGAAGTTTGATGGAACTTTATATTGAAGGAACGGTTGAATAATTGTTAGCAGTTTTGAATAGTATTTTTATTTGAAGTGTTCATTAGGAGTGTGCAAAGCAGCTGGTATTTGTATCTGTATATGTATTTGTTAAGGGGCGGGAAAGTATTTGTATTTGTGTTTGTATTTGAGTAAAATTCAAAATAGATGCAAAAACATGGGGATGACATGCAGTAAAGGGTCCAAGGCCAGGAATCGAACCTGGGCCAACAATAAAGACAGATTAATAATGCTCATGAGGTAGCTACTCAACTTGTTGAGCTAAAAACAGCTACTAAAAGCTGCTTTTCACTTAGCCATACTTTCTCTGTTGCTGTGGGTGCCCAGTGTTTGTCACATTCTTTACTCCTGAACATCACTCACTTCTTATTTGGGCATGCATGGCGGTCTTATGAGGAAACACAACTTTTTAACATAATGTTTTCCTTGTTCCCAATAACAAATATTTTAAAAATATTTGTTAGAAATAAGTATTCATAAAAAAACATTTTTCATCCCTTTCTGAAAACCATATTTGAGTTCCGCTCCACCCCTAGTGCCTATGTACTGTATTTCTAATTTCCTTCAGCTGTAGCTCAGATATGACAAGGATACCAGTTAGATACCACATACAGTGTGTGGCGCTTATACACACATATACTGTATATTGCAACTGATCTTTGTGGATTGAAATTGGTGGCATTTCACTAAAACAAGTGTTATGGTCTAAACCTCCTTATATTTGCCTCCTGTCATTTTTGCCTTTTTAGATTTAGTTTTAAATGCAGAGTAGGGGATCCTGGAAAAATGGTTTGAGCAAGCTACATTTGAAAAAATACACCCGCCCAACACCACACCTCCAGAGCTCAGGAACGTGTGCGCTGATTATTTACAAAAAGGTTGGCGATAACAGCCAAGTGGATTGCTTGTTAGCTTGCTACTTGGCTGTTATCGCTGTAAACAGCTGAGGAACCACCTTTTTTAAATGTGATAGTTGGCTCACCACCAACTCCTTCTGCAGTGTAAAACATCCACACTGTAAAAATCAACACCTCCATGACTTGATCCACATCCGTTTTGTTTTTTTTGTTTTTTTCTGGTGATGTTTTTTCTTTTTCTTTTTTCTTTCTTTCTTTTTTCTTTTTTTTTTCTTCTCTGTCTGTCTTCTTTTTTTCTTTTTTTTTTTTTAAATTTGAAACCAAACAGCTGCACAGGTGACGGTAGCGAGCAGCCATGTATGTGTGCACTGTGAGACGTTCATGGGAGTTCTGAGGGTTGGGAGAGGGAGGGACAAACGGCTTTTGAGTTTGATGGACATATTCTCATTCAATCAATAAGCACGGGCCGTTCCAAGACAGTGTCTACTTCACAGGTGACTAAATTTTTTTATTTTTGTGTTGAGCATTTAAATAAATTGGCTGCATTCGATGTGCGAAGATTTTAAGCAAGATAGCAAAAAATGCTCCTGGAAAACATCATCTACTCTTCTCTTAACATATTGTTTTTTCCAAAAGTGTTTTTTTTTTTTTTTTATTGGTATTGGACAATTAAAATCCACATTGACATGAGCTCAGTTGCACTGTAGCTGTAAAATATCTCTCAACAACAATCAGTCTTAGCAAGCCGATTATTCAGGTACAGTATGTGGTGTAAATATTATAATAGGTTGAAATGTTCCATAACTCACAGTCTACAGAAGTTCCAGTCACCACGGACCACCAGAGAAAAGTTTCTGTCAAAGTTTAACCTAACTTTTTAATATTTCTTTTTACAGATGGCTTACTCCTCAGTTTATTGTACATGTATTCTGAAGCCATCTTGCTGATATTTTAGGAAACAAAATTAATTGTTTCTTTTTTTTTCTTTTCTTTTTTTTTTTTTAGCAACTATTAATGAGAAATGCATTCCATTCTTTCTTTACATTACAATCTTTTCACTAGAGCATTATGATCCTATTTAATCATTTACCCTCTGCTCTGGAATGTGAGAGAGTTACTCATTCAAAGAATGCCAAGGTCAGTGAAACTACTGCAGATAGCAAGATAAAAGTGTGTGAAAGGAGAAACAATAGACACTGGATACTTTTTTAACTTGACGAACTCAGCTTTAGGAGTTGTTTCGAGCTGGATTCATACAGCGGTGAGAGCTTCAGTGCTGTATTTTTAGCAGAGCACAGGCAGCAATCATCTTTCTCTTTTGGGTGTACAGCTTGCAACTTTCTGGTCACCAAGTTCTTTGGTTAGTTTCCACGGAAACCAGACGAATGAGTCACTCAGCAAGTTCAGCCAATTCAGCCTTTCAGTTTGGGAGGTGAGCCTTGGATTTCCAGCTTGCTCCCCACACAGCAGCACTGGAAAATGAAAGTGGGGAGAGCAAACGGTGGCTGATGGCTAGCTGCCCAGTTCTGTTCTTACTAAACCTGT
Organism: Atherinomorus stipes; assembly: GCA_023101725.1. Classification (NCBI taxonomy): domain Eukaryota; kingdom Metazoa; phylum Chordata; class Actinopteri; order Atheriniformes; family Atherinidae; genus Atherinomorus; species Atherinomorus stipes. The sequence continues at coordinate 322,033 of JALJCO010009308.1, read as the reverse complement.
CCTCTGTGCCTCCGCCTCCTCCTCTTCCATGGCCTCCTCTGCTCTCTGCTCTCCCACATTCCTGTTTTTACCCTCTTTTCATCTGTCAGTCAGCTTCAGGCTAAACACCCCCCACCCCCCTCCTTTAATTTTTTGCCCTGCAACTTTACTGAGTAAAACCCTACATGTTTTTGTTCCAAAAAGTCTGCTGTTTAAAGACAATGTGAAATTTCCAAATCTGTCGGGTCTGTGATGCTGTGAGAGGACAGAGGAGACTGCTCTGCTTTGATTTTGATTGCAGACTTTGATCAGGAACTCTTCCTGTGGGGGGTCTGTTTTTTACTGCGTATCCAACATGGAGTGTTTATTCTGCCAATTAGACCAAATCTACAGCAGCTTTCATCAGTTCCTTTAATGCCTCTCTGGCTTCCATTACTTTACTCTTGCCATCTGCACAACTCCTGAAATATCCCTTCGTATACAGACAAACACACCCTCTGTCCCTCACTTCTCCCCCATTTTTTCTCCCACTGGGAGGAGGCCTAATAAGTTGAGAGCTCTGGATGACTGACTCACATTGAACACACCCTGCAGATGTGTGGGGTAGAGGGAGCCATTAAAAACGTTATTGGGTGAGAGTGAGGTGATTCATGTTTTATCTCACTTTAACTGTTTTACTGCGGAAAGAAACGAAACAGCAGTGTTTTATTTTGCGTGCCACAGACCGTTACGAGTGACTCATGCACAGTTTGGAGAAAGTCATGAATGAATTCTCAAACTGTTTACTTAAACTCATGATAGCCGCTGATACAGGCCTCATCCTGTTAAAATGAACTGGAACGGTCTGTAGCTGTGATTTGAAGGGGAGTTCCTAAGTACTTTGCTCTGGGTGATGCAATGAGGGAGCAACAGAGAAAGGTTGAGATCGTTGCCGACATTTATCAACTTTGTAACATTTTACTTTCACCACCTTTACATATGATCAATTTGTATACATGCGGGTTTTCTCAGCTTCAGTGAGACATATTTCATTTCAGACCTATAAATTTACATTTTAATGTAAATTAAATGTAAATTTTAATTTACATTTTAAATTAAATGTAAGATTTTTCAATCAAGTAAGATTGAAAAATCTTACTTTTAAGATTTTTCAAGAATGTCACTGAAGAAGCCTCCCACTGAACACACTTGGTTGTTTCTTCACCCTGTTGTGCAAGCTTCAGCAGCTTGTGCAGCATCTTTTTTGGAGAATCAGCTCCAGCAGCTCCAGAGTTATCCACCAGCACAGAACTGGCTTCCTGGATTAATTTATTTACTCTCTTCAAGTCTCTGGTTCTGATGCTGCAGCCCCAGCAAATGCTGCAAAGCTGATTGCACTTCCCACATCAGACATCAAACAAACAGCAAACGAAGACATGCCGCATCTTGGTTCAGACGATGAATAATCTCAGCTTCCTTAAGAAGTCTGCTCTGACCTTTCTTCTAGATGGATTCAGGGTTGCATTTCCAGTTTAGTCTGTTGTCCAGCTGAACTCCAAGGTGCTTGTCTACCTCCACTACCTCCAACTCTAGATGTAGCTTGGATTTTCCATTTATTCTTACTGGTATGCTGATGTTAAAGTGGATTCGAGGACCTTCAGCTTGATTGCTGTTCCTGGAACTTGTGGCCTGCAAGTGTGGACAGACCTGAGCCTCCAGCCTGCTCCTGCCTTGCCAAACAGACAGAAGTACATAGAAATGTGAAAACTACAAACTTGCACCAATCAGTGGGGAAAGGAGGCGGATGTAGAAATTGCTGTGACCATGGATGACTGTTGATAATGATGATGTTGATTAGGGGTGTCCAATGGGTACTTTAAAGGGCTATATAAATAAACTTGAAACTTGACTTGAACTTAATAACTGATAGATATAAATTGGAAACCATATAGACTGCTGGAAGGTGAGCTGTAACTAAGATATGCCTTTGGAAGGTTTATCAAGTTGAAATGTAAGAAAAATACATTTTTTAAAAAGAGAAAAAAATAAAAACAAAATCTAAAATTTGCCATGTTGGGTGAGAGGGGTGTCAACGTTCAATTTTTTTCTACATGTGTAATCGGGACTACTAACCGTCGTGTACACGGTTTGCATGTCAGAGATGAATGATCTTTTGGTTGCAGATGGTGATGTCACCTATGCATCCCACCGTACTGCCGCCGTCATACTGAACTTAGAGCCGAATACACTGTAGTAGAGCCAAAGTACGATTATGAATATTTATCATTTTAATCCCCGAGAACTGCAACGAATCAAGGGAAAAAAAAAAAAAAACTCTTTTATTAGGTTTGATCCGAACGGAGTCCCTGCAGAAGTTTTCAAACAGCTGACATCGGCTGAGCGGATTTTTCCTTCATTTATCAGATGCATAATAACCCGTCTTCATACACGGGAGAAAGAAAGCTTTCACAAGCAGAGATGCCCATCGATGTATCACGGCTGGCTGGGCTGACCCGAAAATATGGAAATGTTTTAGCTGAGAGAAGTAAGTCGTGTTCTGGTGATCAACTTTATGTAAACAGCGGCTAACATGAGTGGTTAGATCTTCTGCTAAACACATGCATTTGTTACAGCAAGCGTCTGATCGGATTCACGCTCATGACTTCATTTTCTGAAAAAATATAGCCACATGAAACCCAGTTAGCAACAACTTAAGCTAGCTCTCCTAACTTGATTGAAACTCACCCAATATGACGTTTCCACTGCACAGTCGGCGTCCGGTTATTCATTTTTTCTAAAGGGTTATAATCTATTATCCGTGTGCCCGTTTACACATGTAGACGTTGACACCCCTAGTGATAGCAGGTGAAACTTCTCACCTGGGCCCATGTTCTAATTTGGTTCCATAATCATCCCTAGTGGGATAATATGGGAAGATTATACATTTCCTGAATTGTTGCAGTCCTGTGAGTGTTTCTGTTTTTGTTACTTGTGTCAGGGTTGTTGCTTTCATAATTAAGTTTCAAGTTTATTCACACACACACGCAACATATAACAAAAATACAACCATACAATTCCTTTCAGCGAATGAGGTGTGAAATGGAGAAGCTTCTTAAAGGTTATATTAGGGGGCTCAATTTTCTGCAAGCTAATAATGAGCAGGCAAAAAGAGAAACAAAAAAGTAAAACAATTGAGAAAATATAGAAAACAAACAAACAAACAAACATATCTATCTATATCTATCTAGAACTTATAATAATACAACAGGCTTGTAAAAGTAAAAATAAGAATAAAAATAACCTCAGCATTTTAAGTACATAATATCAGACTATGGTAAAATAATACAACACAAAATAATGAAATAGAGGAAAAGTCATCAAGACATATGACAAGAGCATTTTAAAGGGACACTGTGTAATCGGGAGCAGCTCCCTCGTACTTTTCATGCTGCATTTGTGTGAAACCGGGCAGACCGACGACAGCCGCTGCATGTAAAGTTATCACCGGCCTCTATGTGAAGATGTGGTCCGTCAGTTACAGTGACATCAGTCCACATCTGATTTGTTGTCATGGCGATGTCGTATTGTTTTCCCTGACCCATGTCTTTCGCTCGGCTTCATTGATTAAAATGAAATCTGGTTTGGTACCAACGGCCGTCTGCCCGACTGCACGTGAACCCAGCATCAGTTTTTTCCCCCCCCCCCCCCCCCCCCTTTATTTTTTTGGCTTTTTTTTTGGGTTTTTAAAAAACTTTAAAAATGTTTTTGTGAATAAAACACAGGAGAACTTGCACAATATCCCTTTAAGTTAATAAGTTCTTACACCAATTTTTATATCATCTAGCTCCAACGTGAAAATACTTAATTATATGATGACAGAAGCTGCATTTTTAAAAAAAAAATTGAAGATGACAAGGGAGTTACTCCTCACAATGTTGATTGAACACAACAGTTTAGGCAAAAATTGTAAAATAATAATTGTTGTCGACAGTCTGAAGAGTCCATGTGACCACTATATTTATTACACAAAATCAAAACTGGGTTTAGAGCTCTCCCCCCATATCAAGATGAGCGTTATACTGTATTTATAAAGCTCCCTTTGGCAAGGTAAATCTGTCCATCACAACAAAGCAGCCAGAACATCATGCTGCTTGCTACAATGCTGGACAGGACTAATAAAAAAAACAAAAAAAAAAACAGGATGTGTTTTAACCTCAGATAGGAACACTAAAGTTATGGTTTGAAGATGAGCTGTATTTGGATTGTTCTTTCTCTAATCCACAAAGTAAATCAATACTTGCATGATAAAGTTGAAAAAATGCACAGCTCTGTGATAAGAACTACAACAGATCCTTGAAAAGAAATCCTTTGAACTGCATATTGCACCCAGTTCCTGCTTCTGTAGGGGAAAAGGGAGAGGGTGGGATGGTGGACTTCCTCCATCAGTCGAATGAACTCTAAAAGTTACTCTGAAAACACCTAATAAGCCCCTTAGGTGTGTGCTTTGTAACTTTGCAGAGCTTTTGCATGCATTAAAAAGGGATATAACAGATTCTCTTTAATTCTTTGATAAAACTTCGTGACCTGTCTGCTGCTCTGGTCAAGTATTAGTTCAGCCTTTACATAAAAAAGAGGCATGTCAGAAATTTTTCCTTTCAGTTTCACCGTTGTGAAGTTTAAAATATTTGCTTGTGCTGTCATAAAAACTTAAAGATGACTAAACAATCAGTTGAATTGTTTCCTTGCTGTTTTAGGTGAGTAGCATGACAAAGCAAAATGAATGCTATAAAAGACGAGAACTGTTCTGTCAGCTCTGTTTGTGGCCCAACAAAGGATTACAGGCATGTAGCAGAGATATACACATCTGTCCTCCTTATTTTCTCCTCCTAAACTTATCAATCCCACCCTCTCTTTTCTGTAACTCTTAAGAAATGCTTTCCCTTTCTCCAGTTTGGATGCTCAATGTCTTTCAGTGAGGCCATAATATGAAGCATATGTCTGCATGGAATGACAGTCCACCCCAACATACACTAAACAAAGACAGCTTTACGACCTCACATCTGGCAGTGGTACAAATGGTATAAGGAGCCACTTGCAGCAGCCATGCTGCCACACACACTTCACACAGCAGCTTTAGGGCACTGTAAACTGGAACAAATTAGGGGAGTCTCACTTTTTGTCAGCTGCAGTTGGGAAACCAGTGTTGCAGGAAGATAAATGGTGCTTTCTGTGGAATGTTGCAATTGTCTCTGTCTAAAATGGTTGCATTGTGAGGTTCATGGGTATAATTATCCCTCAACTCTCTGACCAATTCCCAGCCATTTCCCAAATCTGGTGCCTCTCGTGTCTCTATTAACATATTAACTACAAACCTAAAGTTATGTGGTGATTTAACAGAAACAAACAGACCTAAAGGGGTCAGTTTGTTTAGAACGGTTCACAGGAATTAATCTGACTGAACATAAATAAACAGCAAGGAAGAGAGAAGACTTTGCTGGCCTGCTTGGGCATGGCATGGGAATAGCAGCTTTCTGTCTGTAATGGGACAAGGTTGAAGAACTGCAGGTCACAATGTGAATTTCTCAGAGGCTCAAAGAATTTCCTGCAGTCTTGGATATGTGGGAGGATGATGGCAGGAAGCCAGGCAGCTATCAATGCCTGCATAACAGCAAAGAGGCCTTTCGATGTGAATCTGTGTTGATATTATGCTTTAATGTTGTGTTTTTATAACTCTTTTGTGTATACTCTTTATTTTCTTTTAATGGCAAACACAAAAGAATGATTAACTTTGAGAAACAGGTTCAGTTTGGTTTCTTTCCAAATGATAAATGAGAAGATCTGTGGCTCTTCTGCCAGTTAGCTTAGCTTAAAGCTTTATCTTTGAGTTCAGTTAAACTTATTGCTTCTCCCCTTTTTATTTTACATGTAGAACGGACAAGGAATGTATTCTCATTTAAATCTTGATTAAATCGAAAATAAACATTTTCCCAAATGCTGAAACATAAATTGAGTTTTACATACATATGTACAATTATTCATACTGTACCCTCCAATGAAAGAAAAGGCTAAAAACATAATAGTATTTCAAATAACAAGAAAATAAAGAAACTAATGATAAATAAAAATTTACAAAATTATAATTAAGGGAAATAAAATATTGCTTTTGAATTGTGGTCGGAAATAATTTGAGGGTATGATTTTTTAGGACGACTGTAAAAGTAAAAAAAACCAGTGGATTACTCTGAATGCAAAGTTATTGTAATGGTTCAATGACCTCTTTATGAAAAGCTAAAAGAAGCAGCACAGACACACTTTTTAATATTTGCTGTCTTTATTTTGCTTTTACCAACTTTGTTTTTTTGAGTTTTTAACTGATTGCAATCTTTTCGCTGGTTTTGATGTCCTTGCTCTCTGACACCACTTTTCCGTCCACCAAAGTCTGAGTGACCATCACCACTTTTTTTCTCTACCATCTTCTGGTCAACGGCATCTTCCAGTCTAGTAAAATGAAAAAGAAAACAAAAACTAATGTAGTCAAAGTGTCTTTAGCTTTTTAAATGTGATGGTGGGAGGGATTTTGACTTTCCATATCAGTGATACTCCATATTTGCATTGGTCATTTGAATTTAAGTAGCTCCAGGTGAATAGCTTCAGGCAAAACTATCACATGAACTTTCACAAGTCATTTTAACCATTTCACTCATGTTTTCTTCTGCATACTCACTTCAAGACTGCTCCACCATCCAGCAGCCTCCTGTACTCGGCGATCTCAGCCTCCAGTTTCACCTTGATATTCAGCAGGTGCTCGTACTCTCTTGTGTTTTGCTGGATGTCTGTGCGGATCTGACTCAGCTCTTCCTGCAGCCTCAAAATGATCATGTTGTACTTCTCTACTTCCATGTTGTAACGCATCTCGATGTCCCGCAAGGTAGCTTCAAGGGCCTCTTTCTGTTGAGAGAGGAAAGAGAAGACTCACTGTTGCAGCAATGAAATGGAGTGTTACCCGCAAGGTTTCAAGAGTTAGATGAGATGATCAGTTGCTGTAGTGCTGCTGCTTATGATATGAAAATACAACTCATGTTGGCTTAGGTCAGCATTAAGACTGGCGACGCAGGCTAACTCTCTGTTTGAAGGTGACAACATCCATTTGCCGTGATGTCTGAGGCCCACTTATTACACACACATAACCAAGACCTGTCATGAGCTTTATTTTCTGATTAGCATTTATTATGCTAACAATCGTCGTTGTTTTCAAAATGAACAAAATATCATTTTCATGTTTCACTTGTATATCCAAAACTTTTCATTTGAGCTTCTGTCTTTTTAAAGCCCTCTCTCCTGAAAGGTCTGTTCTGATTGGTTAGAAACAATAAACTGCATGTGTGCTCATTCTTGGTTTTAACTATGCTAGTCTAGCCACTATAGTCTCTAAGGATTAGGCAAATCATTACAGGGAGAAACAAGGGGTTTAAGGTAGTTGGGCAGGGTATTTTGCTGGAGAGAATAACTGACTTTATTGTGGACTTTGCAACTTTGCAAATTTGCAGTTTTTTGTCTTTTATTTTTCAAATGCAAGAGCTATTCAACTGATTTAATGAAAGGGGTAAAACATTATATTACTCCTTTAAGAAAGTCAACAATTTCAAGGTTGTGTGATATTTGTCAGATGCTATATATGAATGCATGATCCTTAGTTTAACATAACATGGATAACTGGCTACAAATGTATCTGTTTGGAAATGTCAGATTTTTACCAGACTGCGTGCAGACTGAAGATCAATGTCCATTGCCTGATACCTCCTCCTTATTTCACTCAATGTGCTCGTGGCCTCCTTCAATGCTGTTGTGCTCTCAGTAACCTGGACCTGCACCTCTGTGATCTGAATACAGGATAAAACACATTTAGTGTTTGCTATAGCACTTTAGAAACCTGCCATGTGGCTACGTTTTTCTAGGTGTTTTCTCTTATACCTGAGAGTCATGCCATGCTTTGAGTTCCTCCTGGTTCTTCAGTGCTATCCTCTCATACTTAGCCCTCATTTCCTCCATGATCTTGGCCAGATCTTGACCTTTAGGAGCATCGACATCCACATTGACGTTAACTTGGGCAATGTGGGCACGCAATTCAGCAACATCCTGCAGAGGAGGAAATAGTTAGGGAGTGATTTCCTGATAAAGGTTATTGGGGTTATCCTGTGCAAAGAGGTGAAGGAACAATCAGATAAGCAAACGTAAGCAGTTATTAAATGGATTTTTCTTCTTTGAAATCCTTTAAAGCCCATCAGCTGAAATAGATGAAATGATCTGACCAGCGAGCTGAAATTCTTTCTTACCGTTTCATGGTTCTTCTTCAAGTTGATCAACTCTTCCCTCAGAGCCTCAATGTCTCCCTCCAGGTGCAGACGAATAACATTTGTGTCATCCAGAAGCTTCCTCAGTTTGTTTACGTCAGCCTCCACTGCCTGCCTCATGGACAGCTCGTACTCCATTCTATTAACACATAATATAGCTCAGATTTTGCTGGACAGAAAAAAACTGTTATATTCTGCAGTTGATGTTATAGGAAATACTTACTTGACTCTAAAGTCATCTGAAGCAAGACGTGCGTTGTCAAGAGAAATTGCAAGATGGGCGTTGTCCTTGATCATTTTAGAGATCTGAAAGAAATTAAATAGATTTTTAATATTTGGCTGAAGAAATGTAATTCCCGAGAGTAATACTGATGGAAACAGAAGGGTTATTTTCACTTTGATGAATTGTCTTGATAAAAGGGCAGCCGGTAGAAAAGTCCTAAATGTTATCTTTTTAGTGCAATCCCAGCTCAAACTGCCCATGACGATAAGGGCGTAACTGCAGGTAATAAATGTTGTGAAATCAGTTGCAAGATATGAAAAAAGGACTCTTGGATGACTTTTGCTCCAATATTATGAGATATTGAACAGGTTGTTGAGCTGGGCCTTTTTGCAACTACCTGAGTCATTGCTTTGCTTCTAAAAGAATCACTCTCTCTTCTTAATTTAATTTATTGGAGATTTAATGTTTTCTGAGCATTTTTTTCCATTAAAGAATGTATTACAAAGAACTGGTGGCATGTTGAGGATGTACCCTGCCTCTCGATTATTAGCTGCCGGGTTAGGCTTCCCCGTGATCTTGGACTGGGATAAACAAGTATAGAAGATATCTGAATAAATGACTGACAGAGTGATTCATCTGCTCACCTTCTCCCTCAGCTCTGAGATGATAGCATAATACTTGTTGTAGTCCCTCCCTTCCAAGGGGCCTCTCTTTTCGATGACCTCTCTGATCTTGATCTCCAGCGATTTGTTGGCCTTCTCCAGATTCCTCACGGTCTCCAAGTAGCTGGCCAGACGATCATTCAGGTGCTGCATGGCCAGCTTCTCATTTCCAATAGCCAGGGTCCCAGAGGTGGATCCTGAGGATTGGTATTCATACCTGCCACCGAAGCCACTGCCAACCCGGGTGCTAAAGGAGGCACTGGAGATCCTGGTCCCATAGCCGCCGGCCCCTCCACTGACACTATGTGCGTAGGACTTATCCATCTGTACAGGTCTGCCAACGATTCCAGAGTAACCAGAAAAACCAAGAGTTTGAGAGCTCTGGCGTCTAATCAGGGGCTCCATTTTTGAACCAAGTGTGCTGATGAATCAGAGGAGGAGCAAGCGGCACGTATTGGAACAGAGGAGTTTGGCAGGTGAGAGTGGAGGACTGAGGAAGCGTTAGGGATCTTATATAGCACAGGGGATGTCAATAGTCCTTCCTGCCACTCCTCTCCCTATCTATATGACATTTTTACCTTTACCCCTTTGCTAAGACTTTGTCCCTAAATGGTAATCTGTCAAAGGTAAAAAAAAAAAAAAAAAAAAAAAAGTGCTGACATATTTATTTCAAAAGTTTGTAGTAAATAAATTATTTCTATGGAAACTTGATATGAACAGCAGCTTTTAGGATAAGGTTGGACATGCTTTCTATTTTTTTCTTACCAATAAACCTTATGATCTCTAAAATCGACATTCTAGTATATCCTCAACAATGCTCTCAAGAAACCTGGCTGTGCAACTATATACAGTATGATTTGTAATGTTTGTTTTATATTTTGCCAAATGAACTTAAAACAGTGTCATGGATAGTTTCAGTCTGACACAACAGAAATACAAAGTGGTTTCACTTTCCTGGATTTATCAGGCATAAAACAAAACGTACAGAAATACACTGAATATGTTCTCTACCTGGAATTTGAAATTGAAAATGTAAGGGCTTATTCCGGTAGGGCATGCTGCAGCAGGTGCCAGGGATAAACACAATACAGAAATGTTTAGAGGAGTTATTGATATTTTTTATTTAAAAAAGGGGAAAAAAGAAAAACAAGATGAGTTATTGATAAGGCCTATGAATACCACAAGTTTGGAACATTTCAGGGTTTTAGAACTTTTAGAACTTTTTTTTGTCTTGTTTTGTTTTGTTAAGTCTTTACAAATGACATGTTTTTAACATAACGTTTTTATGTAAAGCACTTTGTGTTGCTTCTATAAAAAGTGCTAGTAAAAAAAAAAAAAAAAAAAAACTTTGGAGAGTTGTGAAAACAATAACTTTATCTCATGAAAATAACAAAATTACTCTGAGATTGAAACTATCCTGGCATTGTTGGCTGTTATGAGGTGCAAGTGACAGTCTCACTGCACCCGCCCTGACCCTGGTGTTAATTAGCTCCTAAACCACTCCACCTCCCATATAGGGTTTCTGGCATCACCGGTGAGACAAATAGTCATACAGTTTATTAGTATTTTTTTTTTTTTATTAATTAATTTACTTTTTGAGACTTATGTTCCCCAATAGTGTCAGTGCCACAACCAGGTCCTCTCGTGGTAAATATTCACATTATACTAGACAGTCTCAGTACCGATTGCTAAAAGCAATTCAGCAATCATCCGCTCACAAAAACACGGCTCAGATCACTAGTTCCTAATACCAGGCAGTCAGTCAGTCAGTCATTTTCTGTACCGCTTATCCAGTTCAGGGTCGCGGGGGTTGCTGGAGCCTATCCCAGCTATTATGGTTCCTAATACCATATTATCTAAATTGTCCCCTTAGTTCAGGTGGGTTAATTCTACACATTAGACACACTTGGCATAGACAGAACCATCACATCAAACCCATTCAAACACTGACAGACCAATCAGTTAACTACAACCATAACAAACATCTGTCACAAACATCTTGGGCCTTAGTTCAATCAGTCCCTCATTCATTTTATGTACCACTTAGTCCAACCCACAGACTCATGAACATACATGGAAAAACACGACAACACAGGAAAACATCACACTCTTTTCATTCTCATTTTTTAGCCCACTAATAGCCTTAGCTTTCGCCTGCTTATCTCTGTTAGCGCCTATTAGATCCAGGTTAGCTTGGTTAGCTCTTAGCTACAGGTTGCTCAGAGGTTGTTGGGTGTCAGTCATTCATCCCCATGCTCAGAACCCCTATCTCTTTGCCCTTTTTTGTCATTTTCGGGAATGACTAGAAGCGTAACCCTGCCAAGATGGTGACATTGGGAATCACGCATCAAGCTTTATTTCAGCTCCTCAGAAACCTGTGGGTGGCGCTGCAGAGGGTTTGTTCAGTAATATACAGTCTATGGTTCCGCAACACCCCAAAGGTTCTCTGGCCATCAAATGGTCACACAGCGATCAAAAATACTCAGGTAGACTGTTTAAATTAGGCTTAATTGGTACGAAGGCCCCAAAGTACCAAAAAAATATCCTGCACATCATAACAGCTTGTTTAAATTTGTTCAGCTCTTTGGGGCAACCATTGTTGTATGTAAATGTGCAATATAAATAAACTTCAAACATGAACTTGAACACCAGCTGCCCTAATCGTTCATACAAAGCAGGATGGATCCATGCTGTCATGTTGTTCACACCCAATTCTCACCCTGTCAGTGCTAAAATGGAGACACATCAAACCAGGCAACAGTTTTCCATCTTCTATTGCCCAGTTGTGTTGAGTCTGTGTGAGTTGTAGCCTCAGTTTCCTGTTCTTAGCTGACAAGAGTGGGGCCCGGTGTGGTATTTTGCTGCTGTAGCCCATCTACTTCAAGGCTGGACATGTTGTCAGTTCACAGATGGTATTCTGAAAACTGTGACTGTAACTAACTGTTATTTGTGTTCCTGTTGCCTTTTTATCATTTCCAGCCAGTCTGCTTGTTGTTCACTGACATCAGGACGGCATTTTGGTCCAAACAATTAGTGCTCAAGGATATTTTCTCTTTTTCTGACTTTTCTCTATGGAAGTTTGTTGTGTGTGACAAACCTGTAGATCAGCAGTTTCTGAAACACAGATCAGCTCGTCTGACACCACCAACCATGCCACGTTCAAAATCAGTTAAATGCTCTTTCTTCATTGTTTGGGAGCTCAGTTTGAACTTCAGTAAGTCGCTTTGACCGTGCCTACAAGTCTAAATGAATCAAGTTGTTGCCATATGATTGGCCAATCAGCTACTTATATTCATGTAACTGAACAAATGTACCTATTGAAGTGGCTGATGAGTGTTTAAACACAGTGAACATAAATTAGACAGTGGAAGAAAATTGGAAGCATACAAATAAAGCTAAATTGAACTGAATTACAGCAAAAGTCTTGTAGACCAAGCAAGCTAAAGCTGCAACAAGGATGTGACTCTTATATATATATTCATGAGCGTTTGATGGTTTGAAACAAGACACCATGTTCACAAGAAGTATTTTTCCAAGGAGACTTTATTGAGATGTCTGATCATCACAGCATTGCAGGTGGGCACAACTGGACAAAAGGAAAACTAAAGATGATTATCAATATATATATATGAAAAAAATGGTTAATTTGACTCTTGACTCTAAGTTTGCCTTAGAAAAAGTTCCCAGTTCTCCAATTCTGAACTTTTGTAAACATCTGCAGAACATAAATAAACCGAGATGAAATAAATAAGATGATTCATTTTCCTTCGGTCCAGTTTTGTAGTCGCCTGTTCAACAGCTGTACACCCAGGATGTCAAACTAATAACAGAAACAGCCGGAGATCTGATGGTTAGTGCTGTATGACTAAAAAGGCAATTGGATTTATTGGAGGTAAAACTTGGCAAGTTGTATTCTAGTGTTAAGATGCGCTGATATTGATTGTTGGGAGAGTCAGTTGGTTGCTTCTTGTATTTAAAGGTTCTTGGTTTCTGTGTTGGAGGAGACCACCTTGCCATCCACAAGGGTCTGTGTGACAGTCATCACTTTGGTCCTCACTGTTTTCTGCTCCTCCAAAGCATCCTGGAGTCTAAACAAAGAAGTCACAACTCAGTTATTAGGTGCTTCCTGAAGTGAGACAAACAATAAATGCATTTTCTGGTTTAACAGACAAATAATCTAACTTACTTGAAGTCTTCGCCATCCAGCAGCCGTCTGTATGTCGCGATCTCTGCCTCCAGCTTCATCTTTGTGTTGAGCAGGGCCTCGTAATCCTGTGTCTGCACCTGTATGTTGTTGCGCAGCTGTGTGAGCTCTGCCTCCAGACCCAGAATGATGGAGTTGAGAGACTCAATCTCCATGTTGTAACGTAGTTCTGTGTCTCTCACTGTCCCCTCCAGAGAGGCTTTCTGTTCGCATGAGAAGAGCAGGTGGAAAGAAAAGGATGGGTTAAATTTTTACAATGAACTGAGCTCTGCAGTGATGGCTTCATAGCGACAGGTCACCAGAGTGTAAAGCTTGAGTCAACAAAGTAAATGCAAGTGACTTGAAGTGAGAGTGCTGAGTTGGGCATTGCAGACAGGGAGGATAAGCTTGTGTTGAGGTAAATGAAGTGTGTGCTGACTGTATTCTTCTCACCAGGCTCTTCTGTGACTCCAGTTCAATCTCTAGTGTTTGTAACTGTCTGCGCAGGTCATGCACCTCTGTCTGGGCGCCCTTCAGGGCCTCTGTGTTCAGGTTCACCTGAGTCTGGACTTCTGTCATCTAGAAAAGTAAATCAAATTAAAAGATGAGTAAGTCTAAAACTTCATTTTGGACTTTGGACTTGAAAAAGTTGCTGTTTGTTAAAGATAGTTTTCATTAATCATTTACCTGAGACTCATGCCATGCTTTGAGTTCCTCCTGGTTCTTCTGTGCCATCTTTTCATACTTGGCCCTAATTTCTGCCATGATCTGAGACAGATCTTGACCTTTGGGAGCGTCAACATCAACGTGGACTCCGGACTGGGCAATTTGGTTGCGAAGCTCCATAACCTCCTAAAGAAGTGAAAATGAAATAAAAAAATGCAACAAAAAAAAAAAGGTCAGTTTTTCATTTGCTTTGACTGAAATAAATGAATATTGCATCTTTAGTTTAAATGAACAAAGTTCCTTCAAACTAATTTTGTCACTGAAGAATTATACTCAATCTGTGACCCAGCAGTGACTCATAGCCTCCTCCAACCATAATCACATGCTTTGGTCGGGTAAATATACAGGGGATGTGTCTAAATCTGTGCCTGGGTCCCTAAGCAGTTACTTTAATAATTCCCTTTAGTAAACAAATGTTTGTGTTTTGGCATGCCACTCAAATCACGATCATTTCAATTCTGTGGTGCTATCTCTGTTGCCAAGTATGGACTGTCAAATATTTTACGATGAGGCTTCCCACAGAATTCACACACAGATATTTCACATTTCTTTACAGAGAAGTGAAGTTTTCTCACGCCTGTTTTTAAGTACGCCCTGCTTCCTTGGAAATGACCATGTATGCAACGTGTCTGTGTAACACGAGCTCAAAATGACTGGGATTACTAGGATGAGCCAGTATGTAAATATTTTTTAAGTTACTTTAAGGGTGTGGATGTTTGTTTAAATTAACCCCAGAAGCACTTGAAATTAGTTGGATTATTTTCTATTTTCATGTATATATTTATTCAGTGCAGTGCCAAAAATGTCAACCACGACTAGTAGCACGAATACTTTATTTGGCTTTAACTGAAGCCTCTCCCACCCAGCAAAATTTGGCTGAAAAGACGTTGAAAAGACATCATGTCCATCTGTTGAAAACGTTGAAACAACGTTTTGATTTGGTTGAAAAGTGAAAGGTGAAAAGCCGTCTTTCAATTAGACGTTGAAAAGACGTTTTTCGACGACTTTTCAACGTCTAATTTTGGGCTAAATTAGGACAAAATCAGACGGTCCAAACTCAGCTCCACTTTCAACGTCTATTTTCAGGCTTAAATATGGCTATGACGGACCGACCAGATTTAGCCCAAAAAACAATGTTGAAATGACGTCTTGTGTTTGCTGGGCTGTTAAGTTTTCTGGGGCTGTGACAGTAATATTTGGATTTAAATGCTCTTAAACTCACATTATCATGGTTCTTCTTGAGGTGGATGAGCTCTTCCTTCAGGGCTTCAATCTCGCTCTCCAGGTTCATGCGGCTCAAGTTGGTGTCATCGATGAGTTTTCTGAGCCCGACAATGTCAGCCTCCACAGACTGACGGATTGCCAGCTCAGATTCGTATCTAAAATACAGAGAGTACAAAGACAGAAGATCTGGTTCAGCTGTTTGCTTTAATTTGAATTGAAATAATTAGTCGAATCTTAATTGCATTTATCAGACACTGTGTTAAATTACGGATTGTATCAGTCAAACATAGCATATTCTCTGCTGTAACCTCTCGCTTTAAAGAGAAAATGTCTTCAGTTATTATTTGGCCAGCAAACAATTTTGCACTGTAGTAGCCAGCTGTATTTGCCATGACATGTAATTCATGACACAACTCCAGTGTCTCCGCCAGTTCTAATGCAAGGGTGATGATTTATGACTACAAGTCCGATGACTGCTTCCCTAGATCATGGCAGTGTTATTCATCCTGTTGTCCATTCAGTAGTAAAGCAGGGTGTGCCTGCAGCTGTCTGGCTTGGTGTTTTATAGTCTCAGAGGTAAAGCAGGCAGGTCTTACTTCACTTTGAAGTCATCAGCAGCCAGCCGAGCATTGTCGATGTTGAGAACCAGGCGAGCATTGTCAATGGTGGCATCAAACACCTAAAATGGGTATAGAGAAGGATAGAATTTTTTTAAAAAAAACAAAATTGAACAGGGGACAAGCATATTAGGAATGTCTTTTAATGTTATCAAGATAATTTGAGATCCTGAATTTTGTGTTATTAAGTTTAGAGGATGGATAACCAAATTATGCCTGTATGCTAATGTAACGCTACAGCTAGCATGAATGTAGCTACAAAGAGACTAAAAACTGATTGCAAACCTTATGCTAACTTGTAAAATAGCAAATTGCTGATATTGTCATCTTTGAACAGAGCAAGGCTAGCAGTGTTACCAAATATATGCTAAGCTAGGCTAAACAACTGCTAGCTAGTATAGCTTAATATAAAATCAACCAATCAATGAAGTTTTATTTATAAAGCGCCTTACAATGACAGTGCTTAATTAAGGCGCTGAACACAAAATACAAGCAAGTGTAAAATTTAAAACACATTTAAAACCACATATAAAACAGCAGATAAGAAAATATTTCACAATATGACACCATTTCTCAGGTGTCAAAGGCCAATCTAAACAGATGGCATTTCAGACTTAAAATTAGGCAGGTCCATGATGGAGCGCAACTCCAGGGGCAGAGCGTTCTAGAATAATAATAATAATAATAATAATAATAATAATAATGATGATGATGATGATGATAAAACTAGACAAATGGACTTTTCTAAAGCTACTGTGCTATTTTTTTTAAGTATTTTAAAAAAAATCTTGTCAGATTATTATCAATAACCTTAAAAGAATTTTGTTACTGGCTGTTGTAAGTGACCAGTAATCTCTGTGAGTATAACTGGGGATGTTGTCATTGGGCCACTTGAAAAACCAGATGGTTTCAGTGTTTGCTTTAGCAGTCAGGTAAATTTTGATAAGAGCTGGGATGATGGAAAGAGAAGGATCCAGGTGACAAAGTCCATGAGCCAATGATTGGCTGCCAGGCAACTACTGTCCTGAAGCTGCCGGGAAACAGGATCTATCCTGTCAGCAGCTGATTTGCATCAGGATGGTGGCACTAGTGGTTTCTCTCTGTGTGCATGCAGGTCCGTGTTTGTACTGGCAGTTGGCTTGTCTGTTTTAATGTTGAAAGAGTCTGCGTTTTCTCATATGGGGATGAGATGAAGGGTACCATATAAGTGACTTTCTGCACCAGACAAAATATGAGACTTTCTTTGACCCTCTTCTGACCTGTTTGGATAAACTATGGTCCTCCTCTACTGTTGGTAGAAAAAACAAACTTGAATTCAAAGAGTATTTACTCTTATGTACAGTGTGTATGTGTATGAGCACATGTGCGTGTGTGTTTAGAGAAAGATAAAGATAATTGTGGGAAGAAGATGTTTTTTCCCCTCATGTTTGGACTAGATCAGTTGTGTTACAAATATTTTTGCTGACCTTGATGCTTCTCACTTGATAGTACAACAAGAAAAAAGATTAGAAGCTGTCTTTTCATTGCAGACATTCCCACAGTGAAACATGCTACATTAACATTTTGCTGAAGACACAGCATTTTGAGATTTGTCTCAGTTCAATATTGAATTTGTAAGCTACTCTTGACCTCATTTGCTTGACAGGAAAATGGAATTTGAAATGAAAAATGCAGCATTTCCCTTTTAACAACTTTAATTCTTTTATTCTGTGACCCTCAATAAGACAAAAGCCACAATAAATGATGAACTTATTCAGTTTTGTGTAAAGCCATCCTGTACTTGCGGTTCGAAAATAATTTTAGGTTAATTTGCTGCTTGTTGTAAAATGTAGATTTAAAGAAGCTGTTTGCATCAGTCATTCAATGTAGTGATTTTTTTTCCCTCTGTAAGTGTAATTTGGTCCCACAGTCTAACTAAAATGAAGCAAAGAGGAAAAGTTTTCCAAACTGTTTCGTATGGACCTGCAAGGTGATCTTATAGTTTCTTAGCTTTCTTCACTTTTGTTTCTCTCTGGTTTCCTGTCTTTATGGCCCCCTGATGCTTCAACATTCCTTCTCCATACTGTTTCCGGTCCAACCTTCACCCCTCCAGTACACAGTGGGCAGTGTGCTGAGGACCCTTAGAAGAATCCTTTCTGTGAGGAATGTACAGCTAATCTCCAGCTTTGAGTTTGGATAGATTTACAGAGAATTGTAAATGGCTTTTAACACAATTATGTGGTAAAATGCCTTCAAGTTTTTATGCATTGCACCTTTAACCATGGCTTAATCAGTTCTCATTAACTCACAAAACCACACTCTGGTTTCCATCTTTCAGTTAAGCAATCCACCAAACTCCCCTCCAATCAAACTAGCCCCTCGCATGCTTTTGTTAAACACTTAATAAATCACATGAACATTCCCCTGTCAGCCTTCCCCCACCCCACCATCCTCCCCCTCACCTTCTTCTTCAGGTCATCCACGATAGCCTGGTACTTGCTGTAGTCTCTGAAGTCAGGTCCACTCTTCTCCAGGGCCTCCTTGATCTTGATCTCCAGTTTGTGGTTGGCCTGCTCCAGGTTCCTCACTGTCTCCAGGTAGTTGGCCAAGCGGTCGTTCAGGTTCTGCATGGCAAACTTCTCATTGCCCATGATGTCTGAGCTATTGCCGCTCACCTGGACGCTGCTGGAGAAGCCCCCTGCTCCAGAGCCCACTCCCATCCCGGCTCCCAGTGAGCTCCGGAAGCCAGAGGACACGCTGATGCGGGACCCACCGGCCCCACCATGAATGCTGGAGGCCCTGTAGACAGGAGCAGAGGTACGGGTGATTGATACAGCAGCAGGCCTGCTACTAGTAGAGGATCGCACAGAGTATGTAGTTTGTCTGGAGGTTTTCATGGTTGCTGTTGAGTGTGAGACTCAATGAGGCAGACTGTGAGTAAGAGAGAGAAGCAGAGGCTGGGCCGGCAGGAATATGAGCTCACAGACACAAGGCAGGAGGAGAGGGGAAGCTTTTTAACTATATAAACCCTGTGGGCCCAAGGTCCACCCCCAACCACTCCCCCTGTCACCTCCCTGTTTTCCATTTGCCGAAACTGCCGGACCAGCACTACTTGGAGCAAGAAGGGCTTTGTCCTTTTTAACTTTCCTAAATTCTGTGGACTCAATGGAGTCCAATATTTTGGGGATTTGGAGGGATTTTAAGCATTTTTCACTAAACATGAATGGCACTAAATAATACAAGAACTATTCTAACAGAATGGAAAACTCATAACTTCATGAATTCATTTAAAGTAATTGACAGTTGTGGATCAATTTTAATGTTTTTGTGGTAGAATTACTCAGCAACAAGGCTAATATAAGGAACTGTCTTACTCTTTTATCAAATTCTTCAAGATAAAGAAGCTAAAATAACACCAGGATGGTAATTGTTATCCTGTTCTGCGACAATAGATTAATTTGGCTTTCTAATTATGGCTACCCAGGAAATAGTTACAAATAAACGAAAACTCATTTTATAGATTTGTCTCCACAGACACAGTTTTCTTATTTACATTGAATGATCATTTTAGGATTCAACAGCTGTTTTTTTTTATACTAAATGGTTAAGGTTAACCATTAAAAAAATATGGTCCAGTTTTGTAAAACATGACAACTGGGGTTAAAAACAGACACTGTGATAACACATCAAATCAAATATCCTTTTCTGGAGATACTGGCTGCCCCCCCTCTCCCACTGGCTGTTGGAGAAACCTGGTCTCCTAGTTTGACGTATGGGTGATTGATCAGCACATATCCACAATTTTCTGATTAGTATTTCATTTATCCCGTCAGTCTGGGCGACATTAAACGTCTTCATTAGACTCTTTAGTGACGTCAAACTCGTCAACCTTGAAAAATGGAATTTAAGTCAATTTTACTTGAAAATATTTCAACACAGCTTTTAGTCACTGGGGTTGAGAAAGATCACGTCATGTCACACCTGCAGGAGAAACTTGTCTCACCCACCTGGGGGTGGATAGTAAGGAGGAGGTAATTGAATCATCAGAACACTGCTGTTGAATTATCTTATATCGTGTCATTACAGTTACGTTTACAACAGCAGGAACATCTGTTTTGAACACATCTAATCAAGAAAGAGACACATAAATGCACTGATGAAACACTGTCTGTTTGTCTGTCTGTCATTCTTTTAGAATGAATTATTATCTAGAAAAACACATCAAGCTGTATGAAAACCTTAAAAAAACTCAAGCTCACAACCACATATGTGTTAAAGGTGCTTATACAGTTCCAGATGTTCTGTGCAGTGCCATTTGTTATCTGTCCTGTGTAGCCGGATGTGTTTCTGATTGCCCCCTCCCATAAAGGATATGGCCAAACAAAGGAACAATTCCATAGTCTGCTCAGTAGACACATGGGAACAATGACTTTCTACACCGGTAAACATATTTCAGAGGCCCCCCCGCTGCTTTTTCACACAGGCACATTCCGCGGCCACACTTTAAACTACTTGGCTTACAATGAAGACTGAATTCTGTCTTTTTGGTTCTTTTTCGGAGTTAAATGTTTTCTTTAGTAAGTTAATTGAAGAACAGCGCAACAAAAAGGGTGTGAAAACATTCCGATTTCTTACTTAGATATCAGGATGTGTCATCCGATACTTGGTGTGAGCGGTATCAACGGGCATCAACTTGTCATCAGATAAGATTCCTCTCTAACATTCTTTGTTTTTCCTGTTCAGTCCAGGAGTTGCTCCATATTTGTTTGCTTTTCTGGAAGGAACATGCAGCAGGATATTAAGGTATAAAGTGCTCATGGTGAAGTCAAAACAACTCTTGCACTGCTATTGAGAGGGCGAACAGAAGAAATGACAAAAAACAGGAATGATGTTTCATGAGAAAAAGTTTCAAGATGTCTATGACAATAACATTGAAACAAACTAAGGGTTGTTTGCTTTAAGCTCCTAAAAGGACAGTTAGAAACAGGGCTACACATCAAGGTGGAGGGACAGAAAGAGCATGAATAATGTGTTTTTCTATTCACAGATAGGAATCAGGCATCATTAAGTCAGTAGATATGTAAAAGTACCACCAATCACAAAGGGTTTATTGTGTTCTATTTTACTTTTTTACAGTTAATCTCATTATGGTTTTCTTTATATCTGCCAAGGATTTGATTTCATCTAGTCTGGTCCTCACAACTCTCACACTTGGCAGAGAAAACAAAGATTAAGATAAGGAAATGCTAACAGCAGATCATCAATATTAATGATGACATTAAACTTTAGCATCTGTTCTTTCCAGTGTACAAACAAATGTGACTCCAACCACTTCATTTTTCAAGTGACTGGGGAACACAGGAACAAATAAGTTCCTCCGGCTTCCTCTACTATTAAAAGAAACATGGACACAAGTCTTTAAAGGTGGCCAACTCAAGAGTTTCTCATTTGCTTTAAATGAATACAAAAAGATCATTTGAAGAGTGAAAAACACATTAATTCTGTGTTATGTGTGAATTAGGAGTGAAGAGTAGCTGTGTCATCAGCTTGTGCTAACTGAATACATAAATATACATAATGTTTGTAAATCTATATTTTGTATTTTTGTTGGAAAGACCATTCTAAATTAAATTAATGCTTTAGCCATGCTCAAGACATCTTCATAAAAGTCCAGCTACTGTACCTTCACCTACTGCTTCCTAGCAGGAGGTTTAGCTAAGGATAAGGATTTAACTAAGGATAAGAATAATAAACAGCTAACACAATCTTTTGACCAATAATAATTATATCTGAATGCCTAACAGAAACATTTTTGTTTAACTGACTTAATGGCCTTTTTGTTTCAACTAAACAAGCCTTTAATTCATTAGAAAATCAAAGAGAAAATGTTTGAGGCCAGACATTTGATGTATCTTTTGTCACAAACTAAGGCAGGTACCAACACATCCCAACTTCAAAGTTTCTGGCTTGCTGTCAAGAATTTTTGTCTGTCATTGCTTTGATTATTATCATCCTCCATGAACAGTTCCCCTGCACTAATCTGTTTCTGCTCCCCCAAGATCAGTTTGTTCCATAACCATTAAATCGTAGACATTGTGTAATGATTAAATTGACTGGGCATCTGGTATACTGGGAAGTCACAAGACAAGTCACGCCTACTGTATCATAAACACTATTAGCATGACATTCACCTATTAGGTTATCAGTTTTCTGTTTAGACAATGCTTTTTGGTTTCAAGGGTTGTTTTGGTGTTAATGAGTGCAGCTGTTGCAAATGATTGTATTAAGTCAGAATTAGCATATGATAATGGGTAGAGACCATTAGTTTCTGGAGAGACCAGCTTGGCTGGCTTGATCAACTCAGTGTGACTATAGAGTTGTTGTTCAGCTGGACCATTCTCTCTCTCTCTGGTCTGACCTCAGTGGCTGAAACACCCACAGAAAGTGCTAAATCAGAGAAATCTGACAGAAGAAAAGGACAACCACTGAGAAGTCTCATTTACAGTCTCAGCCAACAGGGTTGCCAAGTATCTGACCGTGGGTCAGAAACTGACTGAACCCTTGGCTGTTAATCACTCATCAGCACAAAGATGATTTCAGAGGGACTACGACTGAAACTCCTTCTTAGATGCGAACCTTTACAACTTGTTCACATCCAGTATTACCTCACTTACTGTCATCTGACAGCACTGAAACTCCAAATGTGCAACCTGTGACTGGATGTGAGAATATGCAGCATCGCCCACATGCCACATAAGGCCGATATAAGAAGTCATAATGGTCCACTTAAGATAAGGGCACACGTTTGGAAATCACTTGTGTGCAGACAATTTGCAGGTGTGTGGAAGATTCCAACCAGGTGCAGTGGCCTCACTGTAGGCAGCAGACAGTTGAGTCACAGATCTGATCCGAAGGAAGTCTGTTATTGGGAAATGTCAGTAAGCATTCCAGGATGCGTGAGAGAAAATGACAAAAGCGGGCATGCAGTCAGAGGGCTGTTATTAACGTTTACTCACAATTAAAGGAAAGATTGCTGCTGCTGTATATTCCCAGAAGCTGAATGTGATTGTTTGGTATGCAGGGGGCAGATAAAGCTTAAAGTGTCAAAGATTAGACAACATAACTTTAAACACTTTCAATTTCAATAATGGGATATTTGGAGAAGGTTCAAAGAATAAAATATGAGTGAAGTCTACCAGCTGTTCAAACAGTTTAGCCACTGGGTGCCACAGATTAAATCAGGGTGTTGTCTTTGCTGAAAAGCTCTTGGTGTTCTGGAAAAGAGCAGGAAGATCCACCACTGGCAACAAGAGAGGTCAGGGGTCAGTGGTCTGCTTAGATTCAAGTCAGACAATGGCTATGTGGTCTTCAGGGTGGAGCACTGGAAAAAATGCTAAGTATGTGAAAATAGGGGGCCATAATACCATGTTGTTGAATATTTTCTTGAATAAAAAGAAGAGAATAAGGTCAATATCACATTACAAGAATTTAAGGGATCCAATCTAGTTAGTTTCCAGCATTTGGTTATTTATTTATTTATTTTAGAATTATTTGCTTTAATAAAATTATTATATTGTTATTGTTGTTTGTGATCTTTTTATTTTCTTTCACCTTGGATGGTTTGTGACAAACTGGAGACTCATCTGCATATTTTCAGTTTCTGGAGCAGTGATTTGTAGGTTGGTTAAAGGGAGTAGAGGCAGGAATTAAAAAACAAACAAACATGTATGTCCATTTTTTTTAATACTAATGGGTGATGAAGCGCTAAATACCAAAAATAACGTTTCCACCCACATTTCTCTCCGTTGCCTTGAACAGGCTGTGTGCTGCAAAATGCGCTGCAAATCGGTGTCTGAATTTCCCGCGCTGCCCTGTGGACGTGACGTCAAATGACGCTACATCTGCAGTTTTGATACAGGAAGAAGACGGTCGCGGTGAATTCAAACACCGTAAGCGATAGTTATGGATTCTTCTGCCATCAGCAAATGATCCAGATCAACTAAAAGACACTAAAAAGTGTAACTATGAAGAAAAAGGTGTGTAAACAACATTATAGCTTCAGTTTGTGCACGCTCCTGTGACAGCATGGCTCTTGGCTGCAGTAACCCGAAGCGGCAGTCGCAAGTTTTGTTTCTTAATCTTGCCTCAAGTCCCTTTAAGTCCTGTGTTTGATACGTATAGTGTAGCTATGCTGCTATAATTTGAAAAATAATTGTAGTTTAATTTTGTTTTACATCTTCAAATCCACCCACTTTTTTGAGTTAAGTGATCAATCCACTCAGCATTGTGTAGAGCTGGGACTAAAGCCAGGCTGCAAACCATAATGGACTTTCTATTTATTTATTTATTTATCATAATCTAATCATGAGCTAAGAACAACAAATGGAGGAACATGAGAAGATTTTATGGTTAATGTTGGAATAACTGTGTATCTGTGTGAATTAAGAAAGATGATGATTAGGTTGACTGAGAAAACTTGAAGTGCCCCCCCAACAAAAATTAAATAGAGTGAAAGAATGCCAGGCTGAAACTGGAAAAGCTTAAAGAATTGACAGATTCTTTTCTTGAAGTGGTAACTTGTGTAGAAGGAAACTTCATTTTGTTAGTTTCCTTTGGTTGGTCCCATCATCTCAAAGATGCACCGTGTGGTTCTGAAGATGTTTGACAGTGGACAAACTGGGTGAGCTTGTGGTTTGGGTTGGGGTTTCTTTGTCAGGGATTATGTGAGGTGTACTATGTTGCACTCTATGAATTGCCTCTGGTTGGGGTTAAAAAAAAAAGCTGCTGGCAAGCAAACTATGGAAACCCAAATTAACCTATAAATGACAGGTCTGGTGTTTATAGAACTGCTTTCGTGAGTGGGGGTGGTATCACAGTCTCGCCTATTTGGCTGATCTGGTCTGTCCCGAAAGGTGATGTCTTGATATCCAGCTTGCTTGGTTTTTCTGCACATAAGTTGGTTTTGTTATCAGTTTTCCTTCAAGCTCCAACAAGTATGATCTCCTTAGCTTTGTCTAGTCTCAAGGATAACTGAGAGGTGTGTCTCTTGAAAAGATTACTATCATCAGTCCATGAATGTCAAAAGTGATGCATATCTGCAGTCAGTCCTGAATCAAGACAGTTTATCAGCTGCTATTGATACGATGTTCACAGTGATTCATTGTAATTGTCAACTGACACTGTCCTCCCAAAAACTCCCTTTTGGCTTGTTTGCTCATGTAAGCAATAACAGTCTTAAATTACGTTTATAGAAATAATATAATTGTCACATAAAAAATATACAAAATCAGTTTTTTAAAAGATGTTACAACATGATTTGGATAATTTGAACATGAATTTCTCTCAGTTACCACCAACTCCCATATGGGTTTTGGAGGATGCTGGAGGAAAGGCTCATGTATGAGTCAGCTCTGTTTAAGTGCTATAGACTGGAGGTGAATTTATTATGGATGAGCTTTATATGAGTATTTAGGGTGTAACCATTCAAAACAAGGCAAACCTAGTATCTGACACCTCATTGAGCTTTGAGACATTTTCTTGCACATACATACTAATAACGTATGCCGTAAAAGTGAATGTTTTTCAGTCTGAGTTACTGTCTTTCACACACTCAGAGATTCTGAGCCACTGTGTCTCCGCCTTTTCCCCATCGCAGCCCACATTCCCGCTCAGTAATTGCTCCCAGAATGCCTCCCCGTGACGCACAGCGCTCCAGAAAGTTCCAAACTGAGTCCTTACTGTGTTACCATAGAAATGAGAAACAAATTTATAGTATTCACTTTGGGAAAGTGCTATCCTCAGCCCCTTATTGTACCACCCCCACTGGGCATGCATGACGGACTTGTGTAGAACCTCCTTGGCAAATGCCTGTTGGTGTTGACACACCACATTTCACAAGCATGTGCAAGAACACACTGCAGTAGCCTGCGTCCAATTCTTCAGAGCTCCCCTCTGTGTCTGAGCAGCTGGGCCGCATGTTTTCAGACACAATGGGCTCATTTGAGTGGACAGATTCACTATGAAAAAAATTCCTCCAAAGAGCTCACAGTCTCAGTCAGCGATAAAAAGAATGAAAAGAAGGGGGAGAAGAATGACCACTGTCTGGTCTCAAAGAGGGCCAAAACTGGAACAGCTTGATGAATAACAGACAGATTAAGATATGTGTGAGACCAACAACAGTTCCTGGCTACAGCCTTTTAATATAAAGCAAATTACATAGCTTATATCCATGGTGAAACACTTAAAAGAGCCCTATAGTGAGAAATAAGACATAACTCACCCTTGTCTGCCCCCCTGCCTCAGGAGGCAGCATAGTAAAAAGCTGAGGTTGTGCTGCAGGCAAACAGTGGTTGAAACTTTAACCTCTGGCTAGTCGCTTTCATCAGGGTTTCCATGGCAGATTTTTATTCCTATTTAGAATGTGTTTATAGCAAAAGGTGCACAAAAAGGTTCAAACTCAACATGTGGAGACATTTACATGCTTGCTTGAGGTTATTTTTGCTTGTTATGAAGAAACTTGATGCATCAAGTGCAACAAAAACAATTTGGCAAACTTGATCTGACCTGGTGATAATGAAAACAAAATGACTGGTATTTTCCAGAAATACTAAAATCCCAGACATTTTAAGAAATTAATGGAACTTCTGAGGATAAATGTAGATGTCCACCACAATTTTTCTTTCTCTGCCAGGTTTGTTTCCATTTAGGACCATTAAATTACTAGTAATGCTGCAAAGACAGACACCCTTTGGCAACATTGTGAAGCCATTTTGCTCACTTAAAACCAGCTGGTGGATACATATTGATTTGCATGTTGCTTGTTTTAGGGTCTTTTGCCATTTCAAAGATTAACTTTGCAAGCATTTAACTTGGCAATCATCTAAGGAAGGGAAACCCATATAAGATATATCTCCTTTAATAAAACTGTCTGACGTTGTTGACAGAACTTCTGCCTTTTGGTGTTTGGTTAGTACCCTTTTTCCATTTGTTTTCATAGGTTCCCAAAGCCTGCTTCATCTGTTAACGTCTTTTTTTAAGCTGTTTCTATATCAGGTACAGAGACTGACTCATTCCCTCCATGCATTTACTTCCTGGCTAACTATCCGTTGCCTCATAGATTGAACTCTTAATGAATCGTGCAAGGAGGGAAACTGCGTCAGGGAAATCCCACTAAAAAGGGGTATCCCCATATGAAGGAAAGCCCTCTAAATCTCCTCCCCTCTGTAATGCTCTCAAACTGCCACAATGGCCATATACACATCTGCAGGCCATTAATTTTCCCTTTAGCTTCCCACTTGCCTCTCTTTCCATCTGTATTTTCCATGCCACACCACTGTGGGCGTGAAGGGTTCTATTTCATCTTAAATAGCAGGAAGAGCAACAGCTTCCTTTTCTTAGTCCTCTCACTATGGCCTTGGTCACGTCTGTAATTTGCAGGAAAACACCCTGAAAAATGTAAGAGTATGTTGCTTCCTCAGACCATGACACACACAGAAAGACAGAGAGTAAAACTGGAGTGAAAGACAGTGAAAGCCGGTTGGAAGAGTTGATAAATATCACATATGTTCACTAGCTGCAGCATATCAGCATGAAAATGCAAAATGACAGTCTAAACCACGTCAGTGCCTCTCAGACGTTGCTGGTGTTTGGACTTGGAGGAATTTGTCTGGCAACCATATGTTGGCATGTCAGGAAGTCAGCCAGTAGATCATGAGCTGACCTTTTGCAAATTTACCCCTCCCTCTGCAAGTGGGGACACACTCTTTGGCTCAGTAAAATGTGACAGCTACTCTAAATGAAATTTTTTTTTGCATATATTAAAAATATTCTAAAAGAGATGTCAAATTTAGATGTTTTCATTTTTTTTTTTTGTCTCTTAAAACAGACCCAAGGCAAACCTACTCATTTACAGCCCATTTGAATGCAGCAAAATGGTGCAGTTAAAAGGGATACTGTGTAAGTTTTGACCCAAACATTAGCCAAATACAAGTAATAATAGATGATTTTGTGGGTCAATTTACAGCACTTACAGTAATACATGTTGTCGATCCAAGGTTGCTGCCCTCCCCAAAAACAGATATTGTAACTTTGCAGGAGTGGATCTGTCTCTCATAGGATCAAGTGACCTGGAGGCTCAATGACTTCACTATCAGCTGATCAAAGTGGTCTGCAAACACAATTCCAAAACCTGGATAGAGACTGTTTAATTTTACAACAGTTATCTGGCCTGTGTTGGAAGTTATAGGCTTAGTGCCCCTAGTGGCCAAAAGTTACACAGTATCCCTATAGAAAAATACTCCAAAACTATACCCCTGTGCTTTCCACAGTTACTTTCCTTTTACTGTGTGTACAATTTTAATGTCCACCCATTACTAATTGATGTCATGATGTCATTCCCTTACACTGTCTTCAGAATTAGATGAAGTGCAGGACACTGGTGGAGCTTGCTGGTAAAAATCAATCTTTATTTATATTTTTGTAAGTATCACCTGATCTTGTAGATGGCAGAGCCAAAAAAGCCTAAAATGTGTTGTGGTGCAGCAGGAAGTTGTGGGTTTAGTGTTTTACGAGACGGGGAATATAGCAGCGAAGTGATCGAAATCAAAGCAATGCAGGCAGTTCGCTTTAGTGCCGTATGTGTCGGGGTTATGGTGACGGAGAGTATCACAATCAACTAAAGACATGATCAGTGGACGGAACTTCAACAGCAATGTGTACTGGGCCGGTGTTCTGTCAAAATGTGGTACTTTGTCGAAACGTGCTACTACAAACTGAAATGACAGACCCATCTGTTGATCTGCGCTACCCTGTCTTAATATAATGCTGCACATAATTTTTATTCAATTCACAGTTTTGTCTGATCAACAATAATTAGCTAGTTAGCCTATTCAGTTAGATAGTAAAAAAAAGTATATACAAATATATATATATATATATATATATATATATATATATATATAACACATATTTATATATACAGTATACACAAAGTACGTTTGGTATTATTGTATTGTTATGCTTTGGCAATATAAGCACTGTCTTGTCATGCTATTAAAGCTATTGAAATTGGAACTGAAAATAGTAACAAAATCAATAATCCATATTTGACTAGGGTCATAACTAGGGTCCTACAAGACGGTCTTAAAGGGGTATTTTCTCTTTTTTTAACCTGGGGTCTTTTTTCATGGCCCCCGCGTCTAAGCTGGCCCTTAAAACATGCTTTTTTTCCACACTGAAGGGCTCGAATAGTCTCAATGAGTGTCCGACAACATACTAGAGAGGAGAAATGAACAAAAGTATCTACATTACCTGGTGATTGCTATTTGTTTTGGTGTCTGTTTCTAAATTTCGGGACGCTGGAAATCAAATCTCGTGCCAAAATCACGCGATAACTCGCATCAAAACACCGGTGGGGGACTCGAGTTATCGCGTGATTTTGGAACAAGATTTGATTTCCAGTATTTCCAGTAAGTTTACAGACAAGGTCGGTCAACCAAAGTCCACAACTGTAGAGGGTGCTTTCAGTTCAGGAAGGAAAAGATCAATTATTATGCTTTTAAACATGCGAGTCCACACATCAAATTGAAGACTGAGGATGTGCACCACCCTGGAGGAGCTGGAGGAACATACTGTAACAGAAGAACAGAAAAAGAGGTTGACCCAGTCTCCAGACCCTCTGAATCCAATACAATTGAGCATCTGCCTCACAACCCACCCAACTCAAAGAAATCCAGTGCCATTAATGAGACTTTGTCTCTGGGAATGCCTCAGGATTTCCCTGGATGAGCTGAAAGAAGTAGCAGGGGAAAGGGAAGTCCGGGCTCTTCCACTTAAAGCTGCTGTCCCCACAACCCAACCTCAGATAGGATGGATGAATGAATGGATGGATTTATCTTTCTCTTTCCATTTACTCTAATTTAATGACCTAAATACTCATGATATTCTCTTGATGGTGTACACATCTGTGCAGATGTGTGATCTCGCTACAGCAGTTTACGATTCATCTTTGTTTAGTTAGCTGATCATGTGATCCTGGCTTCCTCCCGCATATACAAACACTCCTTTTTACATTTCAGTTCTTGTGCACAGGTGTTCTCGTGTGTCTTCTTATTGTCTTTTTATGTAACTTCTGGGTGTGAGTTTTATGTCTATATGTCTTGCATCTTGACCTTTGACCCTGGGTGTGGCAGGTAATGATGACCAGAAGCTGTGCTGGAGAATGCAGAAGTTACCAGACTCAGTGGGCCCTCCTCCTTCCTTTCCCTTACGAAACTGTGTTACTTCCCCATCCCTGAAACTCTCTCTTTCTCTTCTGAAGTATCTATTTTTTTAGTTGTTGCAGTTTTTCCTGTATCAAAGCAGTCCTCTTCCAAATGTCTGCTCTCTGCTGTCGGTTGTGATGGTGGTTTCTCTCCCTGTCTCCATTCAAGCTGTAACTATAGATTACATGTTGCTCTTTCATACCTCCTCTGCTCCATTTTCCTCCCATAATCATTTATCTTGCAGCCAATCCATCATTCTTATCCCTCTTGTCTAGTCTTGTGTCCAGTGTTGGATATTACAACTAATCATTCTCTGGTTCTGGTGTGTTTTTCTTCTTTGCCTCCCCTTCTCCTTACATCGCCTCCTGACCTTCCAGCTGAGCCCGTCACTGACTGGAATGTTCTGTTTGTACATAAACAGAACAAGGGGACTGATAACAGCATGTCTCTGCAAGGACAAGGTTCTTTGACCAGAAAGACAATGTTGTCAGAGGAGCTGAGGAGGAAGGAAGACGAGATCAATCATTGAATTCTAGTTTGAGTTACATAAGGTAGTAATTCCTGAACAAAGTCCCAAACTGAGGGGTGTAAAACTATCACCCTTGGCAACGATTAAAAGAACTTTTCTGATTAAAATTAACAGAGAATTAGTCTTTTCTCAATGAGAAAAGGCCCACTATGTAAAGCACTTTGGGCATCCATGGATGCAGAAATATGTGCTATATAAATGAAATTCAATTAAATGAAATGAAACAAGAATTTCAAGATTTCTTAAACTTTACTAATCATAGATATAACTGTGTAGCAGCTTCCTCTGAGATGGTTTAATATCACCTGACTTCTGTTTATTTTGGTGGAAAAGCTTCTTTTATGTGTAGAAGTCCAAAATAGTCAGTGATTAACTTTGTCATCTTTGGATTTTTAAAATTTAAATAAGAATTACTCTTATATTTGGACAGAGTCAAATTAAATTTTATTATCTTTCTGCATAATAATGTCTGGTCTCAGAGAAACATCAGAAAAAAATGGGTGTAATGTCCTGAAATGTACCACTGGCTAGTCCTTTATTGACTGTAGTGTAAAGAAATAGTAGTCATTTACAGTAATTTCATCATCAGATCCAGCCTGTATGTGACATTTGCCTGGTCCATACTGTATGTCCTAACCATTGCCTTATCACCAATATTGCCTGAACCAAACATAATGAATATTTTGTTTATTCTTTTCATTTAAGTTTGTTTTGTTTTATCTTTAAACCCAACAAAGTATCAAGGTTAAAAAATAATAATCTGAAATAAGTGAGGATTGTTTGGTTTGGGGAATCAGGCAGGATTTAAAAATGATAATCCATAGTCATCAACTTAACTATAGCTGCTCAAAACAGCGCCACCAGAAGACCAAATTTCACCATCTGAAGCAACTTAAACCTCCAAAATGATAAAGCAGTTCAACAAAAATTTATGGACCTTTTGATAGTATGAGTTTTGCAGTGATTAAAGACAGAGGTCAGAATAACAGTGTGCTGCTGTAGCGGGTTACATAGGAATGCTCTGTAGCATAAGCTCAAGTATTGGCGAGGTCTGAGCATACTTCTTGGAGTTCTCTACATTGAGTCTTTGTACATCTATATTTTGGAATGTTTTGCTCTCATTTTGGGAGTTGTGTCAGAAATTCATGTTGCCATTTGAGCTGTGTGCTGCTTTTAGTTTTGTTGGTGCTTTAGCTTTGCTCTGCAGCGGAAAAGACAGAGGCTGAAGACAAAAAAAAATTGCTCGATGGTGGAATAAAACTTTCGTTTATGAAGACTATCAGTTTCAACTGTTTGACCAATACTTCAGTCGCCATTATTTTGGTGCTTCTTCCTTTTAGCTGTAAAACCTATTGTTGGCAGCCCCTCTCAGTTGAAGACAATTTTAGTACTGAAATGTCTGGTCTTCATAGATGTGGTACCATCTCTGACGACCAAACGTCATTAAGCTTAGGAGGGCTACGCATCTATAAAAATAGAAGATATAATAATAACAATGAAAATATTAATAATTTGAAATGAATATTTCAATTTTATTTAAATATTATATTAATGTAATATCAATTTAAACTAAACATTATATTTAATAATATTCAAAAACATTTAAATCTCCCAGTATATGAGCAATATGTTCATTGATGATGGTTAACCCCTTTATTATTGGGCGAAACTATCATCAGGCTTCAGCCAAAATAGTTGACAATTGTTGTGCTATTTTTGTTCATAGATATTTTGCTTGATAACATTTATTACAAAAATGTACAAAATTTAAGCAGGTTTCTCTGAAATGATAAAACTCCTGACGCATTTGCCTGCGTTACACTTTGCAGAAGTGGTTTATCTTTACTCCTAAACTACTGGCCAAATACTTCCATCAAAAACAAAAATAGAGACTTTGAGTTGACTGAGCTGGAACTGACTCTTTAGTCATGGATGCCTGCGCAAATATCCCATGAAGCATTGCTATGCACCAGTCTCCATGGAAACGGGACTCAGTTGACTGACAAAAGTGGATAAATTTGCAAAATGTTGCTCTCCGCTACAAAAAAATCCAGCCAGTTCTCTTTCAGACAGGCTTTACATGCAAGGATCCCCCCCCCCCCCCCTCTCTCTCTCTCCCCCCGTGAGGCCATATACAAACATATCATGTTTCATGCAAACATAGGCATGCTGCTTTTTTCCCCCGCTATAATAAAGACTCAGTGAAGCACTGTCAATGTGAGGAAGTGACATCAAGAAAGCATTTTTTTTCTTTTTTGTTTCTGTTTTTTTATTTGAATATGATTTGCATCATTACATCTTTTACTTTCTGTGTATTAAACTACTTGCTGCAGCAGAAGGGGGCAGTATAATGCAGGTGCTGCACAGGTAGTTAAGAGTCAGGTGATGAACATTATCTGCTTCCCTGTAATCTTTCCAGACCTTTGCACACTCCCCAGCGGTCTTTTATTCTTCAGCATGTCCGGCATTGTGCAATGTTCATTTCCGTTTCTTGTGCATATGTTGGCATATCTGATGTGAGTTAGTTTTGGTCAGTTGTATTTATGTGTCCGTGTGTCAGTAAAAGAGGTGGGAGTGTGTGGAGTGGAATAATGGGGTTGTAACTACAGTACCACCTCTGTGGGAATGCAAAAGTATGGGCATGTGTGCGTGTGGTTGTATGCGTGGGTGTAGGTGTGTGTTCTTGGAATCATTGTTCTTATCAGCACCAGGGGAGCTAGCAACATTAAAGGTGGTGTTACTGGTTTCCAAAACAATACTTTATAGAGAAAATAAACTTTGCATTACCAGCTGTTATCTCAACCCAGCATACTGACTGGGTAGGAAATAACAGGTCTGCAAGCTGCACCCCTCCCAGCTCCCCTGACTCTCTCTGTTACCTCTCCCTTACTTTGCTTTGAAGCTTCTCTTTTGCTTTTTTGTCTTACTTCTCTCCTCTTTTTCCGTCTTTGCTTCTGTTCTTTTGTCTTCTCTTTGTTCGGATCCACTAACAACTATCTTTGTGTACAGAGAATAATCGGCACCTTCTCTCTTCAGGTATTCCCCCTGAGGTTCCTCTGTTGTGTAACCCATACCAACCTGGTTTGCACTTTCTTTTAAATGACTTGTGTAGTGGATGGGACTCTAGAACTTAGAAAACTAAATGCTAAACAAGCTGAGGTAAAAAAAAAAAAAAAAAATGCACATATGGTCCTAGAAAAGCTCAATGTAGAGAGAGAGAAGGCGTACTACATTCTGGAGAGCAAATGCTGCATCAGTAAGGGGACTTTGAGGAGGTGGAGTTACTCTTCACCAATCATTGTACCCTTTGAATATTGGGTTTAATAGACCATGACATGAGCTAAGGTCACATTTTATGATGGGAAAACTTTTAGCTCCATTTATGTGTTGAATTCAAGTAAACACCAAAATCCAATCTATGCAAAATCCCCTCATCTTCTAAAGTCAAACACATTTAATTAAAGACAGTCATAGAATTACTTCACACAATACCAGTGTCTCTAATTGCATTGGAAAAACCATGACTAACAGCTAACGGACTTATCTAGGACATTGCATTCCTTATTCTGTTCAATCAGTTAGTGGTACGAGCAGTTACTCTTCAAAAGATGAAGATGATGTTCTCTGCAAGGATTCAAAGCACTTAAGATGTGTAGATGGTTATCTGTACATACCCTCAGGGAGGCATTTAGCTGTCGCAAACTAATTTTGTGGAACAACAAGCCCAAACAGCCATAGCCATAAAAAGCAGCAAAGAAAACAAGTCCTGTAGGTAAATGAAATGGAAAAAAAAAAGAAAAATACTTTATTTATCCCAGAAGGGAAACGTTCAACGTTGTAAGAAGCTCACACTTTTTTTTTTTCAACAATATAACATTTATATGAAATAATAATAATAAGTCAATCAAAAGTCAGTCTTGTTCTTTAGGGTGATGGCTGCTGGTAGGAATGGATTTCTGTATCTCTCCGTCCTACTTTCTCCAACTCCTCTCGTCTCGATCCCTTTCAAAGGGTTTATATACCCTTGGGTCTTCCCTTAAACATCAAAAGACCCAGGTGCTACAGCGAACCTGCCATGCAGCCGCTCCCACCTGTCATAACAGTGAACACACTCCTCTTGAAAATGTTGACCACTTTCTTACCGTGGCAGTCTTGTCTCCAGGAGAGCGAATGGCTCTGAAGAATCCTCCATCGCTGATCTTCATCAGCTTGTGCAGCATAAGGGTCTTTGAAAGCCGAGATCTCAGGGTCGAACAATTAGCTCCAGCGGCTCCAGAGTTATCCCCACACGTATGGGAGAGTCATGGACATCTACAAGGCACCTAGGACTTTGGAGAGTACATCAAAGAACCTTGAGGAAAATACTGGGAATAAATGAAGGAAGACACAAAACCAGCTTTCTTGATCAGCTTGTTTAGTTTAAAAATATAAAACTTCAAGTCTCTGGTTCTGATGCTGCTTCCCCAGCAATCGCTGCAAAACCGATTGCACTTTCCACATGAAGGGGCCCCCGAGCCCCAGGCGGGCAAAAGAAACGCTTAAAAAAATAAAAACAGAACTGTAGAAGATCTGCAACATCTTGGTGCAGACGTTGGATGATCTTAACTTCCTTGAGAAATAGAGTCTGCTCTGACCTTTTTTGTAGATGTAGTCAGTGTTGCATTAAGGTAATTAAAGTAATCCATTATTTTGCTTTTTTCTTCCTGGTACCTATTGATTGCTTTTTTCTAGTAAACTAATGGATAAAAACAATTAATATCGTTATTCTCCTACGATATTAACATTCTCCTTCCCCTTCCCTTTTCTTTCCTTTCCTTCTTCCCCCCTTCCTCATCTCCTATTTTATTTCCCCCCCCCCCCCCCCTTTTTCCCCTCTTTCTCCTCCCCACTCAGAAGACCAACATCCCCCTCTCTTTCTATTTTAGATCCCATCTTTATTTCAAGAAAATAAATAAAAATTTAAATAATTATAATTACACATATTCCATAAATTTTTTTTTTTTTTTCATTTTCTCATTATTTATTATTTTTTTTTTCATTAAATAATAAATATCCTTATTATTAAAATAAATAAAAAAATTTTTTTTATTTTTTTTTTTAATTTAAACTATCCTTTCCTTTCCTTACTTAAATTAAGTTATAGTTTTCTTTTCTAATATTAAAACATTACCATTGCATTTGTAATTATTTTCTCTCTATCACGACTTATTTCATCTTTTTTCATCTTTTCCCTGTTCATATTCATATGCTCCTCCTTCTCTCCTTAAAACATTCCCACTTCCTCACCTCTCACCCTTGCGACATTTTATTTTTATTTTATATTTTGTTACAATACCACCCCCTCCCCCAAAACCAGATGTCCTCTCTTTATTTACTCTCCCTGCCTCCCCCTCCTCTCTCTTCTCTCTTCTCTTTTCACTCCTCTACCTGCCTGCCACACCCCCCCCCCCACCCGCTTACTCACTTCCCATATTCGCACCCCACATCTCACATCCCCTCCCACACACCCCTCCCCTCTGCCCTAGGCGCACTGCCCCTCTTCCCTTTCGTTTTCTTTCCCTACGTATTATGATTGTGGAGGAATAGGACCCCGCTCTCCACCGCGCCTCGCCCCCGCTCCTGCCATGTCCACATTGTGAACCTCTTCAATTCCTTCTCCCCCCCCCTCCCTCCCTCCCCTTTCTCCCTTTTCTCTTTCTCCCTCCCCTCCACCATCCTTTTTTTTTCTTCCTCTTTCTTCCTCTCCATCTCCCCCCCCCTCCTCCCCCGAGGGCCGGAGAGCCCTCCTCCTCCTCTTGGTCTCCCTCCTCCCCCATCACCACCACATAACCTCAAAATATCTTTTTTTTATATCTCATCTTTATATTTCCCATTCCCCTCTCCCTCTTATTATCATTTACCCCATTTCATATTATATAATTTACTTTTTTATTAATTTTTTCCATTACTCATAATCATATTTTTTTTTTTTTCTTTTTTTCCTCACCCAAAAAAATAAAAATATAATTAATTTAATCTTCACCCACGAAAATAACCACCCCACTAAATAAATGATGTCAGTCTTCCTTTCCCCCATCCCTTTTTTTTTTTCCCCCCCCCCGAAAATAGCTCCTTTTTGAACCTCCTTATAATGTAGCGTAGCAAAAAAATTCTCTAAAAAAAAACAACCCACAGAAAAAAACTAATATACGAAACAGGCGTATCTTTCCTTTTTTTTTTTGGAAGTTCCTTTAAGCCCTCCTTTAATCCAAAGAAGAATCTTAACTGGGAAACGCGGCCATTATCTTTAGATTCCAGTATGCATAGTAAAAATTTCAGCTTTTTTCCAGAAATGTGCCCCTTCTGGTGACAAGTGGAGGTGATGCCAATGCTGTGCTCACGCATGAGCTACTTCGACTGCGTTGGTCTTAAGCCACACTCCGTTTGGATGGACCTTAGGAGAAAACGGTGATTGTGCATTCAGCATTAAGACCTCAATCAGACCATTGCTTAAGTTTGATCTAGCAAACATACAGTTATCTTCAAAAAGTAAGATGCACATGACATAGCAAACAAGAAGTCCATTTGCCGATTTATGTTCTTCGGTTATAGCGAGCAAAGTTTTACATATCGTCTGGTTTGGTTAATGCTTAAATCATTTTTTAAAAAGAGAGAAACTGGTACATGGAGCTGAACCTATTCTCATTACAACACCCTTGATTGGTTTGGGAAAATCATTAGTGCACCTTACAGCTCCTCCCACTGGTTAGCACTTTTTCTTTTCTTTTTCTTTTTTTTTATCTCGTCAGGCGAGGTGACTTGTTTTACTGGGACACATTGTCCTCAAACAAACTTTGGATCATTATAACAGAATTGTTTTATGAACATGTAGATCACAGTTTTAGAGGGAGAGTGACAAACCTAAGAAGATAAAGTTATTTTTTGACAATCTATGGGCTAATTATATTCCTAAACAGTGGCTACCACAGAACCATTTCATCGCCTGATCAAAAATGCATCTTTAAGCTATTTACATGCCATTCCTACTTACTAAAACACTTTTGACTGTAACTTTAACTATAGTTTTGGTTTTGTAATTTCGTTGTACCTGACAGTACAATGACAAATAAAGAATATTCTATTCTGTTCGATTCAAATCTATTGTACAAAGGTATATACATAAAGAAAAAAAAAAACATTTTATGCAATGCCATCTTAAAGAAAGATAGAATAATAAGCTAATAGCTTGCATTTAATTTTTCAGGCTCATGGCACTTAAGAAATACAAATTTCTAGAAAACCATTTGCAGTAAATTTAAAGGAGAAAAGCTAATGAAGTTAATGTTTTTATGTATGATTGCAGTTTGGATAGATTCCACACCCTGTTGCACCATTCCAGTCCTTTAACCTGGGTGTGTTCATCATTACAAACCCCCATATTTTTTTAAAGATAAAGCTGAAATGCAAAGTTATGAAAGACGTTTTATATGTTCATGGTTACTGTGAGGGTGTGAACACACAGACCAGATGTAGGGGCCAAGGAGAAGGACCATAAAATGTTGAATCAGAAGTCATGTGATAAAAGTGATAAGTACACAAAGCCTGACAAACAAATGGTGGAGGACACGCATACGTGCATCCATTCATCATGAAACATGGCTTGTTATTGCTACAGAATGGATGATCAACTAGGCCTCATAAATACAATTAAACAAGCCATTCATCAGAATTCCTTTGATTAACTTGAGTAGAAGTTCTGAAATTAATAAACAATATTTTCTTCATTTAAAGGCAGAGTGGGGAGTCTTGAGAGTTACATCATTCTGTTACGTAACAAAATCCAGTCTCTTGAGCTGTCAAGTGAATCTTTTTCGCCCCTTGTGGCCCCTCAAACTTTTACTGCATGCAGTGATGTTATCTAAATAACATCAGACAAAATTCTCCTCCCCTTCTGTAACATCACCAGAAAAATGAAAAAAATGAAGCTAGCATCAACAGATGTGAATCCTGTGGAGACAGTGATTGTGTATGCTGATCTTGTTTTGTATAAAATTCCTTTGAGCAGTTGGCAGATACTGTACATCCCCAAAGCATTTATTCCTTCAGTACAGTCGTGCTCTGAATTCTGTCTGTAGGATCATTTTTTACCAACCAACCTATTATAAAGATAAAGAATTATGTACAGTATATGTTTAATAATAACAATATTCATTATATTTTCCCATTTCTTTGTCATTTTGAGAAGGCAAATATTGATTTTAGATTCCACTCTCAAAAGCATCTCATTGTAAAGTTCTACCCATTTCTATGTCACAACATAAAAGCTAATTAAATGTTCTCAGAAGCTTTAAAGTGAAGCCAAATTTGCTTTATTTGCTGGAAGACACAAAGAGAACATACAGACACACATTCAGGAGTTGCTGATCCAGTGTTGACCCAACTCAGGCAGCTCGTTTAAACCAGTTGATATGTTATCACATCGGTTGCCACAGGAAAATCACTTTTGTGGGTGTGTTTCAATAAAACCTGTGTGACCAGATGTTACGGGTTATCCATACAAACACACACACTCACACAAAGAAATATCCAACAAGACAGAAGAGGAACCTGCTTTCATCTATTAGTTTATTCAAGCACCATTGTGATGAGTGTCTGTATGCAATCATTGTGAGGACTTGCATGAGTGTGTGTTTGTGTACATATGTACAGCTGCAGAAACCAAAAGAATGAGACTGACTTCAAAGACACTTCACTTGTTTCAACAAATAGATTAGGTAATATCCATAGTCTAAAGCAGCAGGTTTCCGCTTATTTGCCTTCTACTATGGCCACACATACATACAACACACGCCACTCCCTTACACGCCCTCTCCCAGCGACCCGGGTCATTCATAATTTACTTTAAATGTCTGAGTAACTGAGTAACTGAGTGGGTGTGGAAGTTCCTAGAGGGTAGATCATAGATCATACTGAAGAGATAATGGGAGTGAATCAAAAGTTGTACAAAGATGTCCAATTCTCAATTCTAAACTGCATGAAACCAGAATGAACCAATCTTGATACTCCATTATGAGCAAGCAGGTTTTCACAACACATACTTCTGATGGTGTTTTCCTCTATTTTCAAAGTCACCTTGGCTTTTGTTTCCAAAGCATTAACCCCAAAGAAAAAAAAAAAAGCTTCGCATGGCTTTTTTTTTTCATGTTAAAATTCTTTCTTTTCAGGCAGCTTTTGTGAGCAGAATTACAGGTTATGGACAGAAGACTGGTGGGGAATTGGACACCTCACATTCTTCCATGTAACACATAAATCTCATTCTCTCTTCACACTGAAGGCCTTGTTTGGCCTTGACTCTCTCTTTTTTTAATAGCTCTTTAACTTCATTCCACTCCCCCTACTTATCCCGTAATCTCATGTGTGTATTCCCCACCTCACTGTTTGCATGAGAGACAGTTTGTGAGGTTGTTCATACTCCCTTTTTCTTCCTTTCTCACTATGCTCTGTCTTGCCTTTCAGTCTACTCTGTGCTGTTCTCTGCAGCACCCCCTATGGCTTGTGATACATCTTGTGTTGAGAGGAGAGATGCAATATTTTTCTAAAATACTCTTTTTCTCTTTATAGATAAGTACATTTTATATTTCTGCAAACCACTAATAGTGATGAGCAAGCAGAGTAATACTTGATACAGCCAGCAAATGTCCCGGTAACATGCATTAATGTTTGGTTCATGCACAAACAAAAATCTTTAAGGTTCCTCCACAAAACTAACTTTGTCAGGGTAAGACTGTGACACTTTTTTGGCTTCAGAAAGCTTCCACAAGTTTGAATGTGGAAAACATTTCCAAATATTTCAATAAAACTGTGACATATAGCTGTTTGTTAAAGAGCTTTTCACATCAGCCCATGGAGCTCCTTTTTAGAGGCCATTTTTGATGCACAGATCTGCTGAATTATCAGCTAGTTATCTTCCAGCAATGACAGTGGCTTTGCCTATTGGTTAAAAGTTAGGGAATAAAAGGTCTTTTTTAAGTTAAGGCAATGAAAATATTTACAGTAGTTATATAAAGTAGCTACTAAGGTTTTTGTCTATTAAAACAAGTGAAAATTTGATTGCATGCCAAAACCTGTTGCAGCTGATTTACTAAAAGGGTGCAATGAGGATTGTGCCTGTTAAATTGGCAAAAAAAAGTACCCACAATCTATTTAGTGCACCTGCCTTTGATGACTATGCATTATGGGTGTTTCTGCCAGAATTTGCAAAATATTGGTAGCAGAATATGCAAATACGTCAGCTTTACACACGCAATGTGATTAATCAAACATGAAATGGATTGGGGTGGCTGTGTTTGTACCTATATAGCTTTGCACACTACTTGCTGCAGCTTCTTGATGAGGAGCAACAACCCAATGCTACAGGACTGCAGACATGCAGCACTGATTCAAAACCCTTTCTTATGAGCAGTGAGGGGAACAAATCTGGTTTTTATTATTTGACTAAATAAAAATCAATACAGCAAACATCACTATTAAACACAGATTTATTCTAGACAAAGGAATAAGAAATTTTGCAGCCATTGAAGCTTAATAGTTAAAGCTGAAAGCAGTTATGGATTTTTATTTTCCGTTTTTTGCCAATGCCACATTTTTAACCTAGATCCTCACAGTGCTCTCCTCCTCTCTATACCCGGTTGCTGTGCTCTGTGCGGCAGGCATTGTGTCACAGTGCACCTCGTACGTAATAGATGTCTGGCCATCTTCAAGCAAGCAGACAGATTCATTTCTTCCAACAGCAACTCCTTATCCATGTACACTGCATGGATACCTGGTCCAT
This sequence comes from Atherinomorus stipes, assembly GCA_023101725.1. NCBI lineage: Eukaryota > Metazoa > Chordata > Actinopteri > Atheriniformes > Atherinidae > Atherinomorus > Atherinomorus stipes. Next base: position 280,510 of record JALJCO010009308.1, on the reverse strand, counting down.
CATTTCTATTTTATAGGCAATATACTTATTTTAAACTATATTTTTTAATTGCCTCATCCACTAATATCTCCATCTAGTCAAATTTCATTTTGTGTTTATTACACGTTCTCCAACTTTCCAAAGCAAAGCAGTAGCACACACTAAATCCTCTTTTAAATACTGCTGTTTGTGCCTGTTATCGATTGTGTGAGCAAACTTTCACCCACAAACAACAGACACAGCGCTAAAGAACACTAATTTGCGCTGCACGCATATTAGCACTCTTTTGAGATCTTAATGAATCAGGGCCTAAATGTATGAAACATAATGAAAGCTTAAAAATGTTTAAGTAATACCCCCTTTTAACCTTTTGTACTCACTATTCATTGATTCATCCTTTTGCCGTCCTCTCCTTATCTTTTTTCAACATCCTACAGTCTCCCCTCTTATGACGTTCTCTCCCGTTTCTTGTCTCGCTTTGCTCCATTTGCCCATTTTAGCACATTCCTATCCTCTTCCATCATACCTGCTTTTCACACAGGCAAGCTTTCCTCTCTGTGGCAAACCAAGCTTTGGACAAAGACTCTTTGGTGTTACTGTGAACTCCTTTCCTGCTGTTTCCAACTACTGCACAGATAAAAAAGGTACAACATGCCAGTAAACATGGTTTATATGTGCACTGAGGATTTGGAGCATGCTTATTTATGGTATCTCACTGTGTATATCCCATTGCTTAAGTTTAGCTTTCGGGCTCTCATTCATTATTCTTATTTTCTTCTTCTATCAAGGTCCACTGCCAAGGGCTGCAAATTCTGGTGCAGAAAACAGGCAAAGAACCTAATCCACTCCTCTCCACATATAATTGCCCTTTGTGAGTCATTCGTGGTCTGGACAGGAAGCACAAAACCAGAATTGAGGCTCAGATTTGGAGATGTTTAGCGGATTTTTTTTTTTTTTCTCTTTGCTACTTCTTTAGCCATGAGGGAGTGAGTCACGTCAGCATTATTTTCCTTTCGTGAGTGCCAGTTTTTTTACTACACCATTGTGTTTCTCATTTATTGTTCTCCCTCATTGTGCCAATGAACAATTTTAGCTTACTTTGGAAGATGTTAAAAGCCTAATTGCGAAACCAGATTTCAAGTTATGTTGGGTATGAATGCTTTGGTCAAGATGCCAAAATTCACATTTTGTCATACATGGGAAAGCAGTAAGCTCTTTTTTTTTATCTTTTTTTTTTTTTTTTTCCAAATACAGGTTGAATGATGATGTTTGAGCCACAAAGCCTGGATTAACAGGAGTTAAACTCTGCATGGAAAAGATCTTGAAGGCCACATTCTGCCTGTTTAATACAGTTATCACAGTTTATAAAGTTTTCAGTGTTGGATTCATTGTAACTGTGTCAATGTGACACACCACAGATGGTGTAAAATAGTTTTCATATTACCTTTTACTCCTCAGTTTAAATGAAGTCTGTAATGCTTTTTCCTTAGCAAGATGGTATTTCATTTACCTTTCTTACCTTCTACTGGGAATAATTATTTGGATTTAAATTCTTATTTGATGTCCAAATGTCCCAACTTTCACTGGTAGTTTGCACACAACCTTGATAAATTCCTCACACTGCAGCAAACAAATATTACCATTTTCAAAGTTATGCAACGGTTATGTTTGGATTCAAATAATCTGCTGACTTTGAAACAAACATCTATGATGAAGAACCACTCTCCTCTGCTTTCCCCCACACTGCATTTCCAAAGCACAGCTTTGTGCTTTTATGGTGAACCGACAGGGAGAGTCCTTCTTGACCTTTTTGGCATTTTTCTCTCTTTGCTGTTATCTTCTGTCTCAGTGTGGAGGATCTGTCAGAAAGTATGTCTCTGCAACCTAATACTCAGCCCTAATACTGTAGCTTTACTAAAAGACTGCACTCAGAAACTTCATGTCTGGATTACATTTAACTTTTTTAGCTTTTTGTCAGAAAAATGCCAGAACAATTGTGTAATCCTTGAAAAGTCTCAGGCTACTTAATGGAAGAGGTTTAAACTAAAGAATGTCAGCTAATAGTATTTATTTACTTAACCAAAGATATGCATGATTTAAATCCAAAATATGAAAACTACCACTCAAAACATCCTTAAATGTTTGGAAACTGGAAGCAATGAGAATAGCCCAATTAGCTATTCTTTAATATTGAACTTATCTGGGAGTTTGACTCCCAGATAAGTTCCCCGTTTTTACCATAGATTGTATATACTGGACAAACTGTCTTCTCATGTGACCCATTGGTTTCTGAAGAGCTGAAGTTAAGCTTGTTGGGCGGCTCCTACTGTCGCCATCTTGGCTGCGTCGATATTGTCCCTCCGGGAAAATACTGTACAACAATAGGCAAACACAGGGAGGCTGTGAGCGTAGGTTTTGACAGCCAACAACCTCTGAGCTAAGAACTAACCTCCGGAGCTAGCAGAAGCTATGGGAGATAAGTAGGTTATAGCCATTGTAAGGCACGCTGTTAGCTGGCTGAAAATCACTGTTGTGCTTGTAATCTTCTTTAGCATTTAAACTTAGGTTTCGTTTTTTAGGTTATCCGAGCAGATTCCTAGATTTATTACATTTTTATCTTACAGTTTATTATATTTTATGATATACACTGTGGGTTTGAGAGGACTGTAATTTAATGTCTAACATGGGTCACATTTGACAATAAAGTTGACTTTGACTTGACTTTGACTTGCCACTGGCTGAGGCCTTCCTGGGAGCAAGCAGGGAGATAGCCACTTCTCACCAGCACTAATGCTGACAGCCGATCTGTCAACTGTCAATCAAAAAAAGGACATGCCCTTCATTCGTAATTTCAAGATTGACTAACAACTAAACAGATGAGTTATAAAAACAAAAAATCGCATTCTCATGAAGGTCAGACACATTCTCTTAAGACAGTCACAAACCTTTACTTGATGATTTTTATTTTTTGTGCTTTCAAGTTTTAAATTAAGATAATATACAAGGTATATTATCTTAATGGGTTAATGATTATATACAAGGTATATTATCATTAACCCAAAGGCAGTTGATAAGATATCTTAACCAGATTTGTCTATTGTAATTAGTGTTTTATCAAATTTTGTAATCACTTTGAAATTGTGTGTTTCAGGTGTCCTGCTGGAGAAAGAGGTAGGCTACTGTTAAATGAAGCCTTAAAAGATGGCTAAACCTTAAGAGAAAGCATAATGTGTATATTGAGACATTTTCTATTGCTTCTGTGGGGTTATGTTAAAAATATTGTATATCGGACAAAGATATGTGACATTACTGACTTGAAGCAAAAGATTTATTTTGCCATTGCTACCAATGATGAGGCTATGCTACCAGGACAGCGAACATAGCAAGAAATAGAGTACCCTCTTCATGTGCTTTGCACAACTAATGTTGCCCATACAGTATAGAGGTGTATTACATGAGGTAAAAACAAACAAACAAACAAAAAGAACTTGACAGTAACTGATTACAATAAAACAAAGCTGGTTAAGATATCTGATTTGTAATAAATTTTAAATTTGTTGGGAGACTTTCTGGACACCCTGTATATTGGTGTTTGGACCTCCAGGTTGGGAAAGGCTGGTATAGAGGATTATAGTCTCACAAAACATTTTGTGAAACTGAAATGTTGTGAGACTATATTTTCTCCTTTAGGGCCGACGTTCTGCAAGTTTTCCATTTTTCCCTGCTCTAACACACCTGGTTAAAATTGAATGGATCCAACAGAATTCTGTACAATGACTCATTCATTTGAGTCAGGTGTGTTGAAGCAGGTAAACAATGAAAACCTGCAGGATAGTAGCCCATGAGGACTGGAGATGGACCCCTCTCTCTTAAGCGGATTTATTCTCACGTTTCGTCTGCACCAGGTCTGTCTTCTCCAGGGTTGAAGTCTGTTTTCCTTTGGGGCTAATTCTACACTTGACTTGTTGGTAATAACAGGCCGTTATGCTGAAGAGAAGGGGCTTTAGTGTAAGACTGCACTGTTATTAGTACCCGGTATTCTTCTCTCTTCGTGCCGAGGTCACCGTCTCTTTCTTTGCCGGACACATTCACACACACTTTTTTTCTTCCGTCTCATCATGCGCACTCTCACTCATGTTCACACATTGAGCTGCCTGGACTACACATAAAAATTAGCCCACAACACTTTCATTAGTTTTCGAGTTGAGGTGCAACCAGAGCAAGAAAAAAATATACTGTTCAACGTTCAGTCTACTGTTTACTTTACCTGTCCCGTCTCCTCTGGCACAGAAATAAAGACGTCTGTCTCGGTCTCACAGAAGAGGTCGGATAGAATGCGACATGCCCGTTCACTCTGCAGTCGCTTTTACGCAAATTGGATGTGTATCCGATTCAGTACCACATATGAATGTGGCCTGAATCCGATCCAAAAATGTCAGATTCCATGTGACTTGTGCTGTTCATACTGACAGAAGCAGATCAGTACGTGTCACATTTGAGCAAAAGAATCGGATTCAGGTCACAGTTAACTGCGATGTGAACGTAGCCTCACATTCTCCTTAAATCAACAAACCAAACCATGTTTCCATAGTAACTATCAGTTTCTGTTACTAACCTCACTGACGCAACTAAAACAGGAACAGGAACACAAGAAAAGCACTGCATGAGAGTAATGGGAAGTGTGAGGTCATCGACATTGGTTTAACTTTAAATGAAAAAAAAAAAACACTCAAAGGAAAAAGAAGATATGCAAACTCACTAATGGTGTCGATGATCATAGAAAAAAATTAAATAATGTAAAATAAAATAAAACAAAATAAAATAAACAGTATTATTACCAGACTCCCCAATAAGATAAGTATTTCGTGCCATGGTATGAATTACATGAAATAATTGTTATGTAACTACTGTGTATTTTTTTTCCCATGCGACCCACACTAAGTGGATTGTTGTCTTTAAGCCCAAATTAGAGCAAGTTACATCAACACAAAGAGGGTGTCACTCAGCACTCAAACATTAGAGTAGGCCCAATTTAAACTGAACAGTCAAGCTTTAAAATCATACACTTTGGTTTTAGCAAAAACACAGACACACCCAGGTGTTTTTTTTAAGGCCCAAACATGGATCAAGCAAGCTGAAACATGACTGTATACTTATAGCCTATCTTTGTTATGAAATGAAATGAAATGAAATGAAAATGAAATGAAAAATACTTTATTCATCCCCGAAGGGAAATTCAGTATTGTAAAAGCTCACTTTTTTTTTTTTTTTTTTTTTTTTTATAAATAAACAAAAAGTCAGTTAGTCTTGTTCTTTAGGGTGATGGTTGCTGGCAGGAATGAATTCCTGTATCTCTCCGTCCTACAGCGAACTTGACGCAGCCTCCCACTGAACACACTCTGTTGATTCTTCACCGTGTTGTGGAGAGGATGGGAAGTGTCCTCCATTATCTTCATCAGCTTGTGAAGCATTCTTTTGAACGATCAGCTCCAGCGGCTCCAGAGTTATCCCCAGCACAGAACCAGCTTTCTTGATCAGCTTGTTTAGTTTCTTCAAGTCTCTGGTTCTGATGCTGCTGCCCCAGCAGATGGCTGCAAAGCTAATTGCACTTTCTACCACAGACTTATAGAAGATATGCAACATCTTTTTGCAGACATTAAATGATTTTAGCTTCCTTAAGAAGAAGAGTCTGCTCATACCTTTCTTGTAGATGTAGTCACAGTTGCATTTCCAATCAAGTCTGTTGTCCAGCTGAACTCCAAGGTATTTGTAGTTCTCTACCACCTCCACCTCCTCTTCCAGGATGTAGACAGGACTATGCTGCTTATTCTTGCTCCTCCTGAAGTCAACAATCATCTCTTTAGTCTTGCTGGTATTTAAGATGAGCTGATTGTTACTGCACCATTTCACAAACTGATTGACAAGTTCCCTGTATTCGGCTTCTTGTCCATCACTAATACACCCCACAACAGCAGAGTCATCAGAATATTTCTGCAGATGACAGGACTCAGAGTTGTACTGGAAGTCTGAGGTGTACAGTGTAAAGAGGAATGGTGAGAGTACAGTTCCTTGTGGTGCTCCAGTGCTGCTGACCACCATCTCAGACACACAACCTTTCAGTCTCACAAACTGTGGTCTGTTTGTGAGGTAGTCGTAAATCCAGGTGGTTGTGGAGGGATCCACCTTGAAGTTATGGAGCTTCTCACATAGCAAAGCAGGCTGAATAGTATTAAATGCACTTGAAAAATCAAAGAACATGACCCTCAAAGTGCTGCCTGACTGGTCCAGATGAGAGTGGGCTCTCTGAAGCAAGAAGATGATGGCGTCTTCAACCCCAAGCCCATTACGATATGCGAACTGTAATGGGTCCTGAAAGGTGTTCACTTGCTTGTTGAGGTGAGCCAGTAAGAGTCTCTCCAGGACTTTCATGATGTGAGATGTCAAAGCAACTGGTCTGTAGTCATTAGGTTCAGCTGGTTGTGGTTTTTTAGGGACTGAACAAGACAGGATGTTTTCCACAGCACAGGAACTCTGTTCTGTCTCAGGCTGGTGTTAAAAAGGTGCTGGAGAACCGGACACAGTTGTTCTGAGCAGGTCTAAGAAAAAAATAAACTTCCGCTTCCCGCTGAGCTGTATATTTCGGTCTGCACGGACCGTCTTGAAGCCGTGTACAGACGCATTACAGTCCGGGATGTGTTCATGCAGCCAAGTCTCGGTGAAACACATGATACTGCATTCTCTGTACTCTTTCTGAGACCTTGTTAGCACTTCGAGCTCGTCCATCTTGTTAGCTAGCGATCTCACGTTACCCATCACAACAGTTGGAAGAAACGGTTTAAATCTCCACCGTTTTTCTCTCTGCCTTACCCCTGCCCTGCATCCTCTTGTCTTTCTCCTTAACTCCACTGGGATTTGACGTGTTATTTCGCTGAAAATCTTGATTTGGGAGAGTTTTAACAGTTGATCACGGTGGTAAACAATTTTTCCGTTGCTATGGATACACATCATAACAAGCAGTGAAAAAAGCCAATATACGAGGAAAAATCTCCCGAATTGCACACCGTTGAAACCAGCATAAAAAATCCTCCAAGAAAAACCTAATCTGACGAATAATGTCGATAAAAAAGACAACTATATTAGAAAAAAACACAAAAGTAAGGGAGAGCTTTCACAAATTGCAGCTACCTAGCAGCGCATTCCAGAATTTTTTTATTTTTTATTTTTTTATTTTTTTATTTATTTATTTATTTATTTATTTATTTATTTTTTTATTTATTTATTTTTATTTATTTTTTATTTTATTTTTTATTTTTTATTTTTTATTTATTTTTTTTATTTATTTATTTTATTTATTTATTATTTATTTTTTATTTTTTATCATAAAGAACCAGTTTATTTCAGCAGAAAAAAGAGGATATAGAAAGAATTGTATTTTTTTTTTCTTTGTACTGACATGTCTGTTTATCCCCTCTTGCGAGTAACCTGCACCACACAGTCCCGTTATACCCAAACTCACATTGCGGTAAAACCTCTGAAAACGTACCGTGGAACTTAACTCCAAACACACTACAATTCTGTACAATGATATTCCACTTTTAGCTGGCTAAGGGCTGCCTGCAGGGTAGTAGTATCACACAAAAAATGTGGAAATATTAGTAGCATTTTTCTGTCTCAAATTACTTTTTCTGACACTAATCTCTTTCTTTGTACCATGCATGTCTATTTTTAAACAACAATCTTTGAATGGCTTACTGTAGTACTGAAGGTTAGGTATACAAGACGAAAATCTATTTGATGCATAACTGCATTATGTGTCTTTTTGAGATTCAATCTTCTTATTACCTCTGCAGCTGCATTTTTAATAGATGTACTGCTTTTGGGGAATAGGGGCTTGCTAGCTGATCACATGGGCTAACTGACTCACAGTCACACTAGCTACGTTTGCATGAGAGTTTTAATTCTTCTTTAATTCTGAATAAAAGTTAATTCCTTTTTAAAATGACCTTGTAAACACTTAATTCCAAATGAAAAAGTTAATTTTGAGTTAGACTTTATTCCGAATTAATTGGCTGGTTTACTCTCATTTTAAATACATACCGCACATTGCGGGCTGGAGCGCTGAGAAGGCGAACACGTCCAGCAAAAAAAGAAAGGAAAAAAAAACCCAAAACAGAACACAATACAACACAACAAAATGAAAAAAAGATTTTCACATAAAACGATAGATTTGATTTGATTTCCGTGTGTTGGGGTGGCCACCATGGTTGCTGCAGTGACAGCTGATAATCCTGTGATCTGCAGTGGGGAAGAAGCTTGTCAGCTTCGTGTCCAAATCACCAACAGAATGAGTGCACTATTTAGTGCAGCCCTATATAGTGAATGGGGGGTTAAGTTGGATTTATCCTCGTGCGTCGTGTGTGTCTGTGTAACCACCATGGCTCTGCGGAGGCCTGATGTGCACCTCTTAGGGAGTAGGATGTACATTCAGACAGCCTCAGCAGACGAAAGTGAAGTAGTATGTTTGTGTTGAGATGTTGCTTCAAAACTACAATCAAATTCAAAGTGAAAATGGTCTTTAATATGTGGTCTTCCATGTTGTAGCTGAAAAGAAAATAAACAGGAACCACAGTTTGTTTACTTCAGGTTTATGTAATAATTCATTAAAAAAAATGTAACTATACTCATTGTGATAAAGAGCCTGACACATTCATGAAAGTGGGGGGAAAGAAGGTTGTGCAATATAAAACAGGCAACATACAGACAGTGGATCAGAATGAGGCAGACATTGCTCAGGGAGGTGGAGCTACAGTAGATGAAAGGGAAGGTATGCTTCTCCTAGTGTTTGAGATTTAATCTCCATGGCAATGAACTGTTCCAGCTCATGTAATGTTATCTGTTTTTAACCTCCAACAGAAAGGAATCAAAACACATGTTTCCAGTTTCCAGTAAAAACACTGACACATATCATAAACTTATCTTTTACCAGAATGCTTTGTTATGCGGGTGCCAGATCAGCTAAAAGAAACTGATTTATATAAACATAATCTACTTCAGATTAAACATTTAGTGTCAGAACAGGCAAATATCTACTCACTGGCCACTTTATGTAGTATTCCTTGGAAATACCAGGTCAGACCCTCTTTTGCCTTCAGACCTTCACTCTGTGTCATTGATCCAGAGATTTTGCTCCATATTGACGTGATAGCATCACACAGTTTCTGCAGATTTATCAGCTCTCTGTCCATGATAAAAATACCCTGCTCCACCACATCCCAAAGGTGCTCTGTTGGATTGAGATCTGTAGATTGTAGAGACAAAATCATGTCCAAGAAACCAGATGAAGATGATTCGAGCATGGTGCATTATCCTGCTGGAAGGCATCAGAAGATGGTACGCTGGGGTTATAAAGGGAAAGACATGGTCTGCAACAGCACTCAGGGAGGCTGTGGTGGTTAAACCATGCCATGACTGCAGGAAAGGGCCCAAAGTGGGCCAAGAAAACATCTCTCACACCACCGGCAACCTGTACTCTAAGGCAGGACTGATCCATGCTTTCATGTTGTTCACACCGAATTCTGAGCCTATCTGAATGCAGAGCTGAAATAGAGACTCATCATCAGACCAGGCAACGTTTTTCAGTTGCTGCTTCAGTTTCCCGTTCTTTGCAGACAGGCGTGTCAGTGGCCACGGTTACATAATTTTTTTTCTTTTTTTTTTCTAAAATTCAGAATTAATTTTTCTTAATTTAAATAACTCAGACTTAAATTATCTAATTTGGCTTTAGATCTGTGGGTCCAGAAGGGTTCTGATGTGACGCATTTACATCTACCCCGAAGTAAACAAACTGGTTCCTGATCTTTTTCTTTTCAGCTTGGACATGGAAAACCACATCATAATACAGATTTTCACTTTGATTTTGATTGTTTTGTTGCAGAAATTGACACTAGCATAGCTTACTACTGTACTTAATTTTCACCAGCTGGCTGGAGTGCTTGCTTCATGAGTGCTTTGACAAGCGCCATTGCAACAGGACAAGGGAATGAGCATGCACTAGGGATGGGCGATATGGACTAAAAAATGTATCCCAATAATTTCTGGTTTTTATCACGGTAACGATAAATGACGATAAAAAGATATCAGCTTAAACATTTGTGTCATAAATCTATCACTACTAGGGGTGTAAATCACTGGTTTGATCATGATGAAATATATCGATACAGTGGATAGGTGATTCGATGCCTGCCGACATCTCAATTTAAAACAATATAAAACAATATTACAAGTAATAAACAAGGTAATTGTTTCTGAACATAACTAAACTTTGCAGTACAATCTCCCTGTGTCACATCTATCCACTACACAGCAATAAATATGTAGTTTTGTTGTGAAAAAGTTGTGTCAGAGGACCAAAATAAAGCAATTTTAATAATAAAAGTGGGTTTGATTTTGATTTTTGGTCTATGTTTTTTGGATCGATTTGCAATTGATACAACCATTTATATCGATGTATCAATATAGATCGATGTATTGTTACACCCCTAATCACTACATTCTGTCTTGACAGCCCTAAAATAATACCAGAAGCCACTAAACTTCATCAGTTAAGTTCAAGTAGTCTGTATTGCAAAACTGCAGTTACACCAAACAAACGTGTCTGAAATATGAGAACAAATTTGATATTGATTTAAATGGTGCAAAGAGCAAAACGAACTATATAAATAACTGTAAATAAAACCTGATAAATTGAATTTATCATTTTTATCCTGAGATGACAAATTATTACCCTGGGGAAGTTTTTTGACAATATATCACACACAATAACTTATCGCCCATCCCTAGCATGCACAGATAGGGCTGGATAATATAGAAAAATATATTATTGATAAAAAAAATCAGTATTGATCAATATCAATATTTATCAAAAAAAAAAAAAAAATCAAATTAAAAGCCATTTTAGGTGCAGCCCTGTCCATTTAAAGGGGAAGCTCAGGTTTTTTCAACCTGGACCTATTTTCTAGCATGAAATACATTCATTTACTCACCCAGACAGTTTTGGTGCAACTTGAATTCCTTCAGGAGATATTTAGATCCACTCCAGATCAGCAAATGTCCAAAGTGATGTGGGAAACCTCGCGCAGCCTCTAAATAAGGCATTATCTGCCACAAACTCCTTCATTTCACCGATGTTTTGTTACGAAACATTAGTCGGACCACCCTGAGAGCTCGAAACGGCTTTTTTGTGGTGACTCGTTCTCATATTGGACATACGCTAATCTTGAGTGGATCTAAATATCTCCTGAAGGAATTTAAGTTACACTAAAACTGTCTGGTCAAGTTACACTAAAGCTTAACTTCCCCTTTAAGCTTTTGCTGAATGACCTACTTATAATAAAGATCACATAAACACTGAATTCCAATTCAGCCTTTGCCTGGGTCTGCGTTTGTGGTTGGTTTGGCGGAGCAAGTGACTTTAGTATCATGCTACCCAATAGGCTACAGGAAAAACTGTGTTTTTATATCAAACTTTTATCGACTCTCTTTTTTTTTCTATTCAAAATACCTTTATCAATCGATATACAGATCTGGGCATGAAAAAGTTCCTCCTTTTTCTGCCAGAAGTGGTGCACTAATAGTGAACCATTACTGCACTATCACTGGCTGAACGATTTGTCCCGCAAATACGTCATCACGTACAGTGTCCAAACTTGGCGTGTGGAAACGTCCTTGTTCCGGGCATTCATTTATGCTCTGAAATAGTTTCCCCTGGGCACACAGGCGTTTCTCTGTGCGATTGAATTAGCAGACAAGTCGCTGGTAAGTGGCTGGCAGTCGGCTGAGAGGGGAACTTTTTCATGCCCAGATCTGTATATCGATATTGAATTATCGTCCAGCCCTATGCACAGAGCAACCGGAATTAAGTTAAGGTAAATAAACATGTACATGGTGGAGGAATTATTTAATTTGGATTTAAAATGAAAATAAATCAGCAACTTTATTCAGAAATATCATTTTCATTTGGAATTAAAGGGACTAGAGGCAGGATTAGGAAATGAGACTAGCGACCGCCGCGACTGGCGTGACTGGCACTGCAGGTAACTGCAGTCACCAGCCAAGCAGTCATGGGAGCGTGCACAAACTGAAGCTATAATGTTATTAACTACACTGATAGTCTTTTTCTTCGTAGTTACACTTTTTAGTGTCTTTCAGTTGATCTGGATCGTTTGCTGATGGCAGAAGAATCCATAACTATCCCTTGCAGTGTTTGAATTTACTACGACTGACTCCTTCCAGTATCAAAACTATCGGGGACGCGGATGCAGCGTCATTTGACGTCACATCCACAGGACTGCGTAGGAAATTCAGCCACCGAATCGCAGCGCATTATGCAGCACACAGCTTGTTCAAGGCAACAGAGAGAGACATGGGTGGGCCCATTCTTTTTGTTTTTTAATGCTTCATCACCCATTAATATTAAAAAACTGGACATGCTTGTTTATTCTTTCACACTTCCTGCCTCTAGTCCTTTTAAGTGTTTACAAGGTTTGAAGTGGCATTAACTTTTATTTGGACGTAAACAGGAATTAAAACTCTGATGAAAATGTGGCCAGTGTGTCTTCTACAGTCTTCTGCTGCACTTGCCCATCTACATTGAGGTTGGACATGCTGTGAACTTAGAGATATTCTGCATACATATGAGTAAATTGCCTCAACCACCTAAAAAATAGAGATGATGTGTTTGTCTACAAAACTGTAATTAACAGTATTGCATTGTAGCATATTTACAAAAACTTTGACTTGACTATGAATGAATCTATGCCTTATAAAAAGACTGACTAACAATAAACATCCCTATTGAATCAAGTTATCAGTTGTTACCCTATTGTACAATATAGTTGTATCTCCTACAAGGCCATTCTTATGCATTTTTTTCCCAGCTCTTAGTATAATTGCCGGCTAGATTAAAACTCTTTCCCCTCTCTGCACAAAAAGTGCTGACATTTTTTGTCCGTAGACGGTGCAGACAAACATTGCCACAATAAAGACAGGACAAGGGTGTTGTTTTATGACTAGATCTGTCACAGATATCAGCTGGCAGCCTTGCTGGCGTATGACTCACAAAGGCATGCCGACTGAGAAGCTTCACCAGTTATGGGTAACGAAGTTTGCCTCTAACTGATTTAGTCTTACACAACTGGCATACAAGTATTCACACATGAATGTGCACATTTGCAGAGAAAAAAAAACAGTTTAACCACAAGACACACTCTGCTCATAAACAAATTCACAACATACTGTATTTGCAAAGCTCAGACACATAACTCCTCTTCCAGTTATAGGTTTCACCAAACCTCTAAGACATTTTGTCATTCAGCTGTGACATGAAGATGAGCTAAAGTTGGAGTTTTATAAGTCTGATAAATACCACTTGTTAGGGTAAGTGTCACTTATCGCTACCAGGTTCTAATATGCTTCTTTGAGTTCTCCTGCTGCAACCCAAAACAGTCTTTTTTCCAGGCTCCAGTCCAATGTTTTTCCTGTTACTTTTCCTTTCCATGCTCTTTCTCAGCACCACTGAGCCCTTTGGTTGAAATGTTCTGGCATTTGAAACACACTGTGGGCATTGTTCTGGGGCTCGATGGGGTGGTCGCATTTCAGTTTATGATGCTAAGGAGAAAAGTTGCACTTTTACTACCAAAGTATGACAGACCTGGATTTTTTTTGCAAAATGAAAGAATATCTATCTATCTATCTATCTATCTATCTATCTATCTATCTATCTATCTATCTATCTATCTATCTATCTATCTATCTATCTATCTATCTATCTATCTATCTATCTATCTATCTATCTATCTATCTATCTATCTATCTATCTATCTACATCTATCTATCTATCTATCTATCTATCTATCTATCTATCTATCTATCTATCTATCTATCTATCTATCTATCTATCTATCTATCTATCTATCTATCTATCTATCTATCTATCTATCTATCTATCTATCTATCTATCTATCTATCTATCTATCTATCTATCTATCTATCTATCTACATCCATCCTAATCTATCTCAGTGTTAAAAAGTGCAGATGCAAAACAAAATTGGCAAAACATTTTAAAGACTGACACCCTGGTCTTTGTGGGGACTTTTGAGAAGCCTGGGAGAACTCCAGCCTCAACAAAAATGAAGTCCTAAACAACAGTCATAACCCGCCCACGTCACATGTTAATATTAGCCACGGAATTATTAGCCTGTACCAATTAACAGTCTGTAAAGTTGCAATTAAGATGGCAGCTAGCAGCCACAGTGTTAGTGTTGGAGTTAGCCAGAAAACAATGGCAGTCTACCCTTCTACCTTTATTTGATCCCCAATAAACTATGGTACCAAAACAACAGAAGCATACAAAAATGAACAAGGTAGCTGAATATGTTTGGTTGGACATAATCCCACTGTAAGCAGTGGGATTTGTAATCATAGGACATTGCCACCATTGGCACCATTTTCAATTTTCAACAGGTGGCAATGAATAATCAATACTTTGTGGAATTGAGAGTTTGACCTGTCAAATTGATCAGCTTTAATAAACTGCTTGCTGTTGATGCTGAGAACATAAAATGCCGATTAGGTAATTCCACCCTCTGTACATCAGTTGTAGGCAAGTTCAGTCCTAGATAGCCACAGTCCTGGAGGTTTTCAATGTTTCCCTGCTTCAACATGCCTGAATGAAATGTCTCGAACAGCTTATCAAGTTCTGCTTATTCATACATTTGAATTGGGTGTTTTGAAACAGGAACACATTGAAAAACCTGCAGGACTGCAGCTCTCTAGGACCATACTTGCATGCTCCTGTTCTATATTGCCATGACTTTCTTTATGTACATAGATCAAATATTAAAGCTGGAATGTCATCATCACATGATATGATAAGAAAATCTTCAAGGGTTCTAGCTTATATAAGCCACACTGATTAGCTGTAAGCATATACAGTATTATATTATTATTACTTAAAACTTTATATGCCTAATATAGTGCAAAACTGTTGACATGTTTTCTGCAGCTGTGTTCCTTGACTGAGCACACAGTTGTGCATTTAGATGATTATATGCAAAAATACAACCTTGAAATTGATTGCAGTGCTGTTGCTTGCTTGCACTCTGCAGACTAAGCATGCTAGCCTGTAACATAACTGTAAGCTGAGCTCTCCCAGTGCCAGCCTGTATGCATTTAAAGAGTTCCAGATGGATCAAGATTCCATAGAAATAAATCAAATTGAACGTCAGTTCATGGGGCCGATCTCTGGTGCTTGTTTTTCAAATTCTCTCCCCCAGTTAAAACTTGCTGGAGCAGATGTAGTAAAATGACATTAAAATTGAACTTTTGTTAATCACTGAGATCTTTGTGGATGGTTAAATTACCTGTAAATGCTATTTAAACACATTTTGCTCATTATGTTTGAACAGGCAGAGGATTCTGCTGGATTTCCTGGACAAGAGGATTAGTAAGTGAAGTGTTAAAGGTGAGCTTGTTTATGTCTTACTTAACGTAAGTTAGAATGTGCCCTTTGGCAATTTCTAAAAAAAGACTTTTCAATCATGTTTTCCAGCCATCAAACCCTTCTTGAAATCATTTCACTTAAATTTAAGCAGCAGGACAAAGAAAACTTGTCAATCACTCTTTTTGATCTGTAGGTTGTCTGAGAGCTTAATTTCCAGGACTTAATGGAAGGAAGGAAGGAAGGAAGGAAGGAAGGAAGGAAGGAAGGAAGGAAGGAAGCAAGGAAGGAAGGAAGGAAGGAAGGAAAGAAATTTTATGCTCATAGCATTTTCACAGATAAAAACTACAAAGTGCTTTAAAAACTAAAGACTCAGACAAAAAAGTGCATAAAAATATATATGACAATTAAAAAAAAACATTTGTGAACACATAAATACACACACACACACACACACACACACAAATATATATATATATATATATATATATATATATAAAAACCCTCTTCAAACTAAAAGCCTGAGCATGAGACCTGTAGTAACCACTGACCTGCAGACTGCCGAGCTTGGGCTGGTAAGTTGAGATGAAAAAGGTCAGAGATGTAATGAGGAGTCTGACCATGATGAGCTATAAAACTAAGTGCCACAATATTAAAAGTATTCCAAAATGGATGGGTAACCTGTGGAGAGGTGCTAAACCGGCGTAAAATGCGCTCTTTTATGAGTGCAAGTTAAAAGCTGTGCAGCTGTATTCTGTACAGCCTGTTGAGCTCTTTTGAGTTAAACAAGTAAAAAGGCTGTTACAGTAATATAAGCTAGAGCAAATAATCGCATAAATCATCATGATTTCAGTCTTTGACACCGAAGTTTTCAGCTTTGCAATGTTTCTTAGGTGAAAAAAATCATTAGACCTGATGACTATTAATGTCACCTTATTGCAGGTATGATACTGTAAGAGATGGTCTTATAGTATCTAAAGCACAAATATACTTGTGAGTATAAAATAAACCTTTCTGAAGGGCAAATTCATGCTGTATAAATTGTTAGTCAGCTTCTTGACAAGTTACATAACATAACCATTAATTACGCTGGTTTCAGTCACGATATGAAAAGAAAACATCAATCCACATGCCCAGACAGCTACTACCAGGGATGAGCACACCTGCACTTTGTCTCCTTAACAGATTATAGCCTAAGGAAACTTCAGAACTGTTTTCAAAAAATGTCATTAAAGACTCATCATTCATCTCTGCTGTCTTTAATCTTTGAAAATCCTCATGTTTGACCAGCACTTCTATTTATTTCAGATGAGTAATTGAAACCACACACAAGCTAAAACAAGGGAGAGTATTGTGAGCAGGACTTTGATTGGAAACAGATTTAACACAGACAGTTTTCTGCACTCATGCTGAGGTTAAGCAGAAAGAGAGACTGATTCTAAATTTCCTCCATTCAAAAAGCGTCACAAATTCATAGACTTCCGTTTCCTGTTTAAAGCTCTGACCGTTTGTTTATCTTTGCATTGTTTTACAGCCTGTGTAGAGGCTGTTTGGGTTATCACTCTGTCTCCAAAAAAGTGCAGGGTGCAGGACCGCAAATGACTTTTTAAATAAGGAATACGTCTGCGTATGAGTCTGCCTGTCCGGTAACTTGCCAGGAAGAGACACAAGAAAAAAAAAGAAAAAGGAAAAAAATCCAGTGACACATGCACATGACACATTTTCCACGCATAGCTATGTGCCACACAATGAGAACTTACACACTGTATGGCTCAGTGTATCTCCGTATCCATGACTACCAAGCTATTTCCATGGCAGTCCCAAACGCATCTGGATAAGTCGTTACCGCTCTGTGGTAAACCCCGTTGTCATAGCAATTGTGGGTGTGACAGGGGGCGGGTAGAGTGACAGAGGAAAACGGTTACAGGGGAATCGCAAAAGGACGCACACACACACATACACACTTTCACACATATAGAAACATGAGAGGAACATGTGGTGTGTGTTGACAGAAACAGAGAAGTCAGATGAAATGCACATGTGCCTAATCTAAATATGAGGAAAAAATGTTTTTGCACACATGCACTCACATAAGTAAAGTCTTTGTGTTGTAAATTAGAGAAGGCTGCTGTTTAGATGGAGAGCGGGAGACAGTAAATTAAATGTGGAACCAGCTTTTTTGTGGGCATTGGTGAACTGGGCTTGGGGCCACCGAGCTGAGTGGGACCAGGTTTTTCCATGGAACATGTTAGTTTTTCCCGCCCCCTCCGTTCCCCCATCAGTTTTTCTGTCCATGCTTTATTTCATTTGCTCAAACTGTTATGTGAAGGTTATAAATATCAAGGATCAGGCGGGAAAAGAAGTGTGGTTAATATTACAAAAAAAAAAAACTGAGCCAACTAGAAATTGAAAACTGCTTTTTTTTTTCTTTCATTGAATTTTTTTCTGCAAGTTTTAGAAGGGTGAGTTTCTTATGCAGAGCTGTTGGTTTACTCACAGTTAAATTATGCAAACCACGAGGTCCAAAGGGAAAAAAAATGTCTTTATAAATTAGGCAAAATGAGCACAACAGCAATCATTAACTCCAAAAAGATGGAGGAAGAAATAAATACAGATACAATGACCATGTAGATAAGCAGAATTGCAAAAGACACAAAACAGTGACCATAACACGCAAAGACTTCAAAGAGATGCTGTAACTGCTGTAACAGTAAAACCTACAATGACCACAGAGAGACAATGAAAACAAAGAAATAAGATGATCATAAACAGATGAAATACTACTTTGACTAGCACTTTTCACCAGAGACACAAAAGCACATAAGAGGCCACAAATTCACTAAATGCTTACAAAGATGCAAAGTAACAAAGCAATGCAGACAACAAAAGACAAATCAGAGAGTGCACAAGAAAGCTCTGTATTCAACATTTTTCCAACTGCAGTATTTAAGAAAAACTAACAACTATTTCAGTTTCACTTAGTTTCTCACACTTTGTCCTTAGTTTTTTGTGTCACTGATTAAAAAAGAAGCACATCCCCCACATTCTTTGTGTACCGAGCATGTGCATGCTACAACTGAGGCAGATCATCCCTGCATATGAAACAAAGTACAAAGCCTGACAGACCTGTTGTGCCTGGTTCAGGTTTCTAAACTGGACAACATTACTAGGTGGAGTTTAATTTAAAGTAATTAAACTTGACGTGCCGCTCATTACTTTGCAGAACAAGGAAATGAAAGCATTTCGGAGTCGACCTACTCTTAGATTTCCACAGGTGCTAGTGATTACCTTCCTGAATGTTACCCTGGGCAACCACTGAGCTGTCATGTGTGGGTTGCAAGCAGAACTCAGTGTGCAATCTAGTGCTTGAGAAGGAATGATAGGCATGCGTGAAATAATAGGTGAGATCCTCATGCAGAGGAGGGCTCTGGGCCTGTGGAAGGATTTACTGTGTGGGAACAGACTGAGGCTACTGTTACACCTGCCCACACCTGCTGAATTAGAGCGACTGAACAAATGTGGATAATGACAGTACAACCTGCTTAATTATACTAAGATGGCCAATTCAACTGTACATGAAAGATAATAATTTCTTAAACTTCCTCGCTCTCACTCCATATACATTACTATCATTATTTATATTGGATCTGCCCCTAATCCTTTCCAGCACAGTGCTGGTTTGTGCAAGATAGGTGTGCCTTCCACACCTGTTTGTGTTTAGCACACAAAACAGCATAACTGGCAGTCGCGACAACTCCAATATGTGGCTCTGTGTGGTAAATAACATGCAACATCAGCATGAAGAGAAAAACACCTTCATCTGCACATTCCTTATGCTTGCAGTAGTTTATGCAGTTTGATGATCACAATCATGAAGTTCACGCATTCCCCTGAAGTTGGACAAGTGGGCAGAACTGTTTTCTCACCGACCTAGTCATTCTCTGAATCTGGCAGCACCGACTTTAGCTTAGCTTAGCGTAGTTGCTGTAATCTGGCGTATCCAAATTGCACCACTTGGCAAAACTGAAGTAATTAACTCAAGATTTTTTCCAATTACATTTGTGACCCGCACATTCTGATCGAGTACAAACCAGAAGCCAATTTCACATCAAAGGTCTCCCGGGGCTCAGAAACAACAGTATGTAAGTTTCCCACCACTGTGCCGTTGCAGCCGACTACTGCGCACCACGCCATTTACTAGCAAACGGATATGAACCAGATATGAACACAGTGGGTGTTTTGAATGTGCATCATGTTGGATTCGGCAAAGAAACACAAGGAAACATTACCGAAGGAAGAGAGGAAAAGAAAGAGTGGAAGGAACAGAACCAGAGTCAAGATAAAACTGTCTTTTACTGGCTGGAGTGAATCACAGTGCAGGTACGATGCAAGATGGATGCTAGTTTAGCCGCCGATAGGGGGCGCGTCACTGAGAAAACTGCAAAAAGTTCCATTGTGTATCTTTAAAGGGACATTGTGTAACAATTGTATATCATGAGCAGCTCCCTCGTACTTTTCATGCTGCGTTCGCGTGTAACCTGGCAGACGGACGACAGCCGCTGCATGTAAAGGCATAAACAAACCTCTGTGTGAAGACGTGGTCTGTCAGTTACATTGACTTCATCCACATCTGATATGTTGTCATGACGATATTGTATTTTTTCCCTGACCTGTGTTTTACAGTTTTCTCTCGGCTTCTGTGATTAAAATGACATCTGGTTTGTTACCGACAGCCGTCTGCCCGACTGCACGTGAATCCAGCATCAGAGAAGCGCGGGGTTCCTCCTCACTGCACTGCAGTGACTTTTCAGAGGCATTACCTTGAACTGAGCTGAAAACTCTGGTGTCTCCGGTGAGTTTCTGTGGTTTCCCAACTGCCACCCTACTGAACATAAAAACATGGCAACCCGACATGGTAGCCACCACCGAGCCGACCCGTTCGATGTATATATGAATGATACGAACGGCAAATTCAGAGCTCAGCAGAGCACCTCAGTTTGTTGATGGGAGTGATTACTTTTTAAAGAAAAACACTTTTGAACGAAGTAATCAATTTTTGTGAATAGATAACAGGAGAACTTACACAATATCCCTTTAAGAAATGATGGTTGTAATTTGGTATAAAAGCAGCATCCATGAAAGGCAGAGGAACAAAGATGAACAAAGTATGCAGTTTGCCAGAGAAATATGTAAGAAAAATCATTGGATTGATCAGAAAATTGTTCCTCAACAAACAATTGGGATGGATCTATGCATTTTTCTCTCTACAGTTGAGAATATCATTAAACAGGTGAAGGAATCTGGAGGAATTCCACTGTGTAAAGGGCAATAAAGCAAGACTAAGTAGCAATCTTGTGACCTCTGGTCCCACAAATGGCACTATGTCACGACCTGTCACTGATCAATGGCTGATCAAACAAACATGGTCAAAGGAATGGGGAGCCGAAGTCATGCCCCTTGTGACTCCAGGACAAAACAATATGAATGGGAGTCAAAGGCGAGAAAATAATTATTTTCTCTTCACAATTGTTCTCTGCCATGGATTCCAGTTATGTTGGTTAAGGATTTAAATAAAAAAAGGATGTGTGCAAACAAAAAATAAAAAACTGCAAAGAGCTTCAATTTTTTTCAGATTTTGCTCGAAGGCGTGAACAAGACTGACCATTGGCGTAATCATGGGAAGACTTGACTTGTCCTGACTTCTGGTTTTCACCTCTGTCGATGCAGTTGGGCGAAATAAAATTTATTGTTTTTGTACCTCCATCAAAACAAGGAAATTTGTAAAAGTTTTTGCACTTGAAAAACACTCCAACAAAAAAAATTAAAAGGAAAGAAAGAAAGAAAATTTGATTGGGACATCCTGGCTGCATGGGTACCAAAGCAGAGCTTAGTTTATCAAACCATCCGCGTAGATGGTAAGAAAAAAAGAAAAACAGCGCACAGTTCACAAATTTGCAAGCACAGATTTCCACCTCTTTTGTATGTGCGTGTGTGTGTGTGTTTTTTTGTTTTTTGTTTTTTAACTTTATCTTACCTGCTGGCTTTTGCCGGGCTCTGCAGTTATAACACTGACATTCAGATGACTTGCAGAAAATAGCAGTGAGGAGGTAGGAGGTGTTTGGTAGACAGCATTAATCTAATTAAGTTTGACTCAACTGTCCTTTCACTTTCCAGTGATCACTTGTGATTACTTAGTTTATACATTTGAAAAGTTCCCATTTTTCATGTAAAAGGAATAGTTCACCCTCAGAATGATTTAACTTTATTTTCCACTTACCCTCATGGTGAGCAAGAATCTGGACCACTTTTTTAATATCTCAAATGCAGCCGGAGATCAGGACGACTTCTCGTTTCCCCCCAACTTTCATATAATGGAGTTCGCCAGGGTCCCAGCCAAAAAGGTCAATAAAAGTCCACAAAAACTTGTCAATATTCCTCCATACTGCTCATCCCATGTAATCCAAGTGTCCTGAGTAGGTAGTGTCCAGAATTTACTAGAAACGACGTCATTTAGTATATTTTTAGAGTCTAAAAAGGAGTTTTGTTTACTTCCACGAAGCACGCACATGCGCAGTCACAAAACTACGGAAGCCTCGGCGTTCAGAGCCTACTCTGCTGATAATGCAAGCGTAAAAGAAGAAATTCACTGTTTACCTTGTGCTAAGAGCGCTAGAGCTCTAGACAAACAGGGACAAACACAGGAGGGATTGGACATTGATCAGAAAGAAAGAAAGAAAGAAAGAAAGAAAGAAAGAAAGAAAGAAAGAAAGAAAGAAAGAAAAAAAAAAAAAAAAAAAAAGAGAACGCGCGATCTCATCTGCCATGGCTTCCGTAGTTTCGTGAACGTGCATCGGCATGCTAGCTAGACGTGCGATATAGTATTGTTTAGGTTCTAAAAATATACTGACGTCCTTTCGAGTAAATTATGGTCGCTACCTACTCAGGACACTTGGATTACATTGGACAAGCAGTATGGAGGAATATTGACAAGTTTTTGTGGACTTTAATGGATCTTTTTGGCTGGAACCCTGGCGAAATCCATTATATGAAAGTTGGGGGGAAACGAGAAGTCGTCCTGATCTCCGGCTGCATTTGAGATATTAAAAAAGTGGTCCAGAGTCTTGCTCACCATGACGGTAAGTGGAAAATAAAGTTAGATCATTCTGTGGGTGAGCTATTCCTTTAATGGGCTGCACACTACTTAAAGGAATAGTACACCCACAGAATAATGTAACCTTATTTTCCACTTACCCTCATGCTGAGCAAGACTTTCTTATTATCCCAAATGCAACTGAAGATCAGGAAGGCTTTTAGTTATCCACTGACTTTCAGATAATGGAGTTCGCTGGAGCTCGAGCCAAAAAGGTCCATAAAAGTCCACAAAAACTTGTCAATATTCCTCCATACTGCTCGTCCAATGTAATCCAAGTGTCCTGAGTGAGTAGCATCCAGAATTTACTCCAAATGACATCATTTACTACATTTTTAGAGCCTAAACAGTGCTATATCCTTTTTCCTGCAAGCGCGCCGAAGCGCGTTCGCGACACTACTGAAGGCGCGGCGTTCAGAGGCTACTCTGACAATAATTCAAGCGTAGAAGAAGAAATTCGCTGTTTACATTGTGCAAAGAGCGCCAGAGCTGCAGACAAACCGGGACAAACACAGGGGGGGTTGGATATTGATTTAAAACAAAGAAAGAAAGAAAAAGAGAATGCGCGATCTCGTCTGCCGCGGCTTCTGTAGTGTCCTGATCTCTCATGGACACGCTTCGCGGCAGCTACATGTAGTACTGTTTAAGCTATTAAAATATACTAAATGATGTCGTTTCGAGTAAATTAAGGACGCTACCCACTCAGGAAACTTGGATTACATTGAACGAGCAGTATGGAGGAATATTGACATGTTTTTGTGGGCTTTTATGGATGTTTTTGGCTCGGGCGCGGGGATCTCCATTATTTGAATGTCGGCAGATAACAAGAAGCCTCCCAGATCTCCAGCTGCATTTGAGATATCAAAAAAGTGCTTCAGAGTGTTGTTCAGTATCGGGGTGAGTAGAAAATGAAGGCCCATCATTCTTTGGATGTACCATTCCTTTAATCTTGGAATTGGTAGAATATCATGAATAGAATAAACTTATTGTTATAAGCAGCCCCAGTTGGTAAACTTTCAACAGAAATTTGGTGTCACTGTTGTCCATCTTGAGTATCCATTAGTTAGTTAATTAACACTGGGACAGTGTTTGTCATTTTAATACTCTGAAAAGTGAAAAGTGTGTTAATCTGACACTTTCAGTGGTTTCCATATAAACTATGGGCAAGTGCTGAATTGAACTCTGAGGGTGTTGAATTTCAGCTTTGAAATTTGCTGTGCAGTAAAATCTATTCTGATGGAAATGCTTTCACAGATGCATGTGAAGTATAAACTGTCCCCAAGTCTAAAATGTGCTTGAAGATTGGGCATTCCTGAAAATAAGGGCTTCAGGTACAGGCGCATATCACTCAGCTATGTGCAGGTTTACAGTGAAACCAGGGATCTTAACAAGTATTTCAACAAACACAAGAAGCTTTAGTACAAATCTCCTTTGAATCTACTTATGATTTCTAAATCTCTGAAGCTTCAGCTCTTTGAAACCACAGTTTCAGCTCTCGCCTCCCGAATGTCTCAGGCTTTGTAGATGTTTTCAGAAAATGAAAAAAACAATTGAATAGTTTTTTCAGGGTACGGCATTGACTTTTCTTTGATTTATCAATAGTAGGGATGTAATGATGACCGGTCAAATGATTAACAATGATAAAATTCCCAATGACTAGTAATTTTAATTATCATTAAAAACATGACTGATTACTGCATTTTGAAAAACACACAGTGATTCTACTCATTGCCTGGAAAAGCAGCAGCAGTCCCAGTTTGTATTGTGATATGAAAACATGGCGGAAGGCAACGAAGGCACCCACATGGGCAGTGTTTTGGAGATTTTTTCCCCCTTTAAAAAGGACTAAGTAGATGTCTAGACCCATTTTGGATATTTTTAAAAATGCTACAGGGGTATTTCAATAGTACCGCAATAACATTATAACCATGATCATTTTGGTCACAATAACTGTGAACCTTGTAATTTTATATCGTTACATCCCTTATCACTGCCATTACTGGCACATATCTTTTCATTCCTTTGTTTATTTATAGTTTAAGTTGCGAGTTCAGTCAGCTGGAGTGGGCCATACACTAAAAACAACTTTAATGGAGCATAAATTAGAGGTCAGTTAGACATAGTGGGGCAAGGTATTCAAGGGGAACCTGGGCGAGATTTGATCCCAGACTCCTGGGTGAATGTCATGCGTGCTAACCAGTCAGCCAAAAGGCGAAGTACGTGTGGCCTAGTAGCCAGGGCGCATGATCAACTGGAGGCATAGTGACAGAACCCAACACTGTCATATGCTCTTAGGTTTAGCTCTTACAACCTTTCTTTTGGCAAGAAAACACAGCTCAAAGGTTATTCTGGCCTACAGGTCGTGTTTGTCACCATGTCTGAAGTAGAAAAAAAAGTCACCTTTTTCACCACTCCATCCGATTATGTATATACATAAAACCGTACGATTGTGCTGACCTTCACTCCAGCAGAAAAATATAGAGTAACTGATATTTGATGTCACAACGAGACTACATTGCTTAAATTGCTTAATAAAATAACAAGTGCATTTCATTTTACAGTGGGGCAGCTATTCTCAGAGTCCTGCACGTGGACCCTACAAGTTGATTAATTTTAATAACTGCAGGAAATGTTCTGGCCTCTGCAGAGCTGTTCTAACTCACAAAATAATCTGCATAAACTGCAAGTCTGCACTCTCAGCTCATGAAAGGGTGCTATTTTTACAGACAGTACTGCTCAGTTTTCTGTGTCTTTGAGATGTTTACGAAAGTTTTAAAGGAACATTTTTTTAAAAAAGAAGGGAACATTTCTTTTTACAGATTATCTAGCTTTTGGCTTTGCTATTTGCAGCTAATTTTCATCAGCAGTTATATAATTGATTTAAGAAAGAACTTAGATTATAATCTTCCACCAAGAATTTCAATACATTTTTACATCCTGACATGGAGCTATGACTTTTAATAAGAGTTGTTTGAATGCTGCATCAGCTACTCTGCCTCCAACCCATTATTCTATTGTACGTAGTGTTTAGGCTCAAAAATTGCATAAGAAAATGAGTCTCTCTCTGTAAAGACATGGTCTATTTTATTCAAACAAAAAGAGGGGTCAAAACCAGCTTTCTGTAGCACTCCGGATGAAAAATAAGCAAATATGAGATTAAACCACCAATCATGTATTTCTATCTCAGTTTAGTGTGTCATAGTCTTGGTTTGGTTTTCTGTTTGTTTAGTGTTTTAAACTATTTACTGAGTGCTCTATATAATTGTGTTCTTCAAGAGTTATTGTAACACAGGTCTCAAAAGAAGTAGATCTGTGGAAAAGATCAACTGGGGCCTTGTGAAAATAGAAGTAAATTTGTGTTTTAAAAGGAGATGCTGCATCTTTCCTGAGATATTTTGACCAAAGCATGTTACAGACTTTTTATTGGGACTTCTTGACATTATATCAATTAATAGAGCAGCATTATGTAACTTTCTGATGTTAAAACTCTGTGCTTCTCACTCGATTTGATGGTACTTGGCATTTATTATGGGCACACCTAGAGCTATTGTTGTCCTGCAAACGCCCTGAGGCTGAGAAACCACACTTTACAACTTTTTTATTTTCCCCAGCCTTACTTGAGAATCTACCAGAGATGGCTATTTTTTAAAGGCATAATGTGTATTTTAAATTGAAAGAATCAATCCTAACATAACACTGAATCTTTTTTGGGTTTGGTTGGTTTACTTCATCACAAGCTAACATATAAAAAACACATTTTCAGCTATTAAATTAAGTAACTTAATCAACAAAGTAATTGAAGTGCATGCAGTGCAAGTGCAAGATGTTGTTATGTATAGAAGACAAAAACTGCACTGAAATGAAAAGGAAGAAAAGAAAAATTCTAAATACAACACCACAATAGATGCCTCAAGGAAGAAACAGAGAATGAGCAGCAGTCTTATAATCTCAGAGCACCAGTTCCAGGTGTTTCCGGAAGGCAGTTATTACCAAACCATCCCATAGTACACTACAAGTTAGCGCGCACACACTTCTGACCGACAACCACCTGCATGTTCCAGACATTTCTCTGATAATGGTGGGATTCTGGGTCCACGAATTCACTGCAGGACCTGGGATATGCCATTGGTGAGCAGGAATACCAGATATAGGCCTGCATACGTTATTGGATATATTTTTAAATAAATATCATTGTTCTTATGTTTTCTATGTCTTCTGTCTGTGTCATATATTTTCTGATGTCAAATACATCAGAAATTATTCTGATAATAAAAACAAATTCGTTGCAAAAAGAGTAAACTGTGTCCTTTTTTTTTAACATGGATTGAACCTTTGTGATTTATAGAATGTAGGTTTATTAAAACTTTTACAGGCTAATAAATTTGAGACAGGCATTTTCAGCAGTTACATAGTAAAACAATGGGATGTCAATGGCCATGGTATTCATCTAAGATATCACCAGAGGGCTGCAGTTGTTGTAATCAGTCTTACATTTGACATCATTGACTGATGTCACAATTTTCAGGTGAATATGCAGCAAGTTGTCTCATCACCTCAAGCCAGGCAAACACAGAAACGTTTCTCTAAATTGTGAAAAAATCACCAAAATGAAGCTGCTTGGTTGCAACTTTTCTAACTGATCTTAATCCTCAAACTCTATCCTTGCTGTTTTCTTTTGCAGTCCACTGTTTACTTGACATGATGAAAATCCCAACACTGGAGTAGTAATATGCGTAACCTCTAACCATGTTTATTCATTCTAACCCTAACGGGTCTATTTTTCACTTATAACCCAGCAACTCACACAAGACAAAGTGAATGGATGGTGAAAACATTGTGTGGGATGGGTTTCGAACTTGGGATGTCTGTTTTCTTCTTCTTCCACCTAGGTCTTTGTGTCTATGTCTATGTTTGTAAAATTGAATTTGCCCAAATGAACATGGAACTGATTTAGGATGTAGCAAAATGACAAACTTCAATGACATCAAGACATGCCCCGTCTCCACAGGAAATTGAAGTGAGAAAATGATGTCATTGTACATTTTTTGAGCCCTTTTGACTGTGGACTTGTAGTTTCGCTCTGTCATGAGACTGGTATGTATCACAGTGAGAAATGACACTATTTTTCTTCAAAATAAAAGATTTTAAGCTTCTGATACAATAGAATTTCTCATCTGGTTATCCATCAAACAAGGGGAAGACTCTTATATTCTGATCATAGCGGAGCAGTTTAGCTTAGTTAACACTAAGGTTGCAGCATGTTATTGTTTAACAGCCTTATTCTACTTTCTAATGTTGTGCTTTCCAGAACATTCACAGTGACCTGCTGCTCCAGAGGAAAATAAAGAAAACAGGTCTGTGCAGTCTGACAGGGAGGCTCATTTTTCACTTAATGGTATAGAGGGCTGAATTGTAATACAATGGAGAATTAAGACACAACGGGAGGTTCAAAGTGCAGAGTGATTGTACTGTATCCTGTCAGGAAGGGCTGGGGGACAACCCAAGACATTTTGCATTAAAACAACAGTTAACCCACCCACCACCACCAGAAACATGCCATCCGCTTATATAAAGTTTGATTCATAATCTTGATGATCGGGAAAAAAAACTACAACATACCACCAATGTTTTCATAGTGATGAATTTTAGGAGTGCTTCATTCAGCTAAATCTCAATTTTTTTTCAGATGAGTAATAAAAAATCATATCATCCACCCAATGCCACAAACACACCCTCAGCGCCTTCTCACAGACACACACACAGACACTTGTGACATTCTCAGACACACCTAATGGCAGCTTGGAGCAGCACTGATGGCAGGAAGACCTCTGGGATGTTTCTGAAGTGTTGCAGGACACAGAGTTTAAAGGTTCTCATTTATCATGCTGTAAAATCCTGCTCAACACCACTCACCCTGTCAAAGACAGTAAATCAGCCGCCTCGGCAGCTTGTGATTAGCTATTAGATATCATATCAACCTCATGTTGTTGGTGTGATGACAGACTGTAAGAAAACACTCCAAGCATGTGACCGTTTCTGATGAAAGCTTCGTTGCAGCTGACTGAGGTGAACGATGTGATGGCAGGCGTACTCAGATACCAGCTCTTGCAGAGTAAAACTAAAGATGAAATTCTTTTTACTTCCTCACAAACAGATTTTGTGATTACAGCATTGATCAGGATAAGTCAGGCTGTTGAACCTGTGACAGGAACATGAACCTATTTTAAGGCTGTTGTACAGCATTGAATGTCCGTTGAATTGATCTCCTGAGGACACAGACAGGCCAAACAGAAATCAATCAAAGTAACTCAAAGTGGAAATAGGACAAATTCTCTGATTTCATGTTTCTCTCAGAGCATATAATTATATATCTGACTTTTGACAAAGCTCCAAAAACACCATTCAGGACCAAAAGCTCTCAGCAAACAGTGAAGCATAAGACATTTATGTCATATTATTCCACCTACTTACTGTATGTATCAGAGCTGCTTTCAAATAATCACTAAAAATTTCAAGCAGAAATTGCTAATTTATCTTTAATCTTTTACTGCATGTTGAATCAACAGGAATCACAGTTGCAATAAATAAAACATGTAAACAGGAACTACACAAATGCACTCGCAAAATTAAATTTGGCCTAATTTAGTGTACAGTTTGGTCATTAGTCATGTGAATACAATGAAGATGCAAATAACATCAATGGAAAAGCATTTTTGTGTTTATATATCAATAGAATTTGAGTCAAATAGAAATAATAGACTAAAGAACTCTGAATTACACTTGAAAAATGACATGAAGTGCCCGTAACAACTGGCCATTAGCAATATGATTCACGCTAAAACTAAAACATGCTTCAGGTAGATTTGCATGTCTAATTGCTACAGTAAGTGGACATGTGCTGTCTTACATTTGAATGACTGGTATTTCCCTCAGTGTTTTAAAAAGGCATAAAAGGTTTTTAATTGTATTATTGTAAAAGAAAATAATTTTTACCTGCTGTACGTCTGTGTGATAAATAAGGGCCCAGATAAACAGTGAATCATATCAGCGGTGAGCATATCAACAGAACTTAATTACACCATTAAGTGACTGTAAAGCTACAGTAATGAGAGTCATATGATGATCCAAAACATGGTTCACAATTCATTGTGGAATTACAGAAATCAAATTAACTTCCAAGCTCTTTGAGAGAAAACTGCCCGTTTCGAATACTGTATGATTCAGACCCTGCTGATACTACATGATCGCTGTGATTTCACTTCTGTCATGTGACTTTCACAAAGAATAAAAGGAATTTCCCCACTGGCACTGTTTACTTTTGCAACTTATCAGATTTCTCTTAACTCCAGATTCACAACACTGTCTCAGCTTTGCCACATGATCTTTTTTCGGGTGACTGAGTCAGTTCCTTTGCAACTTGGTCACAAACGGCCAGCATATGAGCTGGCACCCGTTTTGGCGCTTGAATGACAGTCATGGGAGTGTGTTTTATTTCGCTGTGTTTCCATGACAATAAAGAGGCCAAGAGACAGTGGCGGGAAAAAATGGTTAGGATAGATGGAGGGGAGAGGGTATGGTGGAAGGGGTTGAATCGTGATTGCCCAGATCCATGAGTCATCGTGGTAAGAGACTGGCACGGAAATGGAGGGTGGAGAGGAATGCAGGGTAGGTATTGGTGGAGGGACAGCTGAGGGTTGAGCAAGTACTTATACCTGGTGAGAAACATGCTGAGGGCGGAAGGTATGGGGCAGTGGTGGCTCTGTTTTCAGAGGAGTGTGAGAATTCTTGACTAGTGTTTATACCGGGAATGCCACAAGCTATGAATCATGGAAAGATGGCCATGAAAAGCAGCAGATAACCATAACTGACGGACCTCTGTTTCTGTAACAACACAGCTGCATGTAAGAAATGCTGAATAGGTGCAGATTTAATTATTATAACATGTTTTTCTGTGTTAAGATGTTTCTGCTTCTGTTTTTAACATGAATTTTTGCTAAAGAAATTATTACTGCATATTTCCATACAGATAAAGGACCTTTAAAGTAACCCCTTAAAGGAAGAAAGGATGTGGATGGGATAACATCCACACTGTCTTTAAAACTGACTCTTAAAAAAAAAAAAGAATAATGATCTGCAACCCCCCTTTTTTTTCAACACTGTTTTGTTATTCAGCTGTATGTTAATGTGTTTTTTAATTTGTGTATTTCATTTATGTCTGCTGTCTAGTTTGTTAGTAAAAATTATATACAGAATATAATAAACGCATTCTTGTCTTTCTGCAGAGCGCTTTTTTTTTTCACATCAGTCAAACTATAAATTATAAGAACATTTTAGTGGACTTTTTTTTTTTTTTTTTACCTGCTCGTTAAGTCTCAACAATAGACCATTAATAAAGAGGAAGGAACCTTCTGCTCACATCACCCATTGGTTTCTGAAAAGCTGAAAGTGAAGCCTATTCGGCATTTCCACTGTCACCATCTTCGATGTGTTGTGTGTGTCATCACTCCCAGAAATTTCTAAAATCGGCAAAAAGCGGCCTCGAGGCAAATGACTGACAGCCAAAGTACTTTGGACTAAATGCTAACCAAGGTCACTTGAAGCGAACAGGAGCTAACAAAAATTAGCCCCCTACTCAAAAGTTAAGGCACGCTTAAGAAATCACCACCCTCACATTTGACATGAACTTAAACTTGACCTATTAAACCTAAAATGATTTTTTGAACCAGGCTGTAAAGATGTTTGTTATTGCTGAGATGGGACTCCACGTGGCTTTGCTCTATTTTGCAGCCACCCTCTAGTGGATGAAGAATGAACTACAAGTTTTGGCAACCCAACCCGTCTGACGAGGTTGCTCTGACGAAGCTTCTTGGTCTCAACTGCAACTTAAGCAGTTTTGATGAATGATAGATGAAACAATAATGTGTGATCAGTTTTCATCACAGCAGGAACAGGAAATCATCAGTGGTGGCTTGCATCTACAAGAGTTAACCGTTTAACATTCATCTTATTAAAAGAAGTGTAAAACTTGGAAACCATTTAATCTGCTGTTTTTGCACTTTGATTTTAATGCAAATTCAATCAAGTCTAAAGGCCCACAAGCTTCTTGTCAGACACTCTTCAGTTAAAAAGGCCTAGTCCACACGGAGCTGAAGCTGGTTTAGGTGTGAAACCGAAATCCGGGTAAAGGTTTCACGATCCCCATGAAACCGCTGTAGCACATCATACAAGGCTGTGGGTGGCATTATGATGATTAAGTTACACTCCAAACCTAGAACAAGACACAGCGCATGCGCAAATAAGACTCACCGCGTGTCGCTGAAAAATCAACAAAGGAAGAGCAGAAAGAGATGGCGGAGGATTTACGAGGCAAACGCTAAAGTTTTCTACACAGTTGAAAACAGTTGCTCACCGACGCTGTTGCTGTTGTGAATTTTTTTTTCAATGAACTTTATTGTTTTTGTGAACGAGACCAACACGCGTTGTCCCCCCCACCCCTTGCGCGGTTACGCCGTCCCCATGAAACACAAAGCCGTTGAGGTTTCAAACCTTTCCACCTTGGAACCCGGTTTCAGAGATGACCGGTTTCAGAAGGCTAATCCCTGGTTTCGTGAGGATGATGGGGCAGATTTCTTACATTTTTTGACGGTTTTGCTGTAATTCGGCACCGTGTGGATGGCCCCTAAGTTTTAGATAATATATGCCAGTAATAACAGATGCTAGCATCAATTATTGATTAAAAAGGGGATTAATAAAGTATTTTTCAAAGTTGTCATTTAGCTCTTTGTTGTTCATGGGTTAGGCTTAGATAAAGAAAAACAAAGGCTTTGTTATCAAGTTAAATTTTGGATTTGCTGGGAAGTCTCAGACTGTCCATAGTGGCCTATAGTTCAACATGCCCTGGTTTGTATTTAAATATGTAAAACATTGAAGCCCAGCTGTACTGGTGAGTTTCATGAGGAACTAAATAGGCTACATAAATAAGCTAGAGATGAAAATGACCTGCCATTCATGTCGCCTTTGGATGGACTGGAGATAAGATTCACTACAAAGCACTAAAGCTTACATTACTCACTCACATGTCACAAAAGAAATCCTGCAGCACCTCCTCATTGTCATGCATGGACACTTAATCAGTGAATTATAAGAACATGCCCGAAAAGCATCATCAATATGAAAGAAGTGAGAGCCAACCAACCCACCCCCACCCAGAAACTCCTCACTTTTTTGATACTTGGCTGCTTTTTTGCATGCTTATCTTCTGAGTTTTGCGTGACTTTCAGGTTTTACATGTTGGAGTGTGTTTGAATGGATGACCTGAAGTAGAAATATAGGGAAAGCAAAGAAATATCACTTTTGACATTCCCTAAAAAGACAAAATTTTTCTTTAGCAGTTTAAAAAAGCCTGTAAGAGCAGAAGGTAATGGTTTTCTCTGAGTAGACTGTATCGTAGAGGTGTAAAGTTACAGCCCTGCCCTCCCTCTCACTCAGCTATGCAACCAATGGTGACTCATACTAGTCCCCTCCCAAAGCAGGGGCAGGCTTTAAAACTCCTCAGTACGTTCCCCTCGGTCTATCCACTCTGGTCTCTCCCCTCAGCTGGCCTGTCTGCCTGCCCGCCTGCCTGACCAACCGAACAAGTCACTCTGACCATTCCAGACTCATTTCATTCACAAGAAAACCTACTTCAGAATGTCTTTTAGGACCACAACCACCTCTTACAGGAGTTCTTCTGCCCCACGGAACTTCAGCAGCAGCTCTTATGCTGGACCAGGTGGCATCACCTCCCGCAAGAGCTTCACTGTCAAGAGCTCTTATGGAGGTGCTGGCAGCGGCAGAGGATTTGGAGGAATCACCAGCAGCTCTGCCTACGGCGTGAGCTCAAGCATGGGTGGTGCAGGAGGCATGGGCATGGGTATGGGCATGGGTATGGGCTTCGGTGGTGGCATGGGTGTTCAGGCCCCCATCACCGCTGTGACTGTGAACAAGAGCCTCCTGGCTCCCCTGAACCTTGAGATTGACCCCACCATCCAAGCTGTCCGCACCCAAGAGAAAGAGCAGATCAAGAGCCTCAACAACCGTTTTGCCTCCTTCATTGACAAGGTAAGAGCCTGTAATAGTTTGAGTCAAAGTGTTTGCTCTTCAAACTGATAGAAATGACTGTAGTTAGGCTTAAAGTTCAGTCAATGTGGGGTCAAAATGCTGTTTCACAGCTGTGACATTGTTATGTAACTGTATATAGAGACTCATATGCTTGGCACATGTCCCGTCATGCTGATTTTAATGTGGTCCTGTCTAGAAAATGTAGATTTATTCCCTTCTCTTTTTTTTGCTTTCAACACCTCCCACAAATGCAGCACAGGCATCTTAGGGTTTTGGCCTCTATCTTTTGGCTCTGGCTGCCCTTTTATAGTGATGAAAAACAGACATGTAGAACGAAGAAACTGGGAAAGACAAAGACAGAAAGGGAGAAAAAAAAAGCAAAGGGTGTGTCAGGGCAGAGCTCAGGGCTTGTGATATGAGTTACCTTGGGAATGGTCCCTCCCTCAGCTGGGGTGTGGCTCTTTCTGCTGCCCTCTTGGCCCCCACTCCCTCCAAACACACACAAACATGCAATCAGTAATGATTGCTTATTGTTACCTTTATGACAATGCCCTCTCACACTGCATAAAAAGTGTTGACTGACTGATGAGTCGGTCGTCTTTTAATCTTTCAAATCCACTTTAAATTCCCACATTTGTATAAGACTCAGGAGAGTATCAGTCCTCTGACGTCTCTGTGGTGAGTTAATATTTAACAAGCCCAGTTGGTTTCATGTTCTCCTCAATGCCAGCTGACTGGCTACATATCAACTCACCTCCTCTCGCCACAATGATTAAATGAAGATAAAGAGCCTTTTGCATGCTTTAACACTGAGCTCATAAGCTTCCGCCTTAGTATCTGTTATCTCTTGGTGCCGATCCATTTGAAGTCACTTTATAATTTGTACTTAATCCAGTATAAATAAAAACCAATGGAGTAAGCTGGTTCTCAGCAACAGAGTGCAATGTTCACAGGGAAACCTGTTTTCACTACATGCAAACTCAACTATTTAATCGCCCCTCACTTTCTTCATTTCTCATCAAACCTTTATCTCTCAGTTCAATATTTAACTTTCGGCATCTACCAGCCAATGAAACTGCCACACCCCTCCCTACATCATGGCAGAAAAACAGGAAGGCACGCAGGTGAAGGGTTAATCAGCTCTATTCATCCCTTCCATCACTGAATTTTTCCAGTGCTCTACCTCCTGTCAGGATGCACGTTTGTCACGCAGGCCTTCCTGAATGCCTGTGTGGAGAAAAGGTCAACAGCATCTTACAAAGCACCAAGAACTGAGAAAAACTAGGATTGTAGGTGGCAAATAAAGAGCCTGTCAGTTGAGCCTGAGGATTGGTTACTAGGACATTAATCTTGAAGCCATGTTGGACAGAAACATCACACCCTTAAAGGCAGTTTTGTGTTTCACACCTAATTGCAAGGGCAAAATTCATCATCATGAATGTCATTTAGCAAGAATGTAAGTCATGGGTTAGTCATAGAGGCAGCATTTTTGTATTCACTCCACATTCTAACCCAAATTTTGCTCATTCTTTTTATTTTTGTCTCAATATTAGGTCCGCTTCCTGGAGCAGCAGAACAAAATGCTGGAGACCAAATGGCAGCTGCTGCAGGGACAGACCACCACCCGCTCTAACATCGACGCCATGTTCGAGGCTTACATCGCCAACCTTCGCAGACAGCTGGACAGCCTCGGCAATGACAAGATGAAGCTGGAAGCAGATCTGCACAACATGCAAGGCCTGGTGGAGGACTTTAAAAACAAGTGAGTGTGAAGGAGGGCAACACGGGGCTTATACAAAGTAATTTATGTAGGATTCATGTCTCAGTTGGGTTAGAACCGAGTAAAATTTGAGCCTTGCGGTGCACTCAGTTTGCATGGACTCCTCCCTACATCTGTCCATTGTCTTACATCATACAACTTCAGGAAATTACAACACTTAAGAAGCATGTTATGAACACCCAGTACATGACATATGACCAGGGGTTTAACCAAGTCGGCTCACTGCAAAGCTGCCTATAGCTTTACACAGGAGAGGGAAAGAATGAATGAGCACATGCTCATGTACAGCAGAAACATGTACAGCAGAGCTAGTTAACCAAAGACAAATGAAGCATATCAACAGAGGACTCGAGGGAGAAATATCAGTAACACCTCCCACGCACGGCCCTGAGTCAACATTGTATGAGACAAATGTCCCAGAGGAGGTCAAGAGGAAAGTGTGGACCACTAGCACCACCTGCTGTTACATTAGGGTAAAGCTTTTAAAACTGAACAGAAACAAATCTAATGGTCATTTCTCTCCATCAGGTATGAGGATGAGATCAACAAACGCACAGAGTGTGAGAACGACTTTGTCCTCATCAAGAAGGTATTTATTATTCTTTTGTCTGCTTTTCATTGTTCTGATACTGACGTTTTTTAAAGTAAATCAGTTCTTTGTGATGCACTTCCCTGACAAACGCATTTCTTTCAGGATGTGGACGAGGCCTACATGAATAAAGTTGAGCTGGAGGCCAAGCTGGAGAGTCTTACAGATGAGATCAATTTCCTCAGGTCGATCTATGAGGAGGTATGGTTCAAGTTTTACATGATGCCGTTTGCTTTCTGCCTTCGTCAGCCTTCATCAACTTTACTCGTAATTTATTCCTACAGTTATGGTGTGACTGTAATATTTGTGGAATCATTTTGGAATAGGCTTCTCCTTCGTTGCATTTTTTTTCCCCCCTTTGTTTGTTTAACATCTGTTTTGCACCTTGACTCTGCATGAGTTCTGGAAGTGCATTTGCTGGAAGGGTTTCCTCAAGATGTGGAGATGATTAATCTCTCTCCCTCCTGCTTGTCTTTTGTTTGAATTTCCTCAGGAACTGCGTGAGCTCCAGAGCCAGATCAAGGACACATCAGTCATTGTGGAGATGGACAACAGTCGTAACTTGGACATGGACGCTATTGTGGCTGAAGTCAGGGCTCAGTATGAAGACATTGCAAACCGCACCCGCGCCGAGGCGGAAACGTGGTACAAGACAAAGGTGAAGGACAACTCTTATGATACACCCATCATTTCTTCCATGACTGCATTCTGTATCCTCACCAAGGGCCCGTCCAGTCTGTAATATCTTCTTTTGCTGTTGTTCATTTAGTATGAAGAGATGCAGACATCCGCCAACAGATATGGAGATGACCTGAGAGCAACCAGGACAGAGATCGCAGACCTCAATCGCATGATCCAGAGACTGACATCAGAGATTGATGCCGTTAAGGGACAGGTATAAAAAGACAAAGTTCCCACATAATTAAGGAGCTTTTTCAACAGCTGAGTGGAGAAAGCCTTATTTATTTCTAAATGCTCTTTTAGCGTGCCAACCTTGAGGCCCAGATCGCTGAGGCTGAGGAGCGTGGTGAGCTGGCAGTGAAGGACGCCAAGTCTCGCATCAGGGACCTGGAAGATGCCCTGCAGAGAGCCAAGCAAGACATGGCCCGCCAGATCAGAGAATACCAGGACCTGATGAATGTCAAGCTCGCTCTCGACATTGAGATCGCCACCTACAGGAAGCTGCTGGAGGGAGAGGAGGACAGACTGGCGAATGGCATCAAGGCTATCAACATCTCTCAACAGAGCAGTAAGTCAGCTGTACATAGATACTGAAGCCCTCACAGTTTCGGTTTCATCAGATTTTCTGACATTCGACTGCTTTCTGTCAACAGCAAGTTACGGCGGTTTACCCATGGACAGTCTGAAAAGCAGCTACTCAAGCAACTACTCCAGTGGGTTCAGCAGCGGCTACGGCGGTTACGGTGGCGGCTTCAGCAGTGGCAGTGGCAGTGCTGGCGGCTACACCACCACCACCACCCAGAGCAAGAAGAACGTCATTGTCAAGACCATTGAGACCAAGGATGGCAGAGTGGTGTCGGAGTCCTCTGAGGTCTATGAGGATTGAGCTGTCTAGTTTAGAGGTGTAGCTACCTGTCTGCTACGATCTCCTCTGCCTCTCTGGTAGTTTATTACTCACAGTTCACCCACCTCAACTACCATAATAAACGAGTCTGAAGTAAAACGCTTACCAGCCACTCTCCACCAGAACATAAACATGTTTTTCATGAAGCAAAAAAAAAAGATCCTTACACTACCAAAGATCTGAAAGGGACCAAAGAACTTACATTGTATGTCTGATGTCTGACTGTTTGTACTAAAAAGAAGTAATTTTGTGTCACAAAAACAAGTTTAAAAATGGGCAAATTGCAAGTAGGAAACAAAGTATGTGTATCACCTTCCCATGAAGTCTATGCAACTGCTGTTTCATACATGAAGGGCCGTTGTTTCGCACTATACGGACAGTGACGTTGTCAAAGGAATGTGAATGTACTGAATCAGAGCTTCAGTGTCGTTGGTCAACTAATGTCTTAAAATTGCCTGCTACAGTAGGTAGTGCATGTCTTCCCTGTGCGTGTCCTGTAACTGAAGCTGCTCGACCCCTTAGGAGGCTGCCCATGTCAGATGTTGTCCTGAGGTGCTGTTTTTGCTACCAACTGAATAAAAATGTGTTTTCTGAAAGAAAGAATATATCTGTTTTTATTGTAAATGATGACTTAAAGACAGAAGACAGAAAATGTTGACTTATAATTTGATAATATAACTTCCAACACAATCTGGACCTAAAATCAGGAATATATATTGCTTTTACAGTAATTTAGAATGATTTGGATTATGTGCAATGACGACCAAAGACGGACAGCTTTCCAGTTTGGGCTTTGGGAACAGACAGGAGTCTTCAATGATTAAGGATGACTTAATCACAGGCAGATTAAATTCCAACTCTTTGTTTTGTGTTATCTCATACTCATACAAGCACAGCATTTAATGATATGCACATAGCAAATGTTGTACCTCAATAATAAGCGCATAAATATGATATAACATTGACTAAAGCTTTGTATTCTAATTACATTAGCAAGCATCATACATAATTTCTCCCTTTTAAACTTTGTAGAAGTGAATGATGCAGAAAATAAACTGATTTTAGTAGCTTCAGCCAGGTGTGCTGCTATGTTCTGGATGAACCTTTCAAGTACATCATGCTAGTTCTGGGTTGGATGAATAAAATCTTAAAATTAATCTTAAAACTTACTGGTACCCATTATATTGATGTTAAAATGGATGTGATATGATTGTGTTCTGGAGAAAATCCTGGCAGCAGCATCCTGAACAGTCTGGAGTCTATCCAAGAATCTTTAGTTAAAACAGGTAGAAAGGCCGTTACAATAGAAAAAAATAAAGCATGTTAAATCACCTCAGTGTCTTTCAAAAGTAGAAAAAAAAAGTATACAATTATGAAACAGTTATCAGAGGAAGGGTTTTCTGCCCTCTTGCCCCCTCCACCCA
The DNA here is from genome assembly GCA_023101725.1 of Atherinomorus stipes. NCBI lineage: Eukaryota > Metazoa > Chordata > Actinopteri > Atheriniformes > Atherinidae > Atherinomorus > Atherinomorus stipes. Next base: position 241,406 of record JALJCO010009308.1, on the reverse strand, counting down.
CACACACGCACACCGAAAAACGATACTTTTAGATCAGGGGGGCCCAAATCTAGTCCTCAAGAGCTGCTATCCTGCAATTCTAGGGAGCATACCCTCTCCAACACACCTGAATCAAATGGCTAACTTCCTCATGCACCTGTCATTCAGCTATGCAGAGGCTGGTAATGAGCTATTCATTTGATTCAGGTGTGTTGGAGAAGGTATGCAACCAAAATGGGCAGGATAGTAGCTCTCAAGGACTGGACTCAGGCCCCCCTGTTTTAGATTATACTCAAAATACTACTAAATCTCCTGCAGAGGGTGCTGTCTATAAATAGACAAGTGAATAAATAGTAGAGGTCTTATCGTGCATCTGTAATAGTCACCATTTCATGGCAGCAAAAGCCTCCAGAGCTGCTTGGACCCTTTCTGAAAAACGTGACAGCAAAAAGACCTTTATGCATGTGTCAAGTTGTGGAAGTTGTGGAAAGTTTTCCATCTCCTTTGCAAGCTAAGCCCCTTCAATATCTTGCTCTCCGTTGTGAGTAAAAGCTGCATACAAACTTTGGCAATGCTCAAGGATGTCCTCTGGCATTTCCTGGAACTGCAGGACTCCAAACTTTTCCGGCACCTGCCCCAAGCTCTGAAACCTGTCATCCAAGGCAGACAGGGCAGTGTCTACAACTACAATGAAAAATGTGGTTTCCATTCATCTCAATGCATTTCCAGTGGTCTCATCTTTGGACTCATAACTAAAGAGACTTCTGGTTTTCCTTAAACCCTTTTCTTTGAGAGTGGATTCAACATTCATATCCTTGCACATCTCCTCAGCTATTGCTTGTGCATTAGAAAACCCAGTGTATCGGTAGGCAGATAAAGAATCTTTGGCTTCAAAATAGCTGATGGCATCTGGTGCACTTTTAGCAACATCTGCTACTATTAAGTTGAAAGTGCGGGCACCGCATGGCACAAAGAAAGCTCTTGGGCTGTTTTGAAGAAGTCTTGCCTGAACACCTATGTGCTACCCTTTCATGTTAGGCATCAGTACAGCTGAATTTAGGTTTGACAGAGCAGCTAGCAAGCCAGACAACAATAAACTGCAATTTGTGAAACTAAAAATGGCATTTTTACATATTTTTTGTTGTTGAATTGCTTTTAGGACCCCAGGCAGACTAGCAAACACCTTGTGGAAGCTAATGGGGATCCTAATAAAGAATAAAAAATAAATTATATCTCCTTGCTACTTGCTAGAAGCCTTTGTTGAATGGATGAAAGACATAGCATAAATGATTGTGTTTTGGTTGTGTAATAACCAGAGTGCAAACAGACACACATGAATATTAACATAACTGATGATAAATAACCAAAATATTTAATGTCTACCTGTTCTATGTTTTAGCACCAGAGGGCAGCATTTAGTGACTTACAGTAAACTGGATGAGTTACTCTGCAGGTCAGGATTAGCACACTAATGGAGATGATGGGCTGATACAATGCTATCACTTGTCAGTAGCATTTTGCTGCTGTCGATCTGCTTTTATCTTTAGGATCAACACAGTCAATTTAACTTTACCTATTGTTAGCTGTTGATGGGAATCTCTGACACATGGCATGTGGAAAAGCTTCAGTTTAACCCAAGTGAAACACTGGTTCAATCTCCCAGCAGAGTTCCAGTAACTTGTGCAAATAACATAAGTTTGCACTCAGGCTGCTCAGACAACTTCTGGTACCACAACAAGTCACTTCAATATAACTTTTTAGTTATATTGAAGGACAAGTCTTAAAGGACAAGACAATTTAAAGAGCAGCATCTGGATTATGTCCCCCCTTCTATCCTTTCCGCCTTTTGCAGAGACACCAGAGAGCACATCATCATCTCTGCCTGGTTGGGAGTGTGTAATGTTTCAGACTGGAAATCTCTGCAAAGAGAAGACAGCTGGCATCTCACTTTCCTCTGTAGCAATATTATGTATATATGTGTGTACATGTGTATGTATGTACGGTATGCAAATGTGTACATGAGTATGTAGGCATAGATGTTTATATATTTAGTTTTTTTCTGCTGTTATTTTTTTCTCAATATATAAATATATACATATTTTTCATTTTGGAAACTGACAATTAATGTGACAGCTGGAAGATTAAATTATGATTATTATTGTAAAAGGGGCAAGAATAGCTAAGTTTTTTATTCACCCTGCTCTTTTTTTTAACTTTATAGAAATCTTTAATCTGTTGAATAATTTGTGTTTTTTTTTTCTTTTTTCTTTTTGTTTGAAATAAAGAAATGAATCAATCAAAGATTACACAGAAACACTGTCTGACTAGAGCATAATTGTTACCAGAGGCTCCATTCATCTTCATCATGGACTGTTCTGATACAGTAGCTGGCCTATGGAAAAAGGTTCTGCAGCTTTCACAGTAGAACTGCAAGATAGACCACTTTTCATGAGCCAAATGCAACAACAATCTTATTCTGATTTACACTATACAGTATGTAATCTGAATAACAAGAAAAAAGACGGATCTAAATCAGTGCATACTGTTAGTATGCCCAGCTGAGCCAGTGTAAAGGCTCTGATCTGACATTTAAAAAAAAAAAAAAAAATAATAATAATAATAATTTTAAGTAATGGTTTCAACGTTGTGGGAGATTTGTTTTGCAAACATACTGTAACATTTGCTCAGACTAGGGATAGTAAATCAAACAAATGCTCTATCAGAAAACTGCATCATGTTACGTAAGAAGACAGCCTGTTCTGCAGTGTCTGGAACTGAAAAATTCCGACCCTCATCACTCTGCTGTCAGGACTAAAACGCGGCTGTGAATGGATTGGGTTGACACTCATTAGATCGGAACATTTTGATAGAGGCTTTGTGGGGTTTTATTTGTTGTTATTCTTTTGTTTTGTTTTTGTTGTTTTTAACCCAGAAAGACCCCAGCAAGCATTAGTCCTCTTCGAGAGCACCTGGTGCTTTTCCAATGGTGAATGGATTTTGAGTGACTTCCAAGTTTTCATGGAAGTTCAAATTAGAAATTGAAAATTTGCAAATTCTATGCAAAAGCCTTATGTGCTACAAGATTCTGCAGCATGCACATTAATGTTGTTGGACTGGACCCAAACAGGCTTTTTCTCTGTGTATTGTCTTTGCAACTCAACAGATTCAAAAGCATGCCACTTCAAAAGAGATAAAGACATCCAAGTGAGTGTGTACTTGTTAATGCTTGCTTACCTGGCTCACAGCGATGTCGCTTAAAAAAAAAGTAAAAGATTAAACTTCCCTCACATCAGTTGTTTTGACGCAGTGACATTTATTTCCATTATTTGGTTTGATGTTTAATTCCTGCCCTTTAAAGAAGAATGCCCATGGGAGTTGGAGCTGTAGTATTCAGCATTTTGACATGCAGCAACCTGAGCTGAAAAGGAGTTTCCCACAAAGAAGCTGTATTATGTTACACACTCTGAATAACAGATTTTCCATCTTATAAAGTTTGAAGGTATTTAAGTGCATACTAATCAATTTCACTGGCAGAATTACAACAAAAAACATTATTGCACAGTAGTTCACTACTGTTTGGACGACATACAGTATGCATCAGACCATTTTTCATGTGCTTTAAAGGAATAGTACACCCACAGAATGATGTGAGTTCATTTTCTACACACCCTCATGCTGAGCAAGACTCTGGAGTTCACCGGTGCTCAACACAAAAATGTCCATAAAAGTCCACAAAAAAACTTGGCAATATTCCTCCATGCTGCTCGTCCAATGTAATCCAAGTGTCCTGAGTTGGTAATGTTCGAAACATAATTTAGTATATTTTTATAGCCTAAACAGTAAAACATTGCACTTCCGCAATGCACGCTCATGCGAGTTCACGACACTATGGAAGCTGTGGCAGACAAGATCCCGCATTCTTTTTTTTCTTTCTTTCTTTCTTTCTTTAAAATCAATAGTGAGTCTCACTTGTGTTTGTCCCTGCATTTTGCTTTGTTTCCTTTTTTGTTTTTATTGTTTCACAGAATGCTCAGAACATACAATTACAATTTCAAGAACAGTCTGGTTGAGTTGTCTAAATTATAACAAAATCCAAGCAGCATCTAAAGTTGAATCATGTTTAAAGCTTCCTATTAGGAGCTGAGGATTCTAATTGTCGTTTCATTGAGGAATCTGTGCCTATTCTTGGTGGATATTTGGTTTCAGCTGCATACCAGTCTGTGCTGGTTTTTGGTCTGATTCGCCTCTTTATAAGTCTCCATATATTGGAGACAGATCTGACCGCAGGCAGGGCAGTTAAACACACCTTGATGTCACCTTGATGGCAGCATATATGGTAAATTTCCAAAATTCCAGTAACCTCAGCTTCGATGGTACCTCAAACCGACCGTCCTCCCTGCCAGGATGCATTGCCATGTTATTACTCTGGATTTTACACCTTTCTCTGATCACAGCCGTGGTGGTCTTAGGCTACGTTCACACAGCGACGATCAGAAGAGAAGGCACAAAAATGTCGTCTCGTCTTTATCTTATCATCCGCGTTTACACGATTGCCGTCATGAAGAAATCTGTGAGCATACGGAACGCAAGAGTGTGTGGAATTTGACTAGATATGCACGCCAGGCTGTTTGGTGGTGCTGAGATGGAACTCCACCATGTCCGCATGCATGCGTAAAATCTACCTTAGATCAGCTGGGTTTACGTACATTAAGTACACTGTTGTTTTTCCTGTTTGGGTGTGACATCAACGCGCATGCAACATGAGCATGGCGTGAGAAGGTCCACTATCATTTTTGCGTCTTGGACCGTGCAGACGAGAACAACAGCGTTGTGTCTTTAGGAATTCCACTTTGGAATGAGTCTTCAGATTTTTGCGTGTTCAACCCAGAATAATGCCGTTGCCGTGTGAATGACAGGCACTTCCTGTTTAATATTTTGCCATTTTTATCCGCAGTCGTCCTTGTGTGAACGGCCCCTTAGTATGCTGTCAGTTTTCTCCCAGACGCTGCTGAAACTTGGACTTGTCTGACCAAAGAACATGTCCACTGTCATTCTGTTTATCTTAGATGAGTTTATGTCCAAACACACCTTCAACCTTTTCCAAAGATTAACTGACAACTTAGTGATAATCTCAATTTTAAATGGTAAGACTACAACTGCCTCAGGGAGTTCATGTGGGCATGTGGAGATCCTAGCATCCCACAATAAACAATAGCTCTCAGCTTTCAACAAGCGGTAAGGTTTTTCACTCTTAAAACCAGTGTGGATAAAGATATAAGCCTCAGTAATCACCTCAGACATGAAGATTAATAAGAAGAAATATCATCTTCTGTTTGGTGTTGCACAATAAAAACTACCTGTATGTTCAAGAATGAACTGTCATACTTTAAAATGCTCATGTCTTCATGTCTTCTTGCAGTGATTTGTTTATCCACTCAGAATTCCTCAAGCTTACTAAACACTGAAAATGCAAATGCATGAACAAAGGAGCAAACTATGTCCAACACAAACTTGTAAGCCTGGAAAAAAATAAGTGCTCCCACTCACCAGTAAAGGTTAACAAAGCATAGTGCTCAAAGAGTAAATGCACGGCATTGCCATGACCATCTTACATGTTTTCAGTGTGGTTTGTCAGCTTCTCCTGTTTCAAGCTGTAGGACCAATGTTTCAGGTGCTTACACTGATACAGCTGCAGCTTGTCTTCGAATTGTGGTGAGATGTTCCAGGCAAGGACATCAAGTTAAAGGGGTAGCTTAGAAGTTTGGACAGTGTCTCATTTTCAAGCTACCTAGGATACAACTGAAACAGTTTCATCATTTTCATTCCGTTTTTCTTGTTGCAGGAGGTTTCAAATGCTAATGCTTGCACAAGTCAAGGGGTTCTCTTAGCCTGTCATTAAAAACAATCTTATCCACGCCACAGAACAACCAAGGCAAATCAGTTATAATGCAAGACTATGTGTTTAAATGCTGTGTTAACAGAATAATGTTAAAAGTAAAACTAACCATGTGTTGTGTTGCATTTTGATGGTAAAATGTCTTAGCAGCATCATACCTTTACTTCCTTTATTTGTTAGCAGCCTGATATCACCTGCTACTACATGCACAAAGGAATTAGACTGCACAAATATAAAGTAAAAAATATGGCCACGTCTGAAAGGCATGAGGATATGTTGGATTTTGAGGACTATTTCCAATTTGTTTCATAAAACAAAATGTCACCATATCTCTGTGAACCTGGAATACCATCTGGAAGCAAAGTGTGATATCACAGCTGGTGAGAAACTAGTCCCTCAAAATATATTGCATAATTTGTGATCCAAGGTTAGTTTAATTTGCAACATCATTTTATTAATGCAGCATTTACTGTACATAGCTAGTCTTGCGTTATAACTGATTTGCCTCAGGTATTCTGTGGTGTGAATAAAATTGTTTTTAATGATGGGCTAGATGACTCTGTCTGTATTTGTTTACAATTTACTTTCTGATCCCCTGCTCACCTGGTTTTCATTTGTAATCTGCTCCACCTGTTCCTCATTGCTCGTTAGTCCTCCTACGTATTTATCCTCCTGGCTTTCAGTTGTTCTTGGCCTGTTAGTTTGTCATCACACCTCCCTGTGTTTCCTTGTGGTTTCCCTGCTATCTGTAAGTTATCGTCTTTGATTTGTTCCTGTACCTGCCTCCCTCGTCCTGCATTTGGGTCCTCCTTTCCTCCTTCAAACCGTGACAAATACAAATATGGTATATAATAAAAGATGCATTGTCATCCTTCTGTTAGTGTTTCCTTTGTGGTTAATATCTTGGAATTATCCTCCGTGATAAATTAAGTATTTTTCAATAAATTCCCAAGTAATTGGAACCTGTAATAAGCATTGACAGATTAATAAACCCAGTCCCTTCAAGATTTCCACTTGACACTCGCGGATGACGTAACGAGGCCTCGGTTAGTGTGGTCATGTGGCTTTCAGCATGTTAAGACTTCCGGTTCATAAGATCGAGGCGGAGTCAAGCAGACGGGTTCGAGCATAACATCCCTAATTACGAGTGGTTTCTCTTAATTCAGTGTAATTCAAAATGTCCCTTTTAATGACCACTGCAGTCTCAAAATTGTTCAACCCCTTCATGACAAGTAACTTAATAACTAGCAGAGCACCCTTTTGCTGTTCTGACCTGCTGCAAACAAGTGCATAAACAGACACGAGCTTCTCTCTGCGTTCCTGGGGAATCTCAGCCCATTATTCATGGCCAAAGGCCTCCAGTTCACTAATGTTTGCATGTTGCAACCACCTTTTTCAAATCCCACCACAGATTTTCAAAGAGGTTCAAGTCAGGTGACTGTGATGGCCACTCTAAATCTTCTGGGACAATTCTTCTGAAACCAAGCCATGGTGGAAATTGAGGTGTGCTTGGGATCATCGTCTTGTTGGGAGGTTCGGTGATGCCCAAGCTTCAACTTTCTCACAAGTGGCATGACATTTTCTCTCAAGATTTCCTATTACTTGATTGAATCCATCCTGCTCTCTACATACAGTAATACATGTTAGACTCGGATCATTTTCTTTTCAAGAGCGCTATTGTCTCTTGAAAAGAAAATTATCTGAGTCTAATGAACTGAAGACAAAATGAATGTCATTGATGAAGTAATACATGTTTCCAGTGCCAGAGGAACCTAAACAGCCCCAGAGCATGACTGAGCTACCACCATGCTTCACTATAGGCTGGATGTTTTTTTCCACGGTTGCTTCATTCTTCCTCCTCTTAACATCCCTCTGATCTATAGGCCCAAAAGTTCTAGGTTTGTTTTATCACTCCTCAGAACAAAATCCCCAAACCTCTTTTGCTTATTAATACACTGTTAAGCAAATTGTAGCCAACTTTTCTTGTGCTTTTGGGTCAGTTGTGGATTCGTCTTGGAATTGGGCGCATGGAGCCCTTCGGCATTTAGTGTGCATTTTACTCTAGAAACTAAAACCTGAGTGCCTGATGCCACAGAGTCTAGCTGCAGGTCTTTTGCAGTCAGTCTAGGTTTTTTGACTTCTTGCTTGAGACCACACTTGATTTGAAAGTATCTATTTTCATGAAGAATTCGATTCAGGGGTTGAATAATGATACTGACATTTTGTGACACACTTTTAAAATTAGTTGTGTTAAGCTATTTTACATATTCTTGTTTTGTTTGTTGTAAACAGTTGCTAATTTGTACAGTTTGCTAATAAACCTTATTTGCAGTGGGGGTTGAATAATTTTGATTGCAATTGTACATATCATTGCTTTCTATAAGGTGCTGTTGTAAAGTAGATGTGATTACAGTGAAGGTCAGATTGCTCTGAAGTGCACAACTTGAGTAAATGGAGTTACTTTCTGACCTGTTGGGGAAGTTTAAAAAAGAAAAGTCAATCGATCTTCCTGTGTGTGCTTGACAAAAATCTCCCATAGGACCTTTCCTTGCCCCCTACCCAGTACTTGCTTTGGCTTGTCAAACTCCAGCCCCCCACTGTGACCGCCAAGTCAAATAAGTGTAGGGATACAATGCTCATCTCCGGTCTTTCACTCAGTTTTATCAAGACTTGCCTAACATGTTTATTACAGCCTGCTCATTTCTCTGATTGGTGCCTGTAGGCAAGGCTTGTTCTTACCACTATCAGGAGAAAGCAGGTTGAGGCAAGGCACAAGCATAACTCTCAAAGTATGAAAAAGATCTTCGAAAAAAAAAAAGGTCTCATAAGGCAGTTACCAGAACAGACTAAGGTCTTGTCAGGGCCTGTTTTTGTGCATAGACTTTAAAAGCTATAGATGACCAAGAATTGAACATCAGCCACCCATAAATATCTCACATGAACAACCGATGTCTGTGTGCAAATTAAGCTGTAGCTCAGACAGACCGAGCAAGTGGTGTTGCAGGCTTGTGGTCAAAGGAATGTGAAATGAAAATCTAAAGCACTATGATATGCACATGAAACCATTCCGATGGAAAAGTCTTTCATACAACCATTGGTTTCACACTTCTTACATTTACTGAACATTAGAGAAAGTCACAGTTTAAACCCGGCCCCAACAACAACAAACATAGCAGCGCTTTGAAAGAGTCTACACTGTGTTAACTAAAATGTTTGTTAGTTTCATCCTCGGCTTTTTCCCACAGTTTTACAGTGTTGAGCATTTGCATGTCAGCCAGAAACTGGGATCATAGCCAGAATGCTACATCTAAAGCAAAGCGAAACGGAGAGGAAGACAAGCTGTCATCATGACTCCCCATCGATGACAGATGTGACGCCTTAGATGACAGCCCGGAGAAGCTCAACAAAACTACTCATAAATTATGGACATATCAGCGGCATCATACTATTTTGGAAAGACATACTGCTGTCACTTATGCACGCAGGGGGCAGATTTTCAATTATTTTTTAAATTTCTATAAAATATTTTTTGACCTTAAAGAAAAATCCTAACCACCAAATGAACCAAATGACTACAGACCAGTTGCCCTAACATCTCACATCATGAAAGTCCTTTAGTTATTTGGCTTATTTCATTAAAAAAAGTGAACAGCTTTCAGGACCCAGTGCAGTTTGCATATCATTGTGTGTCTGAGATGGTCAACAACTCTGGAGCACCACAAGGAACTGTACTCTTACCATTCCTCTTCACACTGTACACCTCAGACTTCCACGACAACTCTGAGGCCTGTCATCTGCAGAAATACTCTGATTACTCTGCAGGTGTTGGATGTAGTAGTCAGTGTTGGGAACGTTACTTTTAAAAAGTAATCAATTATAGTCACTAATTCTCCAAAAAAGTAATGGCATTAGTAATGGAGTTACAGCTTTATAAAAATAACTAATTACATGGAAAATTATTCCATTACTTTTTAATGTTCCTTGTGATGTAACTTAAAAAATTAATCTTTACATTGAATTATTTGTGATAATTAAATGACCACCACAGAATATTAGATCTGACTAATGAATGAAATAGTAATTTATACTGTAAAGTTTCTAACAGAAAAAACATGGACACTCAGACTGATGGATGTCAAGGCCTTGTCTCCTCAGGAGAGGAGCTTCATCTCCTCCTTTCGTCTTAAAGAGAGGAGCTTCAGTGCAGCTTCTTCTGCTGTAGGCCATAAAAGGGCCGTCAGCAAAGGCCGTATGTGGCCATGGGTGAGCTGGCTCCCGGCGTGAATGGATCCCAAAGATATCGTTTCCTCACAGCAGCATCAAGCCAGGTGTTTTTTTTTTTTTTTTTTACTGTTAGAGTTTTTAAGTCTATTCACTTAAGAAAGAGAAATTAGGGATTGGGAGTCATCTGTATAAATGGTAGGGGAGGGTATATGTGTGCATGTGTGTGTTTTGTGTTACATACTTGAATGTGTGAAGGCTTGTTTTTATTTGAATATGCATTTGTTTTTATCATGTCAAGCACTTTGTATTGCCTTTTAATGGTATGAGAAGTGCTTTATAAATGAAGTTTAATTTGATTTGATTCTTGTCCATCAGTCTGCAGCAAGAGCAGGCACCCTGAAGTTGCTATATTTTCTTTTAGCTCAGTGCTTTAAAAAAATAAGTCTTAAAGAGTCTGAAAAGGCTTAAATGTTGCAACAAGAGCACTCAGGTAACAACAATCTTACTCAGCAAATGTTTCTTCTGCACATATTGTTTCAATGAATCTGTGCATACAGTATACAATAGAGTAGAGGGGAGGAGTTGAAGTAGCATGAATGTGTGTAGGCATTTTTAGAGAGAGAAAGATGGGCTGACTACAGGGACTGCATGCAGCTAAACGGTAAAAGAAGACATTGGTAATAAATAATTATAATAATACCGTCTTAACCCTGCCTTCTTGCTTCTCGTCTTGTCTCCTCCTCATTCTCTCCAGAAGAGTTCAGTACTCTCCCCTGCTCTCCTCTCTGCCAACAATATTTTGCAGAAATCAATGGGTGTGCGTTTTTGTAATTCCCATATGAACTTTTTGTGTGGTAGACAAAACATTAAAAAAAATACATTTAAATTATAGGTTGTAGTGCAATAAAAATGGTAAAATGTCAAGAAGCTGAACACTTTTGTAAGCCAATAATGCTTTTAGGATTTAGGATGTCACAATCACATGACTGTTCATAAAAGGAGCTGCTTGCTTCAGTTGAATTGACTCTTGTGGCATGCTGTTAATTACTCACTGCCTGTTAGTTAAATTCTGATGACCTTTTTAAATGTCACTGAGGCACGAGTGGGGCAAGTTGTAATTGGATGAGAAAGTGAGAAAAGAATCTAATAAGCTTAAGATATGCTTGAATTTGCCTTCTTTACCTCGCGGTGGTTGTCATTCTTTTCTGACAGAGTAAGTCTATGGCCGCCCCAGGAAACCAAGCCTTGACTTACAGATGGAATCTGAACTCAAAGTGAATCAGTCACAGTCACTCTGAAGGTGTACAACAACTTATAATGTGTGAAAAGTTATTCACTGATATGACAATTTTAAAAGCAGAGGGTTATGTATGGAAGAGATAAGTTAATAACATGAATAATACAGCCTAAATACTGTTCAGAAGTAGCAATGAGCTACTCACTACTCTATACTTCATGCAACTAAATGTGCTCTACAGAAGACAGACTGAATACTGTTTTACAGTTTGGTTTTTATGTCTTTTACAAACAGTTGCTATCAGCTACCATTTTTATATACAAAAAAAACATTTGCATTTTTTGAATAATGCCACAATTCTAGTAAACTGTATGCCAAATACATGGCCTTAAACACAGGCCTGCTGTCATTGTACTGCATATAACAGTTGAAGAAGCTCTAACGAACTTTGGCAGATTTCTTATTTAGGCACTCCCCATCGATGGCTTACTGGGCATCCTCCCTGCACCATACCTGTGCTGTAGCTCTCTCCAGTCAGTAAAAGCTAATCTTGCTCTGTCTCTTTCTGCCTTTCTTTTCTTCTTTTCATTCTAAATTTCTTGTTGCGTTTTCTTTGCTCAGCCAAGGTGGATATTCAAAATGACCGGAGTGCTGATATCTAGTGTGACTCTGTGTATAGCGTGACTTAGCTGTAAGGTGAAAGTGAAGAAGAGAAGAGGAAGATATAGTAGTAAAGTACATTTTCTCAGCCTCAGGAGGGGGCCAGGCAACGCTGGCTCCAGGAATGTGCATGATAATAAATGTCTGTGCCATCAAAACCAGTCAAAATTGTACATTCTTGAGGTGAGAAAGTTACGTGTTGCTTCAGTGTATCCAGTCATTTCTAGGTTCTTCCTATGCTTATTAAAGAAAAACAGTTTCCCCCAGAGACAAACATTTAACCTCTAAGCCTGAGAGATGGAAGGAAACAGGTTAAAAGGTAGTTGATCACAATTTTTTTCTGATGTAAATAAAGATGAACCTTGTTTTCCTGGTCTCCTGTTTTAGAGGCGTAATGTTTTATTTTATCCCTCTCTGATAATGACTTAGTGGTGGTTTCCCATTTACACCTGTTTGGGTTTGTTCCTTTGTGTGTTGTCGGACACTGCAGATGACGCAGACTTGCCTGATGTGCACTGGAGGCCTTTTTCCCAAAAACTGTGCGACAGATCTTTATAATCTGTTGGAAAGAAACATCAGTTTTCCTAACAGAAACTTTTTGGGCTTCTGTGTGTAGTTTGCTTTTTATTTGATGGCAGATAAAGCAAAATGCACAAACAAAATACAGTCTAAAAAAAGATTAGCTGTCCTCTGATTTAGATTATTTGCTCTTTTAAATGCTCTCATAGTTAGTGGACGACAACAATGAACCACTTTCAAAACAAGAGATATTTTACCCATTTATGTAATTTTGTTCAGATAATCAGATATCAGGACCTAATCTGGAAGCCAAGCATAATATATGACCTTAGTCTGTAGTCCCCAGTTTTGCATTTAAAGGGACTTGAGGCAAGATTAAGAAACGAAACTCGCGACTGCCACTTCAGGTAACTGCAGCCACGAACCAAGCCGTCGGTAGCGTGCACAAACTGAAGCTATAGTGTTGTTTACTAACCTTTTTCTTGGTAGTTACACTTTTTAATGTCTTTCAGTTGATCTGGATCGTTTGCTGACGGCAGAAGAATCCATAACTATCACTTACAGTGTTTGAATTTACTGCGACCGTCTTCTTCCTGTATCAAAACTGTGGATGTAGCGTCATTTGACGTCATGTCGGAAATTCGAGAGGGACCCAACTGCAGTCACGGTACGCCGCCATATATCCAATCCACGCCGGAGGTCCCACTCGGAAGTTTGTTTTTCATGCAACTTATAAAAATCTAATCCTACCCCTGACCCTTCTCCTAACCCTAACCACTCAACTAACTATCCCAACTACACATCTGTTTGCAAGCTGCAGATAGTTACTCTTGGCAGTATTTAACTAACTTCCGCATGAGACTTCCTGTATGGATTGGATGTATGGCGGCTCCCTTGTCAGTCATTGTAACTGCAGTTAGGTACTCTTGGGAAATTCGGACACCGAATTGCAGCGCATTTTGCAGCACACAGCCTGTTCAAGGCAACAGAGAGAAATGTGGGTGCAGACGTTCTTTTTGATATAGCGCTTCATCACCCATTAGTATTAAAAAAATGGACATGCATGCTTGTTTTTTTTAAATTCCTGCCTCTAGTCCCTTTAAAAAGACATGGTTCTGCTCTGATAATTACAGTCACAGTCTGCTAGTCTTTGTCTTGTCCTAACTGCAAAGGGTGTTGGGTCTCCATGTTAGGGATGTCATGATGACTGGATTTCACAATTATTTGGGGTATTTAACGCCATAATTAATTTATTGTAAAAATTCCTCAATATCATTACTTTCCACAAAAGAAAGTGTCTGAACCATGACAGCAGATCAGTGCAACTTGCACATGGAACAAAATCAAAATCAACTAATACTGTATATCACATGAGTCATCCTGCAGCTATCCTCTAAATGTATGGCTTGAGAACTGTCAAACTTCATAAATAAAGGGGATTAATTGGTTTTTGATGGACTTGGTTTGTCTCTGTGATGAGGCACCTACATACCATAAAGCTTGTTTTGCAAAGATACTCCCAAATTTGGGTTTTCAGTATGGTACGATTGATTAACAACTTGATTGTTAATACAGATTAATCTGTTTGCATTAATGCCTTCATTCTGAGGTCCCAAATTAAATCTTAAAGACCTATAAGGAGTGTTCATATGATTTTATATTGTTGGGAAATTAATCAATTAATGCAAAATAATTGTAATAATTATGTAAAATCATGATTATGTCTTTGACAATAATTGTATCAAGATCATCGTTAATCATGACATCCCTACTTCAGACTTTGGCTAGCAAATCAGAAAATTAGAGCTTAAACAGTATTGTGTTTTTGACACCTTTACTGATTCTGTCATTTAATAAACTTTAAGTGTTGCAGGTCGTATCACTAGAAATGTTTGTGACATTTTCTAAATGGGTGCTTTTGTTTCTGCTGTCCTCACTAGTCAACGTACAGCACACATTATGCTGTTTGCATAAAGCTAAAATAGCTTGATGTGATGGTCAGCTTTTCTTTTAGTGTCATGTTAAATGTCAAAATCACATTAAAGGCAGGGTGGATGATGTTTTCCATGAGCATTTTTTACTATACTGAATTCAATTCAAGTCAATTCAACTTTATTTGTATAGCATCAATTCATGACAATGTCACCTCAGGGCGCTTAACAGATAGAAAAATTCAAGTCAGATTCATAATAGCCTAGCTAAGGAAACCAACAGATTGAATCAAATCTTGGCTTGACCTGGTCCAATCCCCCATCCTGAGCAAACACGGAGTACAGACCCAATTTTCAGATCCTTTTTTTTAGACGCACAAAGTTAGGCACATCAGCAAACGCTAGCTGGCTAACGCTAGCCTGCTAATGCTAGCCTGCTAACACCAGCTGTGTAGTCTTCATCATTGAAGTGCTGGCTACAGATTAACGTGCTGCCTCATTTCATTATAAAGTTCGGCCCTTCACCCCGGCGAATCGCTTTGATCCACTTCTTCCTTAGCATCACTTCAGTCGGGAATCCATGAAAACTTAAGTAGGGTTGGCAGTGTTTGTTCGATTTACAAAGTGGAACACAGCAGGGACATTGGATTCAGCTATTGTTGAACTGACCCGGAAGAGGAAATGCCTAAATTCTACAAGCTCCGGAAACCGGAACACGGAAGCGTAATAATCCCCTATTGAATGATGATATGTCTATCAAACTCCAAGGCCATTTGTCTGTCTTGCTCGAAACGTTTTTCTAGGATCCCCTAACCTGCCTTTGAGAGTAATGATTTTATTTGCATGTCATATCAGGTTAATAAAAGCATCTAATAAATACTGTGAATACATCAAACTGTTTCAATGTGTGTTTTTATGTTAGTTTTACACAAACTTGCTGGTAGGTTTCGTCAAAGTGTTTGAACTTTGCAGAGCCAGAAATGTCTCTGGGTGACTGTCAATCATTTTCACTTTCTCTGTGTGTTAGTGGGGAGTGTCTCAGTAGAGTTTGCAACACAGATGATGTGTTTCAAACAGGTGTGCTTTTATAAAACAAATATGTCACCGGCCCCTCCAACCACATTCATGCTATAACACAGTCGAGTGGGTGTGTGTGTGTGTGTGTGTGTGTGTGTGTGTGTGTGTGTGCATTGTGCCCTTGAGGATGTCACACTAAACACATCACAGGGAGGGACTTGGCGACAGTCTGAAATTCAGAAAAAAAAAAGCAAATAAGAATGAATCAATCACTGAGATGTGCTGATAAGTTATCGAAAAAGAACAGAAGACTTGGAGTCGGATCTATCAAAGGTTCTTGTGTATAAAAACGTACTAATTCATTGCGCAAAAAACTGAACAAACTGATTTACTAACAGTGTGCAATAAGGGTTGTGTCTTTCAGAGGTGCAAAATAGCATGTCTACATCCAGTTAGTATGTCTGCTGGAATGAATATGCAATATGGGGCATTTACATGCAATTGTGCATGTGTTGGGAGGAGAAAATGAAAACAATTTATCACTTGAAAAGCGATTCATTGTTCCCATGTTTTGCATTAATAGTATACATCTGAAAAGCTGGTGCAAACTGGCGGCTTCAGCTTTTGAGGGGACAAGGCTGGACACGCACAACTCTGATTGTAAATATTTTTTCACACGCAGTGAGAGCAAGGTAGCCTATTTAGTTTTCATTCTTGAATTCAGTGACAACACAGCAAACACCACTATTTAACACAGGTGTATTCTGGACAAACCAAGTAGAACATTTGCAGCCACTGTAGCTTAATGATGACCAAAGCTGGCATGAATTGTGTCTTTTTTTTCTTCCTTTTTGCCAACGTCACATTTTAACTTGAATTGTGGCTGCACAGGATCACAGTGTGCTCCAGTGCAGCTGCGGCTGCTGGAGCCACTGGCATTGTGTCACATGCAACTCATGCGTAATAGATGTCAGAGACCATAATCAAGGATGCAGGCAAGTTTCATTTGTTCAGCAACTCCTGATCCATGTCCTCCCACTTCTGAGACTCTGCACGGATATCTGTTGTATTATATTTATTTTTATATTTATAATACTTATTTTAAATGATATTTTTATTTGCCTCTTCCACTAATATTTTTGTTTCCATAGGGTCATATTTCCTTTCGTGCTTTCATGTCTTGAAATTCTCCAGATGCAAACCTTGAAACAAACGTGGAGGTTTACATTGGCAGGCGGCAGTTGCAACACATTAGCACCTGCTGCCATTTGTGCAGGTCGCTTTCTGCGACACCAGGGAAAATACTACTGCCTGATCCTTTAAAGGCGGTATTTGGTGTTGTTAGGGCTGAGTTAAAGTTGTCTTGTTTTCACAAAAGTGCAATTTGTTTCCTTGTTCCCCCTTGATATGTACAGTATTTTTCTAAATGTATTAATATTATTGTTAACATCCAGAATGTCAGGGTAATGTGTGAATCTAGACAGGGCAGAGTGAGTTATTTTTATTTTTCTATGTATTATTTATTTATTTATTTGTTTTCCTTTCTGTGTTGGGGTAGATGTGATTGGGACTTTACCAACTGGACTATGTGTTATTTGTGAAAATACAATAAATAAAGCTGAGTAATAAAAAAGAAACACCAAAGGATCCATGGCAACTTTTACGATGTGTGGGCTTTCTGCTGCTAGCTCTGCACTACTCTTATAGGTGAAGCATGGCTGCAGGGTAGCCTCCTATAGGAGAGCAGGTTGATTATCCAACTGCTAATCAGAAAAGGTCTTACATAACAGCCGAGATGAACTGTGACAAGTACACTCACGCTCTGAAGGTGAACACAAACACTGAGGTTCATCTCTGGGGTATATGTCACATATGCACGCACAACTAAATGAAAAGTTTAATGCATAATCCCATCTGTGGGCCACATATGTGTTTCAAGTGTCATACAATGTCAGGATACATTGCTTGATTTATGATCTGCAGCATACCCTCAAAAAATGCCCCAGGATGTGAAGGCCTGTAAATTTTAGTGTGGTCCAGCTAGTTTGCACACCTGTCCCATCTCATAACAGTTTGAGTGAGTAGCTAGTCAGCAAAAAAGTCTTTTTTAAGCTTTGGCTTTAGTGAAAGTTGGTGACTATTGGTCTTTTTTTCTTCTTTTTTCTTCTTTTTTTTTTTTTTACAATTTTTTAAAAACATTTTTTAATTAAAAAAAAAAAGTTCACATTGAGGACCACTGACACTCATTTAACTATCAACCATTTTTCAGTGCTTTGCCACAATATGAATTACGTAACTTTTTTTTGACTGATTCAACTGTTTTCCCACTCGAGCACCTCAAAAACTCTGCATTCCTACTTCATTTACATATTTGCTTTCTTAGATTATAATAACTAATTAACATTTAAAGCTGTAAATGAGGCACATTTACTTAATCTTTAAACATTCAAAAGCTAAAATCTAAGAACAAATAACTGCATTTGTCCATGCAGTGATCTGGATTTTACACTTTATTAAAGAATTTTATGATTTTCCAGTGTGCTTTTTCCTTGTTTACATGTTCTTTCAGTCTTATCTGTTCAGTTCAATTCAGGTTTATTTCTATAGCACACTTACAATGACCACAGTTTCACAAAATGCTGCACAATTTTAAGAATACGTACAGTTTTTAGTTATTTAAGTACATATGAACACACATTAATACATTCATGTATGCACATAAACACATACGCATGTTGCATACATATGTATTTATGTATAAATGTGTACATGTTTATGTGCTAGTTTGGCTCCTTGTGATCCTTCCTGCTCCATATCTGTTATTTCTGTGATTTATTTGGCTGCTTTGTCCAGAGCAGTCTATGTCTTCTCTCCCTTCTCACTTCTACTCTCTTTGCACATTTAATTGTAGGGTGATATTAAGTGCGATCTGAAAGCCATTACTGGTAAGTTTTGGTTAATTGTAAAAAAATAAATAAAAGAAAAAAAGAATGCTGTTAATGCTGACTTAATGAAGTGGTGTAATACTGGTTCATCATGGAGAATATATCTGCCAAATGTGAGTTCTGTAAGAAAACCTTCATAGACGTTAGACATGATTTACTATGAAAATGATGAGAACAGATATTTGTGCTGACCCTCAAGAAAGTCCATCTGAAAGCTGGCTTCTGTATTTATTTCCAAATGCTAACAAAGAGAACTGGTGTCTGCTGTGGAGACGACTCACACTGAGATTCTTCCAGCTAGGGTTACTTTTTTGGAAAGGCCCATTCTAACCACCCCACACCAACTAATCAACTTTTTTTTTTTTTTTTTTTGCATTTTATTCGTTTCTCTTTCAAAAAGATTTTAAAAAAATGTAACACTGTATTGTGTTAATATCAGTTACTATGATAATTCTCAGATCTGGAAGCTGATATATTTGTTAACATTGTTTTATTACTGCAACTGGTCAAACAGCAATGCTGCACACTGAGCTCAGCAAAAGCCAGATATTTTAAAGGATGTGTGTCTGTCCAGTCAAAGTCAGATTACAATATTGTAGTTTACTCTTAATGCTCATGTTGTGTTCATTATAGTGTAGACACCACAAATATAGATGATCCATTGTGTTTCAGTTGTTGCTGAAAGTGGTTGAGACAAGTATAAGGCTGTACTTCTGCATTGCTGCTGTCAAGTTCAGCTCTACATCGCTATGTTTGCCCTTCAGCGACTGTAGTTCTTTCTGGGTGTGGCTGCAGAAGGTGAAAATCATAGATGGGCGTCAGCCACTGAACGGCACTGTTGACAGGTGCTGCATGAACCACATTTGCGGTTCATCGATTAAACTGCAAAGTCATGAGAGTGAATAACACAAGAGCAAAAGTGGTCGTCAACCTCTTTAATATGAGTAAAATCCTTTAATTGAAGCAGATCCCTGATTTAATCTTTTTCTGCCAGTGCTGAACCACAGCTATCTAAAATCCTGAGTTCTTTTTATCGTGTTTTTTGGCTGTTTGATTTATTTCAGTTTGATTCTCAGTGCGTGAAAAGTTTGTTTAGCTGTGTTGAAATAAGCTGACAGAAAGTCAACCTCTCAATTCATCACTTCTTTTTTTATAAGACTGAATAATAAAGGTCTTATGTCCTGCACAGAAATGCTGCTTTGGCATCAGACCTCATACTACATCTTCCACACTCCTGTTAAGGTGTGGCAGTCTTTCTTTATTTGGTAGAATTCCCCTCTGGCTGGATGGATTCGGTCCACTAACACTCCCACGCAGTTGTTTCTGTAAAGCAGTGTATGATTAGGAAATAGCAAGTAAATCTGAGTGCATGTTGGCGTCACACATAAATCACAAAACATTCCTGATTAACGCTCAGAAACAGCTTTGAAAAGTGGAATGGGATGCACAAAAAATAGTGACAATCTGCATACAGTCTGCCCAATGTCCACATCTGAAAACAAAGCACAGGAATTAGAGTCATTTCAGCCTGCAAACACTAAAATATTACTGAGAGCAGAATTTTTGTTATGATATTGTGTAAAATGGAATTTGAGGCTTTACATGACTTGTCTGCAATGGAATCATTGTTTACACAATGTGGTTTTACATGATCTGGTATTTTAAGGCAGCTTTGTTAGTATGATTTAACTTAAAGAGAGTTGCCTGAGGGAGACTTGTACAATTTGTTTTGCTTGGTTTTGCTGAGCAGAACTAAAGCACACATGATTGGTTCTGGTAGTTGACTCCGACCCCAAGTCAGGGTGTTTAAATCAACACAAGGCACTTTTACCAATATACTGACTCGGCTGTTGCGAGTGTGCTTCAGCATTGTTTACACAATGCTCTTACAGGGTGGGAGTTCATGCATAGTTTGATTGTGTGAATTCCCAGTTAACCAGGTCTTGGTTAACCATAATGTTTTCAGTGGTTGGTGGCTTGCTTTTTTCTTTTTCATTTGTCTCTCAGAGATTAAATATGATGTTTTCAATGCAATGTGAAATATGACTGATATTCTAAACACAAAAAGTATTTAATGAGACATTTTTATTTATTGAGCCGAGAGGCAAAACTCAGTAGCCAATAATCCCGGAGAAAGATGTAATGATGCAATAGGTTATTACAGTGTTGTATTACATATCCTGTTTTCCTAGCATGTAATTCTTTACACCTGACCCTATCCAGGTAGTTTGTAAAGTCTCTATAGTTGGAGACTGAATGAAGTAATTACATGTGAAAGTAGTTTTTTTTTCCTAGATTAGTGTGCAGGTGGATCAATGAGCATCTTCAGTTTGTTTGTTGGTTGGTTGTGCAGCACTGTGGTTTGTATTTCCTTTGGTTATTGGATTTTCTTTTAAGAAACCAAAAACTAAGGGCTTATTTTTATTTTTTTTAATCCACTCAACCAAATTGAAATGCTATGTTTCCTTTTCTTTTCCATGGTAAAAAATGGTTTGATTCTTTTTTTCTTTGAGAAACAAAATGTAGAATTATCTCAGAAAGACTTTTTTTTAAAAAAAGAAAAAGTATACAATAAATGGAAAAAACGGATGGTCTTAAAAATGTTGTTGTTTTAAAAGTAGGCCTATTTTCCAAATTCTGTCAAACAAGGCAAATAGTCAATTAATTAGCGACTTTGTACTCGGCATGGTTGTTGATCTGAGTATTTACTGAGATTTTCACACACAACCATCTCCAGAGTTTCCAGAGAATGGTCTGAAGAAGAGAAAATATCCAGGGAGCAGCAATTGTCAAACATCAGAGGATGCACAGACAAGTGGGAGATGATAGAAAGGCAACAAGAACTCAAATTACCACTGGTTCACCAAGGAAGAATATCATTTCTGAATGTCCAACATGTTGAACCTTGCAGCAGATGGGCTACAGTACGCTACAGCATCAGAAAACCATATGTTCACTGCACTGCAGTAACTCAGTCCAATAGAGTAGTAGTTCCCAACCTATTTTTTATGCGGAACCCCTTCATGCAGCTACCAAAAAGCCGTGGACCCCCTTTGCTGCCCTTTGCTGAAACCTTCTTGTTTTTATCTTTCATTTGCTAGCTTCTCACCACAAATTGCATTCTGGCTATTCCTTTTCTGTCCTTTATAAAACCATATGTAACTAAACCAAAATATTAAAAGGTAAGCTAATACCCTCAACTCATCTCTTGTGGTCATGACGTTCATTTTATCGCACTGCTCAAACAGCAAAACTTTACTTTCCTATATCTTTTCGACCCCCTTGGGGGTTCTAATCCCCGGGTTGGGAACCACTGCAAAAGAGCACCTATGGGATTTGGTGGAACAGGAGATTCTCATCATGAATGTATAGCTGGCAAATCTGCAGCAACTGTGTGACACGATCATGTCAATATGAAGCAAAATCTCTGAGGAATGTTTCCAACACCTTGTTGGACATATGAGCAGCAAGCAAGGGGGTGTTGCAGAACTACATTCTAGCCAGAACCTATTCATCTTAAAAGCGTTGCTGTATTCCAAACTCTGTTGCTTTAAATCAGTCGTGTCATCATGGCCGTAAAGCTTAGTTTGAGAAAATGTCTTGTATGCACAGCATTGGACTAACCAAGGTGTGATTGGGTTGTGCTTTTTGCATGATGCATGTAATGGGGCTATGAGTGTGGGAGTGGAACCTGCATCCATGTGAAAACAAATTTCATGGAAGTAGGATTACTCATAATAAACCTTTCACACCTGATTACAGGGTGGATAGATTCTGGTGCATGAAATCTGTCCAACTGAACTGAACCAGTTCCCTGTAAATGTATAATCTCTGATAGTATAGTATAGTATTAACAGGTAGTCCTTTGCTAAAATAAATACATTTTCTTGTACATTGTCCCCCCTAAATGTGCACAGCGCAGTTTCCTGCATGTGAATATTCTTAGATAAGAAGATTTTGGAAGCCAGAGTGAAGCTATGGTATTTTCATCTGGGGTGTGACTCTGCTGTGCCCTGCAGCTTATTCCAGCTCTCACAGTTGTGCCCTACAGCTTACTCAGATGCTACTACGATAGAGTCTGGGAAGGCTTTACAAGAGTTGTTAGATGGCTTTCAACAGGCATTGACAATTCCAGTTCTGTCAGAACAAGAAATGTTCCTTTCACCTCCACTGCTCATTAAGCTGCAAGCTGATCTTAAATCAAAAGAGACTCAGCTAATATGAACGTTTGTTTTCTTATGGAAACGTTTAAACCAGTGCAATTGATGTTTAAAGTGCTGGTGACACGATTTTAACATTTTTTGCCATGTTTTATAGACCAAAACGTCTTTCATGATGATCTATGTAACATAAACAACCGCAGCTGCATAAATGAGTTATTAGAAAACATCGCTGCTTTTCTGACCAGACTGTGGCGCTGTTCACCACAGGAGTACAAAACCGGATTGACATCAGCGGAGACTGCCCACCCGGCTTGTTGACTGGAGAGCAGCGGTTTTGCTAACAGTTTCTCCTCTTGTTTTAGCTTTACTGGCTAGTACAGATATGCCGTCGTGTTGTGTTGCAGGTTTTTGTCCAAACACTCAAAAGATGGCGTAAGTTTATTCCGTTTCCAGCACGGGACTTTTAGCTGTGCTGTCAGCGCTGTGTGCTGCCGAATGGGATTCCAAGCTGAGGCGCTTGTTTTAAGACAAGGAGTGTCTGAGGGTTGAATTTAGACTAAACGATGTGGACACTTGTTTTGCAGGAAGGAGAGTGAGGAAAACAAGCACACCCCAACAGCTACGTTAGGGCGAGCAAGATGTTACTAAACAAACCGTGAGCTGTGACACGACTTTTTGGACGGTGAAAAATATTTTTTTTTCTCTTGTGTCCGCTATTTTCACACTACGGAATCGTTTTCATCAAAATATTTTTATTACTTTAAATTGGTGAACCCTTACGAACTTACGAACAGAAGGACTGTGAACAATGTAAACAATTAAGATTGGACTTATAAAATGGCTTCTGGATCCACTTCAAAGGTAGGAGATGCAGTTGCTTCTTTTTATTTATGTATTTATCTAAGCTTTATACCTATATGCCTATATGGCTTCTGTTTTAATTAAAACACAGCTAAATGGGCGCTGTGTCCATGGGTGTGGAGAGGTTAAAAATCAGTTTTTTAAATAGTTACATTATTCACAAATTACTATATAAACAAATCACTAACAACAAAAAATGCTAATCGTAATGTATAACAAAGACATACCAATCGGTGTTCCCCTGCCGTGTGTTTCCCTCTGCTGCTGCAATGACCATGTCATCTTCTCCAGCACTCCCGCTTTCAGAGTCTTGCTCACTCGGCATGAAGTCCGTTTGGAAGGCTCAAATCTATAAGGTGTGATGCCTCTATATTCCTCAACATCACCTAACTCTTCTAACTGTCTATGATTCCGCCAAACAAATCAATTCCAGGCTGGGACCATCATCGTTACCGTCCACCGCTTCCATGTTGCTTGTTGTTAGCCGACCCAGTAAATTAAAAAAAAAAAAAAAAAGCCACTGAGTTCTCCCGCTACGTCTCAATATGGCGGCGTGTTTTTCTTAGTCGCTGTTGCAGAGCTCCTTTCAAACTCAGAAAACTTAAGATATTTCTGTGAAAATAAGTCTGTTTGACTTACAATTCCACTAGCCACTCATTTAGTGTTGCTGTAATATTGTATAGTAGCATTACATGAAATGATAATCGTGTCACCAGCACTTTAAGTTGTGCAACTAAATTTTATTCAAAGTGTTGACTTGAAGTGAGATGCGATCGTCAAAGTAAGTAAACCTGTAAGAGGTTTGAAGTTTTGCAGAGCCCTGAAACTACAGGCCTGGACATGTATCTGAAAGTGGATTAAAGTTTAGATTAGGTCATATTTTAGATGCACTTTTCAATTTTTCTGCAGTTTTCTATTAAGCATTATTATTTAAATCAAATGATATTTTAAATATTAGAAGTTGAATTTATCTCTTACTTTAGATGTCTATTACTGTGTACGTGCTGTGGGTGTCATGTACCTGTAGGAAACCTCCTGCAAAACCAGTTTCCTTCTCTTAATTGCTTTCTTCTGCTTACTTGTTTTACCTTTACTTACCAACAAAGTTAATTCCTCAAGTATTTTTATTAAAGTTTAGTTTTCTTTTTGAACCCCTACTCATCTTTTATTTTCCTAACTTGTAAGATACATCAAAGAGATTAAAATCGACACATTTTAGGTTTTAAAAAATTTGATATTTAATTTAATCTGCCTTTCCACAACGAGCCTGAACTGTACAGTTAAAAAGTCAGTTCATCCCACTGGCAGATATCTTTCACTCATGTGTAGTGGTACTTTGTCATGCAGATAGATCAGTTTAGCCATGTTTAGTGATCTCTGTCCCTCATATTTCAAGCAGCTCATTGCAACTGTAAAGTAAATTAAGAGCAATACTTAGATTTCTCAACGTTCTCTAAAACATTTAATTTTTTAAGATCATTATTATCATTCAGATATTAGAACTCAGAGAAACCCCACAGAAGCAACTATTTCTGCCCTAAAAACATGAAATTGATATTTTTTTAAATCCCAAACAGTTAATATATTTGCAGGTCAAAACAAAAATCTGCAATACGCTGCAAGGAGACCATGTTGCAGCTTGCAGCTTGCAGCTTGCAGCTTGCGGCCTGCATGCAGATCTTGATGAATGGGCCAGACATTTAACTTCCCATATCAAGAAAATCTGGAAATGTTCCTTTAGAAGCCTAAAAGATCCACTGCAGTGAAAAAGAGCTGCACAATTTTTGGATAATGAAATAAACAATACTTTTTGCATAAAAAAAAAGAAATTACAAAAAAAAAGTCAACAGTTAAGCTTCACCATCCACCTCTGCTAGTCCTTTTTATCATTTTAGAACATGCAATATTTGTACATCACATCTGCGAAGATGTCACAAATGCGATGTTGTACAACTAATAAAAATAAATACATATACTTTGCAAAGCAGATGTTGGCATTCAAACTTTTTGGAGCCTTAAAAGCGTAGTAATTTTACCATTTTTGAGCAAGCATTGATAGTCTGCCTAAAAAAAGCTATGAGACTCATGAAGTTGTAAATTCAGTAACAAAGGAGAAACAAAATAAAACATAACATTAAAAGTGTCCTTTTTCATATAGAGGAACATAGTTATGAACCATAAGGAACAACTATAAACAAATATGAACAAATGCATCACCAAAGTGTATTTTGCTTTCACGCATGCATTCTGTTAACCTCCAGTCAGAATTTGCTTAAGAATTCAAACTTGCAGCTCTTCAATTTTGCAAAAGGATAAAAGGCAGAGAAAGTGACAGGGTGAGTCCGTACTGGAGTTCCACTCCCTCCTGAACCTCTTAGAAAGCCCCCAGCTAATCAAGTGAAATGGGCTTAGTAAAAATGTCTTTCCTCCCCTCTCGCCCTCGGCGGTGATGCCATTCCACTGCAAGCACCTGGGTGTGTCAAGCCTGGATCGATTTACAAGGGAGGCACCGTTACCTGTCTGACTGGCTGAGCTGCTGGAGGCCAAATCTACCTGTGTGTGGGTTCACGCTGCACGGTCCAGGTGATTGGATGAGAGTCGGGAGGAGGTATAGAGGAGGCTGAGCTTACTGGGACCTCCTCTGTGGTCAGAGGCGGATAAAAGCCCATCACAGGCAGAGAGGAGTCACTTCGAGGGACTTGGCTCTCCTCTTAGTGTGCTCCATTGCTCTGCCAAATCTCTCTCTGTCTCTGTTCTCCCTTTTCTCTGCAAACCCCTCTTCCTCAGAAGAAACCAGACCAGCCATGTCGACCAGAACTGTCAGCATGAAAACCGTCAGGAGCAGCTATGGTGGAAGCGGTGGTGGCATCAGCGGTGGCAGCCGTATGTCTATTGGAGGAGGAGGAGGAGGATTTTCCTCAAGATCCGCTGTTACAATGAGGCCATCATACTCCATGTCCACATCCAGCATGGCCGGTGGCTCAATGCTGAGGTCAGGCATGGGTGGTGGCATTGGTTTCGGCAGCGGCGGTGGATTCGGCGGTGGTGCTGGTTTCGGTGGTGGCGCTGGTTTTGGTGGTGGTGCTGGTTTCGGTGGTGGTGCCGGTTTCGGTGGCGGTTTTGGTGGCGGCTGGTGGCTTTGGCATGGGTGGTGGTGCAGGAGGTTTGGCAGTTGCTCCCATCACAAACGTCCAAGTCAACCAGAGCCTGCTGGCCCCTCTGAACCTTGAGATCGACCCCACCATCCAGACTGTCCGTACCCAGGAGAAGGAGCAGATCAAGTCCCTCAACAACCGCTTCGCCAGCTTCATCGACAAGGTAATTTATCTTTTATTCATTTGTCATATACTTGTACTACAGACGCTGAAATGTTTTTAGTAAAGAAAGTTCGATATGAGAAGTTGATGCTGCAGCAAACATTCTGTAAAGGGCCACATGAGCTCATTAAATATTACACAGGAACTAACCCAAACCTGAATATCATGCATATTTACTGTAAGGCCTACAACAGCTCTGCAAGCTGTGCACATCGGCTCAGTACCGTTTACATCAGCATCTTTTTGCCTTTAAACTACAGTGCAGCATGCCTTATTTCAGATTCACAAACTGAAAGACAACTGCTGCTCCTTTAACTTCATTTGGTCACGACTGGCCTCTTGCCAGCTGGTTCTGTACAGAGTAAGAGGTAGGAAACACTAGAGAGGTAGTATCCAGTGACCAGTGCCTTTCAGTGAGAGGTGAAGAGGAGATCAGGTTATCACCTGTTACCAAGGCAGCACAAACCAGCAACCTTTAAGTGGTGCTGCAGAAAGTGGACTTTAACTGTTTGCAATGTAATTCTCATTTAATTTTGAACTAGTAATTTAGTTTTATGCATCAACTATTTAGTGTGATGAGTTCAGAAACTGTTGATGCACATTAAAAAGCTCATGATGTACCAATTCTGTCAGGATGAGAAGTTCACAAGAAAGTATTCAGTTTTTTTTCTCCCATATGCATACCACACCTATTCTGGTGACCCGATCTACTGTTTTTGAGTCTCTTACTGTTAGATAATTAAGAAATAGCAAGAATTTGCAATAATAGTAAAATGCTATTAAGTAGAAGTAGCAGGAAATAGTGTATAAGTTTGAGTATGTGTTTGTCTTAAGCAGATTTATTGCAGAAATAACCCAAAATCAAAGAATGAGTCTTCATTTGGTATAACAGGTTGACCTTCAGTGATGTTGGATTAATAGCTGAGCTTGTATGCAGGAAAGTTATGCAGTGAAAGTGTACGTCCTCTAGGTGTGGCTGATGGCGGGTGTTAAGGGAGGGGCTGATAAGGCGTGGCACTACAAACCTCCATTGCCAAGACAAAAAGTAAAAGTGCTCAGCTCACATGCAAATGCATTGTCATCTCTTGCATATCTATTGTAGAAACAAGAGAACAGTGTGAGGATTACACCAGCTTTTCACTAATAATAGTCTTTTTAGACCAAACACAGTTCAGTTCAACTTTTCAAAGGGTTTCCACCATGCACGGTGTCCAAAACATCAGTTCTCAGAGGGGTGTGTAAATACAGAAGCTAGGAGTATTTTGTATACAAATGCTATATGTGAGGGATAGTCACGCAGAGGTGTGGCTCAGTGGAGCAATTCAGGACGGTAAAACAAAGAATACAAACATCTGTACCCCAAAGCATGTCAAACACAGGAGAAAAGGACCATCCATGTATTTGTATGTGATGTTGCATTATTATAGAGTATCAGTGGTAAGATACTGTATGTGCTTACCCATTGACAGTAATTCAAAATATGGAATATGTTTTCAGGTCCGCTTCCTGGAACAGCAGAACAAAATGCTGGAGACCAAATGGAGCCTGCTGCAGGACCAGACCACTACTCGCTCCAACATCGACAGCATGTTCGAGGGATACATCGCTAACCTTCGCAGACAGCTTGATGGGCTCGGCAATGAGAAGATCAAGCTGGAAGGAGAGCTGAAGAACATGCAGGGACTGGTGGAGGACTTCAAGAACAAGTGAGTTCAAGAGTGCCACGTCATTGAATTGAACTCAGTCAGCTTGTATTAATGATGCCTGACATTGTTTTCTATCACTCATCTTTCCATCTCCTTTCTTTGTCAGATATGAAGATGAGATCAACAAGCGTGCATCTGTGGAGAATGAATTCGTGCTCCTCAAGAAGGTGAGAGTGGATCTGCTGTTTTACAGCCTCTCAATGAGTGATGCATGAATTATTGATTTCTTTGAGGCCCTTCACCAATGCAAACCATTTCTCCAACTTTAGGATGTAGATGGCGCCTACATGAACAAAGTTGAGCTGGAGGCCAAGGTTGATGCCCTTCAGGATGAGATCAACTTCCTCAGAGCCGTCTATGATGCGGTGAGAAAATACCCATGAAGGTCATAAAAATAGCAATTCTATCCGTGTTATCTTGAATCTATTCTTTCTAAACAACACATGTTGCATGCAGGAACTGCGCGAGCTTCAGGGACAGATCAAAGACACTTCAGTCATTGTGGAAATGGACAACAGCCGCAACCTTGACATGGACGCCATTGTGGC
Source organism: Atherinomorus stipes (assembly GCA_023101725.1). NCBI lineage: Eukaryota > Metazoa > Chordata > Actinopteri > Atheriniformes > Atherinidae > Atherinomorus > Atherinomorus stipes. The sequence goes on along the minus strand of JALJCO010009308.1, from coordinate 212,403 downwards.
TGAAGTCAGGGCTCAGTATGAGGAGATCGCCAACAACAGCCGAGCTGATGCTGAGAAGTGGTACCAGCAGAAGGTAAGGAGAAAGCCTGCAGGTTCAAAAGCAAAGAGGTCAGTTGAGTTCATCATAACGGTTATTTCTGATGTCACTCATTCAGTTCCAGGAGATGCAGAGCAGTGCAACAGTGGCCGGAGACGACCTTCGCAACACCAAGACTGAGATTGCTGAGCTCAACCGCATGATTACCCGCATCCAGAACGAGATTGAAGCAGTCAAAGGACAGGTAACATTTCCTCACTGTATGTTGAAAGTAAATGATTTACAGCATTCTCAGTGTGGAATGTCTCCTGATAATCTGCTGCTAACCTTTTAATTAACCAGCGAACCAACCTGGAGGCCCAGATCGCTGAGGCAGAGGAGCGTGGTGAGCTGGCAGTGAAGGACGCCAAGGCTCGCATCAGGGACCTGGAGGAGGCCCTGCAGAGAGCCAAGCAGGACATGGCACGCCAGGTCCGTGAGTACCAGGAGCTCATGAATGTCAAGCTGGCGCTAGACATTGAGATTGCCACCTACAAGAAGCTTCTGGAAGGAGAGGAATCCAGGTAAAAAATGAAATGCATCAATCTTACATTTACAGTTTCCAATGTGCAGTTGTCATCAAAATCTAAAATATTGCCCCTATGTACTTCACTGCAGGATTGCTTCAGGTGGTGGAAGTGCAACCATCCATGTACAGTCCTCAAGCAGCGGTGTCGGTATGTATGGATGCATTGCTTTACAATTCTAGTGAAAACTGAAGGTTGAAAGCTTTCAGAAATCACTGAGCATTAACAAAACGTGTTGTTCTCATCTCTAGGTGGCGGAATGGGAGGCGGCATGGGAGGTGGCATGGGAGGCGGCATGGGTGGCGGCATGGGCATGGGCGGCGGCTTCGGCAGTGGCATCGGTGTAGGCGGAGGCATGGGAATGGGTGGAGGATACGGCGGCGGCATGGGCATGAGCTCCATGAGCATCGGTGGAGGCAGCATCAGAAGCAGCGGCAGCAGCACCCTCCTCTCCTCCCGCCGTTATTAAATGCATCAGTCCTCCTCTTTTCCATTCTTCTTTCCTCGTGATGCCCCTCTTGTCCCATTTATAAAGGCTTCTCCAAACCCTTCCACCCCCTACCCCATCCCTGCGACACAGAGCATTCTCAGGAACATGTTGCACTTTAACATTTACAGCGAACATGTTTACTGAGAGAAAGAGACAGAGATTAATATCTAAACACAAGGCAAAGAGATTGTTAGAGCACAAAAAGAGCCACAAAGATGTGAGTCAGTCCTGACCTCCTTTGATCAGTCAGCCTGGTTGTCTTTTGGCGGCTGGATGTGCTGTTGTGCAGACAAGACAATACTTGTAGTGTCACAACAGAGAATCCGTACAGCACCGCACACAAAAGAGACAACAGTAGTTTCATGCAGCAGGAGTGGATGTTTAGTCTTATTTTTTCAGGCACTTATAGTACAAGACCCATCACACTTTCATGCAGAATGTCTTCTGTTGTCTCACACTGGTCATCTCATTGTGCATTTTGACATCAACAAAAGCAGCCACATGTAACACATCTTTGATTTTTACGATTCTTTTTCCATCTTCTGGTTTGAGAGAAAATGAGCTCTCCATTACTTTCCATAAATGGTGGTTTTCATTTTTCTTTACTTCCATTTTCACTCCGAACGTTAAAAGCATTGTAAAGGCTGACTGGTTACGCCAGATTTATTGTGAACTGTACCATCAAAACATCTGAAATAAATCTGTGTTGATATTCATTTTGGCTGATATGGTATTGTTTCTTTCTAGACTTTGTTAACACTGTAGCTGTTGAAATACATAACTGAGGAGTCATGTGAAAATATCATTCTAGTGTCCCTTAATGCAGTTTATAGTAGCAGGTAATGTTATTCTTTAAACAGTTAACTTTTAACTCTTTACAAGCGAATAAAAGCAGATTTTAATCAGATTTTTAGCAAAGGATAGCAAAATCTAGCTTTCTTACCCTTTGCTAGTAATAAAACAACTGATTTGTTTTATAACTTGAACTCTGTAAATTGTCTAAAGCTTTAATAACTACAAAAATACATTTAAACAATCATTTGTACTTAACTGTCATATTTACTAAAATAGTAAAACCTAATTTTTCTTGGAAAAGTTTGCTAGCTTAGGCTACCTGAGCTGATTTACAGCCAGGTTAAAAGGTCCAAAGCTTTAATCATTATTAAACTATTTTAAATGATATCAACTTTCACTAATTCGGAAATTTGGGAAAACAGTAAAACTGCATTTGCCTTGGAAAATTTAGCTAACTCGCGTTTTAAGTCCAAGATTGTTATATACATATATATATATATAGAGAGAGAGAGAGAGAGCGAGCATACTGGTGAACATATCAGTATAAATATTTAAACCTTGCTAAATATTTTCAGCTCATAATCAGAGATCTATAAGTTTTAGACTGATTTTCAAACAATATTTTTCACTTGAAACTAAATAAAAATAAATCAAATTAAAGTATGCTATATGTTGTACAGTATGTTAGCTAACCTAAAATAGCATGCTAACAGTTGTAATCTTACCTAAGCTAGCAATGTGTTTCCCCTTCAAACACACACACATCCTTTTACTTGTACTGTATCTTAGTGAGGAAAGTCATTGTCATAATGCATTGCATTCACTGGTCCCTTACATTAACCCTAATCATCACAACTGATTGCTTAAACTTAACCCTTGCCCAACCCTAAGCTAAACTTTAAAACCAAATCTTGACCCTCAAAAGGGGCCTTTAGACCAGTCAAAATATCGTCATTTTCCAAAAATGCCTCACTTTGGTTAGACACAAAACAGTCCTCACAACATAGCAAGTACAGGAACACACACACACACACATTTATACTTCTATCTTTGTGAGGACAGTCATTGATGGACCAGGCAGGCAGTCATAGTCATAGATTTATCCACCCCTAACCATCATTACTGATTGTCCAAACTTAACTCTTTCCTCAACCCTAACCAAAACCTAATTGTAACCTAAACTCAAAACAAATCTTGACCCTCATAAAGGGTGCTTTCTTAGGCTTTATTAGTGAGGATCGGCCACAATGTCCTCACTTTCCAAAACTGCCCTCATATTGTTGGTTAAAGACGCCAAATGGAACGGTTCTCAGAATGTTGCCTTTGCAATGTGTGATTAACGTGACTAAATGTAACGAAATGTACATATGAAAGACTGTATGAGAGATTAACTTGCTCCTCAGTTCATATTTGTAAAGCTTTAAAAGCCCCTTTTTCAATACAAAACGAAAGTGCTCAAATCAGTTTCTGTGAAACCCTGATAAACCAAGCAACAATAATCCTGTAATCACATCTATTACCTACAATCTGCCCACCGTGAAAGCAAATCCTGGTTAAATTTGCAACTTTAATTAGATTTCTTCAGAGCACAGGCCCATTGTAAACATAAGGGATGGGTAATTCATAAACTGTAACCAGCTGTTTCACAAACCAAGATGTTTTATTCTCTGATCTTTTAGTACTCTGTAAGCATATGACAGTTTATGTTGAAGGAACTTGTAAATTCTACCTGAGCTCCTAGCATCAACAGAAAATTCTAATATTATAATACATATTTATTCATTCATTCATTTACTGTACCGCCGGTTGTGGGGGTTGCTGAAGCCTGTCCAAGCTATTATTAGGTATGAGGCAGGGTATACCCTGGACAGATCACCAGTCCGTCACAGGGTATGATATATACAGTCATCCTCAATAGTATTCATCCCCTCCCATTAGAAGGAAGAAGAATCAGCTGTCAGTAAAATAAGTTGAAACTCAAAAAAAGTAATAATACATAAAAATTTCTGAAAATCATGACATTGATTTTTATTTGTAATCTAACAAAAATGTTAAAAAATGAATTAATAATAATAAAAAAATGAAACAAGCAAACATGCATGATGAGGCTCCTGAACTAATTTTTATGAAACACAAAGAAAATAAACTTGGTGATTGCCCCCAGCTACAGCAGTTCAGCAAATTCTGCCAAGTGTATTCAGTACATCATAGACTTGCCACACAATATATGACTGATACACTGAAGCCGGTCTGCCAAACATTTGAGTCACTTGAGATGAATGCAACATGTTCATACAGACATAAAAAGTGATCTCATAGAATTGTGTTGGAGAGGTGATATGTGAGATGTCTACAGTATAGACTTGTGAAGGTCATTGAAACTGTACTGTTGTATTTGTTAACAATCATGTTGCTCTTAAAGACAATTTTTTTTTGTTTTCTCACATGAAATCTCCTCAGCTCATCAGTCAGCAGGAGAATACATGTCAATAAATCCCTGCACCCTGACTACAAGCCACAGTAATGTTATCTGTTTGTTTTCATGCCAAAATGTATTCCAGGTTACACCGACTGCAGCAGCAAGAAAATGTGGTTTTCACCACTTGTACAGGTGCTTATTTTGCCATTTTGCCAGCCTGATAGCATCACATCTGTGCAGTTATAAAATCTTACAGGTATGCAGATTAATGGAAATAAAAATGGGTGCAGCTGTGGTGATGAATACTGCGTACATGGGCGACCTAGAGTAGGGGAGTCCACGACCTCTTTTTGCTTTACACCTCCTTTACAAAGGTAATGTAACCAACTAGAAACAGAAGGTTTCTGTTGTATCAACATTTTCTATGGCTGTTGTCCAACAACACACTGACATTGCAGTTTGTCTGATCCCATGACAAATTGCTGTTTAGTTATTCCCCTTCCATCTTAAAAATGCTGATGCTTATTTGCAGGAATGTGTGGTAGACACCAAAACTTAGTATTTATCTAAATACGTCCAAATTGTATGATGTCAATCGTGGTACTATTTTGGGGAAAATTGTTTCTGTATATGTTGTGACCAAGTTTCTACTCCCGACAGTGGATGTAGATTTAAAACACTGCCAGAACTTAAGCAGTTTATAAGGAATACAATTGTATCATTTTCAGCAAAACACAGACTTTTTAATAGATAATAACTCTTGCATGAACATCTACACATCAGATAAGAAGATAAGACAAGACAAGACAAGACAAGACAAGACAAGACAAGACAAGACAAGATAAGATAAGATAAGATAAGATAAGATAAGATAAGATAAGATAAGATAAGATAAGATAAGATAAGATAAGATAAGATAAGATGATTATTAATCCCAAGGGAAATTAAATGTGGTCTGCAGCTCACATACATGCATCACAAAGACAAGAGAAAAAAGAACTGTTTTAAAATAGCACGAGGACTGGAGGGACTGGAAGCAAAAAGAATTAGTACTTTGGATTTTATTAGAAATAAGAACCAATAAATGTCATCACTGGCTACTAAGCTGCACTTATTGAGGAGATCAGAGCCTGTTGAACTTCAGGTTGGACTGATCAGGATAACTGTGGCCAGGAGTGACAACCAGTCATTCATATTAAAATGAAATAAAATAAAAATTTGGGGAAGACAAACATGTCAGTCAAAGTCCATGTCAAACCATTCCTAGTTGTAAAACCTGTTATGCAATACTGAATGGAGTATTCTAACCAGTGGATTTCCAGGTTTGCTATCTATCGACTGCTTCCTCAGAGGAATGTGCAAGAAATTCAGCTGCAATCTAATGCTGCTCTCTAGTGACTAAAAGATGAAACTACTATTTTTAACATGGTTGTGCTTTTTGTCACCAAATTTAGCATTTTATGCATGTAGTTCTGCACAACATATATGGTCAAATAGTAGATTTTGCTTAGCAACCTCCTAAGTGAAATGATCCAGAAGTGTCTAGCAGAATGACAAAAGCTGTTGAATTTTTCAAATACTTAAGAAAGGGGCTTCAATTCTCCCTTTATAATCTCTTTCATCACAGGAAACACCAGGCCACGCCTTTATGAGAAAAAAGAGAATTCTATCCCACAATTTCTTGTGACCGCATCTTTCAAGCAAAGCTTGACTATATTTATGCAGTTGTACCAACTGTGGTTCACATATAAAAATATGAGGTTAGTGGGGTGAGTGTCAGCAACCCGGGACAACAAAATGTTTCTCTCTTTTTTTTTCTCCAATCCAAGTATTACAAACTTTGATAATAAAGTGTAATTTTACACTATATCTTAACATGATACATACAGTACAGCATGTCACCTCAGTGTAGCATTATTGCAAGATTGCATTAGGTGAAGTATCTAAGCTCTTTCTGTCGTGTATTTATCGAGCACTTGCAGTTTCAGTGCTGCAGAAACATCACAGATTAGTCTGAGTGTGACTGGATTCTCATCACAACTCACCTTTCCTTAACCCCTTATCAATGAGACCTATTTTTCTGCCTCCTGCCTGAAATGATATCCCTAAACAGGGGCGTCTCCAGCCTTTAAGGACAACCTGGGCTTAGCCCAGGGTTGCACCAGGTGTAAATTTGAAAAAAATTAGACGAGCTTTTCTGTAGTCTTTGTGTAAAATGTGTTTTAGGAGGCAATAACAGACATAATGGAGTGTATAAATTGTCATTTTAATTAAAAAAAAAAAAAAAAAAAACCAAAAAATCAACTATGAAATGTTGACCATGTTGCTAAAACACATGCGCTGCGCTCACGCATAACAGTTCATACAGTATATACCTTCCCTTTGACTCATCACGACCCTCCTCATCATCACGTTCTCTTCTCACCTGCTCTTTATCTCATTATTTGCTCCTCTCTTTTTCTTCCTAATTTGTTCTCTTCTCCTCATCACTTGTTCTCCTTTTCTCCTGCTCATTTGTTTTCTTCTCCTCGTTTGTTCTCATTTTCTCCTCATTTATAGGTTTCACAAATCAGAAACAGTGCTTTAATTAACCTACAGTCCCCAAAAAACATCTGAGTCCAGGTTTGAAAAGTCTACGTTACACAGGACTTCGTTAAATGTTGTCAGTAGAAAATTATTTGAGTGGAATTGCCCTTTAAGCCAAAATCGAAACAGAAGCTGGGAAAGGAGTTGCTGCTAACTTCAGCCTCGTTTTTTATGTTGGGGAGTTTCATGTTGACTTTTTCATATTGTTTTTGAGGGAAAAAAAAAGAGTACACTGTGATATCTACCTTTTACTTACCTGGAAAGCTTTAGGAGTTGTAACTGCTGCTTTTGCTCATATTTTCTGTCCATCTCCGCTCTCATCATGCTGACATCAAAGAAGGGGGGCTAATCGGACCTCGGACTTCACACACGGTTGCTCACACACCACACCAATGGGAGCGAGGCTGGACCTTTGTGCATTTATGGTGCGTTCAAGTGCTGGTAGAAAGCTGGGTCATTTGAATTTTTTTTTTCAGGAAAAGGTGGTTAAACAGTAAATTCATATCTGGGGCTAGACTCAAAACATCCGGGGATGAAGCCCCGGGAAAATTGGCTGGCGACGCCACTGGTCCCTAAATAAACAATTTCTTCACAACTATAAAAGGCTGTATGTAAAATCTTGGTCCCAAAAGAAAGCTGAGGCATCTCAGTTAATTAAAGTGTCAGAATCAAGATTACAGTGCCAATGCAAATGGCTATGTCCTCAGAAAAAAACAAAAAAACATTACTGTCAACGAAACCAGAGGAAATCAACTCAATCCATAGGCTACATAATTTTTTTTGCTTGTAAAATTGTGCCAATGGAACAATCAAAATTTTCTTGATAAGATTTCTTGAAATAAGATGCATTGCCTAAAAAACAAGTTCCTTTATCTCACTGAAATGTCTCTGTTTACTGTTGGTAATTTTGTCTTATTTTGAGGTTGATGAGATACAGTATTTTGACTGGAAATTAGAAAAGTATACTTGGTAAGATTTGAGTTTTTGCAATGTATGCAAAAGTAAAGGCAACCCCCCCCCCCCCCCCCCCCCCCCCCCCAAAAAAACAAAAACAAAAAAAAAAAAAAAAAAAAAAAAAAAAACAAACAGACAGATTTGTTATGCAAGCAAGTATCTGAGGAATCCATCAGTCAATTTTGATAATTCACTACCCTATCAATGGTCAGTCAGGAAAATCTGTTTTAGACCCTGAATTCACCTTAGATACACCATGAGGATCCAGAAAGAAAAAAAAACCCAAAATAGTACAGAACAAGTCAGAAGTTTGGACACACATCCCCATGAAATCCAGATTGTAAGTGTCCAAACTTTTGAGTGGTAGTATATTTCATCAGGTATACTCATAAAGCTTTTCAAAAAAGGCTTTCAATAAAAACTAACTGGTATTAAAAAAAGAGGAAATGATCAACCAAACAGAAATGTGTTTCCTTTTTTTGCTAAATTTACTGTAAAAGGTAACCAGGACTTAGGAGTTACATTCACAGTAAATACTGACGTTTTAAGACTTTGTCTGCTTTTAGGAACAACAGTGAAATGTTTTATTTGAAAGTAGATGACAGAGAATTAAAGAACAATGAAACAAAATAATCATGAAGGGAAAAAGAAAAGAAAAAGATAGCATTAATACATCACACAACATCTTACTGAGACAAGCAGTGTGACCACGACTGCATGTAAATACAATCATCTCCATGAATTAAAAAAAAAACTGGTACTGATATGTTTAACACATTTACATGTGTCTTGCTGTAGATGTTAAGAAAATATGTCTGATATAGAACCTGACAGGTTATGCTTTTCTACCCATGGCCTACAGTTCAGTGATGTAGGGATGCCATGTTTGACTGATGAATCATTCACTTGGAAGTTACAGTATATGATGTAGGAACAGTTTGCTGTTAGTGACAGGAAAAAAGAGAATTGAAATCCAGTGTTTAAAGGCAGGGTAGGGGATCCTGGAAAAACGGTTCGAGCAAGCTACATTTTAAAAAATACACCCCCCTGAAACCCCGCCTCCAGAACACAGGAGCGTGTCGGCAAAGTTGTTGGCGAACATAACCGAGAACAGCCGAGTGGCTAGCTTGTTAGCTTCCCAGTAAACAGCAGAGGAACCACGTTTCCTAAAAGTGACAATTATCTCCCCTCCAACTTCTTCTGTAGCGTAAAACATCCTCACTGCAAACACAAACACCTCCATGACTTGATCCACATCCTTTTTTTTCTTTTTAAGAGCAAACAGCGGCATAGATAAGAGCAGCAAGCAGCCATGTTTGTCTGCACTGTGAGATGCCCACAGCGAGTTGAGAGTGCGCGCACGGGGAGGGTGGGAGAGGGACAAACGGCAGTCGAGTATGATGGACATAATAATCATTCAATCAATCAGCACGGGCCATTAGCAGCCCCATCCAATGAAATTCCTTTTATTGGATGGGGTTTTTTCAGTCTGGTCCGTTCCACAAGTGATTCATTTTTTAATTTTTGCGTCAGAACATTTAATTAATTGGCTGCAATCGAGGAGTGAGGACGACTTTAAGCAATATAGTAAAAAAAATGCTCTTGGAAAACATCATCCACCCTGCCTTTAAGTGTTTTTTTTTTGTTGTTTGTTTTTTTATACCAAATCTAAGAGCATATCAGCTTGAACTTACAGAACATCACAGGGTTTATTTTTTATTAGTTTCTTTAGGGCAGGCTACTGCATCCAATCATCAGATGAACCAAAACTGGATGGCTTCGACCTCTTGGCTCCATGTTATACACTGCAGTCACACAGCATCCTACATGGCGGTATTGCTTGGGTTGTCAGGGTCAAAGGTCATGATCTCCATGTGGATGAGACCTGATTGGAGATATAACAGATATAAATAAAGAGGAAATATTAAAATGATCTTAATGCTTATTTATTGCGATATTACAGTTCAAATGCACATTCTAAGTTACAACTTCAGTATAGAAGTCACCTGCAGCCTCTTACGCACACTCATACTCACTTTTCCATTCGCCGATGTCGAGCTCCAGGCTCTCGAAGGAGTCGTCATAAGGCCCTGAGTTTGGTTCACTCTCAGGGTCGTGATATTCCACCAGGAAGGGGTGTGACAATCCCTGCTCAGCCGTTAGCCTCATGTCTGGATCCAGCAACAACATTCCCTCCAGAAGGTTTGAAGCTGGAGGCATCAACACAAAAACTACATCAGATTTGACTTATCCTTGTTTTTATAACTGCCCGGCCAGGAATAAGTCACGGACCACCTTTGGCCATGATTACATCATGCATTTGTTGTGCCCATTATGTTTATAATCTGAACATATATTTCCTTCCAGAGTTGCATTCATTTTTTTCATCTTGTGTGGATAATTGGAAAGTCAGACTGTTGCATAAAGTCTTCCTCAGCATGAATTCCAAAACTCTGGATGGGGTTGAAAGCTGAAATATCTGAATCCCTATCCCAGTGAGAGGCTTGTTACTTGTTTACTTAATCCAGGAGGTAACATTTTGGGGCCTATTTACAGTAGTATATCAAGTTAAAACTTTTGACCAACCAGAATTTAAAGTTATTTCTTGTCCGATACGTGACTCTTGTCAGAGAAAATGTTGGAAATATGATAAAGAAATGAAGTAAATTCATTCATGTGTAGAAACGCACCATTATCATCAACTGTTGGAAACACCTCCTTGAAATTTTTCTTCTTTTGGTGAGGGAGACCTTGCACAAACGCTTGTGCCTAGAAAACAAAAACTTTCACTTCCAATTATGAAAACAGCACATAAAAACCTGGATAATACTACAATAAAAAAAGCGACTTATTGGTATTCAAGTGATTGTTTAAATTCAACATGCTGCTTATAGCTTGAGAATAGGAATGCAGATGAATAAAACTCACATCTTTACTCTGCATCTTCCTCACCAGGGAGGAGTCTGGTGTTCCTGTCAGACGGAGGATCTTCTTTAACTGATCAATACCTGAATATGCTGGTAAAGGAAGACTGGCTGCTTGTTGAAGAAGGGTGAAACCAGAGGTACGTATGACAGTATGACACATCAACTGATGTTAATGTGTAAAATCTTCGCAATGTCTTTAAAGCCCTCACTAGTTTGCACCAGTTTTTAAAGGAATTTATTATTCTAAACATTAAATCTGAGTTTCTGTCTCATGTAGTTTTCTGCCTCTTGGATGGAGGAACAAAAAGATGTCATTATCATGCTAAATAAAAACACACAAAAAAACTTTCATATGAAAAAAATGATCAACAATATAAAATATTTATTTATTTGATGTATTATTCATTTAGTGTGTGTTTATCATTTATATGTTTATTCACTAAATACCTGTTGCATTTATTCATTTTTGTATTTTTTGTGGTGTGGGAATTAAATTACTGGTTTTAATGCAGAATTTTGCACCTGAATACAGCTTTTGTCTGATCTTGTTTGTTCATTTTCATTCCAGAAATAATTAAATATGGGAATAAATGATAATAAAATAAACATATATGACTAAATAAAATAAAGTAGTAGTATATAAATAACTGTGGAAAAAAAGATAAAAATTGATAGATTCATGAGTAAATCAGAGATAAATAATAATTGAGGGTAGAAACAAAAAATTCCAGAAATAACAACAATAAAAGCAAAATATTAAATTAGTAATGTCTATAAAAATCAAATTAAATTTAATTAAATTTAATCTAATTTTATTTAATTTTTCTCTGTGCATCTATCCATTGTCTATATCTATTAATTCAGTTCAACAATTTGGAGCTAATGCAGTTTTCTGACAGCATGTATGGATACTGTCGTGTCCTGGGAAAAGCACCTGGCCAGTAATCATTTCAGCCAAAATGCAGGCTGCTGACCAGACATCCACTGTAAAAGAGGAAGGAACACAAGAGTTTATCATTATAAAAATGAAAACTAAAAGTTTTTTTTTTTTTTTTGCCATGCTTCAGCATCTTAAAACAAAGAGGAAGTGACTCGTATTAGAGGTGAGCAACATTATTACCCGTCTGACTGTAGTGCATCCAGTTGAATATAACCTCAGGTGCTCTGTACCAGCGTGTCACCACATAACCAGTCATTTCACTCTCTGTTTGTCTTGCCAGACCAAAATCTAGAATCTGAAAATAATTTCAGTAAATTTTTGACAAGCCACAAATTTTTGCTTCTTGTTCTGAACTGCTTTACACATTAATCCAAGGATAAAATGATGTATTGAATGTTTGGATGTTAAAATGGAAATTTTTCACAAAGATCATACATAGATTTGTTTGTAATTCATCATCTTAGTTTGAGTTGCCTTTGGCATGAAAAGCGCTTAAAAAAATAAAGTTTGATTTGATTTGATATTTTACTGAGAACTTACCTTTAATTCACAGTTTTCACTCACAGCAAGATTCCCAGGCTTCAGATCCTAAAAGACATTTTGGGAAATGAATTGCTTTGCTGAGAGTAAGATGAAAGTATGTTAAACTTCTCTTTTAAATTTATCTAAAAGATAAACACACACTGATGATGACTGCAGCATCATGCAGAGCCATAAAAGGACATACCCGATGAATGATCCCTGCAGAGTGGATATACTGCAGAAAAGAAGATGATAGATTTAAGTGTAAGCAGCATGCAGGCATGATTTATACTGTAGGTATAACGGTGTTTTTATAGTAGGTGATCGTTATGAGGATCACTTTTAAGAAAATGAGGGCATCTTTAGGCATTTGCAGCTAAATTTAAATATGTAGGGTTATTTATGTCAAGTTAGTCATGTTTTCCGTTTGGAAATGTGCTTACTGTTGGTTACACATTGACTCGCACTGCCCTGAATGCATAAATGAGGGTGAGGCAGTGAAACACATCAGACTGTGACTGGCTTTTCCTCTTTCTCCACTGAGGTGCCAGGAAGCATATTTTTTTGACAAGCGGCCTTCTTCTGCTGCCTTTAATTAGACGCTAAGTATAATCAGAAGACGCTGTATCCTGCAGTTTGTCAACAGAATAATTACAGAGTTAACAGAGTGCTGAAAATAAACACAACTGAGTCAGTTAACTTTTATATGGATGGGAAATCGCTTCGTACTGAGACCATCTTCCAAGTGGGCTGAAACATTTTGATGTCAAATTTGTCTTTTTTTTTTTTTTTTCTTAAGGGATTTTGCTGGTCTGCGACTTCCTCTTCTTGTCTTTTCTTTTACCGCAGAGTGGAAATAAGGCTTTGGGTTTGCTCATATTTATAACTCCTTTAGTTTACATTTACATGATGCATAGTTGGGGTGAATTCCAAATCCTGTCTTAACCCTCAATCTCAAAAATGCACACTCCCGGTAAGCGCAAGAGCTGTCACGATTCTACAAACGTTAAGTTGAGGGGCAAGTTATGCTGCGTTCCATTTGAACTCAGAAGTCGGAAGTTCCCAGTTCTGAGTAGGAAGTTTCAACTGGAACAGCCTCCTGAAGTCAGATTTCCTACTTGGAAAGTCGGACAATCCTCGCAGCTCCGAGTTCAGATTTTAAGATGGCCGCGCCCAGTGTTAGCAATTTTAGAAGCTCCTAATGTTACATTTATTTACACTTACTAATATTTTGTTTCATTAAATCAGTCATAGTATTGGTTTATATAGATGTAGGAGGAAGCTGCTGTGGTGTAATTCACATTTTTCATGTTGTCGCTGTTGGGTACAAACCTCCTATCTCCATTTTAAATCATTAAGAGACCCTCTACTTCATGTGAGTTTAATCTGGTAAAAATATTCAAAAAGTAAATTAATTAATTAACACAATCAAACAAGTGACATCAATGTAAAAAAACTCAATCCAAAGTTTACAAAACCACATGTTTTGTCACTTCCTGAAAAAATAACCGTTTTGGACATAGGAGGTTTGCACCCCCCAGCAGTGATGTGGTATATGTGAACTACAATGCCAGCTGTGCTAACAACGGCTAATAACAACAGCCTTAGCTAACACATTGTTTTACTGGGCTGCTAACTGGTTTTCCGACCAGTGAACTGAACGCAAGTTGGTCGTGTGTAATGTCACCCCCCCAGTTCCCACTTTCCAGTTCCGAGGTAAATGAACACAGCATGAGATTCTCAGACACCACCCTTGTGAGTAAGGGCTACCCAGAATGCAAGCGGCAAAGAAAGTGAGCTACAAATCTTAAGTATTTTCCTTGCAAATGGAGATATACATATTACAAAAAGCATTGTATTATCTTAAATTAGGCCCATGTTATGGACTAGTTACCTTTTGTCAATAGCGGTCATGTTGCTATTGTTTAAGTTAGTTAACGTTACAAAATGGTCATTTTTCTCGGTGCTAATGTCATTGTTTTATCAAGATAACAGCCTGTATAACGTGCTTGTGCCAATAATGACGACCAGGCTAATGTCATCTTCCGTAGCCGCAGATTCACACTTCAAGTGAGCATCAACTAAAGATGGAGGCTGACAAAGAATTAAAGCACGTAATCTGCAGAAAGGGAAAACACTGCAATAATAAAAGGTTTGGCAGATGAAAGTGGACTGACTGATGTGTACTAAATTTAGGTTATACATTTAGTAGTCATTACTCTCAACATCAACAATTATTATTTGCTTAAAATAACAGCTTAACTTTGTAGCTTAAAACTGAGCTGGAAGTTAACATGATTATTTATGAGGAAAATAAATGCAAGCATTATTCCACCTTAAAACATCTATAGCACCCAACCATTGTAAAAATTGCTAGGAGTTGTGTGCTGTTAGATATTTGCACTGCTAATGTTCACAGCAAATGTGTAACTAATGTCAACATGACAGCAGTCTTACTGTATATGTAATTACTATACTGATCACTATAATCACTGATGATAGCCGTCAAATTACACAATTAAATGCCAATTTGACAGGTTAGTTTTGTTAATTTTATTGACACATACTGTTAAGTGCAACAGCCACACGATTGGATGAAAACGTGGAATAAATAATTTTAAAACAGGACAAAAACTAATTTATGATGGGGTGGGAGTTACTCCTGGCTGTGACCGCTAAATAACTCCAGCATTAGCTAAACCTAAAGCAAGCTAGCTTCACAGACTAAATCTCCATGGTAACTGATGTGCTGCAACATTTGTGAAACCGAATTAAGGATAAGTGCAGCTGAATCACAGGGCAACCAGAGCTTAATCCTTATCTCAGGTTTGTGAAACAGCGTTTTAAGCAGGCCTGTTGTCTTACGGTGGTTATAGGGAGGGGTGGATGGTGTCAATATGAGGCAGTGTGTAAAGTAATAAGCATATCTATACACATACAGTATCACGCAGACTATTTCTCAAATGCAGTGACTTTGTTTTTAACACTTTACATACTCATTTTAATCCTTGGGCAAACATCTGCGACTCAGTAGGCTGGGGCTGCTGGTAAACAATAAAAAGTTTATAACACACTGTTTTGCAGTTTCCCTCTGGGATTGAAATTTTTTTCCTTTCATTCATGTACCGGTGAAGTGAGAAGCTGCAAACTTACAGTAAAGTAGCTCAAGGTTTTTTGAGATGCAGCTTACCTGTATTAACAAACATTAACTCGCTACTAGACACTAACACTGGTATAACAAGAAGCATTATGACTACTGTGTGTGCATGTGCATAGATATCACTGCCCTCCTGGGTATTACTATAATTTAAAATACTATAATTAAAAAGTGTATTTGTATCCCTCGTGGGTAGAAAAAGACAGTTTTGGGGAGATAATGTGGCAGCTGTGAATCTCTGCTTTCTGCAGATGTTGCAGTCCATCTGGACGCGTCAGGCTGCGACCTGCAGTTCACACCATGGAGTTGCAGTAACTTGTGAAATTCTGAGATCTGGATATCACCCCAAATATAGACATTTTTAACCTTTTTGGTTAACTTTGAGTCTTTGCCTTGGCTAAACCCTTCAAAGTTTTTTTTTCTTCTTTTTTTAACCTTTGTTGATTTTGTGATCTGCAAAAAGACTTAAAAGTTGGTTCCACCTTTACTTATATTATCCTAATATAATTTCAGAAGCAAAATAAACAACTTTTTCTTATTCTTTTTTGTTTTGTATCCAACTTGAACTTTCCCATCTAAAGAGGATGAAAAGTGGATGAAAATGAACAGCTGTTTGCTCTTACTAAAGAAAACTCCTTGACCCTAAATTTTGTTCCTTTCAGTCAACTCTGAGGGCATTTTCAATCCTCAGGAGACAACAACTGTCTAGTCTCACAGAGCCTGAAGGTGATTCTTCATAAGATGTGGGTGAAGGAGTGTTGAAGAGGGGAAACCATCTGTTGCTTTGTTTGTTTTGTCCTCAGCATTAGGGATTCAGGAAGTAAATAACTGGTGAATACAGTATTTATTTAAAACATCTGATTCAAATTTTACATTCAAATTACCAGCTAATCCCAGAACTTCCCATGTCACATTCCTTGATCAAAATAAGTTCCATTTTCTAAACTCACAGAAAATCCTCATCTCCATTTACAGTTAGATCTTGTGGGAAAGTTTTGAATTTAAAGGTAATATTATTATAATAAAATTTGCACAGTAATATAAAATTCTTCATTTTCAGGAAATAGCTGTAAATGAGAAACACAAAGCTTTATTTAATTTTTTTTTTTTTTTTTTGCTCCAGTTTTTTGTGAGGGTTTTCATACAGAGCTTTTATTTTATTAGTTGCTGTTATTGTACAAATTAAACAAGATCTACATTTTATGTTTAGTTTCAAACCACTTGCATAGCCTGCAGAAATGATTTATAATGTAAGTTTTACAGTACGTGCCGATACAGAGATGTGCACCTGTTTCCACACAGTTAAACATGGTGATAAATGTCAAAAAACATATGTACAAGTCAGAGAGAGAGCTTTATCTCAGCTCCATAGTTTTACACCTTGACCTTTTTTCAGTTCAGGTTTTGTGCGTTAGGTTTGTTAGGTAGTTTTCTCTCCTCTTCTCTGCATGTTTCACCTTCCACTGCTGCAGTTTGTTAATCTACATCAGATCAAACTCACCTGGTGCTGAACTTGAGGACCTGGAACAGTTACTGCTATAGGTTTTATAGGTGACCTGGACTCACTTAGAGATGTGGTCAGATTAAGAGAAATGTTTAGAAAAAGAGGAGCTTTCCTCTTGGCCTGACATTTCACCTGCTGCTGCAACTGCTCGTGAATAAACCTTTTCACTGCTTTTATCACTGATTATTTGAAAAGCATTTTAGTGTCAGACACACCTTCGGCTCAGTTTATCAGACTTGGACGGCTTCACCTCATCTCAGTGACTGAACTTCAGTTGTGTTTAGAGTGAATGTCATAAATATGCTTTAACTCCAACTTATTTCATGAAGTCTGTCACTTAATCTATTTAAGCTTGTTTTGAAAAAACAAACAAAAATAAACTAATTCAAACATAGGCATTTAAACTAAAAAAAAAAAAACAAGAGACATAATCTATTAAAACCCCACAATCTATATCTGTCACTTGACTTGTCATTTATTAAATTTCAGATTAAGTCTTTGTCATCTAGAAAACAATATACATCATATTTTGTCCTGAAGTCTTCATATTATTTATTGTACCAGTGGCATTTAATATGAAACATGTAGTGTTATAAAAACTGTAATTATTTACCTTCAGGCCTCTGAGCAGCTGATAAAAGAGGTATGTGATGATGCGATCAGTTAATCTCTTCTTCTTCATAATGTGGCCCAGGTCCTGGGCTACAAAAGGCATGACCATGTAACTAGAGGAAGACAAACATCAAGCAGAAGAATGTATCAGAAAGTAACACACAACATCTGCATTAATTGTGTATAAAAAAAGGTTCAAACCAAATTCTGAGAAAACTGGAACGTTGGTAAGAACAGACGCAGAAATAAGAAGGTAATGATCTGCAAATCTCATAAACCTAAACTTTACAGTTTTTCTCAGTCGCTTTGGTGCATTTCTCACATCACTATTTACATTTGCACAACAGTTCGTGCATTTCTCAGAACAATTAGCGCAAACAAAAAAACCTAGTGGATAAACTGCAAAAGCACGTCACTTGCTCAAAATGAATAGTTGATCCCTCAAAAGCAAGTCTTCATGTCAATGAAACTGTCTGACATCCAAATAAAAAGTACTGTCACCATTGAGTACGAACAAGGTACTCAAGCGGCTTAGTCACATTTTCATTGTGATAGTCTGAATTATGAGTGTTCCTGAATACAAAAACTCAGATCTTGGAGACCTGAAAATACCCAACAGTACTACACACTGGATATACAGCCATTTTTCTTTTTTTTTTTTCTTTTTTTTGTTATTCTAGTATGATCCCCGAAGGGAAATTAGGGCTCTGCATTTTACCCATCTCTGTACTGTAAGTATCAGAGAGAAGTGGGCTGCTACTTAAAGCGCCCAGGGAGCAGTTTGTGGGGGTTAAGGACCTTGCTCAGGGGTCCACAGTGGTTTACCTAGGAGTCGTGTCGGGGACTCGAACCCGGGTCCTCTGCGCCAAAGCCCACGATGCTACAACTAGGCTACCCACTCCCCTTAATTTGAAAACTACAGTAAAGTTACATGTTACTATTTTTCGAAGGCAACTGAATACATGACACAGAATACATCTGATTCACATTTTACTTCATACAGTATGCTTTTTTTCATCTAACATATAGTAATTCATTCACAGCATTATGAAAAACAAACACTTCAGTCCCTTCTTTAGAACAAACTTCAAGTATAAACCCCTGGGTAGAGTTGTGGACCTCTGTAAACATTATACTGCTGTAACAGTACGTGACAGGTGACGTCCTGTCACTATGCCTCCAACTGATCATCTGCCCTGGCTGCTTGACCCCTTTGGTGGTTGGTGTGCTTGACTCTCACCTGAAAGTCTGGGGATCAAACCCTGCACAGGCCTCCATTTATCCTGCCACATACACAAACATTTTACTGAACTGGATGTGACTGAACATACTATATCCACCTCTGGGTTGTCTTGCAAACCTGCAGAGTAAAATGACGGTAATGCACAGTACACATGAAATACTACTGCATGTATTTCTGTACATTACAAGGTTTTGGATAACTGCACAATACTTTGAAAACTTGCTTTCCCAATTAAATGTTTGGATTTGTGAATTCACAGAGGATCTCTGAACATTTTGGCAGCACCCTGCGACCAGCCTCAGCCACTGTGAGGCCGTGATTGGCAACATGGTCCATAAGTGGAGCCCTAATTTACCTGGAATCTGCTCATATGCACATGGCCTCATCTTCCTCTTCTCCTTCCTCCCCATATATCCTCATCCCATCTTCCTTGATGCTGGCCTTCCATTTCTGTACCCCAGTATTGTAGAAAAGGTACACACTACGTCTCGCTTGGTTCATATATGGTTGCCAGTTGAGGATTGACGGGATTCAGAGTGACTGGAAAAATGTCTCATCATTGGTTACAACTCACACTTCGCTCATCTTCTTATCAATGAAAATGATCAGTTGTGACCAAATGTTCAGTTTAGAAGACATTCCAGGAAAAGAATTATAAATATACAATATGTATAACATCTGCTTAACAAATTTTGATAACTAGATTTTTTTTTTTTTTGCTTGTTATGACTCAAGCAATGAAATGAAGACTATTAGTTCTGTGGGGACTGACTATTCTGCTGTTAATATATCTGGTTTTGACTGGGGGACCAAAGCAAATGGAAAAGTCATGAGGGTTGGTTTGGATGGATGGATGGATGGATGGATAGATGGATAGATATATGTGTGATTCATTGTTAAGAGATTTATTGTTTTAAAGTTTACAGTTAAGACATGTTCTCTGACAAGACATGCTTATCAAGTGTGATTTTTTTTTCCTAGCTGGGGGAGGAGGGAGTGCCCCCTTTTTTAGGTTTGAGCAACTACCCTTAAAAATCCTGAGCACGTCCCTGAATGTGACTTAAAAGTCAGGCCTTAATTGGTCAGCTCATGACAGTTGGCAACTGTCATTACCTGTGTTGGAAAAGTAAGATATTTTTCCAAAAGTAGATGACTGTGCATTACAATGATTTGTGATGGCTACATATTTATTTTTATTTGCCACTAGAGGCATTTGAAGCAGTTTGTCCAAGCAAAGGAATCCTGCATATTAAACTAAATGCATTACAAAAGGGGTTCCACATCCAGTCTTCCAGAACTATGATCCTGCAATTTTTAGAGCATACCCACTCCAACACACCTGAATCAAATGGTTAAATCCTACATGCACATGTCATTCAGCTCTGCAGAGGCCTAGTAACGAGCCATTTATTTGATTCAGGTGTGTTGGAGTGGGTATGCAACCAAAATGTGCAGGATAGTAGCTCTCGAGGACTGGACTTGGGCACCCCTGCATTACAAGAATACAGCTGGCAGGATGGTGAGGGAAAGCAGAATTTACCTGACACCGCCGAGAAAACGGGGAGTCATGGTAAGAAATAGCATTTTTCTGTGGAGGTTTGCACCAGCTGTGATGCCCTCTGGTTAAGGGATTAAATGACAAATGATGTGGAATTATTTGAGTTTTAAGATGGGTGTGTTTTAATTGTGGTTACTTTTTAATCTTTGACAGTCATTTCAGACCAACCCTGTGCCGCAAAGATGTTGTTCATCCTATGTCAGAGTGGGGAGGGTATTCATGGGTGCTGTTTAAGCTGAGATTAATGCTCCTGACGCACTTTTAGTTTCATAGTATCTGGGCTGAAGGGTTTTTTCCTGAGCAGTCCCTGAACGCAACTGACTCAGCTTTGATTGCTGATCTTTCCCACCTGTGCTGCTCTCTGCTTAAGCAGCAGCCTTCCCCCTTGTCTGTCGTCAGAGCTTTAATCCTGTGTGCATCCAGCTAGTTTCTGTGATTATTGAGCCCCCTCTAACAACCTTGTTTTTCCCGTCCCTGGACTCTGAGCCTCCCTGCCCCAGCATTGTACCTTTGCCCCTCCTGTCTCGTGCCTCTGTGGTTTTTGGACTCTGGATCATTTTCTCAGATTGAATAAAGGATTTTGGACCGAGCTAAATTCTCCTGTGGCAACGGACTTTAAAACCTCAACAAGACTCTTAAAGAACCAGCTGCCAGAAGCAGCGCTTTCCCGTTCAAAAGAACGACATACCGCACATAAAATCATTACTCTTGCCAGTTCTGAGTGTTCTGTGGGTTCAGGCTGCTAAATACAATACAATAGGGGATTATCACGCTTACCGGAACTTACCGGTACTTGGGCATTTCCTCTTCCGGGTCATTTTAACAACAGCCATTCCTGCTCTGTTATACTGTTTAAATCGGATAAACTCCAAACATACTTAAGTTTTCATTCCAGACTGAAGTCATACTAAGAAAGAAGTGGATCAAAGCGATCGATTCGCCGCGGTGAAGGGCCGAACTTTATAATAAAACAACACACGTTTGTTTGTAGCCGGTGGGGCACAACACCGGCACTTCACAGCATGCTAGCATTAGCCAGCTAGCGTTTACTGACGTGCTTAACATTGTGCGTCTTAAAACACTCAAACATCTAAAAATCGGATCTGTACCCCACCTTTCCAGTTGAACAACTGGGGACTGCCAAGAAAGGAGACGCTTTCAGATGCTTCTGTGTTTTCAGCCGCACAAAGTTAGGCACATCATCGAGCTGGCTAATGCTAGCCTGCTTACACGACTGTATAGTCTGCCGGCTACAAACAAACGTGTGTTGTTTTATTATAAAGTTCGGTCCTTCACCGCGGCGAATCGGTCGTTTTGATTCACTTCTTCCTTAGCATCACTTCAGTCTGGAATGAAAACTTGGCATTGGCGTTATCCGATTTACAAAGTTTAACAGAGTAGTAGCTGGCAGACTACTGTTAGCAGGCTAGCATTAGCCAGCTTGATGACGTGCCTAACTTTGTGCGGCTGAAAACACACAAGCATCTGAAAGCGTCTCCTTTCTTGGCAGTCCCCAGTTGTTCCACTGGAAACGGGGGGGTACAGACCCAATTTTCAGATGTTTGTGTGTTTTAAGACGCACAAAGTTAAGCACGTCGGTAAACGCTAGCTAGCTAATGCTAGCATGCTGTGAAGTGCCGGTGTTGTGCCCCACCGGCGACAAACAAACGTGTGTTTTATTATAAAGTTCGGCCCTTCACCGCGGCGAATCGATCGCTTTGATCCACTTCTTCCTTAGTATCACTTCAGTCTAGAATGAAAACTTAAGTATGTTTGGAGTTTATCCGATTTAAACAGTATAACAGAGCAGGAACGGCTGTCGTTAACATGGCCCGGAAGAGGAAGTGTCCAAATACCGGGAACTTCCGGTAAGCGTGATAATCCCCTGTTAGACCTGCTCTAACACATCTGATTCAAATTAGATAGATCCATAGCCCATCGAGCTCTGCACAATGACTCATTGGCTTGTGTTGGAGCATGGAGACATAGAAAACCTGCAGGACTGCGACCCTCGTAGAGCCAAACTGAGTAACCCTGAGTTGGAGTGTGTTGGCTGGTCAGTAGAGCTCAGGTTATTGGCAGTGAAATGAAAAACACTCAGAGCAGCTTTAGGCTTTAGTCTTCTGCTCTATCTCTTCCTCCAGAAAATGGTCATGACAGACCCTGGAGTCAGGGCCTATCAGAGGGTTCTTCCCTACAGCGCCGCCAACCAGCGCAGCAGCGCTGTTTTCTATTTCAGCATAAGTTTGTGAAAATGGACTGTTTTGTCCTCAGGCCTGAACTCCTTCAACTTGGTTTTATATCCAGAAACAACACAGTAGTTAGTACAAATTACTATCACTCTGCATAATAAACACAGAGCGATAGTTACAGTATGTCGTTACATGTTTAGAGCATTGGCAGCCATAATTAGATAAATGCGGTTATAAGAACCTGTTTTTTTTTTGTTGTTGTTTTTTTTTTCACTTTGCCTCAGTCAACCTTAAATTAATCTTGGCCCAGAGAGGCTGGCAGTGTTTCTGGAACAGGTTCAGTGAAGGTGTATTCTTTGCATGACAGAGCTTTCACCTGCAACGACTGTCAACGTGGTTATGGTGATAGACAATGACTTCTGGAAAGCTTCATGAGCCCATAGCAGAATCATTCCTGTTTTGAATGCATTGCCAGAAGACAGCTTGATAATCACAGGCATTTAATATTGATTTTTGGCCTTCTCTGGCCTTCTTTTGAGTCTCCCATGTGGACAGAGACATCTACAGATTCTGTAAATCATTTGATATCATATTGTTGATGATGGAACATCTAAAATCTTCACAACTCACTATTAGGAAAAGCAACTTTTTGCAGACTGCCAAACCTCTGCCCAACTTTACTTCTGAGAGACTCTACTTCTCCAAAGTGCTCTTTTTTTATACCCAGTCATGTTTCTAACATGCTGCCAATTAACCTAAATAGTTGCAACGTGTTCCTCCAGCTGTGTCTTTTTTAGTACTGCTTACTTGTTCAGCTTATTAGCCCCCAACCCAACTCTTCTGACATGTTACTGCTACCAAATTCAAGATAACATAGAATTATTTCATCAAACTGTAAAATGTCCCACTTTTAACATTTGATGCATTTTCTATGCTCTTGAAGAAATGTGTTTTTTTTTTTAAGTTTGACAAATCATTGCAATCTGTTTTAATTTACATGTTTGCACAGAATCCCAGTTTTATTGCAAATTTGCATTGTAACCCCCCCCCCGCGTTTCCCCCCACCTGGGGACCCCTACCCCCCCCCCTAACCCCCACAACCCCCTCCCCTGTCGGGTTTTTTTCATTATACTTTTTTCCCCCCCCTCTTCACTCTGTTCCTCCCCCCACGTACTTCCGGGTGGTTAGGGTCCCCTCCCTTTTTTTTTGGGGAAAAAACCGTGCCCCCCCCCCCCCCCCCCCCCACCCCCCTGGGGAGGGATATACTAAACAGACTAAAGAACTAAACACTTTAAAAGGCAGGAGCTCAAGAGTTATATCTGAAAAACTGATCAAACAGACAAGAATAAGCTTGCTCTCACATGTCCTAGCTTTAACTCCTAACGCACCCACACATGAACATCCATGAGCACACACACACACACACACACACACACACACACACATCCTTGTACTTCTATCTTTCTTGGGACATTTGTGGACATGATGCATTCTCTAGCCCCTTACTCTAACCCTAACCATCAACTGATTGCCTAAAAATAACCCTTGCCCTAACCCTATCCAAAACCTAATGGTAACCTAAACTCTAAAATCAAATCTTGACCCTTAAAAATGTTTTTTTTTTTTTAACTTTTTTAGTGAGGACTGGCGAAAGTGTCCCCACTTTCCAAAAATGTCTTCACTTTCATGCTTAAAAACACAAAACGCTCCTCACAATGTAGCAAGTACACACACACGTTTGTTTTTGTATCCCCGTGGGGTACATCTATTGACATTATGCATTCCCTAGTCCCTTACCCTTAACCTAACGCCCATAACTGATTGCCTAAACCTAACCCTTGTCCTCACCCGAACCAAAATCTAATTGTAACTTGATCTCTAAAATCTAATCTTGACCCTCAAAACAGGGTTTGTACCCATGGGGACTGGGAAAATGTCCCCACGAGGGCAAGACATCCCGACGGTGATGGCAAAAATCCGGAACATGGTCCCCACAATGTTGCAAAAACGCGCCCACACACACACACACACGCAGAGTCTAAACAAGTTGCAACAACTAGCAGCAGAATGTCATTCTTCACTTACAAGGTCTGGAATTTCTCCAGTGTGGAATCAGGTGTAAAGACGTCAAGGAGGCAGATCACCTATAAGAAAAACAAAAAAGACATAAAGATGATGATATCTCTGATGATACGGGCTGAAAATTCAGAACCACTCCCAAAAAGACAGAAAAATCAGCTGCAGAAAAAAGTAATTACAAAAGCAATGACAAAAACTGGGGGGTGGGGGGGGGGGGTACAAAATCATGACATTGAATCGTGGTTCAACAGAAATGTAAAAAACAAACAAACAAACAAAAATGAAACAAGCAAACAAGTTTGATGGGGCTCCTGAACTATTACTGAGCAACACTTTGAGGAAATCACTGCAATCAAGTGTTTTCTGTAACATCCAATCAGGCTTCTGCATCCGTTGACAGGAAATTTTGGCCCATCGTTCATGAGCAAGGCACTCTACTTTGTCTGAGGCAGTTTTGTTTATTCTTTTTTTTAAAAAACCACAATTCAAAATTCAGTCAGTCGGTCAGTCAGTCGGGCGGAAAGAAGGCCAGGAGAGAGAGGAGGACACCCCCCCCCCGGGGAAGTTGGGGGGGAATGGGGAAAAATCATCTCCCACCACCCAAAAACTATTACTTTTTTTATTTAAAAAAAAAAAAAAAAAAAAAAAAAAATGAGCTTTTTAATATTATTTCTTTCGGGGATGAATAAAGTATTTTTCATTTCATTTTCATTTCTTTCATTTTCTGTACCGCTTTTTTTTGTTTTTTTTTTTTTTTTTTTTTCATAATTCCCCCCCAGTTCAGGGTCACTGGGGTTGCTGGAGCCTATCCCAGCTACTATCAGGCGAGAGGCGGGGTACACCCTGGACAGGTCGCCAGTCTGTTGCAGCAATTCAAAATTAATGTTTTATTTTATTAAATCAAAATTAAGTAAATTCTTATTTATCATTACTTTTTTTAGTTTCTTGTTATTTGAATTACTATTGTGAATTTTGCTTTTTCTTTAATGGGAGTGTGTGTAAACTTTCAGCTCATACAATACATGTGGGGTAGTTTTCAGATACATTATATTTGGAACTTGTCCTGACACTGTAGGTCTCTAGAAGTCACAGATTGGGTGTTGAATATATGTATGACTGTGGTGAACAGGTCAGTAAGTTTTATACTTTTATTGAAATTACTAAAAATTGGAAACTAATAAGATATCATAAACAGACATTACTTGATGTGAAAGTTCAGACCCTTATACAGTGTTTACGGCAAATCCAGAGCAACGAGAGTTCCGGCAATAGACAGCACTCGGGTTGTCAGGGAACACTGGAAAGATTACAGTAGGAGCGTTTGTTGAACAGTCAACAAAGGTTGCTTATCATGGATTCTTTTGAAAGCATGCAGGAGACATTAAATCAAGATTGTCGGCAAGTTTTTAAAGAAACTTAGCTGAGTTTGATCGTGGAGCTTTCACATTCAAATATCAATATGCTCAGGGAGTTTGATTATTTTTTCCCCCCACATTGACACGCCAGCTTGATTCAAGTGGACTGAAAAGATGGCTTATGAAACAGGTTAAACTGAAGGAAAATAGATGTTTATCTCACGTAATTTTCTTTAATAAATCTCACATTTTCATGATGTATGTGGCGGAGCAGCCTGAGTTCCCTGTAGGCCCGCTTGGCGTGGATGAGAGACTGGAAAGGCCGATACAGCTTCTTAATTGCCACCTTCTCCTTTGTCTTCTGGTCAATGGCAGAACTAAATAAGATTAAACAGAGTTGACAGCATACACAGTGGCTCACGTGACTTACTGTTACTGCAATATGTAACCAACGTTGTTGTCAACTTGAGTATTCTGAAAAATATTTATTTATATAATTAATGAAAATGTACTTGAAGTTTTTGTTAAAATAAACAAAGTATCTGCAAACATTTTGATCTAATAATATGAAGCAGAACATTAAGATTGTCATTTATTGATTCCATTTAATAATATCAACAGCAGCTTCTCCGCAAGAGGTTTATCATTAGATAGAGGCGTGCCTCAGACATCTTGGATTCCTGGCTGGTTGTTTTATGTTCGTAGAGGAGATTCTTGTCATTTTGGAGGACCTGCATTGACTTGCTGACTGCCTCAGGCAGACAATAGTGCTTCTGTTAGCAGACATAAGAGTAATCTGGGCCTCCTGGACAGCCTGCAACATAGTATGGCAATGCAATGCAGACTGAGTCGCCTAAACACCAATGATTTGGCATGTTAGCTTATGTCAAGCATTTATGTACTTCAATAATAACTAAATGCAGAACATCTTTAATGCATATTTTTTTACTTATGGTGTTACCAGTGTTCATATGCTACTACAGTTCTTGTATGTTGAGTAATAGTTGCATAATCATTTTTCATTTTCAGTGTTGTTAAGAGAGGTCTATTCACTTTTTAAAGATGGAATTTAAATAAATAAATCAATTTAAATAACAATCAGGAAAACGATTAAATGCACTATTTTACATGATTAGAGAAGCAAGTCCAAATATGTTGTATCTTAAGAATGACAGACAAAAATGTACAGCAGTTTCCTTCCAACAGTTTCCCCCCCATGTCCTCACTCTCCCCGGATAAACTCACCAGACTGTCCCGTAAGCTCCGGAGCCGATCGGGCTCAGTGTGGTATACCTCTCCGGGATGTCCCAGGTCGTTTTCTGAATCTCCAGTCTGTGAAAGCCGGGTCTGACGGGGAATCTTTCCCTGGAGACTGCATGTTGCTTTACTTTAGCTGTCTGACCACTCCAGGTTCTTACAGCCTCGTCTTTGTCAACCTGACAGGTGAGCGGCGAAGGGAAAGAGCGCACCGGGAAACGCCTCCGGTTCTCCGCGGCCTGCCCCCGCCTCACCTCCCAAGAGGATATGTGTTCATGTTTGCTAATGTCAGCTGTGGGGGAAAAAGGGAGAGAGAGAGAGAGAGAGAGAGAGAGAGAGCTCTTACGTGTTAAGCGCTCATCGATATTGACCGAATTTGTTTCAATAAAACTGGGATCGGCAGCTTGCTCCTCTACCTGCCCTCGAACTTTTCTCCATTAGGCCATAGCTTTGTAAACATCATTATAAGTCCAAAGGCCTTTTATAACAAATAAAAGGTTAATTCATTTTTTTTTTTAAAAGTGATAACTTTCAATTTAATCTTAGTTTGGCCTTGCATCAAAGTCTGTCGGACTCCCGTGGCCGCACGTGGTGGTACGTCACATCTCTGGAGACAGTCTCCAACCTGCAGAAACTGAGCCGCCCAACTTTCACCAAGTGAAGTCAGATTTCTCAAGAGAAGTTTTAATATGGGGTTCAGTTAAATGTGTGATGAACAAAATGTCTGCTGGAGGCGACGGACAGTCGCGGTTAAATTTGTCCATTTATACACGTGCTTTTAACGACTCACGCGTGCAATTTCCTATATTTTCTGAGTTTTGATCAGCGTGAACAGGGGAGCAGATTTAGACATGAAAAAGGTTTGGAGAGTTTCTGTGTGAAGGGCTGAGACTTCAGTGACAGGTCTGTGGTCAGTTAGCCTGGTACACCAGCCTGACTAACGCCCTGTATCTCATACATGGCGCTAGTCAGGCTGGTGTACCAGGCTAGTGGTCAGTATCAGCTAGGGTTGCCACCCGTCCCGTAAAATACGGAATCGTCCTTTAATTGACAATAAAACGTTGCGTCCCGTATTGAACTAATACGGGACGCCATTTGTTCCGTATTTCCATAATTGTCAAATACACATGTCTGTCACACACATATAAACATTAAATTTAGTAATAATGAGCTAAATAAAACACCGGAAATGTTAAAGCCAGCCAAAACCAGCGGGATCATCGCAGGATCCTCCAGTCCTGCATCTCTGCCTGGCTGCCTGCGCGCTTGCGTGTGCTGCTGTCACGCGCGCTCTCGGCACCCGCGCCTTTTAAAATGTCCACACCTGATCCTCCAGCATGCTCTCAAAAGCGAAAACGCTGCTAAAGAAAACACCTGAGTGGGAACAGGCCCGTCCTTGGGTGGACAGCGTCAGTGGAGATGATGAGAGAAACTGTTAAATACGTATGTGGGTGAGTGTTTTCTGTGGCGCGCGGTGGACTGTCTGACATCAGACATCATCACGCATCAGAAAAGCAACACAGACACGTGAGAACCGCGAAGACGACCTAAACGTGAGTGTCCCATCTTCATCTCCTCATCTCCTGAGACTGAATCAGTCATGACGTCACATTCAGAACAGGATCAGTTTTTATCTGGTTGTGTTTTTGCCAGAAGATGTCAGAGGAAAGTTTAGGAGAAGGTGGTTTGGTTAGTTTATTGATTGTTTAGGATGTTGACTTTTTAAATTTGAATGAATGATCATTTATACAGAAACCATTATTAGTAGCAGCCAATATAAATGTTATATGGTTATTTAAACAATAAATCACAGTAATGGATTAACATTTGATAGATAAATTAACATAAATTAAATTAATATTGTTTCATTCATATATGTATATATATATATATATGTGTGTGTGTGTGTGTGTGTTTATGTATAGTCTATATGCATTCAATATATTTCCTATATAAACAAAACTTGTACAGCTTTCTGTGTATTCTGTGTCAAAATGTTGATTTTGAGGAACACAGTGTTCAGTTTTCACAACACAAATTCTTTTCTTGGTGTGGTTTATCTGTCTGGATGACCTGACTTTCTTTCAAGTCATAAGAGGCAGCGAAGGAAATAAGTTTAATTAATCTGTCATCCCACTCTAGGTTACAGTTGGGGTGACACAGGTGTACCACAGATTCGGACACATCAGAGATGTCTACAATAGATCACTTTAACAGTTACATTCAGTTCTTCATGTGTTTATTAGGCTTATATTTTAAGTTAATTGTTGCACACTCCACACAAACAGATCTCCTTTGGCTGCTGGTGCTGCCATGTGATATGTGCATGACAGCTTCTCATTAATTAGGTTTTATTGATAATGCAGTAACTAAGTTTTGTGCTTATGGACATTGTTATATATTTTTTCCTCATTTTATTTTAAATAGGGATGGATGTAATTACAGCATATGTAGACTAAATAACGGCACTTTCTATGCAACAGTGTTGCTTAAACAATGTGTTCATTGCAGCATTTCAAGCTTTAAGTGCCACCAATTGTTTTATTGATCACTCCTTTTCTAAAAACACTGGTGCAAAATAAAGCATACCACTGCTGTGAGGAGCCACCATACGAGTATCGGCCGTGGTGGTCGTGGCCCCGATGAGCTGTGGTAGGTGTCCCTTATTTTTTTTTCTGAAAGGTGGCAACCCTAGTATCAGCGATGACGCTGATAAATTAAACCGCGTTACTGTGAGATGGAGAAAAATGATGAGTAGTTAGTCTAAACGGATCCATCCTTTATTCAATCCAGACCATGGTTTGTTATTACTCTCTGTATTATCATGTACCACTATCATGGTCCAGTATACTAAATGTATCATGATGGATCATTCTAGGGTCAGACCGTTTATTCTGCATCATTCTGTTCTCCAAAAGCCGAAAGTTGAATATCCCTCACTTTTTGTGAGTAGTGTATTGATTTGTTTATTTCAGTGTCATACACTTGCGTGCCCAGCCCATATGTATATATGTATATATATATGTATATATATATATATATATATATATATATATATATATATATATATATATATATATATTTTTTTATATATATATTTTTTTTTTCCCTAAAAATAAAAAAGTCATGCCATGGAGGGATGAGACTAAATCTTTGGGGAATGTCTCTAACACCTCGTTGAACTCGTTATGAAGAATTCAATGAAACAATACAATCAACTATTAATCTAGTTATTTTCTCACACTGTGGAAATAACTCTGTGTATGTATGTATGTATATATACATATATATACACACACACACACTCACACACACACA
This sequence comes from Atherinomorus stipes, assembly GCA_023101725.1. NCBI lineage: Eukaryota > Metazoa > Chordata > Actinopteri > Atheriniformes > Atherinidae > Atherinomorus > Atherinomorus stipes. The sequence goes on along the minus strand of JALJCO010009308.1, from coordinate 181,892 downwards.
TACATCTATCATTATTTTATAACTTAAAAGAGCCTTTTTTCATGTTTTTTGACCATCATGAGTCATTGCAGCATCGCTAAGTCACTGTCATACACACAACTTCAAACTTGTATTCATGAAACAGAGCTGCACGTGAACCAGCAGATGGCGCTCACACCTCAATCTGGCAGGAGTAGGGAGACATCTTCATATTTTTGACTTTCATTAAAACATGGTCATAATGATGAGCATTCAGATCAAAACTTGTATCATTTCATCCAGACATTGATTCTAGGCTCTGTTGGAATTCAAAATCAGAAACTCTGTGGATCTGTCAGTACACAAATCACGTGTCAATTTGCTCAGAATGAGCACAATCTGGGAAAATTAAAAAAAAAAAAAAACTTTATCGTCTTAAGATAAACCACAAATACACGTTTGATTTATATAAAAAAAACATCCACGTTTGTCCATAAACGCAACTGGCAAGGTGTTGCATGTGGCTTCTGTCAAATCAGCACAGGCAAAGTTACATGTCTGGGTATCATTTTCAAAATAAGAGTTCTAAATGTGCTTTGGTCATAGACTGTGGAATTTGACTTGACCAGGTAGCCTACAACAGTGAAAGACTGGTAGCCTACTGTACATAGAGATTTTGTTTAGATTAATGATGACCCATCAGTTACCCAAGACAGTATTTTACATTTTAGTGTAAATCAGTACATTAAGCCAGCCCTCTATCAATAAAATGAGAATGTTTTAATTTAGCATTTGTTAAAGCAACCCTTACCGATCTTGCATTTCAGAAAGCACAGCAAGATTATTTGAATATAAACAGTCCTGCCTCACTTCTAAGACACACCCCCTCATTCCTTCTGCCTCCCAATGCAGAAGCAAAGGTCTGACAGGCAGGTCCCTTGGACAATCCTAGAGGTGCACCCCACTTCAAGGATTGGTTGGAGTTTTCATTGAATATTTACAGATTGGAATAATATTTTATTTTGATTAATGGTGGGTCTGTCTTGTATTTCAGAGTTCCTCTACCTCATTCATAGCATTTTACGCTGTTAAAAAAATAGTGTAAGAATGCAACATTGGTAAGGGTTGCTTTAAGGTTTTAAGAGGACAATCGTTGAGAGCATAGCTCTTTCTATCATAAGGCTACTTGTCCGTTATTTTAAATTTTTCTGTCTTTTCCTTCCTTTGTGTTTTAGCAGCAGAAGGGAATGCTTGATAAAATGAATTGTTATAAACAAGGTTATAATCATTGACTCTTTGTAGAGTGGAAATTGTCATAAACATTAGCCAGACCAGGCATCACCTAATCAGGACACTGGCCTAAGAGGTCTGGGTTTGATCCCTGAGCTACAGTAGATCAAGAGGACCATATGATGAAATACAACCCTTGTCCCAGTTGGGACATTGTGTAAAATGTAAACTAAAACGGAGTGCAATTATTTACAAGTTTCAAACACCCACATTTTATTCCCAAGTAGTACATAAACATCATACTGGATGTTAAAAAAGAGACATTTTACCATTTGATGAAAAATTGATGGTACAGTTAGAACGGGGGCAATGAAAACAAAAAACAAAACAAAAAACAAACAAACAACAACAACAACAAAAAAGAAGAAGCTGAGAATGCAAATGAAATCGATTGAAAACAAATGAAAAGAGAAGTAATTGCTGTCTGGTCTTCCTGATTCCTGTACGTTCATGTTTGTTTTGTGTCTGTTGTTTAATCTTGAATGGGTTGTACTGAAAGCAATTTCATTGTATGCTGGTTCAATGACAAATAAAGATTCTTGATTCTTTAAAAAAAAGCATTTGACAACTAATTAGACTGACAGAGTCTCTCAGATGGGAAAATAGATGAAGGATTGTTTATTTGTTTTCCAACCAAGATATGCTTATTTTTCTTTCTTGGCTCTATGTCTAGTGATGTTTTCTGTAAGAACCGTTGACTTGTCCCTCGGGAAAAAAATCTTAAAGATTATAATTTGATTTGATAGAGCATTATTATCACTGCAGTTAGGCATATTTGTTATATTTATTTGACCTTATTTTGAAGGCGACTCCAAACTTCCGGTCCCCTCGTGTTTGTCTGCACCTCCGCTCAGCTGTCCTGTCCCCGCTCCGGAGCCACTCAGTACAGCTACGAGGAGCCGCCTGAGCCGAGCACCAGCAGACTGCTCCCGGTTCTGAAGGGAAAACCCACCCTCTCACACACGCACGCACCCACGCGCTCTCTGGACTCTCAGTTTTTAAAGTTTGTAGATTTTTTTTTTTAATTTTCTCTACTTTTATTGCCGTTTTTTCCCTAAAAACGCCGCCGATTTTCACTGTTGTCCTGCGTGGAAGTGAAGCCGGCAGACCGTGGATGTGAGACTGGATTTGACTTCTCACCATGGACTGCTGATTCACGCGCTTCACACCTAACAGGTAAGTTCCAGACAGTTCTTTACGGAAAGGCCAGAGCAACTCTTGATGATTATGCCTACTTATAAGAATGACAGTAAATTCAAGTTTAAGCTTTTTAGATTATTTAAAAAGAAGCTCTGCTTTATTTTCCACCTCAAAGCAGGTGGATCCCCATTAGTTAACTTCTTAAACATATGGGTATTTTCCCAGTGATATGATTTGCATGCCACTGACAACCCACTCAGACTAAACTGCTGTCCACAACGGATCCCACCAAGCACACACTCTTTTGTCAGCTGATATAGGAATGTGTGTGAGCTGTGTGAGCCAAATGTCAAATGCCTTGTTCACCTGCTAGCAGTCTGCAGCTTACATACAGCTGCCCATTTATCGCCTCATTTAGAAAACAGATAACTTTTCTGAGTTCTCTGAACTTAATCGGCTGATCATTTTTCTGGAATTTCTGGGGGGGATGATGTGTAAGCCATACGGTGAAATGTGAGGAGGAATGAAACGGCTCCACAGCTTTTTGATAAAACCTCTCCTCAGAGAAGAGCTGAAATGCTTCTGTCATCGAGGAAAGCTCCCCAGAGTGGCAGTGGTTTTGTTGGAATGGCTAAAAAAGGAAGATGGAGTTTAGTGTTGTAGCAGGTTGCTCCTCTCTGTGCCAGCTGACAGATTTATGACGAACAATGTAGAAACTGATGGAATCAGGGCCTGAACACAAACTGTTCTTAATGATTTATTGAGAAACACTTGAGTGAGCTGGAGTATAAAGTTTATTCTCAGATGTATATTATGAGACCATGTGGTTTTTTTTTTTTAGCACTTTTCATACATTGAAGTGAGTTTTTAAGGATGCTTGTGGCTGCATAGCTCAGCCTTGAACCTCCATCATGTGGGTTTAGTATCCAGACAATTTTGAATAGCTGGCCATCTGCTTGCTGAGAGGCTGCTCCATAGCGTGATATCACATTACCTACTCTGGATGGTGGAGGGTGAATGGAGGTGTGCTGTTATGGTATTATCAGAAACAATGAGTGGGAAAAGTTGGACTGCTCACAGACTTAAGTTAAACTGATGTTGGGTAGAAAATGGTATCCTCCTGAAGCGCTGGTATCCTCCTGAAGAGAACGGACACTTATGACTGCCCTAATGCTAACTCTCATTGAAGGTTTTGGAAACAATTTTCAATTATATTTTTTAAATCAAAACTACAACTGATGTTTATAATATCTTCATTTGAATAAGACTTTCATGTAGGTGTCTGTATCCATGACAAGGCTGTGTGCCACATCAGCTCAGGATTTTGTTGAATTAAATAGTCGGAGTAAGGAAAAAGCTTCAGCTGTTGTTTGCTAGTGAAAACTTAGGGACATTTTCATGAAGCCCAGTCTTTGGATGATTAACTTTAGATAGTGTTTTATTACATCTAATGATTGTATTAAAAAAAAACAAACAGGATAAAACAAAGAAACAAACAAACAATTTGTGCCCAACACTAACAAACATTGAATGAAGGCGTGGGTAAAAATATCAATCGCTGCATCGCGATATTTCTCTGTGCAATTCAGTATTGATTCAGCAAATCCTCTGAAATTGATTTACCTCCTGACCCGTGGGGGGTGCCGTGTGTGTTATTTACATTATACTGACGGACACAGCATTAGATCATATAAAAACAAAAAGGCTAGCCTGTACACCAGCCTGACCAATGCCATGTATGAGAAACACAGCAAGTCAGTCTGGGTTCCCTCCATTTGAAAGTGATTTCCACTCTGGTAAAAAATTGGCCGGACCAATCACAGCGTGGGAGGCGGGACTTTCTGACGTGTCTTTTTCTGCGACTCAGCAGCTGCAGCGGGGCACGATGATATAATGATGCCCTTTCTGATGTCTTAAATGAGCTTCACATTAAAGCCAGAGTTGGTAATCCTGTTCAGAACACTTTTTGTTATACAGGGTGAAATGGTCCTTCCATCCTGACAGTAGTCATTACATCATGTATTCATAAAAAGGAAGGAAAAACGTCAGACCTCTGTGAGAGCTGTAGTTCTGGAAAAACTCTGACCAACCCCTGCCATTCGCACCGAAAGGGAGGAATTGGTAATTCGCAACTTGCAGAAAGAACGAATCGATGCCTTTATGTCTCGTCTCGCACGTGGGGGGCGGCCACCTGTGCACCACTCACTGTAAACAAATATAGCTAACGGACTGCTAACTGCTGCTGTGCCAAAAAAACAAAACAAAACAACAGATAAGGATTAAGTCTTGGAGGAGTTGACGTTTGCAGCGTGGACTTTTTACATTGCAGGAGGAGTTGGAGGTGAGTGGATTAAAGTTGTTAAAAATGTGGTTTGTCAGCTGTTTTTCCCAGTAAGCTAGTAAGCTGTTCCTGTTAGTCCTGCTTCTCGTCCTGAGTTGGAAATTAGTCTCCAATAGAGGGAGCTCAGACTGACTTGCCGTGTATCTCATACATGCCGATAACCAGGCTGGTGTACCAGGCTACAAAATGGCAACAGTTTTTCATTTTCAGATGTTTTGTTGCTCAAAACCATGAGGCGACATACCACATGCGTTCACATTAGCATGAAAATAATCAGTACCTCCAAAAAGTTGCGATGCTGCACCTTTAACGATCAAAACAAATACAAAGGGGTGCAATATATAGCAAACCCAAATAGCAAACCCAAATTTGTCATATTACCCAGAAAACTGGTTTGTTGCTTGAGTAAATTGCCTTTGGTTAAATTTCTGTTAATACTTGAAATTCCAACTTTCTGGAGTGAGCAAAATATTTGTAAAATGACACTAGAAACTCTTCTTATTTGTATATTTTTACTTCTTACTGAATCAACATAGAAACATTTAGATCAATATTTAAGTGAATCGATATTGAATTGAATCACGAAGTACTTAACAACACCAAGCCCTAATTGAATGGATGAACGAATAGGGTTTAAAAACAATAAATATTAGGAAAATTAAAGCCAGCGGGTTTGTATGGGGCACATTTTTCATGTTTTCAGAGGACATTGAACACTGCACGACACTGAGCGATTGTCTGGCCAAAATTGGGCTAAATTTGTATAGTTTGATGCAGGTTTTACCAAATCAACTCTAAGGGGTGGAGCTTGGCACAGTGCAATCTGTTGATTGGTCTAAAGCAGTGCTGGGGAACCCTGGTCCTCGAGGGCCGCTGTCCCTTCAGGTATTCCATGCGTCCTCACTCCAGCACACCTGATTCAAATCAAATGAATCTAACAGCCTATGAAATTCTGCACAGTGACTCATTGATTTGAATCAGGTGTGTAGGAGGAAGGACACATCCAGACCTGCAGGATAAGGGCCAAGCTTCCCCACCTGTGCAACTCGGTCCTAAGCTGCACAAAGTTGCAACAGTTCCAGGTGTAAATATACGTAGATTAATCTGGGCAAACACCAGAATTGGGCCTTCCACCATTGTTGATGTGGAATTTCTGTGCACGTAAGTAAAACAGATGAGAATCGGGACTATTTTCAGTGTCGAAGAAATCTGGAAGGACCGGCACATTTCTTTGCTGTGCAGACTGCAGTGAAAAATTTTAATTTGGGGGGGGGGGGGCAGAGGAGGAACAACATGTTGTCATGGCAGGAAAAAAGGTTTAATACCCAACAACAAAACCACCATAAATTTAGGTAAACGGTCATCAACATGACACTTTAATAAACATTAACATGCCGTCGTCCAGCTTAATGTGACACAACAGTTAATGTTTGTTATGCTAGTTAATGCTAACGGACCAAAAGAAAAGGAGCTGCAGTGTTGCTGAGAGTTAATAATTAATCTGGGAAATATTGTGAAATGCAACGTTATTTGCTGTGATCAGGGCAACATTGTGACCAAAATGAAAAAAATTCAGTCACACATGGTGTCCTACAGCTTAAACTAGTTATATCTAAACTTTGGGAAAACAGGAAATTCACAGCCTTTGCAAAAGTTTTAAACTATTTCTTTTTTGTTGTTGTTTTAGTAACTTATTGCAAGATTTGCGTTTTATATCCCAGTTTGGACTAGGGCTGCAAAAATGTCTCACAAATTTGTCGTCATTGCAATATTAGCCCACGCAAAGATGGCCTAAAATGCAAAATCAAATAGTGTTTATGTCTACATATATTTAAAGAAGTGATGTGATGATGATGATGTTCCGGTCGCGGCTGTACGTTCTTGTTCTGTTTGTATCAACAGCTAATCCAATGGACTTTGCTAAGAGAACAATGTAATTGAAATAATCTATTAATTTGTTTCCTGTTATCTCAGTAGGCTACTGACAACCTGTGTATAAAACCCTGCATATCCAAGCATTTTGTTTACTGCGAATCATATTGACATCATAAGTCTAAACCAGGGGTGCCCAAGTCCAGTCCTCAAAGCTTCTATCCTGCACATTTTGGTTGTGTCCCTTTTCCAACACACCTGAATCAAATAAATGGGTTGTTACCAGGCCTTTGCAGAGCTGAATGACTTGTACATGAGGGAATTAACCATTTGATTCAGGTGTGTTGGAGAGAGTGTGTTCTAAAAATTACAGGAGTAGCTCTCGAGGGCCAGACTTGGGCACCCCTGGTCTAAACAGTGTAATCACATACTGCAAGTTTTTCCTAATATCACGCAGTCCTTGTTTGGACTGATTAAAATCAGTCTCTGTAAAATAAATCATTGTTTACATTAATGCTCTGGTGTGTAACTAGTATGACAGAATAACTTTGAGATTTTCAGATAACAGGCTTATAGGTTATCAATTACTGTAGACCACTGTCTAACAATGTCCGTCAGTCCGGATATTTATTTTGCTGTCCATGTCAGCAGGTATGAGATAAAGCACTGGCTGTTGGATTTGTCTACCATGGATTTTTTGTTGTTTACATGCATCAGAGAAAGAACAATTGCTGGATTTTAGTCTACAATCACAGGTAATAACATATCTCTGATCATTAAATGTAATTTTGGGAACAATTTAGACCATTTGAAACTTTTTGTTAATTGTCTGTGCTTGAATGCACCTTGAAATTTGGCATTATTGCATGCAAAGTGTACCTTAAAACACAATATGACACCCCACCTTTTTTTTTTTTTCTTCGAAGGATATAGGCTCATAATCAGTCCTTCAGATGTGTAGTATGATAGTTTGTACCTAAAAATAGTTTTAGTCATTTGTTTCATGCAATGCCCGGTAAAGATGGCTTAAATAATGTTTGGAATGTGTGGCACTGGAGAAATTGTTTGAGGGGGATCTTTTTCACTGCTACACCTCTTAACTTAGCCGTTTCTCTTTAAAATTTGAGCTCAATATGAATTTGGAAAATGATTGCAGTGGTTGTAGGAGGAAAACGTGGTGGACTGGCAATATATTAAAATGGGAAAAGCCATGGTTTGTCCAAGACATTTCAATACTATTACCTTTTGTGTGAAAGTATACTGAGAAAATCACATGATTACCAACAATAAGTACAAAATTGTGTGATGATATTCAGCCTACCCTTTTGCTCACAAACAGGTGGAATGAAAGGGAGGTGCTGAGTGATGGGAAAATAAACACTGGTTTGACTCTGCAGGGAAACAGGCCATCAAATTTAGCATCAAATTTAACTATCTGATGTAACTGGTATCGTCTAATTTTATATCTTGCATGTACAATTTTGGGTCTAAATTAAAAAGTTGGTATACCACCCAGCCCAAACCATAGCTTACTGCAAAGCTTCCCTATAGCCTGAAATACAGCAGCGTTTTGTAGTCATGCAGACCACAACTGTGATGGTTCTTGGTGTGGTGTTATTATGCACATACGCTGTTTTTTCTTGCCTCTCGCCTGACAGCTGAATAAGCTCTAGCCCCTTCACAACCCTGCATTGGGAGGTGGGTAAAGTTTATGGATGGATATTTTCTTTTTTCTTGATATGATGCCTCTGTGAGACATAAAAGTAAATTATATCTTGCAGCATGTGTTTGTGGTTTACTCATGTTTATCAATACAGTAACAGTATTGCACAATCTCAACTCCTCCTCAATGGCTATCTAATTGCTGGTTGATGGACCTGACTGTAGCACTTGTGTCAAACAAGAATTGATTTATGAATTGTACAAATGAAAAAGATAATGAGGGAAAAAAAAGTTAACTGAATGAAAATTTGTTGAATCATCAAATTATTACAGTTATTAGTAAAACTAATGTTAAAAAAAAAGAACATTTTCATATTTAACTAATTACTTTTGTCAGTCACATTAAAAAAGGTTAAGTTATTTATTGTTTATTTAAATTCTCTATATTTTTATATTTGACCTGGCAGGTTTGATTTGGAGCTCCGTAATCACAAGATATTCTCTCAAAATCTGTTATTGTATGGCATCCAGAGCCTTTTCAGTCAGACTGTAATGTGATTACTCTCATTAGAGTTGGCATACTTGGTTCTTCTTCAGACACATGAAGAAGAATGGGTCAAAGGCCACTTCAGATGCAGCTGGTCACTGAAAGGCAATGCTTTGCAGCTGAAACGTCTACTTTTCAGTGCTTTCCATAAATCATAAAACTATGACGGCTGGGCTTGTTTGCTGCATAGATGGGGGTTTTATGATTTATAGGTGTCAAGTTTCACCCACACAGTAGCTTAGGTAGATTATCTTTTCACGGTGTGAGAACTGGAAATGAGTGGGAGTAGTAAAAGGAGAGGGAGTTTCAATGCTGGTGAGCTGAGATGCCTCTTCAGGAGGGTCGCTCATCTGTCCGTCAGGTGTCACATACTGTAGCGGGATGCAAGATGTATTTATAGAAGTATTTTCAGTGCCTCAGGCCTCAGTTGGCTGGTGTGTAATCATGAAAACAGGGTAGGAATGACTGCCTTGATGAGGTCTTGTTAATAAGTGACTGTGATGGCGACTTGCCGTTGTTTGCCGAGCATTTGTAACCAAAGGAATGAATCGGAGTGTGGAGGGTCGGAGCATGAAGGTGTGTATGAGAAAGGGAGAGAATGTGCACACCAGATTTTGTTGATAAAAGTATTTTGGGTGTTCCCCTGTATCAGTCACTGCAACAGCTGGTGGTCCCTCGTGTTACATTCTTCTGTGTGCATGTGTATGATTGTGTGTGTGGTGTAAAGGGGTGTGGGAGTGGAGAAAAACACTTGCCTGGGCACCGCTGTGGTCCCAGACATCTCTGGGAAGATAAAGGACACTGAGAGGCATTGTGCAAATACTAACCCCAAGTTTTACTCTCTTCTGTAACGCCAACTCTTTTATAGTTTTGAGAAGCATAGTCAAAACACCACACATTTGGTGAACTCCGGTTCAGATGGGCTTGCTATCTGCTGGTTAGACTGAATCCCCCAGGCTTCAGTAAACCCCAGAGGGAATTGGCAGACAGTCACATTGGCAGCCTAATAAATACTCCTTTTCATTAGCAGCGAGCTTCCATTCGCTGTACTTAAATGGAAATCTCCCTCCATCCTCTCATCCTATTGACCATGCAGACTTTACAATAGAGCTACAAGACATTTGTTAAGGAACGAACATGCACAGATGTCAGATGGTCGCATAAAGGATCACGATGCATATCTTTTGGTTTTCCGGAAAGATAGAAAGAGAGTAAATCCAGCCTGAACTAGACATTAGGGCTGGACGATAATTCAATATCAATATATATCGATCGATAGAGGTTTTTTCAATATAAAAAAAAGAGGGTCAATAAAAGTTCAATATAGAAGCACAGTTTTCTGCTGTAGCCTATCAGGTGATATTACAGTCACTCCTTCCGCCAAACCAACCACAAATGCAGACCCAGGCAAAGGCTGAATTGGAATTCAGTGTTATGCTCCTTTCAGACTTGCTACTGGAAAGCAGTAATATTGAAGACTGTCCTCTATAACTTTTGCATTCAGACCTGCGTACCGGTCTTTTACCTTGGACATGTAGCGGACATGTACCAGCTGCTCTACATGTCACAAGAGCAGAAATGTTGCGGCACTTCTTTTTGGCTGAGAGCACAAGAAAATGTTCTGGACAGAGTTGAAGGGAGAGCGGGGCTGTGCTGACTTTTCCTAAATATTTCCTGATGTATGAAAGCGCTGGGACACGACAAGTCTACAAGGAAGCAGTATATTTGAAAAGACGAGTCTGTTTAAAGAGCAGATGGACTTTACCGCTCATGTTCTGCAATGCAAGTCTGAAAACGGCTTTAGCGTGATCTTTATTATGAGTAGGTCATTCAGCAAAAGCTGAAATGGCCAGGGCTGCACCTGAAATAGCTTTTAATTTGATAATGGCTTTTTTTTTTTTGTTGTTTTTTTGATAAATGTCGATATCGATCGATACAGATTTTTTTTTATCGATAATCTTTTTTACCATATTGTCCAGCCCTACTAGACATTTCACTCAGCTGATAGATGTAGTTCCCGTTTAATAACCGCTGCACACATTAGAAATCATTCCTTTGTAAGTTGGCTTCCAGCCAGTCTGATGATATGCTGGCAGTCTAACATTATACCTCATCAGTTTGCCTTTATAGGTTTCAAGACTGCTAAGCTGTTATTTGAAATAAAAGTTCAGGTGAAAGGTTTGCGATTATACAAGTGGCTTTCCATTTGGCAGGGTCATCTTGGCACAGTTGTTCCAACACATGTATGACTTTTTAAAAATGTTTCTTAACATAACTGTAAGCCCATCTCCAGTTCACAAGTTGCTGTCTGAATCCATCTGAATTACCTTGACACTGATTTAGTTATGTTTGGTTAATGTTTGTTCTTATCCCCCATAAGAGATCTCCCCCTGAAGATCAGGGCAGTTATGAGTTATTTTGGACGGTCCTCTCTTGTTTTACTCATGTACTTCATGAGTGGAACATTTGAAAAGAGTATGTGAGATGGTCCAAGTTACATTTAAAATGCACAAAAGCATAAAAGCAACTACAATAGAAGTTAAACTTATGTGTTCATATTTGTGTGTTTGGTGACTTCTCTTTGAGCTATTTCTGAGGTATTTTTAGGGAGAGAAGTTGCTATTGGCTGGCCCAAAAATCACTAGAAGTCACCAAATGACGTCATCGCCACAGCCAATCATATTTGTGCATGCACAGTAATAAATAATGGTCCACAGTAGGGATGGGCATATCGATACCTTGGAGTCGATACTTCGATACCAGCCAGACAAAATATCGGAATCAATACTTTTTTTGAGAATCGTAATACCACTGTACAGATACAAAACATGCAATTTGTTTCTACTTATGAGAGTTTTAGGCAATGAAATAATGAAAGCAGCCAGATTCTAGCTTCAGTATCACATGATGGTGGTAGCCTATCAGATGTCATGATGATGTTGCTACTGTTTGTGATAATGACGTTGTTTTGTTGTCTTTCAGTGGTTTCAATGCAGGTTATTGTACATTGCGTTTCGGTAAATTTGTAATATTACCATTACATTTTCTACTTGATAAATTTGATTATTTGGTTAGTATATATTATGTTATTTGATAACTGAAAGACATTTTAATCTGTTTTTGTTTAATTTTATCATCACTATAATTTATTATTGTTTTAAAAGCATTTCTTTCAAGTACTTCTGTTCTCAGGTTTTACTTATATCTAATATTGCCCTTGCATTCAAGATATTAATGCAAAATGTACAAGCGTGTGGTTTTCTTTTTAAAGGACAAAAAGTATCGGTATCGCTGAAAAAGTGCCATAAACCACTGGTATCATAGCGACATGAAAAATTTCAGTATCGCCCATCCCTAGCCCCCAGCATCACTGTCATTTGACACACCATGCTCCTGATTCACAAGGGCACTAAAGGGGTGGCATAAACATTTGAGTCATGGTGCAAAGAAGACCCAGTTGTGCCACAAAGAATCATGGGAAATAATCTGGATAAGGAGGTGTGGTCATTTCACAGCAGCTCAGAAGGGCTGCTGCCTGCAAAGGGACAGCATGAACAGCGAGTGAGTGCCGGGAAACGGGGAGTGAGGGGCCGACGGCAGGGAGCCCCCGATGAACTGGTGAAACAATATAAACTTTATCTGTCTCCATGAACACCAGAAAATGTAGCTACAATTGTCGCTAGGTGCTTTTTTGAAAATAAGTCGCTAGAGTGGTCTGAAAAGTCGCTAAATATAGCGACAAAGTCGCTAAGTTGGCAACAATGGTCAGTCGTCAGGGCTCCAAAAAATGTTTGGCTGATGCATACAACTTTTGATTTGGATTCACCACCAAAAATTTTTTTTCAGCATCACTCTCAACACCACCTTTTAATACATTTTACAGATTGCTTTTTGATTATTACCCATATACTTTGATGGTTATTTAAATCACTGTGAGTACACTGCAAAAACGCAAATTTTAGCAGGTATATTTTTCTCATTTCTGTAGTCAAAATATCTCGTTACATTAAAAATAAGGCAAAATTACTTAAAGAGAAACATTTCAGTGAGATATAAGATCTTGTTTTAAGGCAATGCATCTCATTTCAAGAAATCTTATCAAGAAAATTTTGCCTATGCCATTGGCAGAATTTCTTTGCATATTACAAGCAAATAAATCTTTTAACTCATTTTTTTTTTTTTTTTTTTTTTTTTTTTTTTTTTTCTACTTGTCCTGTCCAGCATTGAAGCAAGCAGAATGGAAATCTGATTGCTTTATTCTGTTGAACAGTTTTGCTTTATCAAGCGGAGCTTTATGAACATAAGGCTCCACTTGATATCATGTTTATTCATTTTATTTCTTTATTTAAACATTTGTCTATTACACCATTCCATTTCATACTGCTGGGCCTGACAAGGGAGAAATGAAAGTGAATAGAGGTAATGATAGAAAGTGAAACAGAGAGAGAGGAGTAAGGAAGAGGAAGAGAGAGAGAAGAGAAAACATGAATCCACTTACACAGTTCACTGGTACATCTGTACCGCGATCCCTAAACAACCAAGGTCTCTGTTGGAAAACAAAACAAGCAATCCCCTACAGGAGTACCTGCAGGTGGCTTAAATATCCTCAGATCATACAAACACACGCAGAACTACGCAGAGAAGAGGTACAACCTAGTCAGAGCAATGGGAAGTCGAGAAGAGGTACAACCTAGTCATCGCAATGGGAAGTAAAGAAGAGGTACGACCTAGTCATCGCAATGGGAAGCAGTGTCACAGTGTCAACATGCATAATAAAGGGTGCTCCGTGGTGATACAGTCATGCAGATGCAGCCTCGTCTCTGCAAGGAGGAGGGGAAGCCCGCAAGGCTCGCGACCCAGGCCCCCAGCAGCCACCCAGAGGCCCAGATCCCAGCTACCCCCCCAAAGAGCGGACATGCATCCCCCGAAGGGCGGCAAAAGCGGCCCCAGCCGGAGCCCCCCGCAGTCTGGAGGCCCAGGCCCCAGCGGACCAAGACCAGCAGCTGCCGACCCCACCGGGGCGCCGGGCGTCCCCCGGAGCGGAGACAGCGCCGGGCCCAGGGCCCAAGCGCCCAGGAGCAGCCACCCCCCCCCGGACCCGGGCGGCCCAACCGAAACCCAGGAGGACCGGACCCCCCAGACGACGCCCCCCAGGGCAGGCCAGCCCCCACCCCAAAGTCCCTGATACACCTGACACCAGGGCGCCACCACCTCTCCCACCCCCTACCCCGCCACCACGCTCACACACACACTCCCCACACACCTACCCCAACACTGGGGCTGAAAGATATATGGGGCTTTTAACTCATTTTAAGAGTGACAATAAGCATCTTTAAAACTAAATATCGGATATCGGCCATTCCACCTTTATAATTAACTGATAAGTTTGGTGACAAACTCCAGAACATTGCTTTATTATTTGTTTGCTTTTTTATTCCGTGGGGCATGGGAACCATAAGCCCACGGCCACCATGTAACGTTATGATATTTCCAGCAACTACCTGGTCTGCAGCAGATACAGCAAAAGTGTTTTTCTGATTTTGCCCAAGGAATGAATATTGCATCATTTTTTAGATTTAATATCGGTATTGGTTATTGACCAAATGAGTTGTAAAATATCTGCATAAATCAGATATCAGCCAAGATTCCAGTTTTATTGTCAGATTCTGTTTTTCTGACCATATTTTGCTAGTCAATGAAATCATAGGGCCCTGCTGATGCCTGGATAGTTGCCTCTGACTCGTGACAGCTGTCAGGCAGGAATCAGAAATGTGTGGATTTAAAGGAACTGTTTTTTCCTGATGAAAAAACTTTCAATGAGACGTTTTTTTTATCATCTTGAAAAGATATTTAAATCAATTTGCTGTACTGGATGCCTAATGGGGTAATGAGCTCTAGTCGCAATTTCAGACTAACACACAATATGGTGTACAGCTGTGGATCAGAGCCTCCAGAGGCGAAGATGAACCCCTTCTCTGCCTTTTATTTGGCTTTTTTTTTTGTTTAATTAATTACAATGTCATTTGAGAACCAAATCTACTGTTATATATGGTGGTTGTTACATTAAGTCTGTATTATCACAGCCACAGCAACGTAAAATTTTAGACATTTACATACCTCACCTTTTGTACATAGACAAGAAACTTCATTTTATGTACAGATGTTTACGACTATTTTATTTTCTTACTCTGTGAGAGGAAAATGTGAAGACTTAAATTTTTAAAAAGAGCTTTTGTTACATTATTTAGATGATGATCAATGTAACTATAAAATTATACTCTTATTCTCCTTGCAGCATCTTTTGTAGCAGGATTTGAATTTTTTATGAAAATTTAAGCAGTTTAATTTCTTTACTTCGCTTTCTTACTTTTACTTAAATGGAGGCTTTGTTGATGTATTTTAAGCAGGTGTTGACAGTATTTCCACAGTGGTCAGGTGCCTACAATGTAAATTTTTTCATTTTCAAAGCCAGAATCATATGAAATGTATCATAGCTTCTGTTTACATGCTTAAAGTGAGCTGCTAATACAACAATATGGTCAATGTTAATGCTCACTGATGTAATCCCTTTTGAGAATGTAATCTCCTTACACCAAGTCAGAGGAAGGCATGCTTTATTAAACCCACAGGGTGTGGTTTTTATTGTTCTGAGGCAGCCCCTAGCTTTGGGACAGTTGTTTGTGCCATGCCACCAGCACTTGGCTTCAGCCACAACCCCTGTCCCTTTACCCAGCTCCCCTGAGAGTCCAGCCTGCAGCCCATCCTCTGCACAAAACCTTAAACCCCCCAGCTGCCCTCTTCTATGTTGCCTCAGGCAACCAACCCTCCTCCTTCACGGCTGTAAAATGTGTAGATATCCCTTTTGTGTAATTAGGGTAATGCACTGTAACAACTAAGATAACTGGATCAAAACCTTGATTCTTTTTTTTTTTAATGTGTTAAAAGCAGCGGTTTTACCTGATGACTGATGAATTCATGCTTTATGTAGATACATGAGAGGATTGTGAAATAATGCTACTGCTGTGGAAACTGCAAACGACAGCCTCGTGTGCCACACTACATCTGATTCCGACTGGTGTGGTCATATTTGTGAAAATCCTCACCCTCTTTCATATTGGTTGCCCGGTTCTTTCCGCTTGCTCTATCAACATGTGTTCAGCACATCAGTGATGACCTTGCATTTGCTGATAGTAATCAGGGGTCTGGCTGATTCCTGAGCCTGCAGTGCCTACGGCTGCCAACCATGTCCTTTTAAAAAAGGGAGTTCCGTCTCTTAGCCTTCTGTCTATATTTTAGTGCCTGCTATAGGCTGCTGGACAGTTACATATGTGAGGCCAGTTGTTGGTGAACCAGAAACATAAACCGTCCTCCCCTAAGCTGTTGCCCCTGACACTTAGCGCCAGCCCCCAGGACAGTTGCCTTTGGATCCATCAGAGTTATGTTGGCGATCTTACTGATGCACATGTGGAGCATTCCTTTTCTTAAAAAAATGCCTCTGCATTTGATTGAAAGTGTTTCTGACATGAGGTGTGGCTTTGGTTGAACTGGCAGCTGAAATATAATCATAACACAACATGGGAGTGACAAACCCACTTTTAATTTGTCTGCTTCTTCCATCCCAAGAGTAATTCATTTAATTGCTTCTTACAGGGAGTGAAAACCCGCTGTGGGCAATGATTGATCAATAACATTTGCGCAGTCGTCGAGCTAACATTCTGGGAATACACTGGTCAGAGAAACCCAACTCAACTGGTAAACCCTGCTGCCCACTGCGCTCATGGATTTGGGATTATTTAGGTGAACAAACAAAGTTTGGTTCAGAAAGTAAGGTTCAGATGGTGTTCAGATGGTGCAGGGGTTCTTTCTCATACAGCTGCTCACCTGATTCTATAGCTTGTCAGCAGTGAGTGGAGTTGTCTGGGTCATTTAACCTGACTAGGGATACACCAAAATTTGGCCCACTGAATGTTTTTGGCCGAAAATCACCCAAAAGTGCATTTTCGGTTTTCGGCCGAAAGACATAAATCGCCAAAACAACACGACCGAAAGGCAGTAAACAGCGCATCCAACACGCGACTTTGTGTTTTTATGTGAGAACATATTTAATTTAACAGTCTTTCAGCAGGCCAGTCAGTTATAAGCCTGTATATTATTATTTCTTGTAGTAGTCCTACAGAGAAAAATTTAAAAGGCATTATGTAATGTACACATGGGTGGGGTCGAACTAAATATTTTATTTTGAATTTTGATTTATATTGTGCATCGCTGTAATGTCAGTGGTAAATAAATGCTTTGATACTTTTGTATTTGATTTATTGCAATGCCTTGATTTTAGTGAGGTTAGTACACATCGTAGCCAAAAATGCTTTGGTTCTAATAAATGACATTATTTCTTTTGGTGTTTCGGTTTTCGGCCTTGGTTTGCTTTTTTTAAAAAAAATTTATTTATTTTTTTAAAGGATTTTTTTGGCTCTAGTGGCCTGTATATGACAGTGTATAGCGACAAGAAAGGGGCAGAGAGAGTGGGGAGTGACATGCAGCAAAGGGACCTCGACCGGGAATCCAAATGGGGTTGACTGCGCTGAGGAGCTGTAGCCTCTGTTCATGGGGCGGCTGCTCAACCAACTGAGCTAATCACCGCCCCTTGGTTTGCTTATTTTTTGTTTTGGGTTTTTGTCAAGAATTTTCATTTTGGGGCATCTCTAATCCTGACAGATACTTGATTGGTTAAATCCTCCTTTTCCCCAAGGAAAATGGATGACAGAAAGAGCGTCTCAAAAGGATGAAATGAAATGTCTATTCCTGCATGGCCACATCTGTTTAGGATTCTTTTTCTCAATATGGATTGTCCACAAACCATGCTGCTTTATTTACCTGTTCAACAATCATTGATATTATTTAAGCTATTTTTTTTATGACCAGAAATTCAGACCCTTGAATCACAATGAAGTATGGTGGGCTGCTGTTTTCAAGCTTATTGTTTTGCATTTTGGCCATTGCAACCTGGGAGTCAGGGTGGGATCTGAGATGTTGTTTCCAATATACTCTGTGAACATCATGGTTCACTGAGGAAGATATGAAACTAGTAACTGAGAGGATTAACTCATTGGAAACCATTTATTTAGGTAACTGTGAAGGAAGTGAGCATTTGAGTCAGTAGTTATTTTCCATACAGTTGCAAAGCAGATATGAAACAATGAAAACAGGCACAAGGTTTGTTCCCATAAGCTCAGGGGTGTCCAGAGGTAATCCTTAAGGGCTGCTGTCTTGCAAGTTTCCCGCTGCAGCACACATGAATCAGATTGAGTCAACATGCTTGGGCAATCTTGACAAGCTCTTGAGCAGAGATATTCAATTTGAATCAGGCATGTTGGAGCAGAAAATGTCAAATCTGCAGGACTGGAAAAGTTCCTATGTTTTTGTGTATAGTTGAGTCACTTGGCTTAGTGTCCACGCCGGGGGTGTTGGTTGCAACTTTTCCATGAACACCACCTCTATCCAGACTTATCCAGACAGCAGATGAGTGTACAGTACGTGGATCCCACTGGTTTCTGCCAGTTCTCAGCTGATGGCGCTGGGCATCTGATTTCAAAGGGAAAGAAGTTTGGTATATTGTTCATCTGCTGCATTAAGTTTCCATGGTAGACCCCTGCATCTATGAACCTTAGCATTTGTAAATCCATGTGCTTTGCACCTAATAGATTTGATGCTGGTTGGAAGGAAAAGAGTAGTAACACCAAATATTGATGTGATTAAGATTTTCTTTAGTTTGCTCACTATGCATTTTGTGAATTAATGAAAACAGAAATCATTATATACGTTGTTGAAAACATTATTAGAGAACAGATTTTTTTCACACCTACCTAAAACTTTTGCACATTACTGTATGTAAATATAAAACAATTTCATTTTTGATTTTCTGTCAGTATTGTCAAACATGCAAGACACGTGTGTAACTCGCATACAGAACACAGCTGTTTCCTCCTCCATTTGGTCGTTACACCTGCTGCAAAATTGTAGCGAGTTTGCACCAATACAGACCACAAACATACAAATGTACATATTAATAAACTTAAATGAACTTAAATGAGTCAGATTCTTATTTACATATGAGCAAATATTACTTTGTGGCCATGAAAAACACAGTGATGAGTTTATTTTTTAATTGCACATACACAACTATCGATTAGCATAAATGCTAACTTAACATTGAAAAACCCATAGAAAGGCCAATGCAATTGGCATCGCAACGTTTTCAAAACGTTTT
Organism: Atherinomorus stipes; assembly: GCA_023101725.1. NCBI lineage: Eukaryota > Metazoa > Chordata > Actinopteri > Atheriniformes > Atherinidae > Atherinomorus > Atherinomorus stipes. Next base: position 162,815 of record JALJCO010009308.1, on the reverse strand, counting down.
ACACAAACAACGTTACTTCATATGTTTAACACCTAATACTGACATTCAATAAACATTACTGATCACTTACAGACATGTTCTTCAAGGTTATGTACAGAAAACGTGCAAAGATGATGGAAAAATGCCCAACAGGAATGTCACTGCAAGGAACTACGGCAAGTCAGGAGAGTAAAAAAGTGCTGTTGCAGCAGTTCCACTGCCGACTTTCCTAAAGAGGCAGCACATCGAATATACCGACATGGAAAAAATGATGTCAGTTATTGCGATAAATGTCGGTGTCTGTAAATTTACGGTTTATCGCCCAGCCCCAGCATATACTGTGCATGTCTACCTGTGCAGCTATTCCACACTCCTAACTTGACACATTTCTTCCGTTTCTTCACTTTGGTCTAAGACTGTGAGATATAAAAAAGGAATCAAAATAAAAAAAAAAAAAAAAGAATATTGATAGATATTGATAAATATGTTTAAAATGAATACAGTGCATCCCTGGTCTGGGTGTGGGCGGCTTAGATGGTAAAACAAGTTTTTTTGATATTTTACATAGCACCAGGAATAGCGCAACTTTGTTTTTGTACCTGATGATACATATTCTAAATCAGCGGTGGGGATCCCTGGTCCTCAAGGGCCGGAGTCCCTTCAGGCTTTCCATTTCTCCCCACTCCAGCACACCTGATTCAAATCAAATGGATCTAACAGTCAAGCAAGTTCTGCACTCATTGGCCCTCATTTATCAAACGATCGTAGAAATGGTCGCACATCTGATCGTAAAAATGGTCGTACGATTGGACCCACGTGTGATTTATTAAAACGTTCGTATCGGTCCAATCTCGTCGTACGAACAAAAGAGTCTTGATAAATTCCAAAGCTGAAATCCATCGTCATTTAAATGTCACGCCCACGGTTACGCCCTTAAACATGCATAATGATGAGGCTTCACCCGGCGAGGTTGAACCACGGCGAGGAGAGATTCTGCCAAAAAAGAAACTTTTGGGGGGAACAAGACAGAATTCTTCGTTTGTGAGGTGAGAAAGATTAAAGAGGTGCTGTTTGGCAGCTTAAAAACCGGAGTCAGAGACGTGCAGAAAAACGCTGCACGGAAGAGGATCAGTCAGCCTCACCGGTGTGAACGACTGGCTGAGATATTAATAAAAGTCTCAATCTAGGCCTGGCTGATATGTTTATTCGTTTTATTAGTTATGAAATTTAATAATAGCCCACATCCGATGGCAGCGTCACAATTCTTTAGTCAATGGGTCAAGAAAAAGTGGTCCAATATGAAACTTGCCACCACCAAAAGACGTTTCACCGCCCCCCCTCCATGCGCTCTAACAGGTGACAGGTGGATGCCGGTCAGATCCAAGCCTGAACCAGACAGGGACGGAGAAAAGATAACTTGCATTTGCAAAGCTAACAGACGCTAAACTAAGGGACAGTCTACTGACTCAGCACTTATACAACTTTAACGTATAGATTAGTTATTAGAAATGACGGCTCAGCTGCGGTCTCCTCCATTTAGCCCAGTGGGGGCTGCAGGGCGGCTGCCGGCGCATCTTCTCCTCTGACTGCGTATCAAAACTCTCCAGCGGTCCGAGCGATGAGCAGCACTGCACAGGAGTGTATTGTAGATTTTCTCAGAGTCTAAAGCAGCGTTTCATCCCGCCGGGTCCGAGTCGGACCGTCCGACACCCACCTGCCTTCCTGCAGCCCGAAGCAGCGCTCCACCTGGGCACCTGCGCGTGTGTGCGCAATGATGCCTACCTGCGCTCCTATGTGCAGGTTTACCAGCGGGGTGAGGAGATGCACGAAGAGTGAAAAGCACTTGTCTCCTAGAACTATATGTTAATAATCTTAATAATTTGTTGAGATAAATGGAGGAATTAAATTCAGTCGCAGCTATTTTTGCAATTTAGGGAATAGGCTACGTTCTACATTCCCTTTTCCCTTTTTCTTTTTCTTTACAAATGGGTTCATTCTTCGTGCTGATATGTGAATACTTATGTTTAAATGACAGCTTGCGGTTTGGTTAATAAATATTTTCATGTTCTGCTGCGCTGTGCTGCAAACCCTCACTGACTCAAACTTGCGTACACGAACTCAGAGCTGTCGTGAGATTTGATCGTATCCTACGATCACGTTCAAATTGATAAATGCCGAGTCTTGCGTGGAAATGGTCGTACGCACAGATTTTCGTCGTACGATCGTTTGATAAATGAGGGCCATTGATTTGAAGCAGGTGTGTAGGAGCAAGGACAAGTGGAAGACCTGCAGGATGAGGGCCAAGGTTCCCCACCTAAATGTTAGCCTTGAAAACTGTACGAATCTCCATGAATAAGAAGGAGAAATTGGGTGTTGGTGGATCTGGTCCACCACTTGGACAAAACACCTGCATGCCCAAAACCTTTGTCTCTCCTCAAAAAGACAAATTTAGATTTTTAAATAGCACCAGTAAGCACTGAATGATACAAACTTAAATCCAAGGTATGAAAATAATCAAATACTTCATAAATAAGGAGGATAAAGTGGGTTTTGACGGAACAAATTCACCACAGTAACATCTGTATGCTGGAAATTGTCTTTCCTCGGTGAGACAATGCCAAATTCGGATTACCTTCTTACTGCATGAGCACTTGTGTTATTTTCCTGGTTGTATCAGCTGATGGTAGCAGATGTTTTTGCAGTAACCATATTTTTGATAACACTACCATGCACTAATAGACAAGTAGCATGTTTACAAAAATATGTAAAAAAATGCAAAAGGAATTATATGGTAAAGTTTTCCTGAGTTTTGAGTTTAGACAGACTTATCATTCAAAGACACCCCATCTGAAAATCACTTGGACCATGGCTGAGCCAAAATAATCTTGGTTGGGAAATTATTGGCAATTATTATAAAACTGCTACCAAGTGGTTGAGTATCCGAGTCAATAAGAATATCTAGCCCAGCTGAACTGCATGTTAGTATTTAGCAAGCTAATAAAAGTCAAGGAGATGTCAGAAAGTGACAAAGGAAACAGGCTCTCAAAGTAGTCTGGCATTTCAGCACTGTCCCCGTCTCTCTGCATACTGTGTTCATGTGCAGAGCAGATGAGTATCACTGCTGCGCTGGTGGAGGCGGCGATGCAGCATCAGTTAAGAAATGTTGATGTCTTCGTAAAACTATTCTTGGCATTTTGAAGGTGTGACACTAACGGTTTAGTCATGGTGGGCCACAATGACTGAGTCACTGTAAGAGAAACATGCTTTTTCCAGGGTGATTTCTTCCACCTCTTATTGCTGCGGCATTTTCTACAACTAATGTACTATCTGTTGCGGTTTGAGAAGGGTGGAGCTTGGTGACATAGCATGCCTGAATCTACATTTGTGATTGGTTGGAAGTAACGACTGTAGCATTAAGGAACTTGATGGGCTTTAATGAAAAAGGAAGGGAGCCCTTTTTTTCTGTCAAACTTTCTATTGAGCCCCCTTTTTTTCTATAGCAGACACCTCTATCAATCAATACCATTATGGAATTATCGCCCAACCTTACTTTGGTTTGTCAAACAGTTGATTCTTGTCCAATTCTCAATATTTTGTATTTTATGCAGTTGTATCACATATCTATGACTATTAGTTAAAGGTTGAATATGGAACATTTTTATTAAAAGCTATATTTTTAAAAAAATAATACCTCCACAGATCGTTTGGGGGTGTACAGAATGAAAGTACAACATTTCCCAGAAAAATTATATTTAGCCTAAAAATAATTATAAAATAAATTTTGACGGGTTCGATAATGGCATTTTATTTACGTCTATAAGCCAATACACGCCGCCATTGCAGGTTGCCAAATGCGATCTCTGTGTGGAAACAATATTTCGGTCATAGTCAGGCCTGTGCAGGGAAAAACCGTGGAGACGACGAGTGAAGCAGCTGCTTCAGAGCCCTGGAGATGTTGTTATCTGTTTCTGAGGAGGAGTGACCTGAGAAGAGCAAAACCTGGAGTAAATTTAGGTGAAGACTTCACTAAATGGACCCACATAAACGTTTTCCACGGAGTAAAACACAGAGAAGGCGACTTTCCTCCTGGATCGGTAAGCTAGCTTGTTTGCTAACATGGCTAACGTTAGCTGTCGGTTATAAACTCCTCTGCGTTACTTGTTGGACATGCTGCTCCAGACTGTTACTCACTTGCGTATCGGCAGTGAGCCTGGCATCCCAGCGGCTGGAGTTGTTTTTCTGCCGTTGCAACTACAACCTAGACACACGTGATGTCGCTGTTCTGTCCGTATTCCATATTCAACCTTTAATGTTCAAAGACGTCTAAATGTGTTGGCCAGTTTTCATTTTAAGCTCTCTAAGCAGATTCTTTGGTTGTGATGTCATTGAAAGTAAAATCCTCTTAAGTTTCCTGCTGATTAATTAAAAGTTGAAGGAAAGCAATGAGATTTAAGATTAAACTATAATACCTTCGGGCAGAGTATACGTGCAGCCTTGCCATGAAGTTCATCAGATGTCAGATAAAGCTGGCCGCCGGGAAATCAAGAGCAAATCACAACCCAAGTAAACATATTTTGCTCTGTCAACACGGCTCATTGGGATCCAGTAAGCTAGACTTGATGAATTTCAAGCCCTGGAAGGCAAAAACTAACTTAAACCAACTGAGCTGAAGGTCTATCATCTTTTAATGAAAGAATATTATTGGAGGGCTAATCTGATAAAAGTTTTCCACTGCAGTGCTGAAATGCCAGACTACTTTGAGAGCCTGTTGTCAGAAAGTGACAATACTTGAATTTGGCATCTCCTTGATTGTCTGTTGTAAATATTCTGCTGGATGAGATTCACTAACTGCTGGATATGAAGTGCAGCATGATTTAAAGAAATCTATCCACTGTACAGTGAGATTAGGTCATCACACTGACCAAATGTCACAACTTCAAGTGTCTGTAATTGCAGTTACATTAGACAAAAATCCCCTCATAGCTGGCAACAAGATGCTTTGTGATGGATCCTGTCTTGTGGTGGTACTGTGATGGATATGCTGGAGGGAATCTACAATAACTTCTGAAGCTCCAACAGGTGACTACAGCAATATACTGCTCATCAAAGAAAAATAATTCACTTTCTCTTTAACCCTTTTTGCATTATTGCTTCCCTATGGAAACATATTTTATCTAAACCATACAGCCGTAGGCTGAGTTAGTGGAGTGTTTCAACTTTGGGACGAATAAAAGTTGTTGCATTGAAGAAAGCTCTGTAACCTCCTCTCAAAATATTCAAACTTAAGACATTTCCACAAAGCAGACCTGTTGAAAATGCTCTGTTAAACTCTACAGCAGTATTAGTGTGACATAAAACGGCAGTTGGCACTGATGCCGTGGTCAGAAATCTTGGACTGATACTAGCAATCGGATTAGGATATCCTAATGATTACTGCACAAACCCTGCAGTGCAGGACTTGGCCTATAATTAATGATGTCATTTTTATGTTTGTAAATTAGTTTTTGGAAAATATTTTCTTCAATTCTTTTTTATGAAAACATCTCTGAATCTGCATGCATAGGATTTTCTTTGAATTTTATTATTGAGTAGTAGGTTTCATAGATTGCTCTTGACGATTAAGAGCTATAGAGTCAGACTTAATATAGCTTGTGTGGCAAGTAAATACAAAAACTTTGTATGATAATCCATCACCTTAGTTTATTTGCACTTGACTGGACTGTTCTTTATTTTTATATAAATACTTGCATTTCCTTTAGGCTAAAGCAGTAGCTGAACAGGAAACGCTGATCTCATTTCATGTGAGATTCCTGCGGAAGGTTTGTATTGAACCTGAAAAGTGGCTTTAAATTACCCGATTCTCTGGATCATGAGAACTGACAGATAGATGCCTCTCTGCCAATCCTTTCCTTGCCTTTTAGTGGCTGCTCAGTGTTTTATTAGATGAAGAGTGGAGCAGAGCTGTATAATTTGGTAAAGGACCTTGGCTTGCGGGCAGAGTGTAACACAGAAAACCATGATTTTGTGTTTGTTTGCTCCAAATGCAGCAGCTGCAGGAGAAAGAGGAGGAAATCATTGAGATGGTCTGTTTGACCGGTCCAACCATGGCAGTCCAATAGTCTGCCTCATTTCTGTGATCCATTTGGCAGTTTGCCACAGCGAAAACATGGCTGCTTATTAACATAAGCCCTTGATTGTTGACAGAAGAAATCCTAGAACCCCAGTGGAAATTATTTTCATGTTGGAGCTGTGTATGCTCATGTCTGGGTCAGTAGCGTAGTTGCTGTACAAACTGTTTTTGGACTTGGTCTTCAGAGGTGCCTTTTTAAATTGATGGAAATTTTTAACAGCATGATGCAAAGAAACAGCAAGTTAAAGACCATGCTTTGGTTTCAGAGGATCTCATCTTTCAGATAATAAATGGAAGGAAACATCTCTGTATCTTACACGCTCATGATTACCATCTTTAAAAAAAAAGATATGATTAATTTTTTCGCTTATAGATGTTGATTGATTAGTCGTGAGTAGTTTGACTGTTTTAGGACTGTTTAAGATTAATTAACATATTCAGAAATATTTATTTGTATCTACACATGAAGTGATACTCAATTGTTTTGTATTTATTTATGCATTTAACCAATTGTGAGTGTGAATTTGACCTATTATTTAATTCAAATTATTTTATACATCTTTATTTACACGTTATTTTTTTTTAATGTGTCTTGTTCATTCATGTAGTTTTTATATTTCACAATTTTGTTAATACTTAATACCACTTTTTATTTCTAGATTGATTTGTTTAACATGGTGGGAATCTGGTTTGAAAGCAGGATTGGGGATTTGTGAAAGCCAATCTGGTTCTCATAGGCAACCAATTCTGGTTTAACACTAAGTAGGTAGTTAAAAAATTGGATACTAGATTGGTAAATAGATACATTTACAAATACTTGAATGAATGTGAAAATAAACAAATTGATTAAAAAGAGAACAAATGGGGAAAAGTGTAGAATGTAGAAAAAATGCACACCATATCTTTTTTTAAGTATGCACTTGATATAAAATAACTACTAAAATTACAAAAAAAATGTACTACTTTGTTCTATTTCTATATAATTATGACTAGGGCTGGGATCTAAATCAGGGGTGCAAGTCCAGTCCTTGAGAGCTACCATCCTGTACATTTTGGTTGCATCCCTTCCCCAACACACCTGAAGCAAATGAATAGCTCATGACCAGGCCTCTGCAGAGCTGAATGACATGCATGCGGGAATTAGCCATTTGAATCAGGTGTGTTGAAGAGGGTATGTTCTGAAAAATTGTAGGATAGTAGCTCTCAATGACTGAACTTGGGCACCCCTGTCTTTAATCACTATCATCATTAATTGGATGTTACTGCAATTGCAATTAATTAATTATTGTTATATTTTAAACCCTCGTGGCTTACTGAAAGTTTTTTGGCATAATAGTAGAGCAGGGTATTCAATTTTTGATTCTTTGGGTTTCGATTCGATTCAGTATTGATTTAAATGCTTCAATCTGTATTCAGTAAGAAGTTGAAACTCTGTTGTAGACTTTTAAATATTTATTTTCATGCCCATGTGAATGTATGTTGTATGTCACCTAATATTTTGAGGTAGTAAAACATCTGAAAATAAAAAAATAAGTATTGCAATGCATCGATTAATCAATATTTTTACCCACCCTTATTATATAGAGGAGCAGATATTGATTTTAATGTAAGTAAAAGGTAGCGCACACAGTTTACCTATGAGAAATAATTTTGATAGTTGACATGAGCAAGATTACATCAATTATTGGTTCTGAATGTTGGTTTCAGTTTATTTTCTGTTAATTGCCCAGCACTAATTACAACATTTTTGGTGTTGCATTAAATCAGTCACATCACATTTTATATCTTTGTGGGAAAGTAAAGTCTGCAATATATTTTGTGTACTGTTGGAGCACCCAAGCAATCAATATTTCTACGACTTTATTATTATGGCTATTGTCACTTTTGTGGATTGTTTTCTCAGTTATTTGAATCATTGTCTCATTGGTGAAATGGGAAGGCATAGCTGTTGCATTAACCCTTAACACTCGTTATTCTGATCAGAAGTCTCAATACCAGTCATGTGATATACAGGAAAACAGCCGGTGAAATTTTAGAAATTTTGTGACATTCTATGTATAAATAAAGCCTTTTATATATTATAGTGTAGCAACCTAAGATTTAGTAGCTGGTTGTTGTCAGCTCTGTGTCTGGGCATAGAGTGGAAAGTGAGCGGGTTAGTGAAGTCGGTGGAGATTGCATGTCATGATTTCTATGATGAAACACATGGCCACTGTGGTGACTATCAGTGATTGCTGACGAATGACGGCCCAACCCTTCAGTGGTGCAAACAGCAGCGGGCTGTTAAATCATAACAAAGAGCTTAATGACGCTTTAATGTTCACTAAAGCAGCAAAGAAAAAAAATACACACAACGAGTAACTATTTGTTGGAAAAAAATGTCATGTTGCGAAGCAGAGATCGGTTTTGATGAATATGCCTGGAAACACTCATATATCAGCAGGAGGTTGAGTAACACTGAATTAATTATAACTGAATACCAACTCCTTCATTTGCTGTTTCAATATGCATCAGGGTTTTTTTTTTTTTTTTTTTTCTAAAAACAACAACACAGCAGAAATCTTATTTCCGGCTTAAGGAAATCAAGATGTTGATGCTGCAGGCTTTGTTTAGACTTTGTGGATGCAGCAGTAGGAGTGGTTCTAAAGAGTCTCTGGGTGTTGAAGGGGGAGTATAGATTTTCACAGCCGTTACAGCACAGCTGACCACACAGGAGGAAATGACTCTAACACACTTAATCTTAACTGACACATGAATGTGCGATTATTTCTGTGCTCACCTGCACTATTGGCAAATATGTTTGCAATATACTGTAATGTACTGTAAAGACAAACCCACATGGCCCTGTGTGAAAAAGTGATTGCCCCCTAAACCTAATAACTGGTTGGGCCACCCTTAGCAGCAACAACTGCAATCAAGCGTTTGCGATAACTGGCAGTGAGTCTTATACAGTGCTGTGGAGGACTTTTGGCCCACTCATCTTTGTAGAATTGTTGTAATTCAGCCACATTGGAGGGTTTTCCAGCATGAACCGCCTTTTTAAGGTCATTCCACAGCATCTAAATCTGAGTCAGGTGGGGACTTTGACTAGGCCACTCCAAAGTCTTCATTTTGTGTTTCTTAAGCCATTCAGAGGTGGATTTGCTGGTGTGTTTTGGATCATTGTCCTGCTGCAGAACCCAAGTGCGCTTCAGCTTGAGGTCATGAACAGATGGCCGGACATTCTCCTTCAGGATTTTTTGGTAGACAGCAGAATTCCTGGTTCCATTTACCACAGCAAGTCTTCCAGGTCCTAAAGCAGCAAAACAGCCCCAGACCATCACACTACTACCACCCTATTTTACTGTTGGCATGATGTTCCTTTTCTAAAATGCTGGGTTACTTTACACCAGATGAGGATCTTTTGGTCTACTTAAATTTGTCAGGCGGTCCTATATAAGTGATTTCTTGAATGATAACAGGTGTGGCAGTAATCCAGCCTTGGTGTGGTTAGAGAAATTGAACTCAGCTTTCCAAAGATGTGGTAAACCAGAGTTAATTTATGTTTTAAAGGAGCTGTATCATGCTTTTCAAATGTTCCAAAATTCAAATATAGGCATTTATAAGCTAGATATGTTACCATCGTTACTACAGAAACTAATTTGGTGTTAAATATTAGTTTTTCTATGCGTCTAATTTCCAACACGGAAGTAAGATGGCTGACTGTACTGAACCGCGGAGCTCTCGACCAATTGCAGCATGTTTTACGCCCATTTCATGACGTCGCCCCGGAAGAGACACTCATTCTGAAGGGTCACAGAATTGTCTGTAGCACCGGCAGCTCTCATGTGGATGTTAGTTGTAAACATTGATGGATAATTACTCCGATCGACGTGATAAAACAGACCAGCCTGTTATGGAGCTGTACTATATGCGCTCGACCCAGAGTCTGATATGGAGTTTGAAGTACACGCAGTACCACAGAAGTACCACAGAGACCCCTGACAAGCAAGTAATTTAGCGAACAAATCATAGGCTAACAGTTAGCGCTGAGCTAAGCAGCACTCACATGGATCTTGTAAACATTGATGGATAATCGGACTCCGATCAACGGGATCAAACAGACCAGCCTGTTATGGAGCTGTATGCGCTCGACCCAGAGTCTGATATGGAGTTTGAAGTACACGCAGTACCACAGAAGTACCACAGAGACCCCTGACAAGTAAGTAAATTAGCGAACAAATCATAGCCTAACAGTTAGCGCTGAGCTGAGAGATGTGTTGACTCACCAGTGTTGTTGTCTGTCCATGCGCGTTTTTATAGTAGGAACTGCTTCAGGTTTCAGAAGTAATCCCAGAGAAAAAAACACTTTACTGCCCGAGATTCATGAAGTTGTCAGGAGTGAAGTTCACACACAAAGTTGAGTTTTTTTTCCCTGCTCCTGAAGTTATAATCCAACCACTTCTGGCAAGTCGATTCATCCAGTACAACAAATAAACTCCCACGCTGAACATAACCACGCTGAACGTAACTGCATTTTTCCCAACTTGCTGTCCTCTAGAGCTTAAAAAAAAAGGAAAAAAAAAAGGAAGAAAATTCTCCTGAACTCTTGAGCAAACGTCTGTTAGCTGATGGCTGCTTGTCTCTGAGGAAATCTTCCTGCAGGTGTTAGTTTCTTCCCCAGAGAGTGTGGATAGGATTCTCTGAGTTTCTGTTCAACAGAGGGCGTCTTGCTACGATACTGAGCGTGCGCATTTGGACTTTCGTGATTGGTGCCACGTTCATACGTAACGGGGTGGGTAGTCAGCCGTTTGCAGGGAGGTAGCGCTTGGTTTAAATATTCATGTAGATTACTCAAATATGCATGAATGAAGAAAAATAACGATTTAAATCATTTCTTGATAAGGAAATAACACACTGACATGCTGAAAAGCTCTTAAAAGTCCATTTTTCATGATAGGGCTCCTTTAATAGAGGGGGCAATCACTTTTTCACACAGGGCCATGGCGGTTTGGATTTTTCCCACCCTTACTAATGAAAATCTTCATTTAAAAACTGCATTTTCTGTTTACTTGTGTTATCTTTGTCTCACATTTAAATTTGTTTGATGATCTGAAACATATAAGTGTGACAAACATGCAAAAAAGTAAGAAATCAGGAAGGGGGCAAACACTTCTTTAACAACTGTAGCCCATACCTGTACACGCTTCTGTATTGTGGTTTCTGGTTCTGGCTGACAAAAGGAGAATAATACAGGCAGACTGGTTTACAGACATGAAACTGATTTTAGTTTTGTAAACTATGTTGTGTTTTTTTTTTAAAGTAAAAAATGTGTGTGATTCATCAGCAGACGAACCATGCGTCACAGATCTTACCGTGGAAAAAAAAACGTCTGATTCATGCATTTCCAGTGAAATCTGCAAGTGTTTGCTTGACTTGTTCGGTTTTGAGCACAAGTTTTCATCCAACATGGACAAGTTGGATGTGAATATACTATATGTATATATATATATATATATAATATATATATATATATATATACTGATTAATATATATATATATATATATATATATATATTAATCAGTGTATGGTTAAGAGCAAGTCTTGTGAACTTCAACCAGCCAGAAAATGGTAATGTTATTTCAGATTAACTTGTCAGGAAACTTGCCTATTCACAAACTAAAAGTTAGGGGAGATTTATCTAACCTCAGAGTCACGCTTGCTGTTTCTCCCAAGTTAATCGCCATGGTGTCCATTTCTTTTACTGAATCTAACTACAGTACATAGCTGGGTTTCCATTACACCTAGAATTGCGCAAAACCTATATATCGCAATTAAAAACCGCTAATGGAAACGCCTACATTTTGAAAAAAACTCATGCTTTATCCAAACTTTTTTGCGATATTTAAGTATAATAGAAACATTTTTTTTCGCAATTACACACCATCAGGCGTGATGTGTGTGTGTGTGGGGTGGGGGGGGGGGGGGTGAAATCCAGTTATTCCTTCTTAATTATGATGAATATGATCATTTACAAGCATTAACTGTAAAATCAGAGTGATGGGGGAAATTTAATCAGTCATATATATGAAAAATCCCCAAATTGCCTTAACTCAGCAAGCTGAGTTCATTTAGGACATTATACAGATGGTTTAAGTTCTTCATGTATTAACGACTGGCCACTAGGGCTGGGACATCCCCAATCAAATTGTATATTGGCAATCGGAAGGTTGCAAGGCAATTTGCTGTTTATCAAGGCAATTTTTAAAAACAAAAAGAAAAGCTATACTGTGCATTTTTAGAGATGTTTCTGGAGGAAATACATGGCTGTTAGAAGATCCTTGTTTACAGACAGACCTACAATCCACATTCTCTCTCCTCAGTGCAGGTTCACTGTCAGCAGCCCTGTGACAGTGACAAGGCGCATCTCTTCGCTTCGAACTGACGCAGCCCGTTTTTTTATGCTTCGGGGTCATTCAACAGGGTAGACTAATTGCAAATAATTATTGTTTTATTGTGTAACTACTGAAATGTTTACACAAGGGCTATCATAAAGAGATTTAATGAACAAATCATCCAGCAAAGCTGATTTTAAGGTTGTTAGTGCAGTATAACCTGGATGGAAGTCAAAATATTAAAATATTATACAATTACATAGTATTGTAAATATTATCAGTAATATATACATGTAATAAGTATAATAGTACTTATTGCAAAGCCATGTCATAGGAGTTTCAGCTCGCACATGCAATCAAATTCGGATTATTCACACAGCCATGCTGACTGGTGGCGATCAACGTAAGACCCTGCCCCTTACCAGTTTAATCGTGTATTGGCAATCTTGAGCAATGACAATCTACAATTTGAAATTTAGAGGCAATCGCACAGTCCTGCCGGCCACAAGCTGTTTGTGTCGTTTCCACACATTTGTAACACCACGACTCGGTTATCTCGTTCCCACATGTTAATTTTATGTCATCAGGATTTAATAAAACGTGACCACGGATAATATTGTATGACTGCGCCTTCGTATCAACAGCTTCATCACCTCATCAGTCAGGAACTGGTGCGGATAAAAGTGGAATACAAGACATCCACACCCCAGAAGTTGATCCTGAGGGGTTTTTAATTTGTGTTGCGTTTCAGGCGTCTGTCCTGGAAGTCGCCACAAGTTTTTTTTCCCTGCTGATGTGATCAGAGCCTCCCTGCATTTGGACTTTACCTCTGAATTATCATCTGCTGCTTTCATATCCTGATGAGGACCAGCAACAGCTCTAAAACACTAAATGTTTATATCTCCATCCTCCTCAAAGTGGAGTCTCGTGGGATGGGATTTTACGAGAATTACGGCTTATACCATTCAATGGAAACCCCTACATATCGCAATTGTACTTTTTCCAAATTTAAGAAATATCGCTTTTATTTTTCGAAAAAGTGTAATGGAAACCCAGCTCATGATGCCTTGGGTTGTAGACAGATGGTAGCTGGTTACTCTGTGCCTGTCTCCAGGTGGGGTCCTTCCCCCTTTGTTGTTCTGAGTTTGCACCAATGATACCTCCCACCAGGCTCAGCCCACAAGCTATGCACTGTGCTTATTATTGCAAGATCATGCTTTCACATGAAAGTGGGTGCTGGCAATATGAGAAACAGGCCAGAAGTTGTTATTCAGAGAGAGTGTGTGTTCTGAGCCAGCAGTGGTTTCCATTAGCTGAACAGTAGTTGGATCAAGTGTGTTTGTCCAGCTGCTGAATCACCCCCTGCTGGGTTAACACACACACTTTTTGCTCAGGCTACTCTCGTTTTGTCAAAACTAGCTTTAACCCTTTATAGTCTTATTGCTTCTTTCAGGATTTACTACTATTTTGACATGTTTTGATTTACAGTATATTCTTTAGTTCTCAGAAAGCAGATCATCTTATACCCCCCTCCTCAGACACTCATTCACACACCCTGCTCTCCTGTCTTTGTTTCCCATCTAAATGGATCTTCCTCTCCCCCTCTTCTTATAGAGCAATGTCTAGATAGGCCATGTCCTCCTACCTCTGTCTCCTCCCCCTGCCCCTCCCTCCTGTCATTCTTCACATCCTTTCTTATTCTTGAGTCTACAGTTTGACCCCAGTTGCCCTTGACACAAGCATTTCTATAGCATCAGCCAATCAATAGAGACTCCTGTGTCCCAGTGTCAGATGTTAGCTCCGCTAATTGAAACTAACATCAACCCATGGTGAAGCAGAATGAGCATTTTTAGGTTTGTGTGCGCAGGGATGATGAATGAGGAGGACTGAGGATCTGCCACATTCACATGGTGAACATGCTGTCATTAGCTATTGTTCAAACCCCCTTTTTTTTAAAAAAAGATTAGTGAGAAGAATTGTACTCCATCATGTCATCTGTAAATGACAGCCAGATGACTGTGAATTAAATGTTCATTGATTCAAAAACTGGTAACAGCATCTCATTGGAAAGCTAGCTTTATTTAGATTTTTCTTGTTCCTGTCAAGTGTTTATATGTTTAGATCATGATTAATCACACAACTTTCTAGTTGATTGTAATTGATTTCAATTAAATTGCAAATTTACACAATTCTTTAATCTCAAAAATGCTTCTAATTTAAAGTGTAAGAATGGTCTAAACAAATGTAACGTTATCAGGCAAGCTGGGCTTTTCCTTTCAGGAAGATGATTATGTGAAATGTGGTTATGATCTGTTTAAGGAACTTGGATGCAGATGTCTAGACAACATGTCTAGAGATGAATTAATTTGTCATAATAAGTCATTAACTGTTCAAATAGGCCCTGATTAGCTCAACTAAATGTTATTCATTGTTTAATGGTGCAGAACCACATAATGCAATACAAATACAAATAATCTGAAGTTTTAGTTTCTGGAGTTGTTGCTTTACTCATTGTGTTCATCTTACTTGAACACTGCTGTTTACTTCCCAGGAGTGTACGTCGCTAGCCACGTTAGTTATTATTTATGGCTCACTAAGCAACATTTCTGGAAACCCTCACAGACTGGCTCTGCCTGAGTTTTAGTTTTGTGCTTAGCTTGCTTTTATCACAGCATCTGCACTATGAAAACTAAACCTGCTGATTTAAAGAGTGGGGAAGTTTCTTCTTCCTGTTTTGTTTGGCAGTCAGCAAAACAGATAATCACTGGAACATTTCCATTGTCAGATTAATAGAATAATAACATCAATTCCTCATAAAAAAAAGTTATAAAAATCTGTTGATTTATGTCACTAGAAAGTTTAATTATAAAACAAGTAACTAACTAAATAAATAATTATCAATCATCATCATCATAAGCATAATGTTTCGACTTTGGCTTAAAGGGACACAGTGTAATTTTTTCGTCACTATGGGCACTAAACCTTCAACATTCCACAAGCCACACAACTGTCACAAAATAAAACTGTCTGTCTGTGTTTTGGAATCGTGCTTGCAGACCACTTTGACCAGCTGATGGCGACCTCCTCGAGCCATAAAGCAAAGTGCTGCAGGTAACATGATCCATAGAAAAACGAATCTACTCTTGCAAAATTACAATGTCTGGTTTTTGAGGAGTACACCCTCTGAAAATGCGTCAAATTCTGCATATTAACCCAAAAAAATCATCTATTACTTACATTAGGCTAATGTTTGGGTTAAAAGTTACACAGTATCCCTTTACTGTAAAAGATTTTATTTGTTGTTTATTTGCACTGTTGATTGTTAGCTTATTAGTTAGCAGGATTTCAAGAGACATGAACAGATTTACAGTAGAGTTGGGACACGAACCAAAGTTAATAACCATTAACTTTGATGTTGATCCAGATCTTGGTCTAGGACTTCTTTGAAATTTATTTAGTTTTGGCTGAGGTAAATAAATATCACTGTCTCTGACTGGGTTTTATCAGATTGTGGCTTTGCATACTTAACTGTCTCTAATAATACAATAAGTTGTCCACTGCAACCTTTCACCCATTTTTTATTAATGTTATAAAATAGAGTTTAGCCATTGGAAACTCACACAGTAGGTTGTTGCAGAGATCAAATGTATTGTTCCCTTTTTGTTTACTTTGGGATCAAGCAGGTGAGAACAGCGCGCTGCAACTGTTGATCTGTCAAATGAAGACAAAGAGGTACAAGACATGCTTTAGAGCATGTAGAGCATGAATTATTTAACTGCACAGTTATGTCTCTGAATGGTTTCGCCAATAAGACTCTTGCAAATCATTGTCAGGGTTTGGTTAGGGTCTATGAAAGGAAAAAAAAATATTGCTGCCTTTGTTGAGTTTGCTGAAAAAGGCAAACAAAAAAAAAAAAAAAAAAAAGAAAAAGAAAAATGGGCAGGGGGCCTGCTTTCAGATCTACTGTAATTAATCCCAAGCATCATTCAGACCAGACTCATTAATAATGTATTTCTTAGCAGCAGTCCTGACAGAGGGAGTGGATTCATTTCTTTATTTGGAGATTCTGCAACAATGCCAGGCAACCCCAGAGGCCAAGCTGCTTTACTCAAAAGCCAACCCCCAAGAAAGACATGTTGCAGTGCTCAGCCATGCCCTACATTTCCAAATAGTTGCAACTAAAATACATTTAAGCTAAAACAAAGCCAATCCACGATTTAAGCTGATTTCAAAACATGATTTTACAATATTGACAGAGTTTAGAAGAAATGCTTCTTGGCTGTTTACTCTCAAAAGCATGTGACAGAGAGACAGGAAATTACTATTGAGTGGGCCATCTTCTGGCAAATCTTTTCTTTCTGCTTCCTTTTCTATTATTCAGTTTCTTAATGCATTGTAGAGCTACTTTAAGCTTCAATTTGCAGGACTGATTTATTGTGCTTAAAGTATACCCTTAGTTTCCATTTTACTAAGGTCTTATGGAAGAGCTTTTCTCAGTTTCGTACTTGAATACTGTACATACACGACCAGTCAAAAGTTTGGACATTTTTCCCATTAAATCTACTGGAAGAATGTGTCCAAACTTTTGACTGGTTGACCTACTGTATATCTCTACAGTCCTGTAAGAATTTTTCATAAAATACTTCCTTACAATTTCAACAAGATGTACTATTAAAATGCATATTTCCTTT
Organism: Atherinomorus stipes; assembly: GCA_023101725.1. NCBI lineage: Eukaryota > Metazoa > Chordata > Actinopteri > Atheriniformes > Atherinidae > Atherinomorus > Atherinomorus stipes. The sequence goes on along the minus strand of JALJCO010009308.1, from coordinate 145,640 downwards.
AGCATGGTAACAGAGCAGTAAGTCTACTGCATGCTGCACTGTGGGACACTACAATATGTACTAAAGCGAGCTTTAGTGGTGGAAGATGCCTATGGTTCAAACAGTATCAGTTCGGGTTTCGGGAATCATCCAATATGCTAAGCCCAGGTATGGGTATCGGACTAGATTGTAAAAACTGGATCAGTGCAAATCTAAGAGAAACCACCCAGTCAGAATAGACTTAGCTTTCTAGATAAAAAGGAAAAAAAAAACAAACAAAAAAACCCTTAGCTTTCTGGGAAGGCCATAGCATCTTTCATTAGCAGATGTTGGTCACTCTGAGCTGCTGATGAACATATGTGAAAAGATTATGGCCGTAAAGGTCCCTACAACCTGGATTATACTCTGTAGAAGCTCATGAATTATTTTTCTCTTGTCTTGGGAGATGTACCACGAGGTAAAACATCCTCATTGTACAATTTTGGAGTCTTTATAAGGAAAACACAATGTTTTGCATGATGGGCTAATAAAGCTATTTTGTGTTTCATCATGAGGCCAGGTTGAGTTGCTTTAAAAGACTGCTTTGCAGATTTAGCATTGCACTTGCATAACACTAACTGACTCATGATGGAAAAAATGACAAAAATGGCAAAGTTGCTGCATGAGAATTAGCTACTATATATCTTTTATTCTATTTCTTTCATTATTCATTGTGTCTTCAAGACAATATGGGTGTAAAAATACATGCACATCAATACATCAAATCCATTGACCAGTAAGCCAAGCAGCAATCCATATAGAAAAAAATGATTAAACATTGATGCACTAATCATTTGTCAGTTACACTTCAGGAAAAATAGCTAAAAAAAAAAAATGGATTTAGAATTTGGGTTTTTTTTTGTGATATAAATGGATATAATTGTGTTAAATAAGCATGTGATATCATCTCATGTTGATTACTGGATTCTGAATAAAAAAAATTCTGATGTCGGCATCAAAAGTATTATCCAGTGAATCGAAATTTGATGTCATATAGGGGTCAAACTTCAAAATCACTCATCATTAATGGGAACCCAAAAAAGGCAAAAGAAATGTGACTCAATTCTGATTTTCTTTTTCTATTTCATCCATTTTATTTCTCATTATTTCAGCTTTTCCCATGCTGCTGTTTCGTGGTCACAGTGAACCTTTGTCCACATAGGAACCATAAATATGAAAAAAATTCCTTTTAAAGATGAAAGACTATATAGAGTATGTTGCTGTAAGGACGATGCTATGTGTGTCTAAGCGTTATGTTCCAGTTCATGAGAATCAGATTGAGTTTTGTTTGTCTTTCGCTGGTCTGAGCGCAGCCAAAACCATGTGGGCAGGCTTCAGGGTTTCTGTAGCTGCAGAGGTTTGGCTCTGATGGGCTGTTTTGCTTCCACAGCAGCCTCTGTTCAGTTCACAGGCAGTGAACTAAATCTGCCTTCTTTCTTTGTCTTTTTTCCCCCTAAATCCCGTCTTTTGTTCCTGGTGCCTTTTCTGTTTCTTTTTCATGAGTATAGTTTTTTTTTTTTTAATTTCTGTCCTTTTTTCAGAATTTGCTCTCCCTCTTTTTATGTCTTTCTGTTTCATAGGCGCACACACAAATGCTCTCCTTTGTATTTCTTGGCCCTTCAAGCCTAGTGGTGTTTTTTTTTTTTTTTTTTTTTTTTTTTAACCCATCGCCGTCTTGGTTAAACCCTGCAGTTTGATCAATCATTGATGATCCCAGGTGTCCTGAGACCTCAGGGGAGATCATGATTGGCTATGCAGTCCTTATGAAGACGCCCCTCCCCACTACACACACACAAACACACACACACACCTGCAGGTCCCTTAAACCTCCCCCTTCTTGCTTTTTAAGATCAGAGTTAAACCTTATCCTAACCCTCGCCCCAATCTCTCTCTCCTTTGCTGTTTCTTATCTCGCTCTTTCCTCTCTCCCCACTAGATGCTGGAGAGCCAGCTTCAATTAAAGAAGCAGTGGGGTTCCCTAAGCCATTAGCCATATTAGTGTTGGGTCTATGCCCATGCCCTGTCTCGAACAAAGACCCGTGAATGCTTCCTGGAGTAGTCTGGTTGGCATTTGTCAAGATTTGCTGATTTGCAGCCACACGACCTCTTGGAGACAGTCAGCGGCTTAGCAGCGTGTTTGTCTTATTACACAGCATACCGTCTACAGTTCTCCTACCATATTGAATTATGCTTTAATGTGTTTTTCAAGAAAGCATTTTTGGTTCAGGTTTCACCACAGAATAGCAGTTTTTAAACAAGGCCCCTTAAGTCTGGACGATACCTCATTGAATGTTGCTACAGCTGATTCCCACAATAACAATGACATTATTGGTCATTGATTTAAAAAGATGACAACACAATGAAAAGACCATTGCCCATTTGATTAATGACATGTAGAATCCTCTCCCTGCCGTCCTGTGGGTTTTATCGTATATTTAACCTTTCGTGGTGATTCCTTTGTCCCCAGATCACAATCGTACACCTCAGACCTTCAACACAGCCAGACTCCACTCATCAATCATCTTTGATTTTCTGCCACCTTTTCAGATAGTAGGGTAATGTCTGCAAGTATGGACACATTGTGTGTATGCGAGTGTGTCCGATTATCCTGTGCTCCTGAGCAAGATGGAGAGAGCACAGTCTATTAAGCATTTGACAATTGAAGACCTCCCACTCTAAAAGACCTGCTCAGATTGTCCTCTCTCCAGATCCCAGGAAGCTAAGGGGGTACAAAGGCGTGTCTCCGGAATGGGGGGGACCATTTTCTTTCTAATGAAGCTGTCCATCACAGTGGCTGTTGACAGGAGGGATGTTATTCCCTTACCTCCCCACACATTCAAAAACCACAGCTTTGGAAGCAAAATTAGAAATAGTCATGTTTAAATAGAAATAAGAAATGGGAAGTTGGAATTGAATAGTGGTGGATGTTTTCCATTTCAAAGAAGCTTCAGATGGAATAATTTCCACTGGGCCACCAATCAGATTACCTGTTTTGCCTCTGATCTTGTGATTGTTGTTACAATCTCAAATTTCAGGCCTGGCCATCGGACATTAAGAATAACATCCATGTGAATGCTGCCTCAGTGGGGCATCCAGCCTATGGAGCAGCTGATACGTTGTGAGGAAACTGCCTACTTAACCCTCCATTGGCTTGAATTGGCAAGATAAGACATCAGTTTCATTGTGCATGTGTGTTTATTAGATCGCACTGATTTAGCAGACACTTATGACACTTAAGTAAGATGACTTCGAGATGAGGAGCGTCAAGTGGCTGTTCCACTGAATCAGTTTGCAACAGGCTTATACTTTAGAAGGGTTTCAATGTCTTTTGGGAATGATCATAACTTAACACCACTGAGCTCATTTCCAGTCAACACGGACAAGATGGATGCTGATATATTCATTAGTTGTGCAAACGTTGTGCAGTCTATGGACCTAAGTGAGATTTCAAAGGTTCATTTCATTTAGTAAATTTTGTAATGGATTTTTAAAGGAGTCATCACCTGGAAATCGCATTTTTCCTAGTTAAAACATGCATTTTGGTGTCAGACCTCAAAACTTGCCTAAAAATCTGAGAGGTAAATCTGAGGTGCATCTGAGAATGCCAGCTAGATTTACTGCAGTAAATAAATTCTTGAAAAAATTAAACAGGTTTCAATCATAGTGCTCAGTCAAAATCTTGCATGAAGTCTCTCGAGCAATTGTTGTGCTTTTTTTTTTAATGAGAACAAAAAGAACAAACTCTATGTTTGAACCTTTTTCCCCTAATAAATCTTAAAAATTGGTTTAAAGATTTAAGGGAGACTGGAGATGGGAAACACCAGGTGATGACCCCTTTAAATAACCTCCCAGGGAAAATGTTGGTTTTTCTGCAAAGAAATGTTGGTTTGTCTGCTGCTGCAGAGGTTTTGGTGGTTACATTAGGTCCACAGGTGGAAATCCCCCCTCACTATTCAGCTATCTATAGTGTTTCCCCATCACCATGGAGTATAAGCGTGACTCACTTGGAACTTAAACTGATGCAGTCATTAAAAATAGACCTATAAGTATACTTGATTGTATCTTCATTTGAAAAAAAAACACCCACAAATAAATAAATGAAAAGATAATTAAGCCATTCTGTATCATAACGTGATGGATAACATCAGGAAGTAAAAAAAAAAACAAAAAAAAAAAACTGTGGTTACCTTTTCATTCTAATCTTACCATCATTATTAAATGATGCATTTCATTGCTCATATAAACCTGGCTCAATCAATGGTAGCGATTTCTCAGCATTTATTGTTGTTTCTAGCTGTGTTTTATTAGTGTTCTTGGAAGCGGTATGATTTAAAATCTGTTTAACCAGCTGTTTTTCCTTTATGTGAAGACCAGGAAGTCCCCACCGGTAGCCATCTAATGAGCAGAAGACCTGTAGAACTGTAGAATGATCCTGAATAAATGTGAATTAGGTACGCCTGTCAATACTCCCTTTTTAAGGCATCTATGGGATTATGTCAGCATGGGTGCCCTGGCTGCAGATGAAACGCATCCAGGATGAAAGTCGGCAGTTTCTGCATTCATACACACTGAAGTGACCACCCATGCTCATGATATAATAATGCAAGGTTTTGTTGTATTGTTTTCTCTGTCGTTTGACAGTCAGGTACCCCACCCAATCCAACAATCTAGAAGTTTCAACAGATACAGATGGTGTTTTCAGAAATCTGCCTGCAGATTTGCAGGAGTGTGAAAGTAGATCAGACTCCGCTCTTTCACTGGGCTGCCATCAGGGTTACAAGTTCAGGTCACCACCCTCAACTCCTATGAATACAGCTCTGCTCCAAATTGCCTGTAAGACAGTTAAAAGAATGCCCATTTTATTTAATTGTGTAACAGTTTAACAGTTTTAACTTTGTCTGTTCAAGCTAAGAAAACCAAAAGAAAATGTGTATGGGAGTTTCCCCATCAGAGCACAAAATGTGGAAGACAGTATTTAAAAAAGAATCAAGCTAAACTTTCTGCCAGTTCACTTCGAATTTTGCCACTATCTATGTGACTGTTTGTAGTTGCACAGAGGATGTGAAACAACATTAGCAAGAAGAGAGTGTCTAAAGGGAAATTTTCCTATATAGTACATTTATTTGAATAACAAACTGTAATTTAGCCAAGTTTTGAGGTACTTTGGTCTTTGTGAACCCGAGAAAATGCATCATTGCCTTGTACTTCTAACTGGAAGGAGTTATGTAACATCAAACAGTAATATTTTCTAGCTCTTTATGTTTTATTTATTGATTTATTTTATGCTAATTTTTTTTTAACAAATGCACTGTCAGTACCTGGGATTTAATTCACATTTTCATTGGCCCACTAAATCCCATCGGCACAGCAGGTCATCAAACCGCTGTTCAGACACCGGGACCGGACGCAGATCACAGTTTATCCTTTTCTTCAGAGAGAGGAGATTCCCCTCGTTCTTCTTGGTGTTTCCTGTCCTGTCATAAAATGTGTGTCCGTGTCATGACATTGAGTCGCTCTGACTGGTTGACGCCCCGCGTCAAGATGCCAAAGTTCAGATTTTCCAACTCCGGCATCTGCTGCCTGCGACGTGCATAACGCTCATCAAATGCTCAACATCTCAAAACTCGACGCGCAACACGCATTTAGACACACCACACGGTTTTTGACGCCTCCTTAGCGTGTGTCGGCCATTGACTTTACATGTAAACCTGACGCCCAAATTGCATTTGGTGTGTACACACGGGGACACTTTTAAATTAAGTAAAGATGAAGAGCAAAGTCTTATGACACTCAGAGAACTTAATTTATCAAAGTGTATCTTTTTGTTTTGTTTTGGGTTTTTTTTGGCCAGACATCTTAAATATTTTAACCAAACAGGAAATCAGTTTCATGCTAATATTCTCTGTCTGACAAGAAATAAGCTGTGCCCATGCATGTCTTTGGTAATTTACAGCCAGCAGATTGTCAGCATTTGCACTCATTTGTGTCTTTATGCTGATTTGTGTTGCTCCTGCAGATTCATTTGGTCATTACTGGGATGAGCCGTTTGCGCCTGTGTGTTTAAATCAGTGCAGTTTTAGGAACTCACAGAACTGGATGCTTCCATCAGCACTATTCAAAATCTGCAACTACTTGTTAATTTGTCAGGATTGTAAATCAGCCCCCATAATGTCATGTCACTAAATGGTTGTAAGTTTAAAAAAAAAAAAAAGGGTATATATAAGTGAGCTGATTGAGCTGGTCCGTGTTTTGATTTTGCCATTGGTGGAAAGGAAATTGTTTAGGGATGTAATGCTGCAGGACAACAGCAGCGAAGAATTCCTGAGTAAACATTCAGAAAATGTGTGGCATCCAGCGAGGCGCCTTGGACACCAGGCATGGGGGACAGAGAGGGAGAGGCAGCCAAGAGGTTATGCTGAGACGGGTGAGACAGAGGGGGGACACAGGAGTGGCTCCACTTAGCATGTTACGAGTCAGGGGCTCGCTGGGGTCATGAGCTTCATGAATAAAACAAATCATCTTCTTGCATCTGTGTTTCAACATCCAGTAGTGTGTTCCTCTGGGAATAGATGAAGGTGTCTTTATTCTTATTCTGGGCCTTTTGAGAAAACGCACTGCATGATTCATAATCATGAAACTTATTAAACTAGTGGCTGGCCAGAAAGGAGGCCGGATATCACTGCAGGCCTATTAGGAATCATACTCTGCTTGGTTTTGTGGCTGAATGTGGGACTTTTTCTTCTTCTTCTCATTGTCGGGTCTGTAATTCAATATCCAGGCTTAAAATCTGGCTTGATGTTTCCCAGAGGACTCTGAATCATGATATAATACTGAAGTGGTTTTTCCAAAGCAGAGAGAGAAAAAGAAAGTAAAAATCCACTGAGCTGGGCCGTGGAGAACTCGAGCCTTGTTAGTCCCCAGGCCGTGTGACAAGCTGATTATAATGCCCACAGATTGGGAGAACTAGACCTCCGCTTTCTATTCACTGGGCCCATGCACGTCGTCACGACAACGAAGGACGACAAAGGACTTTCTCAGGCTATTGAGTACTGTGAAAGAAGAGGCAGCCGTGTGTGTGTGTGTGCGCGTGTGTGTATATGACTTGGAGTTGTGATGTGGCTGTACGAGCTGTAGGTGGTAATGTATGCAGACAATCCACAAACACATGAATACACATGCACGTCCCACTGCCCCCTCCTTAGTGTTCTGCCACAACAATGTCTGTACCAGCAGTCCTTGGATGACGTGATGCTTCGTGTGAGCATATGGTCAGCCTGAATTCCAGCCCTAAACTGGCACTGAGTCAATATTTTAGCTGGCTTTGTCTTTTTGTAGACGGATAGTAAATGCTTTGCTCTGTCCAGTATTACAATTGTTGTTTTACTTTGTAATTTTCATAGAATTGAAACGTAATTGAATGCATCTAGCACTTTTAATATCAATGTGACACCTGGATTTCTGTCTTGGAGCAGCAGTGGTTTCTATGAGTAATTAGATTCTGTGAAGCAATGAACATTTTAGAGAAGAAAAGACTAAATTGCTGTCTTTTAAGTGTTATCTGACCAGCATGCGAGTGTTTTTGAGGATTGTCTGAGGAAAGCTATTAAAAGCCATCAGATGTTAATTCCTATAACTATATTAATATGGAGGACATGATTTTCACCTAAAGAAAATGACCTAAACCACGCCTTGAGCAGATTTATTTGTTTGTTTGTTTTTTTTAGTCAGATGGCACATTTATCATAAGCCCTGTTTCCACTGAGTGGTACGGTTTGTTTCCATTACAAAATGGGTCCATATAACCAAGCCATACTGTACCATTTATTCCCCTCCCCCCTTCCAAAGGGTGTTCATAAATGGTATGGTTTAGGTGGGGGTACCTGCAGCACATTGTTGGACAGAAAATGTTCAACGTCCCATGGTGCACTTAAATATCGGTTATATCAGTTACTCGTGTAATATTTATGTTTGGTACAGAGGTTGCTGTGTACAACTTGGCTAACATGTGAAACAACTACATAATAAAGATGATAACGCGTGGCATATAGTTGCTAACTTTTTCTGTGCTTACAAGCAATCGGGTGTGATGTAAGAGAGCAAAAACTAGTTTTCCTCTCTTAATTACGATATTTTTGGTCATTTACAGCCATTAATTTTGGAATCGAAATGATCACAGAAGTTTTACCCGTTCGTATAGCCTATACAATCAATCTGAAAATCACTGGATTTAAGCAAACTAAGTTCAATTTTTGACAACATATATGGTTTAAGTTCTTGATGTATTTGCAACCACTGGCCACAAGTAACTTATTCCATTTCCACGTATTTATAACACATGGCCACAACTTGATTATCACTTCCCCTTATTAAATATTTGTTGCCATGATTTGATAATGCACGGCTACAGGGCAACATCCTATGGCCATGCTTTAGTAACGCGTCACCATGACTTGCAGCTCATGATAGCTACGCTGAGGATTTTGTTTAACCCCTGGAAGATGGAAGATGAATTCGCTGTGGAAACGCTTTCCTGAATGGACGGGACCATTCTTCCCAACTGTACCGTACCAGATCTTTCTGCAGTGGAAACTGACATACATACCATTTATCTGAAAGTGGTGTTCCTAAGAAATGGGAAATGGTGGAAAACCTGACTCAGGACCTGAGAGATCTACCTGGACCTTCAGTTAATCCATCAAATGTTCCCTGAAGCTTCATCTGGAAGGTTGACAGTCAAGAAGCCCTTCCCAAGGCATGGTAATAGGATGAAACGCCAGACTACAACACAAAGAACTGGACTGAAAATCAGTGACTATAGGTCTGGTGGAGTGATGAAAGGCAGCCAATATCCTTTGAAGAGCTTTGAGAAGTCCTCCAAGTTGCCTGGAGAACTATTCCTCAAGGTTTTTTTTTTAAAGAAATGACCAGAAAAGCTGTCTTAATAGGGTTCAGTTTGCATGTTAGCTATACCAAACTGCATTTTAAGCAAAATAGAATAAAAAAAACTTTCTTTGACAAATATTGGCTTTGTTTGTATATGCTTAGATAAATTACGTTAACCATTTCCTATTTCTTATAAAAGTAAGAATAAAGTATATGCAATAGTGTGTTTTGCCATTTGAGTGCTCCAGTGAAATGTTAGTGGTTTTTAGTTCTAGTTCATTTTCATCTGATGTGATTTAGTTAAACCAGTACAGATTGAACTGGTTTTCTGAGTATGGAACTTTCTCTATTCTCTCTTCATACAAAGGCTTTTGTTTATGTTGAAGTTGTTTGGATTTTTAGACAAACTGTTGAGAAGCCTGCAGCAGTAAAGAACAGAAGTCTGCTGGTGTATTAATAATTGATGACATGTCTCAGACACAAGTTCAAAATCAGACCAACATATGCATGCCCAGTTATAAAGCTGTTTTATACAGTTTGGTTTACAAACATCTGCTTATCTTGTTTAACAATCATTAACCACTAAAACTATTATATTTATATGAAATCTTAATAAGTGTTTGACAAACCTAAACTGCTGTATCTTTAGATATTGTATAAAGTCCAACAAGTTAAAGGGTTTTATGGCTTGAATTAAATTTTTGCTTTGTCATGCAGGCTTCCTCCTTTCGTTCATGTTGACATTCTCAGTTCAGCCGACTGGCTGGCTCTCCTACGGGAGGCCGGAGAGCTGAGCTCTGTAATTGTGGCAGAAGTTGCTGGCTGCTGCTTACACTGTTGTGTAGTCCAACCCTGTCAACAAAAGCTTTTTCTAAGGATCTGGCTACCAGCCTCCTAACATACTCTGTTTTAAACAAGATCATGAAAACACACAAAAATGCTGCTAACAATAGTAAATGCCTTTCTGGCTATTATCTTTTAAATTTAACTCTATGGTTCTGCTTCAGTCGTAGTTCACAGTGTACAGCTGAGAGAGGTGGGGTTTTGGAAACCACATATTTCCATCAAACTCATATGTATTAAGTGGACATATTTTACCGCCCCTCAGGGCCACTTGGGTCCCTCAGCCGTTTGCCTGTCAGTGGTAAAAAAGTTAAATTGAGCCTCAGCTGCTGCTGCCAATCATCCTCTCTTTCTCTCCGTATGTCTCATTAAGTTGGTGTAACCACCCCCCCCCCCCCCGCTTCCTTATAACTGCTCTTTGATCCTTCAGCCTGGTGAATTACAGCACCACCAGTCCCAGTCTGTCAGATTTGCATGACAGCACCAGTCTTCAGGGTTAAAGGTTTGTTGTTAAATTCCTAAAAGCATCAGACACAGATTATGATAAAAACCTGAGTTTGCTCTCATGTGATGTTGAAAATATCAACAATCTACATGTTTTATTATGGCTGTGATATTAATCTGCTTTGTAAAGTTTCCCAATGGTTAAAATAAGGTCATCATATAAACAGTCACTGGTCATTGCCATGACAATTAAAAGAAAGCTGAGAAATAGGAAATGGAAAAAAAAAAGGCTCCTGAGTTGACTCGATTTCTCATATGGACCTCACTGGCATCCCTGAGTGGCACACTTGCTGGTGAAATGCTCCGGCTCACCAGACTTTAAAACAAGCTTTTGTTTAAAAAAAAGAAAAAAAGATAAAAAAGTGAAACAAAACTTTTTGTGAGAAAAATTAACTCGTAAACCCCGATAACTGGAGATATTTACAAGTTGACACTGTGAATGAGTGCATTTTGCTTCTGATAAAAGATCTGCAGTTTTTGACTCCTGATAACTAATTTATCATCTACTAAGTGGTTTAATGTGAATCTCATTTAGGGCTGGTTATTGAACCTGATAAATCGATTCGATTTTGATTCTTTGGGTTGTTTAGGATGCAATATTGATTTCCATACCCTCAAGACAGACAAAAATCAGCTGCTACTGAAGTTGAAATTGACAAAAATAATAAATGAAAATTTGATGAAAATCATAACATTTCTTTTTAATTGTAGTTCAACAGAAATATTAAAAACAAACAAAGTAAACAAGAAAACTAGCATTATGGGGCTCTTGAACTAAAACTGTGTTGAGCAAAACTTGGAGACGGTCATTGAAAAGTGTTTTCTGTAATGTCTGATCAGAACTCTGCGCCTGTCGACAGGTATTTTTGGTCCACTGTTCATCGGCAAGGTGCTCAAATTGGTCTGGGACAGTTTGTTTGTTTTTATTTGAATTATTTTTTAAGCCACAATTTAATTTCAACACATTATTTTAATAAATTGTAATTTAGTACAGCTTTTCAGTTTCTTGTAATTTGAATTTCTATTGTGAATTTAGCCTTTTCTTAGTGAGAGAATATGTAAACTTTCAAGCATTTTTCCATTTTTGATCAATAAAACAACTGAAAATGAAAAATGGACGCCATTTTTTTTCTTTGATGTAATGCGGCATTCATCCATCCAACACCCAGCGCCCCGCATGGGTCAGGCGGTGAATAGTTTCCGAGGATTTCTTGAATTGCTGTTAAAATATAAATATGGCAGGGAAATATTTCAGTGCATCAGTTAATAATTTTACCCTATTCTCATTCACCCATCAACATAAAAACTCATAAATTGTATTATTTCACTGTTAAGCATTTTTCTACACTCACACCAGTGAGTATATTGGGAGTAAGACAAGGAAATTCATAGTCACTTATAAAAGAATCCCTTCTTTCATAAATTGAAACTAATGGCAGGTGTAAAAAATAAGCTTTTAAAATGTCATCCGAGTCAGATGCTCATAAGAAGTCAATAAAGAAAAGAAAATGATATAAACTCCCCAAACAAAGGCACTCCTTCAACTGAAAGACTCTCATTATACAGACATCCGACTTCACTGGACTGTTTGAAAAAATGTCCACACATTTCTGCTCATTGCTTCTCCAGAGCAATGTTCTAATGAGCTACACTCTGAATGACTGTTTAATTATTTAATGCTGAAAACCACTTTGAAGATCTATTAAACTACAATTATGAGCACATCGTTTCCTCTTTTTCACGCTAGCATGTTGATGAAGTGGCTGTAGCGTCAGGAGTGGCCTTTCTGGCCTTCGATGGTCCAGTTTGTTAAACTGAAGTGCTGAATGATTCGCTCATTAGTATTAGATTATAAAAGATGAAAGCCCATAGCTGTTACAGTGGATCTCAGGTCGTGCGTGATATGCTGTACCAAGCAGCAAAGCTTAACACCTGCTTTTCCCGGCAAGACTACTGGCTTCAGGGTGAAAGGATCCTGTCATAAAATGGCCTAATGAGTGCGTGTGGGTGTGTGCACATGATAGATGTGTGTAGTCTCTCTTTTTAAAGGGAAGTGGCTTTCATCCTGTGTTCGTTCACTACAACCACTTGGTCAGATAGCTGTGAAAGAGACACTATTCGCCCCCAGCAACAAACAGAGACCCCCTTCAGCACACCGGACAGACCCAGAGAGAGGACCCTCTGTGTCTGCATGTGAACTGAAGGAGAGGGTGCCCATTGACCCCAAAGAAGGCAACGGAAATGGAGAAAGGCCAAACGGGCACATCTGCCTCTCATAATGTTAGTGATCTAAACATACTGATCTGAATATCACATCAGAGACACAAAAGCAGCAACTGTAAGAAGATGCGGCGTGAAAATGTGGACAAGTGATATGACTGTGATGACACTTGGGAAATGTGTTGCTTCAAAGCAAACTTTTGACATAATCATCTTGATTCTTTACTTCAACACAGTCTGAACCATCTTAGACAAGTTTTCTTTTAATTCTCACCACACGTTCAAGTGATCGTCGATCACAATCATTCAGGATTTTTTTCCGGCCACGTTTCTTCCTTAAAGATGATGGGTCCCCACTATCCTTCCAGTTTTTAATAATGCGTTGGACAGTTCTTAACCCAATTTTAGTAGTTTCTGCAATCCCTTTAGATGTTTTCTCTGCTTGATGCATGCCAATGATTTGACCCTTCTCAAACAGACTAACATCTTTTCCACGACCACAGGATGTGTCTTTCGACATGGTTGTCTAGGAAATGAGAAGCAAGTCATTGCACCAGTTGGGGTTAAATAACTTGTTGCCAGCTGAAAGATAATCGCCTATGCAGTAATTATCCAGTAGGAGGCTCGTACCTATTTGCTTAGTTAAATCCAGGTGGTGACTTTTTTTGGGCCAGGCAGTGTATATTATTATGCCCATGTGAATGTATACATCTCACCTTATATTTTTGGGTGATAAAACATCTGAAAAAAAAAAGTTGCCATTTTGATCTAATGTGGCCTTCATCCATACATTGTGAATTACACATGCAGCTCCCCCCACTGGTCAGGACTTGAATCGATTCAGATGATTTGTCGATTTGTTACTGAATTGCACAGGGAAGTATTGCGATGCAATGATTGATAAATATTTTTACCCACCCCTAATCAACTTTTTCAAATGCCGTGTTAATAGAATAACGTTAGAAATAAAACTTATCTTGCATCGCAAATTATGCATTACAATTTGAAGGACTAGTTTCTCACCAGCTGTGGAATTATACTTTGCTTCTGGGTGGTATTCCAGGTTCATAGAGATATTGTGATGGTTTGTTTTATCATGCCTCATGCCTTTCACACATAGCCATACTTTTAGCTGTATATCTTTGTGTAATCTAATTTTTTTGCTTGTAGCGACAGATAATATCACTCAGGTGCCAAATACAGGAAGTAAAACTATGTTGCCGTTGAGACCGAGACACTACAATAAAAATGCAATGCAAGGCAAGGTTAGTTTGCCACTGTGTTACATCACCTTTCCTCCTAACAACACTCAAAAGTGTTTGGGAACTGAGGAGACTAATTGTTGAAGCTTTATACAGGGTGGAATTATTTCCCATTCTTGCTTGATGTACGACTTCAGTTGTTCAGCAATCCACTCTGTGACTGTAATTACTGTCAAATGCAAGTGGTTATACAGTATATTCTCACAGTGTGTTTTCACTGTAGGCCTTTTAATCCCAAACAGACACTTTGCTGCTCCCTCTGCTGTACTGTCCGGATGGGATCTACAGATGCTACTGTTACAGAGTCTGGGGCCTGGGGCGAGGCGCCAGCCAACTCAACACAACATAGCAATTCCAGGCAGTGCTCCGTGGCTCTAGGCCCATTGTCCCCCACTGTCCCTGTGCTGTTGACCTCACATATTTTATGGGGTCTTTGGCACTCATTGGCCTGTCACGGCCCATTAGATGCTTTAGAAATGAACTTGCACAGCAGACTTTCTCTGTGATTAATAAACATGGAGAGAGAAAGGGAGACTGATAAGAACAGGTCTGGCAAAAGTTTTCAGAGAATTCCCCATTCTGAGAAATTTATAAAGGTCTGTTAAGATACTTAAGAACACACAGCAAATGTATATTAGCTTACTCCTACTGGTTGGGATTGGCTGATTGAATGAGATGCTTTTGACTGAGGAAATGATTCATGCAAGTTTGTTTTAAGATGTGAAGATCTAGCATGTGGCCATCCTCTCCCCTTCCTGTTACAGCTGACAGTCTAATGACCCATCAGAGGCTATTTATAGGTTGTTATACTATGTTGCTTAACTTGATGCATCCCAGCAACAAATGATGAACCATGGAGAACTATTGGAGTACTACATGTATGTGAGGAACCACCCCTCTGCTGCTTTACAGGGTTGTCCCAGTGTTATAAGTACCAATCATTTTTCAAAACCAAAGCCAAAGTTTGATAGCCAACGATAGGAAACTCATACAAATGATGTGTTTTTCATTGTTTATAAGCTTAAATGTAAATGTTTTAGTTCTTTTAAAACTTAATGAAAATCCAGCTAAAAACTGTAGATAATTATGATATAAACAATCTAAACTTAAGAATTCTCTTTTAGTTGATGGATTAAAGTTAAAATCCTTTAAAGGTCCTAAATGTGTGGAGGAATATCCCAGACTGGGCTTCCTGTATTTTCTTTTCCACTAACTAGCAGTAATTCTCATGTCATTGCTTTTCCTCATCCATCTCCACTTAGTCCCACACCACATCCAGTCAGTCTGATCTCAGGGTAGTTCATAGGAAACCATCACTGCCAGCTGGTAAGAGGAAGTTCCCATGGCGATGGAGTCTCTTTAGGCTATAAATATGTTGGCCGGTCAAAGAGCAGGTGAGGACGCCTACCCAGTGAGAACTTATCTTGAATTGTTCCCATGCTCTCTACAGAGGCTGAATGAAACCTGAACAATTCAGCTACAGTAGTTACAAGCACAAGTTTGACACTGTATTTAAGATTAGACTGAATTGAAACTACAGAATTAAAGAAGGCTTGCTTGAGAATATATAAAATTATATTTACTCATCTAAGTAGACTTTGAGTTTGATAGACATATCATCATTCAATCAATAAGTACAGGCCGTTCAAGACCATTGGGTTGGGTTTTTTCAGTCCTGTTTGTTCCACAGGTAACTAATTTTTTTATGTCAGAGCATTTAATTAATTGTCTGCAATTGGGGTGTGAAGGAGATTTTAAGCAATATAGTAAAAAATGCTCCTGGAAAACATCATCCACCAAACTGGAGTTTGTGGGCTGCTGCAGGCTTCTGCATTGAGCAGCATTTGTTACTGAGGTCATTGTGCAGCTAAATTCCAGCTGTGAATGACTGATCACTTAACTGTGTATAGAACACCAAAGTATGTTATGTTGGGGTCTGTGACTCAAAAAGTTTGAAAACCACCGTTCTGAGTGATGCACTATATGTGTTCCTCAATTCTGGTACCTAAGTACCCCCCTTTTCTCCTATTTCTTGATGTTGTTTCAATTTTGAGGTTTTTTTTATTGATTGTGGGTGGGAAATTTTTAAGAAGGGTGGTATAGTGTGTGGGAATGTTAATATTATGGATTGTTTTCCTTTTTTCCTTTTCTTTCTTTTCTTCTTTTTTCCTCCTATTTCTATTCCCCACCCACTCCCCTCATTCTCATCCCACCTCTTTCTAATTCCTTCACTTCATTCATTCATTCATTCCTCTATCATTTAAAAATCTTTATCATATCTTTTCCTAGTTTTTTTGATATTTTTTTTTCCTATTATTATCTTGAATAACAATTTTTACTCTATTTTTTTTTGATTATTTTTTGTTTTTTTTTTTTTTTTTCTCTTTTCTCTTTTATTCTCATCACATCTTTCATATTATTCTATTTTTTATTTTTTTCTTTCTTATTTCAACCCCCCCCTGTGATGAGATTCATCTTGGATGTATTGCTTTTTTTCTTTTTGATTAACTCATAAACAAGAAATTTATCACCAATTTCAATAAAAATCCAATTTTTTGCAATTTCTTTTCAGAATGGGTGCCTTTGTCACAGCAGTGAACTGAATTCACCAAAAACAACTTTCCTTTTTATTTGATAATTTTCTTATAGTTTTTAAGCCTTCCTTTTCAAATTTTATCACCGGGTATCCAGAAACAAAGTTATTCCTTGTACTATTTAAATAAAAGGAAAAAAACAAAAAAATAAATAAAAATCAAAATTTGGAATTATCCCGGCAAGAAAAGCTGATTTGGGGCATGTAGATACCTTGTCCCTTCAGTGAACTAGGAATGGGCAATACCTAAACAGATAAATATTGAAAAGAAAGTTTTTTGAAATGATAAGATAATATAACTCCAGATTAATATAAGGCTGTTTGAATTTATTCAATGAAAAATGATCAAATGAAATATTTAACACATAATTTCATTGCCTAAAACTCTCAAAAGAATTGCATGTTTTGTATCAGCACGGTGGTATCTCAGTATTCAAAATAGTATTGAATCTGGTATTCTAACTGGTTGATATTGAAGTTTCGACTCAAGAGTATCGATTAGGCCCATCCCTACACTGAACCAAATCCACAAAAGACCACTTTATTCCACTTATTTATGAATAGGCTGACCCTTTTCAAGCATTACATTTAGAGGATGACCCATTTGATATATCAACTAACTGTTTTTGTTCCCTGCGCAAGTTGAGCTGTGATGCTTTGATGCCAAGGCTCAGACATGACACTTTTAAGTGAAGTGATGATGATAGTGATGAATCGTGGCGTTTAATGCCTTGAGTAATGACATTACTACCTATAACATCCTCTCACTCAGGTTCATAAACACAGCTAAAGTGCATTAGTTCCTTGTTATTGAAAACATGTATGTCCAGAAAGCTGAGTGGGGGGTTGGTTATCTAGTCCAGCAAATACTTTAGATCTATGTTACTTATCTTATTTTTTTCAGTGCAATTTAATTCTATTTGCAAGGTCCACTTCCCCTCTCTTTTCTTGTCTCCACATCTCCCATTCTCCACCAACTATGACCTTTTTGACCCACTTTTAGTCCAGCTTAGTCAAAGCTAATCTGGCAAAACAGGACAGCATTAGTCCACATGCAGCTTCTGTCTCAATATACAGCTTGACATTATGTTCCTCCAGTTTGTCTATAGAACAGTTTGATGAGTTTGGCATGAATGATTGGCCCAAATCAGATTTTTTCTTACAATTCTGCAAAGCAGTCTCTTTTTTTTGTGTGTGTGAAAGTCTAGTCATGTCACCAAATTCCATAATAGTAGAGCTAAAAGGAGTTTGGAAGCTCAATAAAACATGAAACTCAAAGAACTTGTTTGTTTTATATATATATTTCATAAAGACTACCCCTCTACTGTCTCAGAGGATTGTATGATTTTTCAGGCCTGTTTAACAAATTGGCTGCAGATTCACCAGTCATGCAATAAACACAGAACTCAAATCCTCAGATAGTGGGCGAAGAGGTTATTTCTTATTATTCGTCTTATTTTGTTCATGAATAAGTAAAGAGGACGCCTTAGACACACTCACCCACTTACCAGACGCATGCACCTGCTCCTGGTTGGCCCCCGGTTATGTACAAGCGCTCACACACTCAAAGAGATTTCCCGTCCCCTCCCCAACTCCCCTTGTCTTTGTTCTGATTGCAGCCTCAGGGGGTAGACAGTTAGGTGAGATGGCACTGCATCTCAAATGTCATAGCAATTTATTTGCACTTCCAGTTAACGCTGTACAATACTACAATGTTTTCTTTATCACACTCGGATAGAAACAAAGATTTTCCTTCACTATCATTATACCAAGTGATGGAGTGAAAAGAATATTACCAGTGCTAATTTTCAGTTTTCATCGTGAGGCCAGTTTCAGGCCTTCTCTGCACACAATAGTAGATGTGAGTTACTTATTCATTTCTGTAACCTTTCTTACCGAGGTCAGTGAAAGGTCTGAGCAACCTGTTGAATTATTTAAGAGGTTTTCTCTGATGCGAAGGCTCTCTGTGTCCACAAACCACTCTCCTCAGAGGTGTTGAGTGATGACTGTGGAAATGGAAACTGAAAGTTGTTGTGTTGGATGCCTCAGATGTAAAGGATACTGTGGCCGCCGGTGTTAGGAAACATTCGACATGGTGGTGAAGTTGTAAACACTGTGAGAGTTATCAGATAAGAGGTGGTTACATTTTGATAGGCGACTGAATCTTGTTCCTGGCTGTCTCTTAAGTTATTTATAAATCACTCTTTCTGTAGTCATCTGTGTACAGATTAATACTACTGTGTGTTTCTGTCATTTGCAGATGGAGAGAGAAGAACTGGGGTATGTTTCCAAGTGATGCAGCAAAGGAAGTCTTCTGTTTAACCAAGAACATAAATGGTAAGGTGCCTTTCTCAGAAATCCTGTTGTAGCGTGGATACTGTCATCTTTTTGTCAGCAAAACTTCGAGGCTTTTTTTAATCTGTACTCCAACTTCTTGGTCCTTTTGTTTAAATCCATTTGTTCCTTGTAATAGAAATCCTTAAAATTAGCTTTATAGATTAAGTCTTAGTTTTTAGAATATGTTGCCCACATAGAAGTAAAAAAGAGCCTCTATGAAGGCAAATTTTGATGGTTTAGGTGTATTTGATGGTGGGTGTATTGGACAGTAGAGATGGTCAGAAACAAAAAGAGCATATTTTCCTGATTACAAGTTGCAGTTTTTTCATAGTTTGGCTGATCCTCTGATTTTTATATCAAAACATATACCATTGAACATATTTTTCAATTTTAATTCATACAATTTGCCATGAACCAAAGAGTAAACATTACTGTGTACAGCTACAAGAGGGTGTTCTAGGCTTGTGACAGTTAAATGAAGATTCGAAAATGGCATTATTTCAGCTAGAGGAGTTCATTTTGAACATCTGGCTGTACTGTCTGTGTGGTGGAAGAAATCCTCAAAAAATATTTATCCTTTTTATTTATGATGCTTATGATCATTTGCGGTCATTAAGAACAATATGTGGACATTGTGTAAGCTTTTGATGCATTACTAACATACGTTAGTAATCTGTGGCCACTGTTAAATAACACATAGCAGTGAGGTGCCGTGTTGTGGCCATGTATTAGTGATGCGTGGAAACAAGTTTTTTTTTGTTTGTTTGTTTTTGTTTTGTTTTTTTATGCCGATGTCATCAGAGGGGCTTGTAGGATTACTGTCAGGAGCTAGGTGAACTTGTTTACCAGTAACTTGCATGTTGGCTTATTCAGCCTCCAAGTATGTTCTTTCTGCTGTTTTGCAGCTGAATAACTGTTAAAGTGTTACGTTGACATACCAGACACATATTCAGCCTGTTGTTCTGCATGCTACTGTGTAGTTGGATAAGTTATCTTTCTAGATTAAATGTCTGTTCTTGGTGAAATGTTTTGTGAAATAAATTCAACTTATAGTCCAGTACAACTTAGTTGTGTTTTTTCCTCTTCATGAGCATTGTTTGACTGATGCGGTGTATGCACTGGGGGGCTTACAGTCTGGAGAACACGGTTGTCTTAGAATAGACTAAGGATGCTTTCCTCACCTAATACTAGGAGAGGATCAGTTAATTGGAGTGTTGTTCATTTTGTATTTCTTGGCATGATGGAGATCAAAATGATCTTAAAGTCCCCATGAAACAGCTGGTAGACTATTATTTGGTATTGACATTTTTACATTTCCTGTTTAATAGAAAGGACACAACCATCTCCTTAAAGCATAGTCTGCTCTGAGTGGTTGATTGATTTGATCTGATTGGAACTTTGAGTCATGACAAACACAATGTGTGCACATACGCTTTCAGAGATAAAATTTAGTGGTGAAAAGAGCGTTGTGTTGCTCCCTTTAATTCTTCAACTTCCTTGCCACATTAGTTTTAGACAGCCAAAGAAAAATTAAGTCATTACTACAGTTAAGGATATGGAAACCATATGGAAGATGTCTTCCAAGTTATTGAATTGAGATATTTTTAATATATTACTTCTGCTTTTTTTCCCCTCAGAGTATTTGCCATGCCACATGGGAAGGCTTTGAACTCCTCCCTGGTCTTCCTCCTCACTCTCTTCATCTTTTCTGCTGCCCATTGTCGTTCCTATCCCCGGTTTTCACGCAATGACTCTGAATTCCAACACCTGGTGCTCCACCCGGACCCATCTGTTGGTACGGTATACGTGGGGGCCAGGGACCACCTTTTCCAGCTTGATGGATTTGATGGACTCAGGCTGGAACAAGAGGAGACCACCGGTCCAGTGAGCGACAGCAAAGACTGCCTCCCGCCAGTCACGCAAATCAACTGCCCGCAGGCCAGAAGAACCAGTAATCACAACAAACTTCTGCTGGTGGATCCAAAAGCGTTGGAGTTGATCACTTGTGGCAGCGTCCATCAAGGCACCTGCCAGAAACGCAGCCTGGACTCCATCAGGAAGGTGCTCTTCTCCACCGAGAGGCCTGTAGATACGCAGTATGTGGCAGCCAATGACCCGTCAGTCTCAACCGTGGGGCTGGTGGTGGGGCTTAACGGTGGGGAAAGGACGGTAATGTACGTGGGTCGGGGATATACTGCCAGCCACCCACCCATCTCCACCCGCCACCTTTCAGCAGAACCTGTCTTTTCCTATGAGGAGACAGCTAAGCTGGCTGTAGCTGGAAGACTGTCAGAATATGACCATCACTTCGTAACGGCATTCACGCGACGCGCCTATGTGTACTTCCTGTTTTACCGACGTGATATCAAGTCAGTGTCAAGGGAGTATCGGACATACGCTGCCAGGGTGTGCCTTGAAGATGCCTCCTACTATTCATATGTGGAAATTCCACTTGTCTGCAGATCGCCGTCCTCTCCCTCAAGGAATTATAACCTCCTGCAGGCAGCTCAGGTACTTCTGTGTGTTGTGTCATGTCCATACTTTAGCCTCAACCAGCTAAAGTAGGGATGAGTACCGTATTGTTCACTTAGTGACTAATACACATTTTCATGTTGTCATATATTCCATTGGTCTTAATGCTGTGACTTCAGACTTTAGACCGCATTATTTATCCCGTTAGGAAGTTCCTTCAGGGAAATTGAGGTTCCAGACACTAAGTCACGTAAAAAAGAATAAAAGAGGAGGAATACAAAAAAGAAAAGGGAAAATAGCGAGGTACTCAACAGCATCTAAGGTCGTCATAAGGCCGTCATGTATGGGTTTCTATAGAAATATTGATGAAAATGTAAATATATACAAACAATAAAAAATGAATATATAAACAATAAAGATAATACATTAGAGATGTAATAATGACTATATTGGGGGAGTGGGTAGTGTTGTGGTAATGTTGTAGGCTTTAGCGCGGCAGACCTGGGATCGAGTCCCCGACATGGCACTCAGGTAAACCACTGTGGACCCCTGAGCAAGGTCCTCAACCCCCACCAAATGCTTTTTAAATGGCAGCCCACTGCTCTCAGGTTCAACCTGAGATGGGTTAAATGCAGAGAATGAATTTCTTAACTGGCTCTCTAACTGGGATTAATAAAGTATATCTTTTTTTATATACTGTATATTTACTATATTTCTATGATACAATTATTGAACATGAACTACACATGTAAATATGTACTGTATATATAAATAAACTTAAAAAAAAAATATATATATATATATATATTTATATAATGAACAAGATATCTACCACAATATACAGTGAGTATTTATAAATGTAAGTATTAAGAAGGAACTCATTGGTGTGAGTTTCTACATATTATCATAGTCTTATCTGTACTTGAGGCAGTAGCCTTTTAGGGAGTAGCAGCACATGGTATTACTGAATTTTCTCTCTCATTAGTCTGACTGGATCTCAATTTGCAATGAAAGTTTTTACATCAAGGTTACACTTTCTCAAGTTTTACCCCACGCCTTTGTTGCAACAGGTGGGACAAGGTGCAGGGGTGCAAGGCGAAGATCTGCTGGGAGTCTTCTCCACCCCCGTCAGCTCAACAAACAGCAATCCTTTGGATTCCTCTGCTTTGTGCATTTTCCCTCTGGATGAGCTCGACAGACACATCGACTCCACCCGTGACCTCTGCTACACCCAAGATGGGCGGGTGAAGGGTAAAGGGGAGGTGGCCTACATAGAGTATGAGGTCAAGTCCAGCTGCGCCAACCTATTCCCGGTGAGGATGCCTGCAGAGACAGAAATGGAAGACTTAACATTAGCTTGATTTTTCTAGCTTCTCTTTCCTTTGATGATAGAAAAGTAAATATTTTGGACCTCTGAGGTAGCGCATACTGCAAACAGCTGCTCCCTGTTTATAGCTATCTACGGGATTTACAGTAGATACATTAAAGCTATATATCATTAGGAATAATTCCTGCATTTACCTCCAGTATATTGACTCACTTGGCTTAAGTGTTCACTGGAAGGTAAAGCAAATGGCATGCGTAGCCAGGTAACAAGGGATGAGTGTTCTGGCTAGATTAAGCTGAGTAATGGATGGATGGATGGAAGTGTAGTAATGAGGGCCCTTTGGAAAATCCCTGAGCTCCCAGATGCCCGAGGAGTAGCTTTGCCCAGCTGCAGCCAAAGACCCCCTCTTCACTGATCTGCAGCCGCTCAGGTCCTGTCAGCCCTCAGAACCATTTAATGGGATCGTTAGGGATCAATAAAGAAAACTAACCCTGAATCATCTGTGCTGCTGCTTAATGAGGTCTGACATGGAAGTATGGGAGTTCTTTTGAAACCCACTGACATAAGAGGAGAGAGGGAGAGGAAACGGAATCATGGGAATAGGACTGTAGCACGGAGAGAGTGACTGGGGGGGCAGGGGCACTGACAGAAGAGGGAGATTTATTAGATCACAGTACCCCCTCCAAAGATAAGCCATCTTATTTTTATAATAAATAAACTTAAGTGAAAAAAAAGAAACAAATACAGCCCTGCTCTACCTCTTCATTCAACCCAATTATGTGAAGCTGCAGTTTAGAGACTTACTGGAAAGCAGGATTTGGAGTGGTTGCTTTGCAAAACCAAAGGGACAAGCTGGTTGTTTCCAAATGAGTCCGCTTTAATCTATAGTGCAATCCTCTTATAATGAATTAAGAGGATTCATAGGCTCTGAGGCAATAATAGTAATTAAACCTTGTTGATCTGAAGCTTTATGTTTTTGGCATGAGTTTAATCAAAAATACAAAAATAATCTCGCAAAGGAAAAACTATATCAAATCAATGGATTCTCTGTTTGAAAGTGTGGATAAACCAGTTTAACTATTTATCCTGTTGCATCTTGTAGAATACCCTGAAGGCTTATCCATGTGGCTCTGACCACACCCCGAGTCCAATGGCAAGCAGGGAACCGCTGGAAGTCAAAGCTGCATGGCAGACCTCAGCCACTCGTCTCACTGCCGTGGCCGTCAGTGTCAGAGAAGGACACAGCATCGCCTTTCTGGGAGACTCAAAAGGGACTCTTCACAAGGTAGTCGGATCTCTGAAAGCCTCCACCAGCACACACCTGCGAGACAACCCTAACTTCTCACCATTTTCATCAAATATTTAGACCATTAGGCAATTTCTGATTGCAGGAGTGTTCTAATCTTCCATTCACTGAGGTCACACAAGCGTTAAGGCTTACCTAATGCTGTCTTTACACCCTTTCCTCGCAGCTCTGTCTGCTTGTCTGTGAATCATATCCCAGAAAGCATACACACCTCACACCACATAAACCATTTGAATCCAGTTTCGGGGATGTTTTGATTCTAGCCCATGCCAGTTCCCAGTCTTATACTCCTGCATCACCACAGCCTCTGACTGCAGCCTCGAAGATTCCCGTCATTCCAGCATTCACAGTGTTCCAACACACACAGACCAGCATACCAGCGTGATCCCATGGTTAATGCATTTGCTTTTTGTTCTGTGGTCTGTGATTGTTGGAGACTTGGTTCATTTTTTAACTTAATGATTTAAAGTGCTGTGAGAAGTTTTGGAAAACTGTTGGGTTTTTTTTCTCTCACATTTTATTTCAAGGTCTTGTTGCTGTTATTTCCTCGGTTGTCTAAAAAATAAAGAGTATGGCCACTTTCTGGAGAACATCTGCATAGATATGTTGGTTACATGAAGGGATGAAGATAAGAGGATTGTAGACACAACTCTGCTGTGGTGTTTCCTTCTTTTTGGGGCTATTTTGCTGCTTGTCTGTGTGTGGGAAAGAGATTGAGACATGGAGCCAGGCTTGGTATTTATAGGTTGCAGATCAAAGCTGCACTTCATGAAACCATCTGAAATAAGCTACACTAACAGGATTATTGTATCACAGCAGAACAAATTCCACTGAATCCCTATATAGAATTTGATATACATCTTTTTGCGTTTGTGTTTCAGCCATAGGCAAAGGCGACAATTTGAAACCCAATTTAAATTTAATCCTGCTGTAGTAAATTTCCAATAGATGGCTTAAAAATCTGCCACCAGCTTGATTTGCACACTTGATGTAATGAGATTTTACCTCTGTGATTTTGGTGATTTAAAGGAGCAATTTGCTAATTTTCTAAGTATACTTATGCGCTTCATTGGCTAAAGGCATATGTCACACCTGGGTGAAATTGAGCCTCCCCCCGCAGTCCCCTGAGTTGGACAAGTGGACAAAAGTGTTTTCTAACTGACCCAGTCATTCTCTGAATCTGGCAGCACTGACTATAGCTTAGCTTAGCGTAGTTGCTGTAACCTGGCATTTCCGACTAGCATCACTTGGCGAAAGTGAACTAGTTAATTCAAGATTTTTTCCAGTTACGTTTTGTGACCGGTACATTCTGATTGAGTACAAATGAAAAGCCGATTTCACATCAAAGGACTGACTAGGCCGCATTCAATAAGGGAACTACTGTATATGCTGTTAAAGTACAGGTTAATCACAGGTGAAGCACCTTGGACAGTAGCAAAGGCAGCACACATGCGCAGCATCCGGTGGCAACCCTGCTTACAGAAGTTGGGGATGCTGCGCATGCATGCTGCCTTTGCTACTGTCCACGGTGCTTCGCCTGTGATTCGCCTGTACTTCTGGGGAATATAGTTCCTGTATTGAATGCTGCCTAGTCAGTCCTTTGATGTAAAATCGGCTTCTCATTTGTACTTGATCAGACTGTGCAGGTCACGAAACGTAATTGGAAAAAATCTCGAGTTACCATATTTTCCGGACTATGGGTCACACTTTTTTTCATAGAATGGCTGCTCCTGCGACTTATAGTCCAGTGCAAATTGTGCATCAGAATATATACAATTTAACTTTTTTTTCAGTGTCAATTAATGCTGACTGACATGGCCCAAAGATGTTTATCCTTCTTAATCATGATGTTTATGATCATTTACAGGCATTAACTTTGGAATCGGAGTGATTGGGGAATTTTTAACAGTAACAAACTGGATATGAAAAATCCAAAAATCGCCCTATTTTTTTCTCTTTTTAAATACGACTTATAGTCCAGTGCGACTTATATATGTTCTTTCCCTCTTAAAGGGATATTGTGTAAGTTCTCCTGTATTTTATTCACAAAAACTGATTATTTGGTTCAAAAGTGTTTTTTCATTAATCAGTAATCACTCCCATCAACAAACTGAAGTGCTCCTCTAAGTTCTAAATTTGCCATTCGTATCATTCATTTACACATCGAGCAGGTTGGCTCGGTGGAGGCTGCCATGTCGTATCGCCATGTTTTTACGTTCAGGAGAAGCGTGACAGTAGGAAAACACAGAAACTCACCGGACACACCGGAGTTTTCAGCTCAGTTCGAGGTAATGCCTTTGAAAAGTCACCGCGCTGCAGTGGGGAGAAACCAGCGTCTCACTGATGCTGGGTTCATGTGCAGTCGGGCAGACGGCCGTTGTTAACAAACCAGATGTCATTTTAATCAATGAAGCCGTGCGAAAGACGGTAAAACATGGGTCAGGGAAAACAATACGACATCGCCATGACAACAAATCAGATGTGGACTGATGTCACTGTAACTGACGGACCACATCTTCACATAGAGGCTGGTGATAACTTTACATGCATCAGCTGTTGTCGGTCTGCCCGGTTTCACGCGAACGCAGCATGAAAAGTACGAGGGAGCTGCTCGCGATTACACAGTGTCCCTTTAATGATGCATTTTTTGACTGATGGGACTTATACTCAGGAGCGACTCCAGAAAATACGGTAATTAGTTCACTTTCGCAAAGTGGCGCTAGCTGGAAATGCCAGATTACAGAAACTACGCTAAGCTAAGCTAAAGTCGGTGCTGCCAGATTCAGAGAATGACTGGGTCGGTTAGAAAACGCTTCTGCACACTTGTCCATCTCCAGTGACTGCGGGGAGAGGCTAAATTTCACCCAGGGGTGGCATATGCCTTTAAGGTATGTATAAGAAGATCAATAGCACTCATGTTGGTGCATTAACTGTAAAGCTTAGAGCTCGGACTTGTTTAGCTTTGCTGAGCATGAAGACTGGAAGCACCACCTGGGAATATACATTAACCAGCACTTTTTTTCTTTGGATTCATTCATCAAACAAAACTCATCATGGCAGGCTAATAGGGAGCTGCTTGCTTGAATTACTCATTTCATGCAACATTCTGAAGTGGTATATCCTGATCTTTACATGGATTTTTTTTGCATTTCGGAGAGAGACAGGCTGGCTAAGCACATCAAGTCCTGGCTCCAACTCCCCAAGTAAGCACTCAGACATGGCCAAGATTGAACTTTTCATCTAACTGTTGGCAAGAAAGGGAATAAGAACATTCACTAAGTTCTACAGAGGCCTAAAAGAAAGTTTTGGGCTCTTCATATCCTGCATGTGAGAAAATCTGCTGTTCTGTTGTAAAAGACAGGTCTGAGTCTGAAAGATCTTCTAAAGTTGGTCTTTTTTTAATACAAAAAGCCAGTGTTTTCTTCCTTACTTTGCACCTGCAAGTATACTTTATTGCCAAAAGTATTTGCAAACCCATCCAAATTATGGGAATCAGGTATTCCAATCACTTCCATGGCCACAGGTGTATACAATGAAGCACCTAGGCATGCAGACTTTTTACAAACATTTGTGAAAGAATGGGAACACTTTTGGCAATATAGTGTATGTGAATCCTTTCAGACATTCTATATCACTGGATAGTATGATTTACACACATCCCAAACTACACAGCATATCTATGCATTCTGTTTGTTTTATTGTTTTTACCTGTGTTTTTATCTTTACGTGTTTATTATGTGAAACACTTTGTGATGCCTGTCTGTGAAAAGTGCGATAAAGTTACTTACTTACGTACTCATTAAAGAAATGAGACATGAGTATTCTATTTGATCATTTATTTGTTGAGTAAACTGATCTCTGCAGGTGCATCTTAAAAATCGGAAACATACCCAAAACATTTTCAACTAAATCAATTCAAAAAGTAAAACACATCTTTTTATACAATATCAACTCATCACACACAGCTCACAGATTCTCTAACATTTCTGTTAAAAATCTTTTCAAAAAATGTAGTCAAATTAAATTTTTTGACGTTGATTTAGATATATATGTATAGTATGTATGTATGTGTGTAATTATTGTTTTATTGTGTTTTGTAGTTAGTACCATACCATAATGAACTTTTTGTTGAAATTCCAATTTATTGAGATACATCTTTTTGTGGCCAGTGAATCTCACCAGTCTGCAGTTGATTGGAAAATTAAAGCAGTGAGGGGGTTTCCTGTCAGTGTGATGGCAGAATTTGAGGAAATGCCATTTATCACTATGATAGACAAACCATGTTAGTTGAAGTATATCATGACAAATGAAGGGATTCAGGAGAACCTCAGAAAAAAAGTTTTTGATGCTTGTCAAGCTGGACAATATAACAAAGATCCCTGAAAAGTTAGAACTCTGTTATGCTTGAAGAGGGTGACTGACCAACAAAAATCACTTCAGGAGCAAAGTGGGTGATTCCCTAAAAACAGTGGGCCTCTGACATTTCCTGATGTTAGTCTGCATGAGTTCACCAGCAGGAGAACACTGAACAATAATGGTTTACATGACAGGTTTTCAGTGAGAGAGCCTCTGCTTTCTTATACAAAAAATAACATTGGATCAGTGAGAAGTCGGAAAGCTTTTTTTACCCCCCAGGAGTGGGGTCAAATAGAAAAAATAGAGAGGAATGACTTTTAGCAAAGGGCCCCAGGACTCAATCCTGGGGCAGCTGAGGAACTACAGCCTCTGTACATGGGCTGGATGCGCAAGCGGTCAAGCTACAAAACCCCCCAAAAACTTGTTTGTTTTTTTTTGTCCTTTTGCAGAAAATGCATTTCTATGAGAATATCAACCTGTTAATAAAACTTGGAAGTAGGTGTATTGTTATGGTTTGAGCATGATTTCCAATATTTGTACCATTTACTTTAAAAAAAAAAAGAAAAAAAAGAAGTAGTTCAGGAAACTGATCCACAATTGTAATCTGAAGACAAAGTGTGTCATGAAATAAGGCAGCAATCCAAACACACGTTGTTTAAAAATACAATAATAGAGTGGTAAAGTTTTGGAGAGACCAATTAAATGTCCTGATCTTAGTTCAGTAGTATTGTTATGTAAAAACCTGAACTGCCTCCAAACTGACCTGCAAAACTCATCGAGATTCACTGGAAATATTTACTTACTCATGGTCACATATTTTTACCACTCAAATATCTTGAAAAGCAGTTAGAGCAAACATGTTTTCTGTTTTACTTGGGTTGTTTGGGCATCTGGAGCTCTGGCCAAGAAACTTCAAGAGGAAATTCATACTGGAAATACTTCAAATAATCTTTTTCTCAGCCCTATTCACATTCTCATACATTTTATACAGCATAAGCTGTGGATTTTTTTTTTCTCCGCCTCTTAGTTAATATAAGTTACTTCACAGTTTCAGTTAATGTCCAATATGGACAAGAGAAATGATAAAACAGCCAGACTGTGTTCATATGCTGTATACATATGAATGTTAGGCCAGACATGTAAAATACAAAATATGACAAGCATAACCGTGTTTATTGCCTAAAAGTTCACTAAGCGTTACAAAGCAACTTCACTTAGCATTATGAGTGTTGAGCATCCTCTTAATGGGACTAGGATTCCTTGCTCTGTGTGCAGTGATCTCATTAACATGAGGTAACATGAGAGTTTGAAGGCCTGGGAATCACTTAAGCCTGAGGTGTCTTCCTGTGCTTCATATTAGATTTGACTGTGTGATAATCACATTCTTGGCCACTTCCGCTGTGATCCTGTGCAAGTGTGATTTGATTTGGGTGTGAGTTGTGTGCTGGAGAAGGTGTTCCTTTTGCACTATTTTTGTTTTTTGTCAGAATTGCATTTTTAGTCCGCCTTTTTGAAGGGAACGCATCTTATAAAATACCTTTCCATCTGATCTTTGTTATGTAGCGAGCATTTTTAGCATGTTGGCTAAAGCATCTTCTACCTTTCTATTATTTCCAGATATATCTTGGGAAAGATGGTGTTGTGGAGGTATATGCAAACACAACAATACATCCCAACTCCCCCATCAACAGTGACCTTTTACTGGATCAGCGTGGATCACACATCTACATCATGACCAAAACTATAGTAAGTCCAGAATGACCACACTGACATAGTTTGGGGTGGTTGCAAGTTTCCCGTTTCATATGTTTCACGTTTGAAATGCACAGCAGATGTATAAACAGACGTGGCATTCTCCCTATTCAGCCACTCACCCAGATGTCTCTATACACAAGACTGAACGTGGCCTGTAATTCATCTTCAGACAATTTATGGTTTGTCAGAGTTTTTCAGGCTTTGATACTTCCTCAAGCTGGGTCTCTCTCAGAGTCAAACACGATAAAAGAAAAGAGAAAAGCCAGCTGGCAGTTTAGGTCAAAAGTCACAAATCCTACTGAGATGGGCACAACAGTCAGCAGGAGGTGGAAGGTCAAACATAACAATGGTATTGATCAGTAAAAGTGGCCTCTATTGTGTTGGCACACTCTCTACAGAGTGTGTGTGGGTAGCTGTAGATGCTGATAAATGAATATGGAAAAAAGCTGGTCTAAACCCTGAATGATTTGTGTCAGGCCTGGGGCTCTGATACTAGCTCCAATCTGCAGCCTTAGTTGTATTTAATACACATAATATATTCAAAACAAATGGAGTATTATTACGAGCATCACACCTGCCATAAAGCTGATATTAGTATCTCAGAAGCAAACTGACTCATACCAGATTGCATGCTGGTGTCCAAAACCAGTCCACCATTGTTTGTATACAAAATAAAGTAATATAGGCCGATCATGGCAGTCTCACAAGTAAAAGAAAACATGATTTTTTTTTTCCTTTCCCAATTTATCTTTCAGCTAAATTTGTAAAAGACTTAAAAGTTTTCAGAATTTTTAACATAAGGCCTAATTTTTGAGTTAGCCAGAGTACTACTTATCACTGGAGACAGCAACATCATATTTTATCCCTTTATTATAGTTGCAGGAGGTCGCAGATGCTAATGCTAGCGCACGTCAATAGGAACCACTTAGCCTGTCATTAAAAACAATCTTATCCTCTACACAGAACACCCGAGGCAAATCAGTTATGGCGCATGATAGGGCTGGGCGATATAGAAAAAAAGTATATCAATATATAAAAAAAATTATGTTGGACGATGTAGATATATATTGATAAGTATTAAAATAAGATAAGTTGTAGTGCAGCCCTGGCCTGGGCACGAGCGGCTTAGATGGTAAAACAAGTTCTCGGATATTTCAAATAGCACCAGTAATAGCCTAAGTGTGTTTTTCTACCTGATGATAAATATAAATGCAAGTCTTGAGAATAAAAAGAAGAAAGTGGGTGCTGGTGGATCTGGTCCACCACTTAAGCTGGGGACACGCTACATGATTATTTGCCCGATTTTGCCTACGATTGTCAGTCGGGCATTGTCTGCACCAGTTGGGGCTAGTTGGGCTCAGTCTGCCTCACCAGTCAGTGGAAAAATCTGTTGGTGTGTCTGAGGAAGCGACTCAGATCTCCAAGGCTACATTTACACTGTCAGGTCTTGATGCCCAGATCGGATTTGATGCCTAAATCTGATTTTTTAAATGTGTGGTTACACATATTTTATAATGTGACCCATATCGGATTTCTTGTGATTACACCACCCTGTCATTTGAAACATCCAGCATGCGTACCGAGTGTTTACAAAACTGTAAGCTACCCATATCAAGCGCTTGCATACAAACAGACAAGAGGATACCAGACGGATACAATGATGGGAAATAGTTAGATTACTGATCTACAATGTAACAAAAATAAAAAAGCCACAAGAGTTGGATATAATTAACAGTACTGTGGGCTTCAATCGTCTCCTGATGCTTTTTAAATTATGCCGAGAGCAAGCGTGCTGGTGATTTCTTTAATTGTGTGTACTGATTAATTTCCAAAATAAAGTTTTAGCTTCTGAAATCAGATTTTTAAACAGTTCTGATGGAGCTCGTTAATCTGGATGATGCGGCTTCATTCTGAACCAATATCTCACTGAACCATGAACCGTGTCTGGAGATAAAAAAGTTTTGTGTGACGTGCGTGATGCATATTTACGCTTCCCTGTACAAAATAAGGAGACTGGACATCATTCACATGTTTTGTCTGGAATTAGTCAGTGACTTCAGGAATTAGTCAGTAACTTCAGGTGTCACCTGCAGCGCTGTTATTGATATCTGTTTCATCTTTTAAATCATTACATTTCCTATTCAAATACACAGAGTGCCTTTCCCATTATGATATAAAACATTTTGAATAAAAATTAGGGATGTCCGATCCAGATTCCGGCATCGATACTCGCTCCCATTGGCTTCTCCTTACTGACAGCACCTGAGCTCCGGAAACGTTTACGCCGGCAGAATAATTATCACTTTTTTCTGGTTCACTCCAGAAAAGCTGGAAGCTGGACTCCAGATGCAGCTGATTAATCAGACAATAACTGCGTCCCTCTAACGAAGGGGGGGACAGGTGCAACCGATGTTACTTGGTGCGTTACCGGGTCGGGTTGTGAGCTAAACATAAACGGGTCGGGTTCGGAAGCCATCCTTACGGGTGGGTGTGGGTTGGTGAAACTGGACTCATGCAGGACTCTGGTAAAGGGAGGAACCCCCCCCCCCCCAATGCAGATCACCGGGGATTCCCACCGGGAGAGGAGAGGAGAGACCTGCTGCTCCCGCAGTTCATTCTCATGTTGTTTCTTGCTCCTGTTCTCTTAACTCAGTTTCATCTTCCACCCCACCCCCCTCTTGCCTGATGTGCTGGAAATGCGGGACACATGCGGGACGGACAGTCGTCCCATTGTTTTTTTTTTTGTTTTGTTTTTTTTAATCCCTTCACGGAGCCTCTATTCGTCTGCGGGACCGAACGTAACGTGGGTTTGCCGGTAGTACTGGAACCAGACCACACACACCGCCACAAATCAATTTTATTTTGCAAAAATATTGATGAACAGAATGTCAAACGCATCACAGGTTTTTTTTTATTTATTAATAAACTTTATTGGCAGTTGTTCAGTATAAAACAGACAAAAATAACAACAGAGACAGAAAAAAATTGAATGAGGTGGATACGATTGCACAGGCACGCAGTTTAGAGGGAGCATTTCCATTCCGTTAGTGCAGTACAATACGGAAATTTGCTGTCCAACACCAACATGGCGGCGGCACACAGGCATGTCACGTGACTGCACATCCTCTATATGCTCATGCATGTGACTTGTGAAGTCAAGTGCAGACATTAAAGAAAGGCTCCGCTGAAAGCTCCAGTGTAATTAGAACCTTGATCAATATGTTTATTGAAATGTCTTTTTAACTTGCAAAATCTAAGCCAATTTATCAGCAGCTATCTTTCTAAATAATGTAATATATAATAGCCGTGGTGGCCTGCAATAACGGAGTCAATGTCGGAGAAACACTGCTTTTTCAGAACAATTTCCTCCGTCCCTTCTCACTGTGACATCTTCTGCAATACACATGCTCTCTGTTGTGGTTTGAGAGGAGTTTCAGGGCAATGACAGCTCCAGGTAAGTATAGTTAATGTGAGTCTGCTGTCACAACGAGTCAAAGTCACAGTTTCAATCTAAGACTTGCTCTAAATACCCCCCGAAAAAAAGCTGTCACACTTCAAACTCTTTTGTTATTCTTGTGACTACCATAGCACCATAAAACCCTAAATAATTAACTGGAAATAACACATGCAGCCACAGAATGTCCTGCTCCTGCATGCTCGAGCTATTCACTTCCCAGCTAATTTTGTGCAACTTCTTTGGGTGAATTTGACTGGAAACTGTCTGGGCATCGAAATGGAGAGGTAATTCTGGATGGATGCATTTGGAACAGCCAATCAGTGATTGACAAGGAACTCTTGTGCATTTAACTGTAAAATCTAGACCATTAGAGGGACAAATTGGAGTCACAATGGCCTGAAAGGCAGCTAAAGTTATTGGAGAGCCTTGTTCATGATTTAATGTGTAAAGCTTTGGCCCTGCATTATAAACCTGAACTCCTGTACATGATCACAAAGGGTATAATCATATATATATATCATATGATATACTATGTATATACTGTATTTGTTGGACAGATCTGAAATCCATTTTTAGTACATAAAACTATGTTGATCAGTCACTTCCCTTTTTGAGAACTGATTTATCTCTTTAGTCAGCCCAGCCAAAGCTACCAAGGCTTGTAAAGTAATCAGTACCACTGTCAGGAACTGAGCCAACTGTCAAACTTGTCTTGTAAAATATGTTTACAGTAGCTGTTTCTGTAGGATATGGCAGGTCATAAAGTGTCTTTGTTTTGAAACATTTAAATTTCAACATACTGATCCTTATAACAGCAACATTACTATCTTATTGCTAATATTGCCAAATAAGGAAGCAAATGAGGCATTTTCTCATTGATAGAAGCAGATTTTGTACATGTGGTTGCTTTGATTCAATGATGAAACGAATCCACTAAAAACACTTTATCTCGATTATTTATGAAGTTTATGATACTTTTAAAGCCTTTTATCACATAGTGACACCAGGGGTCGTTTTCACAAAGTAGGTTTACCAAAAACTTGCAGCCTTTTAACACTGAAATGAGGAAAACTCTTGAGTTTTCGGTTTCAAAAAGAAAGGTAACTCAAACCGGAGAAAGAGGGATAACTCAAGCCTGTTTTAGGAGAGAGGCAACTTAAGCTCTTGGTCAGTTAACCTGGTCGGGACGAGGTTTATCTCAATAAACCTCAAGTTTATCTCTGTCTCAGCCCTTTTTCAGCCACACACGGTATTTGATTTCCTCATTCATTCACAGTCAGCAGGCAAGTTTTGGCGTAGCCAAGTTCTGCCGTCTATAAAAATGGCATGTCTTTTCAAAAACAATCCAGTGGATGAAGGAGCAACATCAATGCGCAGAGAATTAAATATTTGTCAGGAGATTATCATTCCGCACATATGTTCTTTTCAGTGGTACCATTTCATGCTACAGTCCATAATGTACATACCAAACCTGTCCTTACATTTGCACCATCAGACTCTATTGGGCCAAAAAAAAAGAAAAGTCTTCTGACATTCTGGCTTATGGCCTGCTCCCTAGAGGTGGCGGTGCTCGGCCACCATTTTACGGGCATCTGCTTTCCTTCTTCTGACTGACTAGAAGTCTGTGTGTTTAAATGGGCGGATTTATGGAACAAACCGTGATATAGATAAAGAACTTTAGGCTATGTGAGGGATAACACAAATGCACAGTCAAACTGCCACTTCAGATTTAGGCTACTTTACAAAGTAAAACATGATCAAAATAAGAAACTGTGGGTAAGCTACCTCCATGAGATTATGCCGAGGTCTTACACATTTAAATAATGTTTTTTGTTTTTTTTTTTCCCTTCTATTTTATCTTGATCATAAATGATATTGAATGATAATAAAATGCCATTCTTTGGATTATAATCCTCTTTTCCTGTTCAAACATTCCCTTCCATGAGCACCAGTAAGTTGAAGGATACCTGCAGCGCACCTGTCATCGCATATGATATATTTATGGCGGCCACCATGACTGACTCAGTGTAAAGGAAACACTGTCATTAGTGAATGCCAGAGAGCCGCAAGAGTGAATATGAGAAATTAGAAGAAATGTAATGAAAATGAAATGTTAATGTTTAATTTACAGACAAATAATGTGAAATAAACAGTAAATATCTAAATAAACTCAAACTATGTAAAATGAATAGATCTCTTTTTTCTTTATTTTGCACTTTAGATATACATTACATGAAAAAACAAAAAGAAGACTTGTAATACTGTGCAGGAAGAGGCCAAAAAGCCCAAATAGGCTTATCGCAAACCAAAAGATGTGCGTATATACCCTTTAGTGTTTCTATTAGATTGTAATATAATGTAGCAATATTCACATCATGTCAGTGTCAACAAACATCGATGATCAGAATCTGATCAACCTAATTGTAGTTAGTAAGTGGTTATTTTAGATTTCTTGTAAACTTGTCTCAAAATGCAAGGAAACTGAAATTTGGTTGAAGTGGTGGGATGGCTCGCAGGGGAAGCCCGAAAATTTCCCTAATTTTTAAATCCAAAACTTGACAGGCATGCACAAGTATGCTACTTTATTTTGCCCCGTCAGGTTGCAGATGTTTAGTAAAGCAAGACGAAAGGCTCCTACATGCAGTTAGAAGCAACAAGCACTTCAGCTCATGTTAATATTTCATAAAAGCCCAGACTAAATAGATAATTTATTAAGAAAATGTTATAGATTTCACCCTGTGGAACATTTAGACTTTGTCCAGCAGCAAAACAAAAAGAAAAAACAAAGACAAAACCAAGGTTGACCCATATAATCTTGTTTTTTGTCTGTCTTTGTTTTTTTTTAAATAATGGTTTGTGTTTGAGGTTTCTTCCTATTTGCTGTGAATTTTGTTTAGGAGGCATGAGAGGGGTAAAACAAATTCTGAAAGCAGGTTTTCAACATCAAAAGCATGGTTGTTTGCTGCCTGCATTAAAGATTACTGGTTCATTTTTTATGCTGTTTTAAACAGTAAGGAAAAAACAACACTTTACATAAAAAAGTAGGAGAAAGACTAAAATGAAAGAGATGCCCTTTAGGCTGTGGCGCTGAGAAGCAGTAATTATACAGCATACTCTGTGTAATTTAACAGTGTGGTTATAAAACACTGATGGAAATCAGTGTTTGGTTAAAAGTGTTCACTCATCTGTTTTTCTTGTTTTCCAGATAGAGAAGCGTCCGGTGGCAGAATGTGGTGATCACCTCGACTGTCAGTCCTGTCTGTCAGCCAGAGACCCATACTGTGGCTGGTGTGTCCTGGAGGGACGGTCAGTCCTTATACACCTGGGTAGATAGTTTCACTGCTCCTTGCTGCTTCTCATCTGTGATATCTTTGGTGTTTCAGCTGTGGCCAGCGATGGGAGTGCCAGCGTGGGTCTGTGCAGGGCCAGTGGCTGTGGAGTTTCAACCAGACACAACAGTGCCTCAGCATCCAGCACCTCAGCCTCTACAACATCAGCCGTGGAGAGAAAACTGACGTAATACAAGGGGAAGAGTGGGACAAAGAAAAGAGTATTTTCATAGTGTGTCAGCTTTAGTCATTTATTTATTTAATATTTTTTTTTTTTCTCCCATTCAGATCGCAGTATCAGTAGAGGGTCTCCCCAGTCTCAGAGGCGGTGAAGCGTACTCTTGTTTCTTCCATGACACAGAAACTCCAGCCTTACTCACCACTACTGGTGTGATATGCTCCACC
Source organism: Atherinomorus stipes (assembly GCA_023101725.1). NCBI lineage: Eukaryota > Metazoa > Chordata > Actinopteri > Atheriniformes > Atherinidae > Atherinomorus > Atherinomorus stipes. The sequence continues at coordinate 108,573 of JALJCO010009308.1, read as the reverse complement.
CCTGATGCCAGCAATCTTCCTCCCATTGGCCATGGAGATGGTGAGTGTTTAGTCAGTTATTATGCCAAATCTTTCATATTTTTCAAATTTTTCAGTATATCAAAACCCCTTCCAAAACTGAGGACCACAAATATGGTCATTTGAAAAGTTTTAGTGCCTATTCAAGTCATTGAACTTGAAATTTCTAGCAGTTCTACACCAGAGCAGTGGCCAATGTTTCTGAGCCTCTGATGCAGCAGATATCTGGATAAACAGACACTGTATCTGAACCAAGACATCCTGTCATCTTGTAGTTTGGAGATTGTAAATTTGCAAGTGGTTTTTATCTATTTTGCTGCCCACAGGGACTGTTTAACTGCATGGAAAAATAGGATGTGACTATAAACAGAAAACAAGGAAAACAGACAACATAAGGGAAACTTTCAGTACTAGAATCAAATCCTTTGCCTGAAGATTCTGTAATTGTATATGCTATCTCTGTATTTGATGGGCTTTGATCCAGGGGCATTTACATATAGCACTTTTCTCTCTGATGCAGAGTTCGTAATGGTGACCCTTTCACTGCGGTTCATTAATGTGACAGTAGCAGAGACAGATTTCACCTTCTACAACTGCAGCTTGGTCCAGGAGCTTTCTGGACGCAGACCGTGAGTACATTTAACATGTTGGGATTTGAGTACAAAGTGAATACTACTGTGCATTTATCCATGGTAAATGTAAACCGAAGTAAACAGTCCTGTGTAAAATCATTCAGGTGTTAAACATAAAGCCAATGAGAAAAGGAATCAGCCGTGATCTTCAAGAAGTAACTGTAAGGATTATGAAGCTTTTCCAAACAATTTGGAGCCCATAATTCTGCATTGAAATAGATTATTCACAATTAGAAGACAGTTGCCAGTCTTCCCAGGAATGGATGTCCCAGCAGGTTCACCTCAGTCAGACTGTGCATTATTAGAGACCCACTCGGAGGAAAATCATGTTTTTCATGTTGTTAATATCTTCATATGACAGATTTCTTATACTACAGGACATTGAGTAAACTTAACTCAAAATTGCATTTCTGAGTATTTCTGCATTCAAATCATTATGAACTAATGTCAAGCCAAAAAAAAAAGGCAGGCAAAAACAAACTGGCTGTCACATGACACAAACCAGTGGCCAATCACAAAGCTCCCTGCTTTGCCACTTCTGCCCATTCAGACTGTGGAGTAGACATAGCAGATCAACTCACGTGCTGTAGCGGGTTACAATGCTAAGAAGAAAGATATTGATACGAGCTTTCATAATCTACAGATACTTTGCTGTCAGAGAGCAGCAAAGTATCTGGCCACAGCAACATAAGAAAACACGTATGTAGGTGTTTTTTAATGTCATGAACTTGATGAAAACCCATTTTATCCTCTTTTTGACATTTCCGATCATTTTCAAGCTTGAGATGTAAGTTTTCACCTTTGGGTGTCCAAAAGGTTGTGACCTATTGCTGTGACCTAGAAGTTTTTACTGGTGCTAATTAAAAATCCGAATTTGGCGTTATCTTGACCAAATGCACAAAATCCAACTTTATCCTCCTTATTTATTACGTTTCTGCCCACAACTCAGAGGAGAATTACTAATGAGCTACTGGCGCTCTGCAGAAGCAAAGTCCTGGAAAATGGTACATGTTCTGTGATTTTGGCTTTAAACTTTATAATCACCATTTAAAGGAATAGTACACCCACAGAATGATGTGCCTTCATTTTCTACTCCCCCTCATGTTGAACAAGACCGTGGAGCACTTTTTTAATATCTTAAATGCAGCTGGAGATCGGAGAGGTTTTTGTTATGCTCGAAATGTCATATAAAGGAGTTCACTGGTGCTTGAAACAAAAATCTCCATAAAAGTCCACAAAAATTGGGCAATATTCCTCCATACTGCTCGTCCCATGTAATCCAAGTGTCCTGAGTGGGTAGCGTCCATAATTTACTCAAAACGATATCATTTAGTATATTTTTATACATGTAGCCTAAAGAGTAGTACATCATACATCCTATTTGTGCGTTCGTGCGAGTTTACGACACTACGGAAGCAGCGGCGTTCAGAGCCTACTCTGACGATAACGCAAGCGTAGAATAAGAAATTTGTTGTTTACATTGTGCTAAGAGCGAACAAGCTGCAGACAAACCAGGACAAACACAAGAGGGGTTGCTATTGATTTAAATCAAAGAAAGAAAGAATGCGCAATCTCGTCTGCCACGGCTTCCGTAGTGTCGCACAACTCGCACAAATGATTTCTCAGACTCGACAGTAGGGCTCGGCAATATGGCCTAAAAATGTAATCTGAGATTTTTAAAATTTTTTTTTTTTTTCATTTATGATTTTTTCCCACCCATTTATTAAGGAAAGAAATATGTATAAATGGCAGAAAACTTCAAACAAATTTTGTTTTGAATTAATCAAAAACAAGACTAATGTAACCCCCATTTCTGGAATGAATAATAAATAAATGAACGCCCTCTTGGAATAAAAATCCCAGCTGTGCTTTCAAGTCACACTTTGTACTCTCACTGGGTAGCCATGTTGTTGCTTGCTGTTTTGTGTGAACTATTATGTTGTTGTTGTTGTTGCTTGCCATACTGCAAGGTGAGACTAATGCTACGGAAGCTCCAGGGCGCAGAAATGCGCCATTACACACAAAAACTCGATTTACTTATTTTTTTTAAATTGCCCGCAACAAAAAATGCTAATTAAAGGCCGTTTTTCAATGAAAACCCATTTAACTTGCCCCTTCTGAAATACGGAGGGTTTCCCCTTGTTTACTTACACATGCTGACTTGCTAGCATTGCATTCCCCCCCAGTCGGCTGTGCTTCCTCATCAGAGAAACCATACGAAGAGAAGAGCGAATCGGGAACAGCCTCGCACTTCTACGTCACATTTCAAATAGCGTATCCCACGTGGGGTTTCTATCTGTCCATTGGAAGGCAGGTAACCCTCCACTACACACTAGAAGTAAAGACGGCACGACTGTAGCTTCGGAGTTGAGAAGCTAATTAGCTAACTGTTTGTTAGCATGGCGTAACAAACTTGTTTGTTGGCTCTATTTCCTGTCTGTAATGAAATAAGAGCGGAGGGCGGAGCTTCCTTCATACACTGACGGGAGCCAGCCAGTCAGACGGAAATTCATGAGAAGGACCCGGAAAAGCCTGCCGTTGGACCACAAGCCTCTCTTCTAGTATACAAATACAGCTGGATACTAAGCAACCAGAAGGTTTTTTTAAACAGAAACGATGCAGAATGCATTCAATAATAATGGAGAACACAGAAATATTAATGAAATGACCATGGAAGTACAACTTTAAATCAATCAACTGCTTTTTTGCCCAGGACTACTTGACAAGCCTCAGCATGTTAGATGTTGAATGTTGGACAAGCAAGACCAGTAGAGATGCCTCATAATGCACAAGTTTGGACAAATCAAAACAACAAATTGGCACAAATGTCTCATAACAGCTTTAAAGCATATCAGTGGAGGGGTAATCATTTGGGCTTGTTTTGCAGCTTTACAACCTGAGCACCTTGCAGATATTGAGACAATTATATAATACAGTAGATAATCTGTACCAAATTACCGTGTAGTCATATGTCAGTCGTCATGTTTGACAGCTTAACTGCCATAATGATGATAATGATCCCAAACACAGCAGCAAATCAGCAGAAAGACTGAAAAGGAAAATGATGACATTTCATCAAGTCCAGGCCTCAATCTGATTGAAAGGTTGTGGTGGGACATTAAAGAGAGCTGTACAGAAAACCAGGGCTGCAAACCTCAGTGAACTGAAGCACCATTGTTAGACGAGTTGACCAAAATGTGAGACCAATGACATCATACAGAAAACCCTTACTTCAAGTCTTTTATACAGATATGGATCTAAAAGCTATTGAATCATTAGGTATGCTTAATTTTTCACACCATTCTGTCTGCACTTTGCCGTAGTTGTTGCTAAATAATGAAATGGTGTATATTGTGTTTTATTTCATCTGATGCTACACTTTCCTGATTTTAATACCTGAAAAGGATCTGATGCACTTTTATGTTGTATTTTCTGAAATCTTTATAATTTGAAAGGAGTCATAGAAAGTTTAGGTAATCTGTGATTGCTGGAAAGACATCAAAAGGATTTTCAGACTTTTTAACCCTAACAATGCACTCACTGTGTTTGCTCTGCTAGATGCCAAGGGTGTGTTAGCAGTCGCTGGGGCTGTAACTGGTGTATCCATCAGCATGTTTGCACACATGAGCGTACCTGCAGCCAAGGAGTCACCGTCTACAATCAGCATGTGAGTCATCATTGAGTCTCAAAGTCAAGACTTGGATTTAAAATCAGGCGTTGTATATTTATAGGAAGAGACTGCCAGCTTGAGGTCAGGTCCCATCCTGCTTTCTGCACCATGCTGTCTATCAGTGTCTGTTTGTCATGTTGAATTTAGTTTTGTTTACTTCTTAGTATCTGTTTTATTTATATTATGAAACCATTTTTTTCTTCAGTATCATTCCTGAGTTATTTCATATTGTTTCTGTGCACCATTTTTTGTCCTAATTTTGTTTTCCACTTGATTTTTTTCTTGTTCTCTCTTTTCCACGCTTGCTTACTTGTGCTTCTCCATCATCAAGTTCATACCACCAACACCCACCATTCCACCGCCCACCAGCAAACCAACCCCATCACCTCCTCCTGTTCAGATTGCCCCTACAACAACAACCACTACAACAACACAACCACCACCCACTGAGACATCTGTCCCCACCACAACAGCTGCCCCCTCAACTACCGCTACTGCAACAACCCCCACCAACCCTAATGCTGAATCCACCACAACAGCTACTCTCTCCACAACATCCCCCTTTACCAGGATCCCTCCACAGGCCACCACTGCACACACCGATGTCCCTGCCACAGATGGATTTCTCCCCGATGTGGAGGGAATAGCAGAGGCAGCTGGTGGCGCTAGAAGCTCTTCAAAAGATGTGGATACTGATACTTTAAACATCACTTATGAAACTCCACACACTACGCCGCCCAGCAGCAATCGTAGTCATTTAGACTCCCTCCTTCAATATTTACAGCCATCAGGTGAACCAGTGGGTGCTTCTTCTGAAATAACCTCCACTACTTCAAGTGAAGTGGCCCCTTTAATAGACCCCTCTGTCAGTGACGAGAAGGAAGCCATTCCTTTGGTCACTCCTAAAGAGAATGTCTCACCTCCTTGGCTGAATGGGTGGGAGAGCTCAGAGGGGGAGACTGAGGTGGACTCTGAAACTTCTGTTGCCCATCCATTCATCTTTACACAATCACCTGAAACTGTTACAGACCTCAACTCAGCAAAGCTCCAGTCTGATTCTTCAGATGAGTCCTATTTTCGGGTGAGTGCAGAAGTCCTGTTTGGACCTAGAGCAAAAATGTTCCTTAAGTCTCCACAAGAAACTGCTCCATATTTGTTTTCATACCCAGATTGAGTCCAAGTACACATAAACAGAGGTATATACTGTATATATAATGTCTACAGTGAATGAGGTTCTTCCTTCTTCCTTCCCCCTAAGAGAAGAAAAAGAAAACATATCCAGACATTGTGTATGCAACATTTTTGACAAGACTGACAGATGGTCGTAACAGTTTCCCGGACTTCAGTGTAGAGGTGAAGCAGCTCAGTCAAATCTTCATCTTGGAGATATTTTTAGAAGACCAAAAATGGTCTTCTAAATGGTTTTCTAAAACTTTTGTCTGCATGTGGATGACACCCATGGAAAAATGTCTTAAAAACAAAATATACAAGTATATGTTCACCCTCATATCTGTCAGCTTTTCCTGACGCTACAGTTGGTCAATGGTTTGATTAGTTTAGCATAGCCTAGCATTAAACATGGAAGTGGGTGAAAATATATCTATATGGCCTTCCTGGTGTTACATGTCTTTAAGACTGACAAAATGAACATTCTTACCATTAAGAATGAAGACTAAATGAACATCACCAATATATACACACACCGGCCACTTTATCAGGTACACCTGTCCAACTGCTCATTAACGCAAATTTCTAATCAGCCAATCCAATGGTAGCAACTCAATTCATTAAGGCATGTAGACATGGTCAAGACGATCTGCTGCAGTTCAAACTGAGCATCAGAATGGGGAAGAAAGGTGATTCAAGTGACTTTGAACGTGGCATGGTTGTTGGTGCCAGACCGGCTGGTCTGAGTATTTCAGAAACTGCTGATCTACTGGGATTTTCCTGCACAACCATCTGTAGGGTTTACAGAGAATGGTCAGAAAAAAAGAAAATATCCAGTGAGCAGCAGTTCTGTGGGCCCAAATGCCTTGTTGATGCCAGAGGTCAGAGGAGAATGGCCAGACTGGTTCAAGCTGATAGAAAGGCAACAGTAATTCAGATAACCGCTTGTTACAACCAAAGTATGCAGAAGAGCATCTCTGAATGCACAACACATCCAACCTGGAAGCAGATGGGATACAGCAAGAGAAGACCACACCGGGTGCCACTCCTCTCAGCTAAGAACTGGAAACTGAGGCTACAATTCGCACAGACTAACCAACATTGGACAATAGAAGATGGAGAAATGTTGCCTTGTCTGAGTCTCGATTTCTGCTATGAAATTTGGATGGTAGGCTCAGAATTTGGTGTCAACAACATGAAAGCATGGATCCATCCTGCCTTGTATCAACGGTTCAGGTTGGTGGTGATGGTGTAATGGTGTGGGAGAGATTTTCTTGGCACACTTTGGGCCCCTTAGTACCAACGTGGCATGGTTTAACCACCACAGCCTACTTGAGTATTTTTGCTGACCATGTCCATCCCTTTATGACCACAGTGTATCATCCTCTGATGGCTACTTCCAACAGGATAATGCACCATGTCATAAAGCGTGAATCATCTCAGACTGTTTGTTTGAACATGACAATGAGTTCATTGAACTCAAATGGCCTCCACAGTCTACATATCTCAATCCAATATAGCACCTTTGGGATGTGGTGGAACGGGAGGTTCTCATCATGGATGTGCAGCCGACAAATCTGCAGCAACTGCGTGATGCTGTCATGTCAATATGGAGCAAAATCTCTGTGGAATTTTTCCAGTACCTTTTGAATCTATGCCACGAAGGATTAAGGCAGTTCTGAAGGCAAAAGGGGTCCAACCTGGTATTAGCAAGGTGTACCTAATAAAGTGGCCGGTGAGTGTAGATACTAAAGGGTGTCTGTACTCTCATTTAAGTCCCCTAAATAATTTAAAATGTGTAAAACTGTTGTTTTACCTGATAAATTAAAAGTTTTAATATAGGGTCAGTCACCAGTACCCAGTGTATTACACTGAGTACTGGAATTGCAGTTTTCTTTTAAGGTTCTCCTGCCTACAAATCCTGCACTGACTGACACAAAATCAATGTCATCTTAAATGTGAAGATGCAGCTGAGTAATTTAAAGCATTAACCTGACAGGTTTTATTGACTCGTCCGTCCTTTCTGCATCGTTTCTGGTCAACTCATTTAGGGCTACTGGCGAGTAATAATGTTTCACTAACTCAGCATTTGCTCATACAAGCTGAGAGAGAACTGTATTTCCATCTTGTACCATATTTCATCATATTCTATCATAGTTTAAGAAGAATTTATTCTTTAGTTTAACATGTGCATTTGTGTTTTGTTTCATGTCACTTTTTTTTTTTTTTACCTTGGTTCTTTTTCATGTTTTGTTTTGTTTTTCTTTTTTTCTTTTTTTGTGATGTTTATTTTTTCTCTATAGTATATGTGGGCAGTCTGAAAAGCAAATCTCAGTTTGGTAGAAATGAAGAGAATACTGTCTCACCAGGTTTGGGTTTAAAAGATTGAGATAAATGATTATTTGGCACTATTTTGGATGATTTATCCTCATTTCTCAGTTAAAGGAAATGCTAACAGTTTTGTTGTGATAGTATCCCTATCAAATGTCTGACCACAAAGATTCTTGGTCAAATTTTAATTGAAAGAATCTGAACCTCTTCTGTAAATCTTGGAAAGGAGCTGGGAGACAGAAGCCATGTTTACTGCAGGAACTTGAGAGCCACTTTTTCCTATCACAAGTGACAGATGATAGAAGTTTTTTGTAACAGCATAGGGCAATTGTTTAAATGCCAGTGATTGGCGTGGCAAGGCCCTCAAAGATAAATTGACATGTACGTGTACAAATATGGTTTCACTGTAATGCTGTTTTAAAATGTGTTATTAGGAATGCCCTTGTGTGGAGAAAGTTCAGGATTCTACTCTTCTCCCTGTCAATGTGGATAGGAAGATCACACTGGTGGGCCAACACCTAAACTTGTTCCAGGTAATGTTGCTACGTGTGAGGTTAACAACTCTTTGATGTGGGACTGAACTTAAGTTTTATCATCTTTGAATGTAAGCATGCATTTTTAGGCAAGCACTTCAGACTAACAGAAATCAAGGAGCTGTTTTATTATTAGTATTTGTTTCTTTTTCTTTTCTAATCCTTTGTTTCCTCTGCCAAAGAGTGGCGGTGTCCCTGATGAAATTTCTAGGGAATGTTGATAAAGCTACAAGGAAGAACTGATTAAATTTTGGTGTTGATTCTGATCACCGTTTCAAACCAGGGATTTTTTGAGGGATTCTTTATCATTGTGAGACAGGGCCACATGGGGAGCAGCTTGCCGGAGATCTCCGCACAACATTTAAATATAAACTACGCTCGAGCCTGTTTGCTCAAGTCCACCTCAATCCTATGAACTGGAAGTTTTGCCAGCATTGTTTAGAGCATGTGACCCCATCAACTGAGGCCTTGTTACATTATGGGCACAGCTCAAGCGAATTTTGAAGGGATTAGTTTGTTCATCTGTCAATGTTATACAGTATATGTGTTTCTATCACGTCGTAAACCGAAGTTTTTTTAGAAAGGTTTTGCTAGTAATCATCATTTCAGACTGAAGGAAAGCATCAGATTAGAATTTAATTTGCAGAACCTCTTTCATGACATGTGCAGAATAAAACATAAAAAACATGGCAATGCAAATGCATCAAGAGCTTGCACAATGTCTGCATATGAACATCTCTCGCTGAAATAAGGCTATAATGGTTTGGTAAAACTTCCCCTATCACTTTGATTCCAAAGCTTGTAAAATGATCATAAACATAATCAAGACCAGGACAATAGAACTTGTTTGTTTGTTAATTCGTCCTAAAGTATTGGTGAAATTAAATAAGGAGTTTGCTGCAGGTAATGCCTTATAGAGAGGCCCGTTCATGCTGCCCCCTTCAAACCCATTATATGAATGTATGCAGAGGGTAACTTAATCTAAATAATAATAATAATAATCTAGATAATAATCTAAATCCGAAGGAGTCAGAGTGACACAGAAATGTTACCTGTAAGTAAATGGACATATAAGTTCCTAGAAATAAGGTCCAGTTTGAAGAAAGTAAACGTTGTCCTTTAAGGTGGAAGCCCATTTCTACACATCTTACCCAAAACAACTCGTGGGCAAAAAGCTTAAAGGTAGAGTCTGAAGTTTTCCTCCTGAAAATAAATGCTAGACTTGTGTGAGTGAAATCCGTCTCAATCCACACCTTTGAGCCCCTACTCTTGTGTGGTGGTGAGTTTTGTTTGCAACTCCCCCTCCTCTGACTGTACTTCATCTTTTCCCTTTGTTTTGGTGTGCTAGGGATGTTTCTGGGTGGAGATTTCCATATTGTCTCCAGCCAATGACTGAGCTAAAGGCATAGCGATCTGTTGGGGTAAATTCGTCAATTGGAGCAAACTTTTTTCTTTTTTTTTAACATCAACTGGAGCCGACACCAGATTCCCTCGAATTCTCAATAAAAATGATGGATGCAGCAAAGAAAAGGAAGTATTTTGTGTCAAAAAGAGCTTTAGATAATACACGCTTGAAAACCAGGGTCAATGTTGGTTTAGCTTTCACCCACTTCCAAGCTTTGAAGGAGAGGCTTGGCGCTGAAGAGCGATGTGGCCATTAGTACGACGGGAGGGGCACTCAGTTTGAATAGTGTTTACAAACAGAAACGGGGAACACTCCGGACTCTACCTTTAAGGATTTGATTAAGAAATCGACAATGGAATTGAACAATTGAAATATTGTCTTCACCACCTGAACTTGATGTTTCAAGAGTGTCTGCTGTGTTGCCGTCTCCTGGCCCTTTCGCCGAATAGGTGGACAGCCATAAGTCTCAGGCGAAACCACAGGGGAGGTTGTGTGGAACCTGATATGGATGAGATTAATGGTTGAATTAAGACTCCTGTAATGCTCCTTCAGTTAAGTTCCCTCTCTGTTGCTAGTAGCTGTACCAGGTCCAGAGTCAACGTTCAAATACTGCCACTTGTGTCCCAAGTGAAAGTACAACCAAGGCAGTTCAAAGTAAAAAAAAAAGGCATTTGATAGATAGTGTGTTTCATATAAAGTAACAAACTTTGATTTTCTGTGGGAAATAACCCTGTTTGCCTGAATGCATTGTTCTACATCTGAATGAACAAAAGCTTAATTAGTTTTTTGCTGCTGCTGTTTTGGCCGATGAATATGTGCTCACACACAACTGTTTGTCTGGAATGACAAAACCTCCTTCTGCTGCCAATGTATTAAACGGGAGGTCAGTACAAAGATGAATGTGACCAAGAATATCTCTGTTGCTATAAGTTAGGTTATGTCATTTTTAACTGCTTAGCCTGAAAAAACAGTGGAGCTTTGGGTTACTGTATTACAAGATGCTTATTTTATGATGAATGTATCATTGTTTGACATATGTGTTCAGGATGATAATTTGGAATATGAGTGTGTGTTGGACATTGAGGATCACTTAGTGGTGGTGGAAGCCTCCGTGGAGCCAGATGACACTCAGTCTTCAGTCTTCATTATCACGTGTCAACCATACCAGGTCAGAAACAATCCTCCTTAAGTTCTGAAAATGACAACAAGAAGGCGAATTATTTCCATTTACTTTAATTATCCTTATTCAGTTTTTGAACTTCACCAATACTTTATACAGACCATTATAGTTTTAATCCATCTATGTTTATGACACTGGTAATGCTTTATGAAAAAGGAAAAGTCTGTGTGTTGTTTACGCTTAATCAGGTGCACCTAACTCTGCTTACACTAAGCTCATATGCACATTGTGATTTTTTTTATTTGACCACTTACTGCTCCTCTTGTTGCAGTATCTGTATTCCCTGCCGATGGAAGAATACCAAGCAACAATAAGTGTGAGGAGGAAAAACAACTTCCTCATCGACAGCGCTGAGGATTTGTTCGGTTAGTACTGGTAATTGTTTGTTGCTCTTTACTAGAGTGTCTATGAGGTGGAATTAACAGTATTCGTATAAAAGCTGACCATTTCTTGTAGATGTATTTGACATATAGTATATTAGTATATATATAGTATATATGTATAGTATCCTTTCCACACCAACTCTCCTTTTTTGCTTCAGTTACTCTGTTCAACTGTTCCGTTGGTCGGTCAGACTGCAGTCGGTGTCGCACTGCCGATCCAAAGTACGGCTGTGTTTGGTGTGGTGGAGCTACCAGCTCTCATTGTGTCTATCAAGGCTCCTGCAATGATGAGGTCAAACACACGTGCCCTGCTCCGGTCATCCATTTTGTAAGTTTTCTTGTTTCAAAGTGCATTTTATTTGAATTTGCTACATTTTTATCCATTTGAACTTATAGCAAGCTGCAATAAAGTTATTGGGTTTGATTAAAAACTCTTAATACAAACTGAATCCTTTTCATATCCTGCTCTCATCATGCTGCTGCTTGCTAAGTGGATTGTTGCAACAAAGTGCTTACAGCTTACAGTATTTATGTAGTATTCTTGTCTTCCAGCTGGACCCAGTATCTGGTCCTGTGGAGGGAGGGACCTTGGTGACAATCTCCGGCTCAAACCTCGGCCAGAGAGCTGAAGACATCCAGAACTCAGTCACAATCGCTGGAGTTGCCTGCAGCGTCATCCACAGTAGATACGAAGTCTCATCGAGGCAAGTCATCAACACACACCTCAACCACACATACTGTGAGCTTCCCCTGTCCTTTCATTTTAGTGACAGTTTAATGATGCTGTCCCATAGAATAGTGTGTGAGACTACAAGCAGCGGCGGCGAGAAGAGCGGCCATGCCTCAGTCAGAGTGAGGGGAGGAGGAGTCGGGCTGTCTGCTCAGATCTTCAGCTTCCAGGTAAATTCAGTATGTTCAGATTGACCATTCTTGGTTACTCAGAAAAGTCAAGAGAATGATTCATGTAAACGGATACAAAGTGTTCTTAACTAATCATTTGGGAGCATTTATTTTAGTCTGGCCACAATCTAACAGTTCACACATTATTTAACGTGCTGTCTCATGTCCACTTCCTGTGGCTGTTTTGGGTGGTCATTTTGCCTTTCAGCTGTACTTTGAGTCAGATTTTTTTTTTTTTGCCTTCAGCATATATAAACATACACTCTCTGGCCAATATATCAGCTAAACCTTTCTTGGATTGGACCCCATTTATCTTCAGAACTGTTGTAGTTCATGGTTACCTAGATTCAACAAGGTGATAGAAAAATTCCCCAGAGATTTAGGTCCATATTGATTTGATAGCATCACACATTAGCTGCAGATTTGTATCTCCTGTCCACCACAGCCCAATGGTGCTCTATTTGATTGTGGTCTGTTGAATGTGGAGCCCATTGGAGTACAGTGAACTCATTGACCTTTGTGACATGGTGTATGTAAGTAGTCTGCTGGAAGTAGCCATCAGAAGGTGGTTCTTTGTAGTTAGAAAGGGACGGACATGGTCAGCAAAGATACTCAGGTATGCTGTGGTGGTTAAACCATGTTCAGTCGGTACAAAGTGATTCCACTGTGTCCAAAGAAAATATTCCCCACACTAAACACCACTACCAACCTAAACCATTGATACAAAGCAAGATGGATCCATGCTTTCATGTTGTTTACACCAAATTCTGAGCCTACCATTTGAATGTGAAGCTGAAATGGAGACTCATCAGACCAGCAACGTTTTTCCAATGTTCTCTTGTACAGTTTGGGTGAGTCTGTGTGAATTGCAGCCTCAGTTTTCTGTTATTCTGCTGTTGTAGCCCATTTGCTTCAAGGTTCATTCACAGATATTTTTCATACCTTGGTTGGAACCAGTGGTTAATAGAGCTACTGTTGCCTTTCTATGACCTCCAACCAGTCTATCCTCAACAAGGCATTTGGGTCCAAACAGTTGCTGCTCATTGGATTTTTCTCTCATTTTTTGGACTATTCTCTGTAAACCCTAGAGATGGTTGTGTGTGAAAATCCCAGTAAATCAGCAGTTTCTGAAAAACTCAGACCAACAACCATTCCATGTTCAAAGCCACTTAAATCTCCTTTCTTCTCCATTGTGATGCTCTCAGCAGGTCATCTTGACCTATACCTAAATTGATTGATTTTGCTGCTATGTCGTTGTTTGACTAGCTATGTTAACAAATAATTGAATGGGTATATCAAGTGACCAGTTAATGTACAGTGTATATATATATATATATATATATATATGTATATGTACACATGTGAAAATCCATTGTAAAATCACTTTTCCAATACCTAACCAGGGGTTACTTGCATACGATAAAATCCAATGTAAGCAGCTTGCTTAAATACCCATAAACATAGTTGTTATCTCCAGAAACTGCAGCAGCAACTATGCAGAAGCAATTAAACAAGCATTTCCAAAACAAAGTCATCTCTTGGGCATTTTCACACCCAGTTCAAAGGCAGTAGTCACTTTGAATTGTAGCGTGTTTCCCCTGAGTTTGGTTCAGCTGCACATATGAGAACACAGTAATGGGCCTTGGGTGTGGACTTGCAACAAACCTCGCTGAAAGGAGAGTCCCTTGGTATTTTCCGAAACAGTGAAATGCCTCATTTGAAGAATGAGGTACGACTGTGATCTGCCAGTGATTGAATGTAACATTAGAAGAAATCATGCACAAACAAGGCTGTTTATTTAAAGGGAGAAAAAAAGAGCTTTCTCACTTAAGATAATTGTCCAATTAAGGAAATAGTAGCTTCCCCTGAGGCTAGTCTTAATTAGGCTGAAATGTAAGTCAACCACTGCCGTGCAGTAAAGTAACAAGTCCAGTGTTTATTTACATAACCGTAAAAGGACTGTCGATTTGACAGCAGCTTTAATTAATTAACCCAAGTGACAGCCAGATTAATTGTTATATGAGCTGGCTGTGAGGCAACCTTCTAGTGAATTCCCAGAATGCCCTGGTGTTTCGTTTTATCTCCACAATAAATCACACTCCTTGTATTGGATTATTGATTGGACTTTTTCCTCTTTCTTTTTTTTCTTGTGTGTCCTGCATCTTTGCTTCATGCACTGCATATCTCTTCCTGTCCTGAATGTTCATCTGCAGGATCCCATAGTCAGCAGTATCTTCCCTCAGAGAGGGCCCAAGGTGGGGGGCTCGTCTCTCACCATCAGAGGTCAGAGACTGCGGACTGGACATCCGAGTGAAGTCAGTGTCCTTATCGGAGGAGTGCCTTGCTTGGTGTAAGTGTCCCCGAGGGGCTGTTAAGCTGAAAAAAATAATAAGAATCTGTTTATGTAAACAGGCAGGGCCTTTGATTTGTGTGAGAAAAGTCCAGAAAGTGCATAACAATGTGAAAAAACTCTTCCTCTGTCCAGGCTTAACGTCCAGGAGGATCAGATCAGCTGTCAGACCAGAGGCAGCAACAGAACAGGAGAACACAGCATCACTGTTCGATTTGGTGGAGCAGAACGCCATCTGCAGGGTTTGGTGTATTATTACACCCCCAACCCCAATATCACCAAGGCTGAACCATCCAGAAGCTTTCTCAGGTGTAGTAACTGCTGCTGATTTAGCAGACGGAGTAAAGATTATAGATCCAAAACTTAAAATATGTCAAAAACTTCTTACCAGGATGTACAGTAAGTTTGACGTTCTGCTTAAAGAAACAGAAGTGATTGCTATAAAAGTAATGTTACACTTATGTAAACCAGATGCACGACAGCACCTCCAAATACACGGTTAGCGAAAAACATGTAGACATTTTAATGTCAACATATCAACACCTAATAAATGCTGCTTCAGTGCATACAGTTGCACACAAATTAAAGTTGGAGAGTTGGAAATTATCTCAAATGCCATCCACCTACTGTCAAATACATGTTGGATGTTTTTTATTATCTTTTGAGGAAAGCGAGCATCTTCAGTGTCACTTTAAAGAGTATGATGTTCATACAGGACATTTATTTTTATTTTGTGTGTTTTGGCCTTGAAAACAAAAGCATTACATTGTATAGATTGGAAGAATTTAGCATAGCAACGGATCACCAAAAGTAGTTTCTTACTTTATAAATAGCTGCAGAGTTCAAGATTTTAAGTGCTTCCAAGTAGGGCTGCACAATTCTTGGAAAAATGTGAATCACAATGGTTTTGCTTAAAATTGAGATCACAATTCTCTGGCACATTTTTTTTTTTTTTTGCCCCAAAATTTTATTGCACAAAAACTTTAACAAAACAACCTATTCAAAAGGTAGTTCAAGATAACGCATGTGTTTGCACAAGAGCTTTGTTGGAGCACTTCTTTGGCAGATGCATTGTTGTCATTCTTTACCATTGGTTAGGGGGTGGGAGGCAACTGCAGTGCTGCATTTGAGGGCACTTGAAAAAAAATCCGGGAAGAATGGAAATTTTTATTTGTGATGCAGCTTGTGATTAAAAATGCTTCAGAATCGTTGTGAGTAGAAATGAGATCACATGTATGTGTGAACTGAGATCGCGATTTTTAACGATTAATTGTGCAGCCCTACTTCTAAGCATCCTCCCTTTTTAAGTAGTGTTTAGTGTTAAGTGTTAGTGTGGTGGATAGCACTAAGAAAGTAAGCAGGTCGCTAGGTCCCTCCCCAGCCCAGGGGTTCGAACAATTCCAACAGTGGCCGTCTTGTGTGGAGTTTGCATGTTCTCCCAGTGTACGCGTGGGTTCTCTCTGGGTACTCCGGCTTCCTCCCACCATCCAAAGACATGCATGTTAGGTTAAATGGTCACTCTAAATTGTCCCTAGGAGTGAATGTGTGTGTGTGTGCTTGTCTGTCTCTCTGTGTCACCCTGTTACCCTGCGACAGACTGGCGACCTGTCCAGGGTGTACCCCGCCTCTCGCCTGATAATAGCTGGGATAGGCTCCAGCAACCGTTGCAACCCTGAACTGGCTAAGCGGTACAGAAAATGAATGAATGAATGGTTAAATGGTAAAACTGCACATCAGTTTTTATAGTGTTGTATTTTATTTTTATTTAACCAGGTTGGTCCTATTGAGACGCAATGATCTCTTTTCCAAGGAAAGCCTGGCCAAGACAGCAGCTTAAAACATTAAGTTTCAACGATAAAGCAAACAATAAAAGTTGCACAATAAACACCAGTAATACAACAAATAAGTATAAAACAGTAAGTTTTCTTAGAAAAAAATGAGTGAATTTATTAGAATGATTTCAGATGAACTTGACAATAGATGAGACCACCAATATTTGAATATGAGGTGTTGATCCATTTTTGTTCCTCATATTTTTATTAACTGAATGTGTTTGTCTTAAACATAAGCAATGTATTGATGTCTTGTTTCTTATTACTTATTCTTTCCATATTTTATTTATTTCTGTGAATTTTAGTATTACTTTACTAATCATAAAGAGTGATATAGTTTAATGACCTGCTTTTCCCCCACGTTCACCCTGCAGTGGAGGCAGAATCATCAAAGTTTCCGGTCAGAACCTGGATGTGGTCCAAGAGCCAAAAATGAGAGTCACTCTCAGTCCTCCTGATGCTCTCCCTCCCAGACGGAGGAGAAGCATCAAGAGGAAGAAGGAAGGAAGGCTGAGTGGAGGACATGATCACCAGGGTCCTTTGAAGAGATGGAGGAGGATTGTTCTGGAGACAAACTGCCCCGAGGGGGCACTCTGTCACGTCAAACGGGTAAATTTAAGTAATCATTGCAAAACAGAGAGAAACTCATCTGTGTACTTTTAAAATAAATTCAGGGCTGTTGCTTTAAGTGTAAAACATCCCTGCCCTCTCCTCTAGTACGAATCTCGCTGCACAGTGAGCAACTCCTCTCTGATCTTGTGTCCGACCCCTGCTGTGGGTCCAGAAGCCACTGGGGCCAGGGTGAAAGTTCACTTCCTGCTGGATGGCCTTCATTTTGACTTCAGCGCTGTGAATAACGAAGCATTCAGCTATGAACCCAACCCAAAGCTTTACCAGCTAAACCGGAATGACCTGAGCAAGCCGTACCACCACAAACCTGACAGCATCATCTCTGTTGAGGTGGGTTCTTATAGCCTTCGATCATCCTTCTTTTTATCCCAGACAGTCATTAGGAAATATTCCCCGCTCTCTGGACCAGTGCTCTGGTTCCACTTTGACCTCAAACTAACAGACGCAGCAACCGCATTTTCCTTTAAACTTTGAAACTTAGAAAAAACTACACTGATGGCATGATCTTCTCTTCCAGGGAGAGCACCTGGATCTTGCCATGACTAAAGAGGAGGTGGAGGCCCGGATAGGGGAAGGCATGTGCTTGGTGATAACCTTGACACACAACCATTTGTACTGTAAACCACCAGCCCAGCAGCCCTCTGTCACAACCAGTAAGAACCAGGATGGCATGGAGAGCCTGCCAGAATTCACTGTGAGTGGCTGATGGAAAGAAATAAAGTTATAACAATGTTTCTTTTACCTTTCTGATTGGGTAAAAACCTGTGATTGTTCCTGCAGGTGAAAATGGGGAATCTGAACTTCTCCCTAGGCAGAGTGCAGTATGACAGCCTGCCGCAGTCAACATTTCCTCTGGAGGCTCAGGTGGGAGTCGGGGTGGGAGCCTCCATAGTGGCTCTGATTGTGCTCATCATAGTGCTGATATACAGGTAAATACCAAAACCCTGTTGTCATCAATGAACTGCTACATGCAGTGCATATTTTACTATTAAGCTGGTATTTCTTTAGTTGTGTACTTAAAGATTGCGTTGTTGCTGTGTGTTAGGAGAAAGAGTAAACAGGCCATGAGGGATTACAAGAAGGTGCAAATTCAGCTGGAGAACCTGGAGACCAGTGTCAGGGACCGATGTAAGAAGGAGTTCACAGGTATGGGCTCGACATAAACGGTTTCCTGGGCAAACAAATAGATGCCTTCAGTTATTTACTGTATTGAAAACTGTGTTGTTAATGCTTTGTGGGTCACAAATGCAGAGCAAAAGTAATCAGCTGAGAATGTGTTTATATTGTTCTAATCACACAAGTTCGGTCAAGTTTGTTGATAAAAGGAAATTCAGTAAAATGGAAACGAACAAAAAAGTGGTGTAACCTTTTTATATTTGATATTTTTAAAAGGAGACTCAAGACTCACTTTTTTAATTTAGCTTTTATCTGATTTCATTTACCCTTTTATCCTTATTGTTTTAATATTTCTATTCTCTATTGCTTTCATAGATTATTATTTATTTATTTTTAATTTTTATTTTTAAATTTAATTCTTATGTCTTACGGTTAAATGCCCAATTTTTATAGATTTTTTAGTTATTTACAACTGTTTACAGCACTTTTAAGCATTTAGCTTTTAGCTCCAGTGTTTCCTCATGGGGGCCCTCCACATTGGGAGTTGTGTCCGGTCTGCCTGCAGGGGTGCTGTCTTGGGGATCCCCTGGGCCAGGAGGACTGGGGGACTCCACACCATGTGTGGGGTTTGTCCTGGACTGTGTGGTTCGGGGGGTCTCTCTGGCAGTGCTCCCTGTGGCTTCAGGCTGTGGCGCCTCTCGGCGTGGAGGGCCCCCCCCCCCTATAGGTTGTTTTTCCTCACCTGGATCCTCAGTGCTTTGCGATGTTACCGTATCTGTTACTGTATTAGACTTTTTTCTTTTGGCTGGGTGCTCTGTGCGTGTGTGTGCATGTGTGCGTGCATGGATGTGTGCATGTATGTGTGCTTACAGTATGTATATGTTTGTTGGTCTTTTTGTGGGGGTGGGAGGGATGAGGGTTTCATGTCTTTTATTGTCTTTGTTTTTGTTAAGCACTTTGAGTTGCATTTTATTTGTATGAAAAGTGCTATATAAATAAAGTTTGATTGATTGATTGATTGATTGATTGATTGATAAAGAAAAGTTTCCCTGAATTTCTGCAAACACTTCCAGTCAAAATTTTGGACAAATTCTCCCTTTAGATTCACTGGGAAAGTGTGGGGTTTTTTTGTTTGTTTTGTTTTTTTCTGGAAATACAGACTATACAAGTGACTTTTTTTTCCCATTTTGTTTTGGGGTTAAGTTCATGTTGAAATGGCTTAAAAATGATGAAAACAATGAAAGATTCAATGGCAAAGAAAGAAAAGTCGTCTTTCAAACCTTGCTTGGCATCTCACTATGAGGAGCACCCATGACCAATCACGGAAGCTCCATTGCCACGAGTCTGTCAAAGACAGACCAATTGCATGCCTGTCCCAGGGGCACCTACTCCTTTAAAAGTTCTTGCACTTGATCACAGAAAGTAAAAATGAGACAGCATGTTAAATAAGATCACTTGAATTTCTCAACTATCCTGACTCTGGATCATCCGCTTCGCCGATGTAGCTGTCAAATGAATATCTGTACGTGCGTTTTCTGGTTTTAGGATATACTCGTATTTCATCCAGAAATAGTGTACTACACAGGTGGTAATCACCATGTTGCTGCAGATCTCATGCTGGACTCTAACCAGCAGTAAGGTTTGCTTGTCTGTGGTTATCAGGCTGTTAGTATTAGCTTTCAGGACTGTGCTAGCATAATAACCAGCAATAATATTTATCTGTAGACCCGGAGACCAGTGGTTCTGGACCCTGCTTCTCATGATGGGGGTGGAGTGTGTTCAAAAAATCAAATAAAAAAATATGGAATTCAGCCTGTCGTTGAATGAGGGTGCAGCTTTTCCAGGTTTAAACTTCAGCCCCCAGGTCCTCTTGCTGTCAAGGGGAGGCTGCCACAGCTATATTGTTAGCACCACACCTTCAAAATCCTTTCACATGGACGTCAAAATATCTTAATTAAAGCTGCATAAGCGCCTCCAGAAGATACTGGTAATGAACAGCAAACGTGTTGCCGATGCTACCAGAGGCTGATGAAGTTAACTGGTTAATTTAAACAGTAAAGGCTATCAGGCACAGTGCGTGGATGCCTGCCTCCGGTCCAACCATTGGTACCACCACGGCTACGGAATTTCATTGGGGAAACACTGCTCATTTAATGTGCCCCCTCTTTTGCATTTACTGTAACTATAATTTTTAGTGCTCCAATATTGGTGAATGTAGTTGAATGTAACAAATTATGTTTTGCCTATGAATGACCAATAATCATTGGCAGAAAGCCTAATTTTCTATTTCAAATAAGCACTTTTGATGTGTGAACACATCAGTCTGAGCCTAAAGCCTAATGTGAGTTCCTCAGATAAAACTCTGAATAAAAGTTGGGCTACTAACTGAGGCCTTTTTGAAATACCTTTTTAGACCTGATGACAGAGATGATGGACATGTCCAGTGATCTGGTTGGTTCAGGGATTCCATTCCTGGATTACCGAGCATATGCCGAGCGCATTTTCTTCCCGGGCCACCAAGAGTCACCGCTTAGACGAGATTTGGACGTCCCAGAGAGTCGGAGACAGACAGTGGAGCAGGGATTGGTCCAGCTGTCCAATCTACTCAACAGCAAACTCTTTCTCACCAAGGTCAGCCAGCGCAGTTGTTTATGCCAGAAAATGTCTTTTTTCAGGTGAAACTTGTCTCATGTCTTTTCCCTGTCTTCCTTCAGTTCATTCACACTCTTGAGGTGCAGCGGACATTTTCACCCAGGGACCGGGCCTACGTGGCCTCCCTGCTGACCGTAGCCCTGCATGGCAAACTAGAGTACTTCACAGACATTCTGAAGACGCTGCTTAATGATCTGGTGGAACAATATGTGGCCAAGAACCCCAAATTGATGCTAAGGAGGTGAGAAAGTTTAAACGGGGTAAGCTCAAAAGTGTGCCAAAGATGTTTTCCATCCACAGATGGTTTATTTCATTATTTTTCCACAGAACTGAATCCGTGGTTGAAAAGCTCTTAACAAACTGGATGTCAATTTGCCTCTTCACATTTCTGAGGGTATGTTGTGCAGTATTTCACATCTCAGCAGATTCTTGTGGACTTTGGCAGTAAAATGTGAAACTTTTGTCCTTTTTTTTCTGTGGTGTTAAAAAGTTACCTTTTTAGAAGTTACCTTTTACCTTTTAAAGCTTATCTATAGGGATGTTTGATATTGGCTTTTTACCGATATACCGATATTGTCCAACACTTAATTTCCAATATCCAATATCAACCAATACCGATCTATGCAGACAGCTGTGAGGTTGTATTTCTCATATTTTAAGAGATACGATATTTTGCTTCAAGAGCAAAGATTCTAAAATAGCCAGTGTTAATCTCGGCCGTTTGGCTGCCATCAGATACTAGCAGGTATTTTCGTACCTTGTTGGGTCTCGCAATATTTCGTTTGTATAAGTATCTGTTTGATAAAAATGATGCCGTTATTTTTCAATATCACATTTTAATGCTGATATCTGCCAAAAATATATGACATCTCTACTTATTTACATGCTGTGCATTACACCATCTACAAATAGCACCCTATCCAATCATAATACATTCACTGACTTGGTCATTTATAATATAATAGTAACCATATTTAGTCCTGCTTTGCACTCTGGATGTCTTCTGTTATTCATCTGTTACAGTAAAAGCACTGTCACTGTAGATAAGTTTTCAGCTCCACAATTTTAGTTGGTTCAGACTCATTTTTCTTTCATACTTTATCTCACAGTCGTCCACAGTGGCACAGCAAACTAAGTGTAGTTAGATCACCATTAGATTTATGTTAATCATATTTTTTCTGGCTCTGATTGCCAGCGGCCTGAAGAAGGAAACTGAGCAGAAGCGTTTGTAGCCGACATTGAATCTTATCTCACATTGTCATCCTAAGTTGTCGAAGTAGTTGACCTTAAAAAGCTCCACTATGGTTGTGGTTTTTGGAAGTTGTTTTGATTCAGTAAAAATTATGAATAACAGATTTTGTGCAGACTCAGTCGTTGGTTAGTAAATGCCAAAATGAGAATTAGTTAAATCACCTGGAAAGATATCACCTCAGCAAGTTGGGATGCGATTTGATGCTCATGTTGGAAAGCGTCAAAGAGAGACGCATCATTGCACGATTAACACTGCTCTCCTTATATAAACAGCATTTAAACAAACCAATGAGATCACAACAGCCTCAGCAGATTCCTCCAACACTTGACCCAAGAAATAATGGGCTTTTTTTTTCTTTTTTAATCTAAGTCTTTTCAATAATTCAATAATTTAATGGGTATTTATTCATTTGTATTGAAATTGCAATATCGAAATGCAGTTTCAAATAATCTAGCCTACTGAACAAATAAAGGTAGTAGCTACTAAATGTTTCTTTTATTTAATTTTTTTCTAAGCAGGATATGTTTGTTATTTTAACATCTGTCAGTATCCGCCATTAGGCACTTCACTGCAGTCAAGATGCGCTGCGTGCACGGACCAGGCACAGACACGTGGCACTGCATGCGTGCGCAGACACGAGGCGCCGCATGTGTGCACGGACACGCGGGCACACGGTCCATCATGACCTAAACAAACATGGAGGGAGATGGTGGCAGACGCGTTTCAGACCAGGATAATTAGCTCTCAACAAGGTGAACAGCCAAACCAAACCGAGGAGCTTGTAGTTAAGAGGGACAACTTCCAGAGCCGGTTCAGACCTCCATGGGGCCCTAGGCAAAATTCTGATGGGGGCCCTCCCAACTAAACTGCAAAACTTTCAACAGTTGCATATGACACCCAGTGCTTTAAACATGAAAAACATATTGCACATCTGTGGATGTGCCTGCACTGGATGATAAAGCTGGCTCTTCTGTGCCTGTCCTAGATGAACCTGTCTCCTTCCCTGTCCCTGTCCCTGTCCCTCCACTGACTCACTGGCTGTGCTGCTGCTTGTAGTGAGAAACTTAAGCACAGCACCTATTATGTGGACAAGGCTAATATTAATTCAGTTCCATCAAATAGACCGTGCTTGTTTTACTTTCATAAACTTCAAATGTAGGCAATTATTTATATGATTATTTATCATACAAATTATTTGTTTAGCACCATTGTCAGAATATTTTGAGTTTCAGTTCTTATATTCGTAGAAGATATCTGCATCTACAGTTGTCCTCAAAATTACAGTATTCATACCCTCCAATTAAAGAAGGAAAATAATCTAGTTGTCAGTGAAATAAGATGAAATTGACAAAAGTCATAATAAATAAAAAATCAACTTTCAACCATAATTCAAAAGCAATATTTTACCTCACTAAATTACAATTTTGTAAATTTGTATTTATTGTTGTTTTCTTTAGTTTCCTGTTATTTGAATTACTATTGTGAGTTTAACCTTTTCTTTAATTGGAGGGTATGAATAATTTTGAGAACGGCTGTAGTTGCCCGTTGGTTATCCAAGCAAACAAAATTAAACCTTAGTCAATATTTCTCCGTTACTTTCTATTTTTTTGTAAGTGCAGTTGTAACTGCAACACTACAACTAAACTGATAGAAGCCAGCAAGGTGCGCAGGGAGACCGGGGCTCACCCCCTGCTAATGTAGGTCAAACATGGACGAGTCCCTCCCGCCGGGAGAGGAGAGAGTTACCTGATTGCTGTTCTTGCGGTTCATTCTCATGTTGTTTCTTTCTCCTTTCTCATACATCCCTTAACTCCGCTTCATCTTCCACTTGCCCTCTCCAGCCTGATGTGCTGGAAATACGGGACACATGCGTGACGGGCGGTAACGTCAAGTTTCTTTTGTTTGTTTTTTTTCCCCAAATCCCCATATTAGTCTGCAGGGCCCAACGTAATGTGCGCAGTGTGCGTACTGGGTGAACCGGTACTGACAACTTCTGTCGCATGGATGTGGTTTGGATATACAGTAGATAAAAAAAAAAAAAAAACGACCGACGCGGTCACGGACCAGACAAC
This sequence comes from Atherinomorus stipes, assembly GCA_023101725.1. NCBI lineage: Eukaryota > Metazoa > Chordata > Actinopteri > Atheriniformes > Atherinidae > Atherinomorus > Atherinomorus stipes. Next base: position 84,450 of record JALJCO010009308.1, on the reverse strand, counting down.
AGAAAGTATGCCGGCTAAGACGTCCCCGAGTCAGAATACAAACAACTGTCCTCGGTCTTTTTATATCCAAACCACATCCATGCGACACAAGTTGTCCCTCTTTTAGGTACAAGCCTCTCATTTGTGGTCGGCTGGTCCGTCTAATTACCTTCCTCTGAAATGGACCGCCATCGTCTCCCTCCATGTTTGTTTGCAGCATGCATGTGCACGCGGCGCATCTTGATTAAACACTGCAGTAAAGCGCCTATCGTGGCGTAAACGATCGATCTTTTTATGAAACGATAGAGATTTTCTATCTTCCAGACGATATGTCGTTATATCGCCCAGCCCTACCAACACCTGAGGATTTTCTGCTCCTCATGGCCAATACGATATTAAAGCTGAAAATGTTGTCATATTCAGTCCTTGTGCAAAATGTAAAAAATACTTCTGCTGCATCTGCTGCAGATCAGGCAGTTGCCGGAGGTGTCCTAATGTTGCACGGTGGGCAACTTTCCATGGGTTCACCACCAAACAATGCCAATTATATACTGGTTAATATTTTAATAACTGTTTTATTTACAGTTTGATATTTCTGTAGTTCCTCATTTCAGGGGGCCTTTTAAGGGCTTGGGACAACAGATTAAAATTAGCCTTATAGCTAAATCTGGTAAATTTAGACATTTTCCTTTGTGTTTTATATGCTCCATCCCCATGAAATAAACAAATAAAGCTTAAAAGATATCAGCCAATTACAATAACGAGCCGATATCGATATTCAGTTTTAAAGCCAATATTGGCCGATACTGATACATTGCCATTAATATCATCCTTTATCTTAGAATGCACCCTGATAGCACATTAACACTGTAGTTAAAAGAGCATAATGAAAACTGTTTAGATAGTAAATAGTATAAAACAACTGAGTGCCAATGAATAACAACGATCCTCAAGGATCCAGATCCTCCTGCAAATCAACGCTTTGCCATGACCTCACAGCTTTTTTTTTTTGTGCTTGCCTCTGTAAATATAAATGTACAGGTAATGTCTAAATAAAAAGAAAACATTCACACCCAGTCTACAGTCGGTATTGATCAGATTTAGTGGCTCATTAAGGCAGGGTGGTCCGTCCCGGCTGCCCAGAGATGTAGTGGAACAGTTGTTCTTGGATAAACTCCTGAATGAATACATTCTTTATGCTTGGCCAGGAATCAGCAGGGGAGTCTTTTTACATGCTGTTCAGAGCAATAAAGCACCAGGTGGACAAGGGACCTGTGGACGCTGTGACAGGAAAAGCCAAGTACACACTGAACGACAACCGGCTGCTACGAGAGGATGTGGAGTACCGCACACTGGTGAGACATCATCAGGTTCATGTAGATGTCTCCCATCTGTTAGTATTTATCATCCCGCCTGTGACAAATGTCTCATCAACTTTTCTGTTTATTAAAACAAATTTTGTGTTTTTGGGAAGTTTGAGCTACTGAAATGGCTCCTTTATGACCCAAGAGAGCATTGCATTTAAAATGACTGTGGACAACTTTGTGGTGGCGTTTGTGCTGCAGCGACTCATCTGTCACTTTCTGTGCATCTTGTCCAGACTCTAAATGTTGTGATGCCAACTTCAGCCACCACTGGAGGCACCACGACTCAGATGGTGCCAGCCAAGGTCCTGGACTGCGACACCATCACCCAAGTGAAGGAGAAAGTTTTGGAACAAACCTGGAAAGGAACATCTTTTTCACAGAGGCCGCACATCGACTCGTTGCATCTCGGTTAGTCCACTTCAGGTTTACATCCCGCTTCCTCTCAGCATCAACGTGCAGAACTGTTGAGCCACCCCTTATTTCTACATGTTTCCTTTTTCATTTCTTTTTTAGTATTTCTATATATTTCCAGGAAAACATTAAATGGGTACAGCTATTTCTTGAAACTTAGAATTATAAACAGAAATACAGTTTAGAAGGCAAAAATGAATATTTTGCCTGACCTCCTTTATTCTTTAACGCAGTCTGAACCATCTTAGACAAGCTTTCTGTTCATTTCTTTAAGTAGTCTTCAAGAATGTTTCTCCAGTCTTGTGAGGACATTTCAAAGCTTTTTTTTGGATGTTTCTGCCTTTTGTTCTGTTCTCAGTCAGGGTGATCTCACACTGCTTCATGATGCAGAGGTCCAGGTTCTGGAGAGGATTCATCCCTCCATCAGATCTGTTGCCACTAATTTTTAATCTTGGTTCTTGTGTCATTTGGCATACCTATGCCTCTGTATTTTCCCTTCCTTAAGAGCGGCTTCTTAATCTCCACCCTTCCACGGAAACCATTTCTGATACTGCTTCACTGAACAGCAGATGGCGACCTATCCCTGCTTCTCGCCTGCTGATTGCTGGGAAAGGCTCCAGCTTCCCCACCACCCTGAATTGTAATAAGCAGCATAGAAAATGGATGGATAAATGGCACTGAGCTTTAGTCAAGAATTTATTCTTTACAAAAGGCTTGCATGCATTTAATTACACATGCCCTTCTTTTTAAAAAATAAAAGTACGGCATTGTTTACCAAACAGCTTAACCTATTAGTGTTTCCAGGCTGTTTCACGTGCTCCCAAATAATCACAGAAATATTTCATGGATAATTTGGAAATCAAATAACAGCACCTGTCAGTCGATCTTAAATGTAGTGAGTCAAAGAAAGAGGCTACATAAAGGCTTTTCTCTCCAGAGTGGCGGGCAGGTGTTGCAGGTCACCTGATCCTATCAGACGAGGACCTAACATCAGTAGTACAAGGCTCTTGGAAGCGCCTTAACACGCTGCAGCACTACAAGGTCAGTTCAACCCTTACATGCACTAATGCACCCCCCCCACCCACACACACCCCCCCCCCACACACACACACAAGCAAGCAAAAATGTGTGCGGCACATATCTGTTGTCATACAATTATGTGATGTAGGTCCCAGATGGAGCAACTGTGGCCCTTGTCCCCAGGAACGGCAAGCATCACCTCCATGACAGCCATGATTACATGCCTGGAGAAAGTGAGTCACTGGCAACATAATACAGATGTTGTACTGAGGTGCAACTTTTATTTTACCTCATAATCTGCTTTCAAAGGGACATTTTACATTACTGCCTAAGATAAAAACATGATTTCTTAAAAAAAAAAGTGATTCGGGATGATTTGTGCTGAATTGAACTCATGCGTTTAAACAGCTGAACAGACTCTAAATGACCAGTAGAGGTCACTATTTGACTGCATTGTTATATTAAAGAGACTTGAAGGATGACTTTCTTTTTTTTTTCAATCTGAACCTTATTTCTAGGAGTTTATATGTGCATTTACTCACCGGTAAAATTTTTGTATCACTTTGACCCTTTGGGCGATATTTAGATTTGACACCCTCTGGCGTACATCCATATAATGGGAGAGACAGGGCAGCCTCTGTGTAAGGCATTATCTGCAGCAAAACCATTTCCTTTCCATTTCACCAATACTTTAAGTAGAATGAACAAATAAACAAGTACTATTGTCCTGTGAGTTAGAGTTCAGAGTTGGCTATTATTATGGGGATTTCCATACTTTAACACACATAAACTTAAATGAATGGCTCATCTGCAGGCTTGCAAAGAACATGACGAGCAGTTCAATTAATCTGTATGAGGTGTGCTGGAGTTGGACAGAACTAAAACATGCAGGGCAGTGGTACTTGATGACCCGGACTGGGAAACACTGAAATAGAGATTAAATTTAATAGAAGAAACAGCCATAGTTTTGTGGAATTTCTGAAAAGTGATTCTTAAGGAGGTGAGGAGCTCAGTTACTTACATTTTCATCGGCTGGCTGTCACGCTCATCTTTTTCTTCCTCTCAGAAACACCTATGCTGGATGATGGGGAGGAAGGAGGCGTGAGGCTCTGGCACCTGGTAAAAGCCAGCGAGGAGTCCGAGTTACCAAAGCACAGGAGAGGCAGCTTGAGGGAAAGAGGTGGGGAGAGAGCCAAGGCCATCCCTGAGATCTACCTCACACGCCTGCTCTCCATGAAGGTAAAACGCATTATCTGAACGCTATCACTGAAGTTTTTGGGTTCCTTCACTTCTGCCATTTGGACTATGTTTTAATTTCTCAATACAAAAAGTAGTCTAAAAAAGTTAACCACAGGTTGGCAACACAGAAAATAGTAAAAGCCAAGGGATGAATAATTTTTAAGAGCCAATGTATAAATCTTTAATTCTGACACTATCAGACCCACAAATTTAAGTGGTTACTTAGAGACGCATCATCATCACTAGACCTCAATATCAATTTTTAAACACCCCCCCAATCCAAAGTTGTTGTTTCCTTTTTCTTTTCTTTTCTGTAACATGCATAAGAATGTGCCTGTATTTAACCCACCAGTCAGTCAATACACGATAAAGATTAATGATAAGCTGTCTTTTTTAATGTCCATCAGACAGCTTCCATCTTGAAAAAGTCACTTCAGTGTCAGTCATTCATAAATTTGACAGTCTTCTATATTTTATTACCTAGCCAGCCAACTCTTCAAACATGCGAGCGGAGCAGCCATAATTACCCACAGCTCGGTGCTATTTTCAGCTTATATTTTCAAAGAGAAACTTCTATCCAATGTGAGTCTACATTATTTAAAGCAAATGCAATATTAATCTTCATAATATATATGGGCCCAACACATTAAGTAGTGGTCCCCCACTTTAAAAGCATTCGTTCAAACAAACTTTGCAAAACGCAGTGGGCTGTAAAGTAATATGTGCAACATATTTGATAACAAACTAAGTAGTGCATTATAAATTTTCCACTAGGCTGCCTTGTCCTGCTGTTGTGCTGTTAATGTAATTTATTAATACTCATTTATATTGTTGGAGGGTTTAAAAGAACTTAAGAGTGACAACACTGTTCACAATCTGAGGAAGTGAGTTTCTGCGTCAGGTGGAGAAGTTTGCGTATCTCAGGGTCTTGTTGATAAAAGAGGTAGGAAGCAAGGAGGAGGGTGAAGGGCTGGAGAGGTCGGCATCAGTAGAGGTGTGACACTATTCCCAAAAGGTGTTATGAAAACCTTGTTAAACAGGAGTTTTTCCACTATTCAATCTTTGTTCCAGTCTTCATCTCACAAACTGCATCTGGTAACCAAAAGAACAAGACTGCAAACCCAACTGGCAGAAAAGAGCATCCTCCAAAGGAGCTCAGTCATCCAGAAGAGATTGAGAGTAGAGTCAGTGTTTTCCCACGTCAAAAAGAGCCAGTGAAAGTGATTTATTTAACTGGTCAAGATTCCGCTTATGATATGAAAGCATTGTAAGTTCGTTTCAGTGTTTATTTATCCCTGTTACTTTCTCTGCTCTTTCTTAGGGCACTCTGCAGAAGTTTGTGGATGATTTATTTACTGCGATCCTCAGCACCAGCCGCCCCGTTCCTCTGGCTGTTAAGTACTTTTTCGACTTGTTAGATGAGCAGGCTCTGCAGCATAACATCACCGACCCAGAGACAATCCACATCTGGAAAACCAACAGGTAACTGGGTTAGAAGGCTGGAAGTGCCAAAATCGGCTGGCTACAAAGTTAAAAATATGCTTCAAATAGTTATTCATTCATTTATTCATTTATTCAGTCATTGTGCTTGTATCAAGTATTATGTGTTGTACAACTACTAATTTAGCAGACACTTTTTCCAAAGCAACTTACATCTGAGAGAACAACACAAGCAAGAAAATTAAATAGGAGGGTACAGCATGGATAAGTGCTGGTCATTCAACGTGCATTCATCATCATGTATTAGCCTACCTGCATTAGACGGAAATCACAGTTTGGAGAATCCGAATGTTTTCTGGTGTGTGAGCTAAAACCAAGAATCTATTCAGAAGGGGGGCATAAAAAAAGAAGTTTTGTGGATTCGTACATCACACCACTGTCCATCACTGTGCACAGACGGATGCAGAGTAACACAGTCCACACTGCAACCCAGACTGTGTTGGATAAACACACATGTTGCTTCATGAACCTTTTGCAGTTGAGATGGTGTCATGACAAGGAAATTTGTTTCTGATTTAAAAGTAACATGGCATAAGGACAACTGTTTGATGTTGAGTTTTTTTCTCTTTGTGTTATTTTGTGCTTTTAAGCTGTTTTAGATTAGTTTTCACTCCCAAATCAGGAAACCTGATTCCTCCTAACTGAGAAGAAAGATTGATTTGATGGATTCTTCTTAAAGGATTATTGAACTCTGACACGTTAAACCAGTAAAATGCACATAAGAACAAATAAACAAGATATTTTTTGCTGTCTTTTAGCCAGACAACAGTTGCACTCTCGTATATTTGTGTATGTTCTCTGGTTCCACAAAGTTACCTACAGAGAAATAACCCAGGATGGCCCATCTTTAAGTTAAAACCTCTTCATCATGAGAGCCTCCTGTACAGGAGATGCATGCAGAGCAGACAGCTTAGGAATGCACCAAACTGAATATAGCACACCAAACTGAAGGGAGAAACTTTTCTATTGTCGCCACCAAAATAAAACGCATTTCAAACCCCAAGCAAATATATGGACATGTAACAAAACATGAAAACAGCACATGTCCACTTAAGCACTTCTAATTTAACCACTATAAGGAAATCACACAAACAATATTTCATTTGACGGCGGAGACTCTGCTGATGTGTCATTACCAAGTGACAAAATCTCAATAAGCTGGCAGCCAAAAAGTACAAAACAGGCTTCTCAAAATCATAAAGAATCTTGATTCTGACACGTGGGGAGTGAGAACAAGATAATACGGGCAGGCTTTGTAATTGTGACGACAGACTCCATTTGGGTGTATCATTTCAGATAGAAGGCAGAAAAAAGGCCTTGTGATATAGACTGTATGTGGAGCTGAAATGTGTTGAGTGATGGCAAACAGAGCAAAATACCCTCTAAAGAGGCTACAAATATTACACAACTTTTTTAAAGTTGTAAATGAATTTCATTAGGGCTGTCAGTTTCATTCATTAATTAGATTAATTAATTACACAGCAAATTAATGCATTAAAAAAATAATCGTGATTAATTCAGAGTGTCAATTCAATGCGCAAGCATTTTAAATTTGGTCCAACTGAATGATCCGGGCAGTGGGTGGCGGTAATGCACCTAAAGCTGTTTGCCAACTGCCAATAAACACAAGAAGAAGAAGTGGACGTGTCAATGAGTGACTGTAGAGAACTTCATAGGCTGTGTTGGAGCAGAGTTGCGTGGAAAACTTTAAAGCTGGAGTCCGAAGTCCCTCCAGCGTTTCTGTTTGCAAACAACAGTATTCAAACTTAGCGCTCCTCCCTCTCAGGCTAATGGCCGCCTCGTTCTAGCTAGCCTATTCAACTTCAAGCTTCTCCTTCAGATCTCAGAAGCGGGTACAAGCCAAACTATTATTAACCCTGGTTTTCCAAACTACAAAGAAGCTCTTACCTTTTCTTCGGTGCATCCACGGTGTTTCCTTTCTTTCTTTCTTTTTCCTTCGAGAGTTCGAGTGACTGGCGTCTGCTCCAATCATGAGCTTATTTCCACACAGCGCCATGCTCTTAGCTCTGTCATTGGCTGCCGATATAAACAGAAATCTCCACCCAGAAACGTCCCGACCAGACCAAAACAATACAAAAGAGTGAATTACAGGCAGGGGGAGAGAGTTGTGTTCAAGTGCACCACCGCACGGGAGTAGAGGCCCAAAGGCGGGTTTGAGACGGATTTCACTTGCTCAAGTCTAACGTTTATTTTTTATGGGGGGAACTTCGGACTATACCTTTAAGGACTGTGGCCAGGACTTGAGGTCCATTGTTTACAACTGCTTTAGCAGATACGAGATAAAAATGTGATTAATTAGATTAATTAATTACAAATCATGTAATTAATTGCTTTTTTTTTTTAAATTGCCTGACAGCCCTAGATCTTATAGTTCATGCTACTAAAATTATATTATGAGTTGTTCTTTCAAGTTATAAGCAAATCTCTGTAGTTGTCTTGGAAATAGTCATTCAGCTTACACAGGAGTTCAGTTGGAAGTTTTCTATTCATTAAAGGGACTTGAGGCAGGAATTTAAAAAAAAACAAACAAACATGCATGTCCATTTTTTTAAATACTAGTGGGTGATGAAGCGTTAAATACCAAAAAGAACGTTTCCACCCACGTCACTCTCCGTTGCCTTGAACAGGCTGTGTGCTGCGAAATACGCTGCAATTCGTTGGCCGAATTTCCCGCGCTGCCCTGCGGATGTGACGTCAAATGATGCCGCATACGTGTCCCCGATAGTTTGATACAGGAAGAAGACGGTCGCGGTAAATTCAAACACTTAAAGCGATGGTTATGAATTCTTCTGCCGTCAGCAAACGATCCAGATCAACTGAAAGACACTAAAAAGTGTAACTACGAAGAAAAAGCTCAGTAAACAACATTATAGCTTCAGTCTGTTTACGCTACCGTGACGGCTTGGCTCGTGGCTGCAGTTACCTGAAGAGCCAGTCGCAACTTTCATTTCTTAATCTTGCCTCTAGTCCCTTTAATGGAAGTTGTTGAAATCAAAGTAATTGATAGAAATTACCATTAAAGGGAAAGTCCTTTTTTTTTTTTTAATCTGGACCTATTTTCTAGCATGAAATATATTCATTTACTCACCCAGACAGTTTTGGTGCAACCTGAATTCCTTTGGGAGATATTTAGGTCCACTCCAGATCAGCGATGTCCAATATAAGGAGCACAACCGCCAGCCTCTAAAAGCATTATCTGCCACAAACTCCTCATTTCACCAATTTTTGTACAAACATTAGTCGATACCCCGTACTCGACGCCTGTATGATTCGTCCTTATATTCAGACATTTACTTGACATAGTGTCGCATAATAGTGACGTCGTCAAAGCCGCCGCAGTAAAAATGTCTATAAATAAGGACGAATCACCACAGAGAGCCGCTCTGAGCTCACTGGGGGTCAGACAATGTTCCCAACAAAACATTGTGAAAGTTTCTGTGGCAGAAATGCCTTATTTAGGGTTACGCACAGTCCCCATCACTTCCATTATATTGACAAGCCGTGGACTAAATATCTCCTAAAATCAAGTTCACCAAAATTGCTGTGAGAAATAACAATTCATCAAAGCCAAACCCCCTTAAACCTTAATCTAATATTTATTTACAGCACAGTCTTTTCTCAAATAAAACATTCTATCCTTCACATAAATGTTTTCTTCCAGTGTGCTGAACATCATAGTGCTGATCACTTTGCTTGTCTGGCTTAACAGCTTACCACTGCGGTTCTGGATCAATATCCTCAAAAACCCACAGTTCATCTTTGACGTTCAGACCTCAGACCATGTGGATGCTGTGCTGTCAGTCATCGCCCAGACTTTTATGGATTCATGCACCATTGCTGACCACAAGCTGGGACGGGTAAGTTCATCCCACATTAGACACATTATTTTTATCCCCATATTAGACAACAATGTTATTTAACACTGTTAATACAATAAAAATAAGGCTGATTACTGTAAACAAGTGTGTTGTCTTTTAAAACTCCACTAGACCGCCAGTGCCCTCTTGTGTTAAGTGTACTAAACTAAATTTACCACATCGTGGAGAAAATTCAGAATGACAAATTAAAAAGGAAAACCAGTCACCATAAACATGAGCTATTGACCACTATTTCTTCTTAATTTAATTTCTTAACCTCAAGCGACATGAAGTCAACACCAGAACAGTCAAAATGCTGCTGAATCCTTTTCAGAGCACTTGTTTTGTTTGGTTTACTAACAGAGTTGCTTTAATGCCCACCTTACTCTGTTTCTGATTGGCTCTAACATCACAAACCCCTGAGTGCTGATAGGCTACAGCTTCCTGTCATTTATACTGTAGCAGCCCTCCAGCATCCAGGAGGGTTCAAATCCAGCCACAAAATGTTGAGTTTATTCTTAGATGCCACAGGATGAAATCCACAATTATCCATCATAGCATGACCATTATTCACATTTTCGTGAATAATGGTGAATTATTCCGTGAATAAAGAGATTACTTTCATTACTATATTGCTAAAAAGCTTCTATTGAAATGCAGAAATTATGATACGGTAATTATAATTCTTCTAATATTTTTTTTTTCTTTCTTTCTTTCTTTTTTTTTTTTTTTTTTTGGCCAAACTTTCAACCAATCAGATCAGTCAACTCAAATTGATGGTAATGTCCAATCAGGAGCAGCCAAAAATCAGGTGACAAGAAAGCTCTATGTCAGAAAAGAGCAAAAATAATGGTCCTCTGGCTGAAATAAAGCTGATAACACAGTGACAGTGACACCAAAAAGCAGATGAGCTGGAGTTTATTCTGTGAGGATAGAAAGTAAAAAATCATACAAATAACTCTTAATAGCAAAAAAAACCAAAAAAAAAACACCTTGAGGAAAAAATGTAAATATGTAAATATTTTCAGTTGTGTTTGTTTCAATGCTGGTATTTTTCTCATGTAAGTCAAGACTTTTGTGATAAATTTTATACTGTGGTTAACCTTTATGGCTCTATATTTAGTATTTATACATTAATTTTACATCATTTAAGATCAGCTGAGGCTGTCCTGAAAAAAACAACTGGCTGTTGACTGTGCTTAAAAGGGATGAGCTTCTAAATGTTTTAATATTATCTAGATTTTATGATATTCAGGACACGCTGCTCCATTTGTCTTCCTTGTTCAGGACTCCCCCATCAACAAGTTGCTGTATGCCAGAGACATCCCACGTTACAAACAGATGGTGGAGAGGTAAGAATATGGCAGCCAGTCACCCCGCTGACCCCGGGCATAAAGAACTGTGTAAGAGACACGGGGGAGGGAGGGAGGCTGAGGACATCTGTTAGCAGCAGACAGAAGGTAGACTTGGCCTGCAAGGCTTTCATGCATGGATACCCTGAGAGCAGACTGCTGCACTCACTGCTGTCAGCTGCACGTTCAACCCTGCAGATTACACTAGTGATATGTTAAAGCTTCGCTAAGCAGAAGTTTCTGTAACAAACCTGCTTCCCTTTATAGCTTTATTAGTCTTGCATGTGTTTTAAGAGATTAACGAGCTCTGGACCTGTTTCTTCTCTCGTACGCTGTGGATTTGTCATAATTTCTCTTGAAATTAAAGAGTAAGCTTGTTTAGGTTTAGTCAGTGTAACCTTTGACGTTATTGATGGTCAACAGATTAAATGTTCTCGAAGTAGGAACTGATTTTACTTTCTTATTAAACAGCTTTGACACAGAGGGGTGCTCATTTCGATGTTTTTCAGCAGTCTTTAACGACGTGGAAGTCCACTCAGAAAATGTTCCTCTGTAGATATCTTCTTTATGTCCAAACACGGCTTTAATGTTGGGCAAACTATCAGCCCCAAACAAACAGACAAAACAACAATTTCCAAGTAAAAATCTTTTCTTTTTGTACAGTACATTCTGAATCAGTTCCTTTGCACTTTTAAACATCACGTGATGTATTTGCAGATATTAATGAGTCAGTGTCTCATATGCAGCCCTGTGCTTGGCTTGTCTGCCCTGTCTTCAGGTACTACGCAGACATCCGACAGACCATCTCTGCCAGTGACCAGGAGATGAACTCGGCTCTAGCAGAACTCTCCCGTGTACGTTGTTTTCCCGTTATGCAAAAAATCTACATTTTTTTAAGACAAATGCTGAACACTTGCAATAAAGCTTTTCAGTTTTGTTTTGTTTTTTTAATTCAAATGATATTTGTAAGAGAGCCAGTTTCAACTAATTCACTTTTTTTTTTCTTTCCCAAATCAGAATTATGCAGCAGAAGTGAACTGCCTTGTGGCTTTACACGAGCTTTACAAGTACATCAACAAATACTATGATCAAGTAAGTATGAAATGACTTCATTCCAGAGGGAAATTGTAAACTGTATTACAGAAGCACACAACTGTGGTCTTCTGTTTGGGCTTTGATCCTTTTTAAATAAACTTCTTCTTGCAGAAGCTCCAGATTAAACTTCATACCACAAGTTAATGTTTATAAATTCTCCCTTTATTCCACAAACAGGTCGTCAAAAGCCTCCCAGCTTTTCTGTCTTTGGTGAAATTCCAGCACAATTTCCTGTTGCAGGGATCTCTTCCCCATATGCTTCAGCAACAAATGAAACACACATTCCCTTTTCCAGTTAGGGCCAATTTAAGACAGCTAGGCCACATCTGGTCCATACTGCAGTTACAGTGACTGAAATGTAAGTGGGCCAGATTTGGCCCAAACATGCTGTCCTGGAACACCATCAGTATGCAAGAGTTAGTTGCATCCAGACTATTACTTGGATTATAATTGGGGTTGTAAATGTATTTTCATCTGACACCTTCTTCTTTTGTCAGATTATCACGGCTCTGGAGGAGGACTCCACAGCTCAGAAGATGCAGCTTGGTTACAGGCTCCAACAGATTGCTGCTGCTGTAGAAAACAAAGTCACAGACTTATGACCTCAAAGTCAAGATGGATTTTGTTCCCTGACGTCTTTTGGACGAAAAAAAAAAAAAAAAGGTTTTTTCTTCTTCTTCTTAAAATAAAGGAAGACAAAGGAATAACGTGGCACACACTGTGATTTCGCTGTTGCTCTGACGCCTTTCAGTGAGGAGAAATTATCATTAGAGGATTGCTGATTCTGGCCACGTTTCCTGTGGCCTTCAAATTTCCACGGGTCCTCACACTGGGATTAAAAAGGACAAGATGCCACTGAGGGGAAAAAACGGATGAATCTGAAAAGAAGCACATCATAAATGTTTGACATCTCTTTGGATTCTGTGTTGAGCAAAAGGGAGACACAATGTAAATGAGATCATTGTGTTTAGTTTCTCTCTTGATGGATGTCACATGGACAAACTGAGCAGAACATTCCCACCTGGAGTTTAAAGGTACAGTTGTCAGTCTTCTGAGATAAAAAAGGAGGATTTTACCTTCAATGTCGACCACTGTGGGTTTTTCCTTCCATGTTTTCTCAAAGTCTTATCGCAACACTGTGGCCTGTTTATTGATCTTTAGGAGTTTTTCCGTTCATCTTTCCAAAGTCTTACTATGTTTTTCTGATGAGTTAGCTGATGTTTCCACAAGTTTTTTTTTCTTGGTGCTTCATTTGTTTGAGCTGAAGAAAATTATTTTATAAAGACTCTCGTATCTGTTTCCTTTTAACGGTGGCCACAGCTTCTGTGACTCTGCTTTGATGATTTGATGATTCACTAATGTCAAGCTTTTTTCCTTTTCTTTTTTTTTTCTTTTTGTTTTTTGTAGTAATACCAAAAGAAATTTGTAAGAGATTTTTCGAGGTATACTTCAACATTAATCCGTCCTTTTTAAAATAAAATAAAAAAAAAAGTAGGTGGTCAGTTACAGGATTGGTGAATGATTCACCCTGATCTATTTCCTGTAGAGAGATTAATGCACAAACAAAAAAATAATCCACAAATAAGTTTAAATGCTTTAAAGTTTATTGGTACGTTTTTTTTTAATAAAACTTTTTAAGACCACTACAGGATTCATTTTTTTGTTTCCTGACACATTTATTTTTCCACAACTCGTGCAGAAAAATACAGTGTTAATCCTGAAGTTAGTGAAATCACTACATACTGTATTTATGGCATTATTTCTTATGTATGTGCATTTTTGGAGGGATTTTTTTCTGTTATATTGTCGCCACAGTTTTTGTTTTGTGTTCTTTTTATTTTATTTTTTTTTCCAAGTCTGTTGTTTATAGTTTTTGTACACTTATTTTTGGATCTTATATGGCAGACATCTCTGCTCTGTGGTCACCTGACTCACCTGTGTTACATTTTCAGCTGTAACAACCATATAACTGATGGAACTGCAGGCTGAAATCCAGGCTTTTTAAAAACATTTTGTGCTTAACAAAAACAGCTCTCCCCTTTTTATGCTTCAAGTTGTGTTCATATTGTTGGTGTTGAAGCCAACGCCAGATTTTAAGTGTTGTTTCAGAGCAAAGCTTTTTATGTTTTAGAAACACTGTTTTTCTCGAGACTATGACTATGTTATAAAAGGATATTTGTTTTAAGGTGACTGCTGCTCTGCAATGCTCCATTTGAAAGGCTTTTTATTAGTTGTTTTCCAACTTAATTTATTGTTTATTTATTTTGCTGCAAATGTTGTTAGTTATTCCTGTCAGACTTATAAAGCGATAAAAATTCTGCCCCCTTTTCTTGAAGAGAACATCACTTTAGTCATTTTTCTACCTTTTGTTTGTTTTTTTATTCTTTTGCTAAGTCCAAATGAAATTCATCATCAGCTGTTTTGGTTTTCTTTACAGTCTGTTTTGATCTTACGTGTGTAAGGTAATATGATCTCTGATGCTTCAAACAGTTAACTTGTACATAAAAAGCATTTTTCTCATTCTTTGCTGTGCACATTACTGTTGCTTGCAGCTAACTTGTGTATGCAAAGCTCACTTATGATGTTCGTTCTGTAGATACATTCTGCTCCCACGTAATCTTGACTTTAGCGTTGTCTAACTGATAGGATGAGCCTAACAACAGCTTAATGTGATGCAATAAAGTGGTCCATATGTGAACAAAAGCTTTGAATGTGATCCGATTCTTTTTTTTTGCCCCCCCCCCCCCAACCTTCCATATTGAATCAGAAAGCAGGTTACCAATGGAGATAGGAGTGACTAGTTGTATGTCTTGAATTCATCATAACAGAACTACAAATGGTAGCTAAACTACTCACTTGCCTGTGGAAACATATTTATATACAGTACTCCATATTTGTTTTGGTACTCTGTATCGTGGCTGAAAAAAAAGATATGACAATAGCAATGTGATAATCCCTTTCATGTTTCAGTTGCAGATAACCTAAGATTGTTAGTTTGTGTCAGTTTTACATAAAAATCTTAGAAATTTGCGGCCTTTCCAAAGGTTGCAGTACATGTAACTGCAATAAACTTTAAAGAGGAGAAACTAAGATGAGGACTATTATAGACAACCAGAAGAAATACTTTTTTACTAGAGATGTCCGATATTATCAGAACTGACATTAGGCAGATATCTGCATCAAGATCCGATACTGGAAAATATCGGTATCAGCACACATATATCTTTCAAAGTATCATTAGTATATCTACATTACATTAGCATTGGTCCAGAATGTAGAAAAGTCCCTGTTATTCTGGAATGTTTTTATGCCAGCATTCCTTTCAGTCGTGACTACGGTGCAGCTGCTGCTGCTACAGAATGACTTGCTTTGAAGCTGTTTATATGTCTGGTTTTAAGTTGTTTGCTAAGTTACCAAGTTGTCAGAAACATCATAATTAGCCATATGTTGGCTAATACCTGCTAGTATCTGATATATGGCAGCCAGATGTCCAAAATCAACTCCTCTGGCTGAGTTGAGGCTATTTTGGGGATCCTTACTCAGTTTAAAGTTACATCTCTCAATATGAGAGATACTTCCTCACAGTTGGCTGCAGAGATCGGAATCAATTGAATATCAAGAGTTGAACAATATTGGTCTATTGGATATCTCTAAAAGAAAGAAAAAGCCAATATTGAGCATCTTTCCTTTGTATTTACAATTTACTGACAAAGCATTGGACAAAGTATTTAAGTCCAACTCAAGCAGCTCTTATGCTATTTGTTAGCACAGTAACTAATCAGCCAATCACAGGGCAGCAGCTCAATGCATTCAGGTATGTAAATATGGTCAAAATGACTTGCTTAAGTTATCAAAATGGGGAAGAAAGACGTGACAATGGGGGGCATGTTTGTTGGTCTAAGTGTTTCAGAAACTGGGATTTTTTTTTCACACAACCATCTGTTGGGATTACAGAGAATGGTCTGGCAAAGAGAAAACGTCTAGAGAGGAGCAGTTGTCTGGAAAAAAATAGAAAAAAATGTAATTCAGTTAACCACCTGTTCCAACCAAGGTATGCAGAATACAGTACCATCTCTAAACACACAATGCATGTATCTAAAAAACTGGAGAAGAGAAATGTTTACCTAAACCTGTAAACTGTAATGAATTATTATTTCTTTTTTTTTTAGTTTTGTCAATTTAGAAATGTTTTGGTTAACAATGTTTTGAGTGTTTATTTAGCGATATGTGATGAAAACAATTCAGATATTTGTGTAAATTTCATATTTATGGCATAATTTCAAGACTATACATCAGCCAGAAGTCTGTGGAAAGTCTGTTACTTTTAAATGTCACCAGGAAAAAAAAAACACAAATCATTCATGCACATACAGTAAGGATAAAAGTCCATCCAAGATGTACACTCAACACTGAAAATTAGTGAAGGCCTAAAATTATGACAGGCTTGTCACACATCTCAGGCTATAAAGGTACTTTCTTTTTCTTTTTCTTTTTTTTTTTTTTTTGGAGGGAGAGGGGGGGGGGGGGGGGGGGTGTTTATAAACTCTGAAACTTAAGTGTACATTGATACATGATTTAATAAGTGCAGCTTCATCTGATTAATTCACCATTAATATAACTTTATGACGTCCAGCAAGAGAAGCTGATTTGGGGCATGTAGGTACCTTGTCACAGCAGTGAACCAAATCCAGCAGAAAACATTTATCCTCCTTTTGAAGTTTCTGATAGTTTTCAAACCTTATATGTAGAATTTTTATCATTGAGTGTTCATAAACAATTATTACAGGTACCATTCTACAAACACCACAGTGTGTTATTTGGGGGGTCAAAAAGTTTGGAAAACAATGCTTTAAATTGTTCCTACACAGCAAATTTTGCAGTGTTAAATCAACACTTACAGAGTTAAATTTAACACTGTATCCGAGTGTATTTGGTCCTTATCAAAATAGTGTTGAATTAACTCTTTCCATAGTTTTGAAATTTCAGAGTAAAATTAACTCATAATTGAGTTATTGTCTCCAGCCAATGACAGAGCTAAGGGGGGAGCGCTCTGTTGGGATAAATTCGTCGATTGGAGCAAACTTTCGTTTTAATTTTTTAAACGTGGACTGGAGCCAACACCGGATTCACTCGAATTCTCGATAATAATGGCGGACGCAGCAAAGAAAAGGAAGTATTTTTCAGCGAAAAGAGCTTAGATAGGACAAATCTGACATTCAAACCTGGTTTTATTACTTTCAAGAAGTTTTTTTCACAAACTGCTCATACTGCAAATCCACCACGACTGTAGAACCAAACTGTATTCTATAAATAGAAAATGACGTGATATTGTGCCATTTGTCATCTGACTACAAGGGGTCATTCACGTGAGGTCAAGAGCTCTGGATATCTCATGTCACTCCATTCTCATTCCTCACCCCTCAACACATTTTCTGTCTTTCATCTCTGCGGCATGTGCTTGCCGCTTCGCTTGACAGTATCAACCATGAACAAGGAGTGCCAACAGCCAAGTGTTGGCAAGAGAGAGAACAGAGAATCAGGCCCAGAGTCGTGGGAAATTTTCAGCAAACGTGCATGAAAGGGCCGACAGAAGCATCTCATCCTTGTTTATATTAATTTTCATGCAAAATGTCTCCTTCTGATTGTCTTTACTGAAAGAAAATACCTAAAAGTGCAATTTTGCCTTTTAGAAGCAGAAATGTTGACCCCCGATTTATTATGATAGTTGATATTGTGTTGAAGGTCGGGGATCCCATTCTTAAGCCCGGTTTAGCCATCTGTGATCCCTGCAACCCAGAGGTCGAACTCCCTGCAACACCACAGGAGGGAAAAAAATCAGCAGCTGTTGCTTGCTCTCCTCCCCTGATCTGCTTTCCTCACGCAACATTCCTCTCATCTTTTAGGGCCCTTCCCTTGAGTTACAGGCTTTACCACGGAAGGCAAGAAGGAAAAATTAAGTAACAGAGAAACGGAGAGAGACAACCCGACCAGGAGGGACTGAAGGAGAGAAGACACAGACAGGCAGGTAAAGGTCTGACAGGCAATGAGTTAGGTGTCTGCTGGGGATTTCTATGTTTAGACCGTGCTGACTACTGCTGCTGTCAGCCTCTAGAGGGGTCGACCTAACCCCCCACCCCTCACCATCACAACCTCCTCTTCTTAGCAGCTCAAGTGTAGTTTCATTAGCAGTCTTATTGGCGCTAATGCATTTGCCTCTGTTAGTCTGAGCCTGAGTTTTGTCTCTCTGCAGGCTGCAACTATCCAGCACGCTTCAGTTCAAGATACTGACTGCATCTGCAGCACCACACAATGCAGAGGAGTCCCTGTTTGGCTGAACAGCATCACACGTGAGTGGGAGATTTTAGTTCTTCATTGGGAATTGAATCAATAGATGTAATGGCAGTGATGTGCTGTAAAGTGTCGGTGCAGAAACATCTTTTTTTTAATCTTTAAAAATCACTGGAAGCAAATGAGTTTGCTTATTTTGATATGGTTCCTTGCATCTAATTAAATGTTTAATGCAGATTTGGATTCTCCTATCAGCACCAAAATGCACTGTCTTGACCTTTTTTCCGCTCACATAGAAGTGGAGCTTGGAGAAGCTCATTTTAATGCAAAAGAAACACGCCAGGATTATTTTAAACATCACAAAGGTAACTTAAATGGTAGCTTAGACTTGAATTCAAGAGAAAATAAGAAAACAGCTGGTTTATTCATTACATGGTTACAAAATAATATAGCTATGTGATGTGTTGAAGAAAACACCCTGTGATCATGCTCTTCAGACATGACGTGACGCAAAGCCTTCCAGCAACAGATACCATGTCCACGGCAGCTGGGATGCAGAGTTCTCAGGTTGCAC
The DNA here is from genome assembly GCA_023101725.1 of Atherinomorus stipes. Classification (NCBI taxonomy): domain Eukaryota; kingdom Metazoa; phylum Chordata; class Actinopteri; order Atheriniformes; family Atherinidae; genus Atherinomorus; species Atherinomorus stipes. The sequence goes on along the minus strand of JALJCO010009308.1, from coordinate 65,747 downwards.
GAGCAGACTGCAAAATAATTTACTGCGGAGTCAGAAATAGTGCAACTTCCGATGCTGCTTTTCCACTCTTAGCTAGGCGGTGGGACAAGTTTCCATTGCAGACTGGGTCCATGGGAAACTAAAAACAGTTCAGCTCTCCACTGACACACAAACACACATATGGTGCACACTTGTGCATGTTGCATGTGGAGCGTACACGGACAGAAAAGCAGCAGGCTCTAGAGCGCACATTTCATTTGACGTCTCTCTGTGTGTTGCAGGAGCAAAGCTGGCTTGTCTAATAATTTCAGAGCCCTGGGATGCAACAAGCCGCTCCATCCAAAGGACAGCCAGGACTCTGAGGATCCCAGAGAATACTGTTATGGTACTAAACACTTAACACCAGCTTGTTTCATGATAGCTCCCTGTTTCAAGAGGACAAACCTGAGTTCTACAGATTCCAGCTCCATGTGCGAGAACAGGTTCTAGTTGCAGGACTGTGTCGTTCTCAAGCTGCTGTTTGCTCAACTTTAAGGACATTGCTATTGTTTAGTTCAAACATTAGCGAAGCAAAGGAAGTAAAATGTCCTAAAGAAAAAAAAAAACATGAACAGATCTTGGTTTTGGTTATAAATGAAAAGAGAAACTGATGCTGAACTCAAACAGGAGATTACTGAACAAACAGTGTGGAGACGTTTGTCATGGACATCTGTGTACAGATAAACAGGGAGACTTTAAACTCCCAGAACATGATTATGATATTTTGGTAGTTTGATAGTCTATTAACGGGTTTGCATAGAGAAATTAATGAATACAGTCACTTGAAAAGGAGAGAACACCCTCCCTTAAACAGAAGTTTCATGAATGTGGACATACACACAGTAATCTGGCCCATACCAGGTCTTAAAATGAGTAGAGATGAAGAACACGTGATGTCGGTCATCCTGCAAGGTAGTCTTCCTGCTCCAGCACAGCATCTCTACAACAGCTTGTTGTCAGGTTCTACCACAGACTGTTAATGACACATTAATCAAAGTCCGGAAGCATCTGTAACCTGCAGGACTGGAACTGCACATTCCTATTTTACAGAGAAAAGATTATTCACAGGCAGAAAAGAGTCAAGGTAGCTGCCAATTTTCCCAGGAGTGGATTTCCCAGCAGATTCCCACCGAGGTCAGATGGTTCAGACAAACTGTAAAAAATCCAAGCTTCTCACTTTATCTCTTCAACGTGCTGTATTTTCAGTTTGACCTTGCTGCCCATGCCTCCCTGCTCACCTGCCAGCTGTTCAGGTCTCAGTCTGCACCTCTTATATCCTCTGCTGTACCATATGTGATGCCACAGACACCTGACACCGTAATAGATTATACACCAGCTTATATCATGTTCTCTTATAATAGAAACAGAGATTCAATTTGAAGATCCCTGACAATGTCCAAAAACTGGATGTCATGCTGACTAAAGAAGACCAGATACGAGCTTATTCATCATTCTTCACCATCCCACTGGCAGGTCTGAAAGTTTTACTTCCTAACGGACATGCTGCAGCTTGGAGGACTGCCAGAAATAGCTTCAGTGCTGCATTCTAGTGCCGTTTTTCTGAGCTCTCTAAACAACAAAAATACTTTATACACAATGAAAAGCAAGAACAGTCTCATCTGGAGTGTTTGTATTGGATTACATCATGTGAACTAGTCACTGCTATAACCACATATACCACTTTGTTTAACCCTTTAAACACCGCTAGACTGCTTCTTTTCTCTGGGATAAATCGAATATTTTTCATTTCACTTTTTTGGAATTAATAATTGATAACAAGTACTTTTCTATTTTGACTTGGAATGTATGATGAAGCCACCTCTTGTCAAACTTTCCATTAGTCAGATAGTCTGAACTGACAGTGATTTCCATCAGGAGCAGCCAAAAATAGCAAAGTAGGAAGAGAGTTGTATCTTTCTGAAAAGAAGAAAAATACTGGTTCTCTATGGCTGGAATAGCCAAGAACACATTGCTGATGCACAGTGGCATCAAAATGAGCTGCGCTGTAGTTGGTTTTGTGAGGATAATAGGTAAATAAATGAAAGGAGTACTGTAACTGTACGGATATAAAAATATATATACAGCATATCCAGAAGAAAAAGGATGTAAATATGTTATGTTGTTTGTTTATTTTTAATGCCAACATTTTTCCTCCTGAAAGCTGAAACGTGAGATGAGAAGAGGCTTGGTAACTGTTGATCTGTGTGTTATTTCTACAAAGTACTCTGAGTAATAAATTCATTTTTGTGTTTTTGGTTGGTCTTTATAATGCTCTTCCAATTGATTGATTCATCTGACATCATTTTTGCCTCATACTCTGAAAACTGAGGCTGTCCTGACTAATGTAACTTCATAGCCTTAACTTGTAAATAAACAAGGGGAAGGACGGGGGGGGGGGACGGGGGGGGAGGGGGAGACATGACGGGACACAAAGAGTGTATTGGAATTTAAAGAGATACACACTGATTTCATCTTTGATTTCCATGTCCTTAGGTGGGTACCATCCAGTCCAGGTTGGAGATACCTTCAACAGAAGGTACCAAGTGGTGTCTAAGCTCGGCTGGGGTTACTTCTCTACTGTGTGGCTCTGCAAGGACCTCAGGTCAGTTCATTTGAAGACAACAATAATTTGTCTGAGGTGGAGGACTGATTTTTAAGTGGGATTCAAACTTTTCATAATAACTGCACACAGAAAAAATGATCAACATTGCCACCTTTTTAATTAAAAAAAGAAAGATACTCATTATAAGTGAGTCAACTATTGTTTGTCCCTATTTGTTGATTGTTTTCCTGATACTTTCCAAACCACAACTAATTTAAGAATCGGGTCAATAATCCTCTTTCAAATTTGTTTCCTGTGCACTGATTTAATCATTTCAGAGATTTTTAGCGTGTATATATACAGCTGTGTGAAAAAGTTTTTGCCCCTTCCTAATTTCTTACTTTTTTGCATGTTTGTCAAAGATAACACAAGTAAACAGAAAATGCAGTTTTTGAATGAAGATTTTTATTGGTGTGTGCGTGCGTGTGTGTGTGTGATAAACCACAGTTAATTTATGTTTTAACGGGGGGAATCCAAACCTTTACGGTCCTGTGTGGAAAAAGTGATTGCCCCCCCCTGTTAAAACATAAATTAACTGTGGTTTATCACATCTTTGAAAAGCAGAGTTCAATATCTCTAGCCTCACCAAGGCTGGATTACTGCCACACCTGTTCTCAATCAAGAAATCACTTAAATAAGACCTGCCTGACAAAGCTAAGTAGACCAAAAAGATCCTTGTGATGTTACATGTTCATTTTGCCATAAGAGTGTTTGTAGCATCACCTGTTGATTGTGTGGAGAAAGCAGAAGGCTCTGTTGGATTTTTCTTATTGTTCAGATGGTCACATGGTTGGTCTCAGGTGAGCCCTGTCGGTTTGATCTCTATGGCTCACTTGCTGTCACATGGTTTTGCCATTTTGGATTGCTGTCTGGCAGGAGCAAGAGGCTTCAGTTGGGCCTTGAGAAAAAAATGAGAAACAAAGTAATTGAAATCTATCAGTCTTGAAAAGGTTCCAAAGCCATTTCTAAAGCTTTGGGACTCCAGAGAACCACAGTGAGAACCATTATCCACAAATGATGAAAACATGGAACAGTGGTGAACCTTCCCAGGAGTGGCCGGCCGACCAAAATTACCCCAAGAGCACAGCAACAACTCATCCAAGAGGTCACAAAAGACCCCAGAACAACATCCAAGAACTGCAGGCCTCACTTGCCTCAATTAAGGTCAGTGTTCATGACTCTACCATGAGAAAGAGACTGGGCAAAAATGGCCTGCATGGCAGAGTTCCAAGACCAAAACCACTGCTGAGCAAAAAGAACATAAAGGCTCGTCTCAGTTTAGCCAGAAAGCAAAACTGAGACAAGCCTTGATCCCCAAGACTTTTGGGAAAATACTCTGTGGACTGACAAGACAAAAGTTGAACTTTTTGGAAGGTGTAGGTCCCATTACATCTGGCGTAAAAGTAACACAGTATTTCAGAAAAGGAACATCATACCAAAATTAAAATATGGTGGTTTTAGTGTGATGGTCTGGGGCTGTTTTGCTCCTTCAGGACCTCGAAGACTTGTAGTAAATGAAACCATGAATTCTGCTGTCTACTAAAAAATCCTGAAGGAGAATGTCCGGCCATCTGTTCATGACCTCAAGCTGAAGCGCACTTGGGTTCTGCAGCAGGACAATAATCCAAAACACACAAGCAAGTCCACCTCTGAATGGCTAAAGAAACACAAAATTAAGACATTGGAGTGGTCTAGTCAAAGTCCAGACCGGAATCCAATTGAGAAGCTGTGGCATGACCTTAAAAAGGCGGTTCATGCTGGAAAACCCTCCAATGTGGCTGAATTACAACAATTCTGCAAAGATGAGTGGAACAAAATTCCTCCACAGCGCTGTAGAAGACTCACTGCCAGTTATTGCAAACACTTGATTGCAGTTGTTGCTGCTAAGGGTGGCCCAACCAGTTTTTAGGTTTAGGGGGCAATCACTTTTTCACGAAGGGCCTTTCAAGTATGCATTTTTTCCCCCCTTAAAAATAAAAATCTTAATTTAAAAACTGCATTTTCTGTTTACTTGTGTTATCTTTGTCTCACATTTAAATTTGTTTGATCTAAAACATTTAAGTGTGACTAACATGCAAAAAAAGAAATTGTATATATATATACATATATATATATATATATATATATATATATATGTGTGTGAAATCATTTTTAAACCACCAGTTTCTCAACTCATATTCACATCTGACAACAGAGTTCAATTTCACAAGCTCAACTTATTCTGAAAAAGTTACTTAAACATTTCTTGTTTTCTAAATATGTACCTGATTATCCAGCTTCTTCTATATCATTGCTGTTGTTTCCATGAATTAGCTGACGCCTTAAATAAACTGCAACACTGTGGCTCTCTACAAGGTTTTAGATGGTCATTGGTGAGAAACCAGGCGGCTTATAGACAATGCAAAGAGGCTTGAATCAGTGTAGTGGGCGTCGCTGTCCAGGCATGAACTGATGAAGGTGTGGATGGCTTTTTCAAGGTCTTTGCTGTTGTGAAGAGTTTGACTGGAAGCTGGAAGAAACTTGCCCCAGTCAGAGTTTATTTGTTTATAAAGTTTAAGATTGTTGTCCAGAATCACCTCCACATATTTTGGCTTTGAGGTAATAACAACATGTTAAGGTCAACAGGCGCTGATAGCCAGGGTTACTTTGAATAACTTGATGACTTTAAAGTCAAGTGATTCAGCTAATCCTGTCTCTTCCCTGAGCTCCTTTTTGCCAGTAAAAGTATGATTATGACTCTTGCTTCATCTCTTGCTGTCTTTTTCTCTGTTTTGTTGCCTCTCTTCCCTCATTGATATCCTCTTGCGTTTATTTGCTGAATCAGTCACAGCGCATGTTCAAAATGGGTGACGTGCTAATATCCAGTAGCTGGTGTGTGATGCGGTGCATAAAGTGAAATGTTGCCGTAAGGTGACGCTACGTCCTGGGTGGGGGGAAAGCTGTGAAGTGCAGTTTCTCAGCTTCGGGATGCTGCTGGGCAACAATAGCTCTGGGAATGTACTGTACATAATAAATGTCACTGTGCCATCAAAGTGATTTAAAAAAACAAAATAGAACAAACAAAAAAAAAAGAACTTTTTGTCAAACAGTTACATAATGCCATTGTATTCTACATAGTTGCACGTGTTCACTAGTTATACTTCCATTTAGAGTAAAATAGACAGAGATGATTTTACAGTAACTGCAGTAGAGCTACTCTTTGGATTAGAGGCTGTAACCGGACAGGACCAGGTGAGGTATTTTCAATCACTATAAATTTTCATTTTCAGTAGAACAAAATGACTTTAACTAAAACACCGAACTACAAACCAGTAAATGTCACAATGATAGTATAAAATGGATGGATCCTATCTGTCATGCAAATATTCAACCCCAGATCTCCTGAAGAGATCTTAGAGATTTTGACTTTATTTGTGTGTTTGACAGGGGATCACACATTTCATCAGAAAGTGTGCCACTCTGTTCAGCCCTGATCTTGTGTCTGTGTTGTGGCAGGTTGGGTCGACATGTGGCTGTGAAGGTGCTGAAGAGCGGCGCTGGTTTCGCCCAGGCTGGACAGGATGAGCTGACTCTTCTACGATGTGTTAGTGGCCCACTGCTCATCTTTCTCTTTAATCTCTCCTTTAGTTTCTCTCAAATTTGACCTCTTTCCTAACTTATTCTCTTTCTTTTGGCATTCATGTAATAAAAGGCAACTCACTGCTGCCCTTTTGTTGCTTGACTTGTTCCCATTCTTCTTCACTGGTTCCCATATTCTCTGCTCTTTCACCAGGCCAGTGGTCCTGTGGCCCGTCACCCATCCAGCCGAAGGATTGTTCAGCTGCTAGATGAGTTCAAGCTGGCCGGGGTCAATGGGGTCCGTATCCTTTTTCAAGGCGGCCATTTCTTTGCCAAACATTTTAAACTTGACTCCGAAAGCTGAGGAGTTATCACGAATGGAGGTGCTTGCTTGTGTGCATGAAAGAGCCACCGAAATACACAATATCAAAATATGAATAAAGCGTGAATGAGACAAAGAAAATATGCAGATTCCATCTGCAGGGCTGGGTCACCGATGGCAGTGAAGCACTTCAGTGATTTGGTTTGTAAAAGTGACCTTAATGCCTGCTGGTTAGACATGTGCCTGGTGCTGGAGCTGTTGGGGCCTGACCTCAGGAGCTGGCAGCTGTGTTTTGGGAATCCAGGACTTTTGCTGCCTTGGGTTAAAGAAATACTCACTCAGGTAAGTTACAACAATTACTCACAAGAAACTAAAAAGGGGTCAGTGGAAATGATGGAGCAACAATCAGCTAATCCAAACTGTATGCTTCAGTTTTATCACTTCCCCAACTCACCAGTTTATGAAAGGAAACAGAATCAGCCACTTTCTTTCTCTGTAGGTTCTCCAAGGTCTGGATTACCTTCACACTCAGTGTAAAATCATCCACACAGACATCAAGCCAGAGAACATCATGCTGTGTCTGGAGCAGCAGTCCCACAAAGCACCAACAGGAGGCAGCAGCTCCATCTCTTTACCAGTTGGGAAGGAGGCCAAGACCACAGGCACAGTTGTTTTCTTATTTCCACATATGCTGGAGAGGATTTTTGAGTAAATTCTCAAAGCTGGACAGTTTTATACCGTAGCCATGCTGTATGAGGCACAGCACAGTGTGCATTAAACATGCACAAAGCAGATGTGCTTGGAGCCAACTTGTAAGATAATGTCAGGCTTTTTAATATACAAAGGCTCTGCACATACCTGGGGCATGCATCGTAAATACAGAAGGGCTGACGTTTAGCTGTAGAAAAAAGAGAATGTGAAAATAATAATCACAACATACTGTATGTCAGTGATGTACAACACAAACCTTTCTCTCTTAAAATTTATTATAAATACAATATTTGCATTGAGTCAGATGTTGACGTGATGATGTGTTGCTTTTTTCAGAGATGGAGCATGTTAACCCTTACAGTTTAAAAGAAATTGCAGTGAAGGTTGCTGACCTTGGGAGCTCCTGCTGGGTGGTTAGTATTTCTATATTTTAAAATTTTTACAAATATTAAGGATCTATCTTTGCAAGGGAAACATTTTCTTGCACTACAACTTGGCCACATAAGCTTAAAAAGTGAAAAACTATCCACGTCGACACTTACTGGTGACTTTAAGCAAACTTTGTTGGTATTGGGTCCATTCCTCTGAGATTTTGCTCCATTTTGACATGATAGCATCACACAGTTGCTGCAGATTTGTTGGCTACACATTCAAGATGAGAACCCCCGTTACACCACATCCTGAAGGTGCTCTATTGGAGCACTGTTGATCTGTGGAGGCCACTGCAGTGCAGTGAACTCATTCTCATGTTCAAGAAATCAGTTTAGATTATTTAATCTTGGGCTGAAAATAGCGATCAGAAGATGCCATATTGTGGTCATAAAGTAATGGACATGGTCATAAACAATACTCAGGTTGGCTTTGGTGATTATCCTTAATTGGTACTAAGGAGCTCCAAGTGGGCCAGAAAAAAATCTCCCCCCACACCATTCCACCAACAGCAGCCTGAAGCCTTGATCCAAGGCAGGATGGATCCATGCTTGCATGATGTTTCCACCTAATTCTGAGCCTAGCATCTGCATGTGGAGCTGAAAAGGAGACTCATCAGAACAGGGAACATTTTTCCATTTTCTATTATGCAGTTTTAGTGAGTCTGTGTGAATTGTAGCCTCAGTTTCCTGTTCTTAGCTGACAGGAGTGGCACCCGGTGTGGTCTTCTGCTGCTGTTGAACCATCTGCTTCAAAGTTGGACATATCGCACATTGAAAGCTGATATTTTGCCTACCTTGGTTGGAACCAGCAGCTATTTAAGGCCTAACTATCATCTCCAACCAGTCTTCCAATTGTCTTCTGACATCAACAAAGCATTTTGGTCCAGACAACTGCTGCCCCCCCCCCCCCACCCCCCCCCCCCCCCCTTTTTTTTTTGTACCATTCTCTGTAAAGCTTTGAAATGTTTGTGTGTAAGAATCCCAGACTAACAACCATGTCTAGTTCAAGTCACGTAAATCTCCTTTCTTGTCCATTCTGATCTACGGCCAGGTTATACTTCAACAATTTGTCTTGATGGCCAAATTGATTGAGTTGCTGCCATGTGATTGGCTAATTAGCTATTTGTGTTTAACAAAAAAAAAAAAAAAGATATTGAATGGGTGTACGCTATAAAGTGGCCAGTGAGTCATCTGTTCAAAACAGCTCCTCTGTTGCCCTTAAGTTGACAACAGATTTAATAGAAAATGTACAATTTTTGCACAAAATAACAGAAATATTTAAAAGATTTTGACAAAGTACAATTGTGATTTGCAGGTGTTTTTATAGAATGGTGTTTAGCACATGACTCATAATTCTCATAATATTTCGACCTGTGAGGTTTTTGAGGATGGAGATACAAAACACTTTGCATTTTAGAGTTATACTGTTGTTGCCGTTGTGCTCATCTGGAGATGAACGCAGCAGATGATGATTCAGAGGTGAAGTCCGTATGCATGGAGCCCTCTCACAGTTAAACATTAAAATAATTCATTTTTGCAACTGAACACTTCTACATTAAGAATATGAAAAGAGCAAGTAAATCTAAAAGACAAACATATCAAAAGCTTTTGTTCATTTTGTTAAGGGTAAAACTTTGTGTTTTGATCAGATTCTTATCTTTGTTTTTTTGTCTCTTTCTTGGTCCAGTATAAACATTTCTGTGAGGAGATCCAGACCCGACAGTATCGCTCTCTAGAGGTCTTGCTAGGATCTGAGTATGGCCCGCCAGCTGACATCTGGAGTGTTGCTTGCATGGTAAGCGACTAAACAAACCAAAATTGCTTGCAGACTTTTTTCAAATGTGTCTATTAAAGATCGTTGTCAATGTATCTTTGCGAACGACTAGATTCAAACATCTGTGCATCTCCACTCATGTCTGTCAGAAATTTTACTGACTGTCCCAGTACTATTACATCCACCTTTGCCCCTTTTGAGTTCTGTATTTGTGTCCTACACCCTCATCTCCTGTTGCCATTAAAGGTAGAGTCCGGAGTGTTTCCATGTTTCTGTTTGTAAACACTATTCAAACTGAGAGCCTCTCTGATCAGGCTAACGGTCGCATCGCTCTTCAGCCCCAATCATCTCCTTCAAAGCTAGAAAGTGGGTGAAAGCCAAACCAATATTAACCCATGCTTTTCTTTGTTTCATCCGCCATTTTTACTGAAAATTTGAATGAATCTGGTGTCGGCTCCAGTCGATGTTTACATTTTTTTTTAAAAGATCGGTCCAGTTAACGAGTTTATCCCAACAGAGCGCTACGCCCCTTGGCTTTGTCATTGGCTGGAGACAATACGCAAATCTCCATCCAGAAACGTCCTGAACACACCAAAACAAAGGGAAAAAGTAAAATACAGAAAATACAGTCAGTGGAGGGGAGTTGCAAACAAAATCACCAGCACACGAAAACAGAGGCCCAAAGGTTTGGATTAAGCTGGATTTTACTCACAAAAGTCTAGTTTTTTTTTTTCAGGGGGGAAACTCTGGACTCTACCTTTAACGGTGACAGAAAGGAATCTTGTTTTAAGTTTTGTTGAGAAATGATTCTATTATTTTGAAAGAAAAAAAAAAAATTCTTGAAATCACAAGAAAACATAATGGTTAAAGATTGCAAACACAGCTGTGCCTATAATTAGTTTGCTTAGGTAAATTTGACCAAAAATGGAAAGTCAAATTTTGGCACAATACCAGTTTGTTGCCTGTCAGATTTTCAATTCAATAAATATATCTACCATTCTCTTCACTATATTTAAAACTGTATTCTTTTTTTTGTCAAACTAAACATTTTTTTCAGGCAACAATGGTCATACATGTTAGCCAAGTGTTAAAGGTAACAGGACACATCTCATTCCACTGTGTAAAACATGACAGACCAGCAGTGTCTACTGTATTAAACTGTATCTTGTAGATATGGTGGGATTTCAATGAAGAAAAAAAAAAAAAAAGCTTAGGCCTGCTGTTGGTGCCAGGTGTACAGTCAGATTATCAAGGTCACAGGGGGTTATGCAGAGGTAAAACAGTCCTGAATTTAAAGATAATCCGTGAAATAGTTATCAGGATTTTTCAGTCTTTGTCAAAGTCTTGGGTAAACCAGCCATTATCATCCATAAACTTTGCAGCTTGTGTAGCAAATACTCTTTGCAAGCCATTTTCATTAAAAACAAAACAATGTAGAGTCACAGATTGGTATAGCTAGCATTTAACCTCTATAGACTCATAATTGGCTACATATTTCACTCATGAATGTTCCTCTGAATCCTCCCAGGCCTTTGAGTTGGTCACTGGAGACTCACTGTTCCACCCCAAAGCCAGCGAGTGCATTTCCCTGGAGGAAGGTGGGTTTATTGCAGGGCACAACACGAACAGACGCGTGACAAGCACTGACACGGGATTAAATGGGATTACATTATAGCTGCATTGTAATTAGTGATTGTAAAGCATATTGTACATTTGCGTGTTTGATGCTCATTTGTGTTTTGTCCTCCATCATTACCCAGATCATATCGCACAAATTATAGAGCTGCTTGGAAAAATTCCACTAGCCGTTGCCCTGTCTGGTAAATATTCTGTGGATTACTTCAATCGCAGAGGTAAGTGAAACTTCTCTTATCGGCCATATTTGCTTGTGCAAGTTTACTGAATACTAATTGTGATGTCATGTGCTTCTGCTTTTAAACAGGTGATCTCTGTCATGTTGGTCCCTTGAGGCTGTGGAGCCTTTATGATGTTCTGGTGGAAAAATACAACTTCCTGTTAGAGGAGGCCTCAGAATTCTCAGACTTCCTTATTGGCATGTTGGATTATCACCCAGAGAGGAGGGCCACTGCTGCACAGTGCCTCCGCCACCCATGGTTGACCTCCTGCTAGCCTCTTGAAGGCCCGGAGGGCCTCAACACCATCTGCAGTCCTCACAGCCAGATGCTTTCAGCAACTTGACCTCGCCAATTTCAGGGCAACTTTGAATTTTTATACTGAGGGAATTCCTGAAGAATGTCATGCATTCAACATCAGATGGCAAATAACATGTTTTTCATGGGAACCCCTTGAGCACTTTAAGACTTTTTCTTTTTTTCCCCCCTTTTTCTATTAAATCACATGAATACTTTTCTTCCCTTGTGAAATTTGATTGCCAGACTTTGTCTCCTTTTTGACCTAACACTACACTAGTCAGAATTCTTGACCATCAGAGATGATAGGTTTTCATTTATTGATATTTCATAATGAAGTTTGGATCAAAATGTTTTTCTTTTAGTTTGTCTTTTGTACAGGGAAATCAGCAGATTAAAGATATCTTTTAAATGAAATACATGTGGATTTTATTTTTATAAGCACAAATTATTTAATAAAAGCATCAGGTTAATTCCATACAGACCTTTAAGGATCCACCTCTATCAGCAAGAAAGACTTGTCTTGTAACAGAGTGAACAACACAATCAGGCACGCCATGTGAAATGAGCATGAAGTGAAAGTTGTGTATTTGTGCAGAAGAGCAAAAATTGTGCAGCTTTTCATGACCTAGCATGGCCCTCAAAGTAATGTATTTCTTTTGGAGTTTCTTTAGTGACTGCACCGCTTGTATGTTTTCCAGATGGGATTAGACTTCTGACCCAAAGCCAGAAAAAGACTTGTACTGTAACATGCCACAAACATTGTGAAAATCTTTCTAAATGCAAGCCATGCTTTTTCCTAAAGCCCCTTTCAGACTTGTGCTGTAAAGGTAAGTGCAGACTTTGTCCTTTAATGCCTCCATTTAGCCATGCGTTCCAGTCTTTTACCTCTGAGATGTAGCAGACATGTACCGACTGGTCCCCACGTCATAAGAGCGTAAATGTTGCGGCACGTCATTTTGGCTGAACGGACAAGAAAATATTCCAGACAGGATTGAAGGGAGAGTGGGGCTGTGCTGACTTAACATTTCCTGATGTCTGAAAGCGCCCGGGATGCAAGTCTGCATGTTTTAAAAGACAAGATCCAGTTAAAGAGCGGATGAACTTTACTGCTCATGTTCCACAATGCAAGTCTGAAAGCAGCTTAACAATAACAAAAGCAGTCCTTTAAATTAAATTAACAAACTAAAATTAACAAATGAGTACTATTCTCCTGCGAGTTCAGAGTTTCACAAATTGTGTTGTTGCCTTGGGTAGCGAGCTGCTCCTCTCAGCTGTACTACGGAGGCGCGCATAGTGAACGCGCAGCCCCGAAAAGTGTGAACAACACCCTGGTAACTAACGATAAGCTAAATCTGGATTCACAGGACAAAAGTAGTCGTTTGTTTGTTCATTCTACTTAAAGTATTGGCGAAAATCAAGGGGCTTTGCTGCAGACATGTCTTGTATAGGCTGCCCTGTCTCACCCATTTTACTGGATGTGTGCCGAAGGGCGACTAAACGTAATATCCTCAGAAGGACTCAAAGTAATGCAGAAACTTTACTGGTGAGTAAATGCACGTTTATACTCCTAGAAATAAGGTCCAGCTGGGAAAAAAAGAAAGTTATCCCTCAATGTGAAAACATTGTGAGGATATCTGCACGGTTCTTGGTGGTGGTGGTCAGAAATTCAAGAAATTATTCAAGGTGCTAGTCTGCTAGTCTAGTTTGTCTTGGGACTGTTTTTTTCTTTTTTTTTCTTTGTTCCTCCAGTGGGTTTATTGCAAGTTTTTTTTTTTATTCTGGAATTATTTTTCACGCTTTTCCCCATTTGTATTGTAATTATACAGACAGCCATCATTGAAGCCAAATGAACTTTCAATCTGTAAGCCTATGTGGCTGATGTGAATAGTCACCTTCAGGGCTATAAGTTGTTAGGACTTCATACAAGCTTCTTTGCTTTGGTTGAATCTCTCATATTCTTCATTCTGTCGGATGAAAGTGATGTGATCGTAAAGCATTCAGATAATGTTCTTCTGAAAGACAAAGTTTTTTTGCATTAAACAAACTTGACATTTACTAATTTGAAGGTTTGCACCCAGATTGCCGTTGGATCTTCTATGATAACTCACTTTAAATGTCTTTTCATAAATATGATTTTTTTTTTCTGATTTATAAGACCATTTTTCCACCCCATAAACTTTCTCTGTCTCCTTCTAAAAGCATAGTTTTGGACTTCTGGTCAACCAAGCATTAATGCAGTCTCACCATATTTGTATGGGTGAGACTGCACTAAAGTAACACTACAAAACTTTTCAACCTCAAAACTCTGTGCTTCCGAATAGTTTTAATGGTATACTATTCACTCCTGGAGCCATCATTGTCCTGAGGCTGAAAAACATTAATTCAGAAGTTTTTTTTTTTTTTTTTTTTTTTTTTTTACAGCTCAAAGCATCAAGTTATAGAGCTGCGTTTTGCTCCAGCACTGTGCCGCAAACCAGCAACTAAATGTTAACACACAGGCCGTTTCAGATGCATCACATGACTGATTCATCAAAGAAATCCAAAAGACATTATCAGAATAAGAGAAAAAGAAAGAAAAGGACAGGTGATTACACAATAGTCAGCATTGGACTGACTTTTGCTGGCTAGAGGGAGCTCAGAGAAGAGACAGGATGCAAGATGGATGCCTAATTCACCTGTGAAAATCTGCAAAATTAGATGGCACACATGCATGTCCTGCAGTGTTTGATAAGAAGAAATTTTACATGGCCTTTTACTTATCAGTTAATGAATACCTTTGTGAAGAAAATTAGAGAGCTGGTAGTCATATTTTATTGCACAAACATTATAACAAGTGTAATAAACACGACTCAACACTAAGAAACCGTAAATATTGCACAATGTATATATTTGTATGTGCAAAAAGCTTTGCACAAATAGATTAAAAGGGAATCAGTCATTGCAGAACACCAGAAAACATAGAAAACACAACAGCAAAAACAAAGGAACATACTGTATAAAATAGAAGACAAACCTCTTTAGAAAGCAAATAACTGGAATTTTGTTTAATTTCATCCATCTTGATTAGCTATTTAACTGCTTTTTTTTTTTTCTTAGATTCCTGTTGCATTAGATCAGACTTGTCAGCTTCAGTTTTCTTTAAAATGTACTTATCTGAAAATATAACAATGAGACCTGAGTAATATCCTTTAGTAATATCCTTTTTATTCGGCTTTTGTACGTTACTTGTCATTTTTTATTATTGATAAAAATCACTTATCTATGTTTGCATAGACTTAAGTTTACTATTTTTCATAACCTTAGTTGCAAAAATATTGGGCGGCAGATTTAACTAGTTTATATAGTACTGAACCAAATAATTCTAAATGACCAGAACCTGAGTGCATAACACATTTTTCAGTGCGACAGGCACAGAAATGCACTCTGGTATAGATTAACATGGCATTCATGTTGCATTAAACTGTAGATTGACTTGTCCTCAATAAAATCAGAAAACAAAACAATTTTCTATTGTCTTTCACTCTTGTACAACAACAACTCAAAGTATTTAGATTGTACACTGTTTTGTTTTAAGTGAGATTTCTCAGCTTTCATCCTATCCAGCTGTAGGCCCGGCACACTACCAGCGGGTTTTCTTTATAAACCACTGTATAGCCACAATCTGTCCTGACTCGACGACACTTCTTGGGCCATGAAGTGGGTTTCATTGGCCTGCAGGGGAGGAGAAAAAGAAGAGTGTGCATGAGTCAGCCACAATGACATACAGACCAACAAGCGAGGCTTTTATAAAATCACTGACCATGCCCAGAAGTGAATAATCAACTCACGCAAAGCAGTAGAAACCAAGCTCATGACAGAAACATTTGTCACAGCCTCTCCGGAAAGAATCCCCTGGTTTGAAGTATTTGTCCTTGTATGAGCAGAGGCCTGGGGAACAGAAGGAGCACCAGAGTGAGATATTTTTTTGGTTCACATTTTTAAGAACCAACAGGTAGGCCTATGACATTGCAAGGTAAAAAGAGTACTTTTGCAGGGCATATGAACTTTGCAAAGGCTATATATGTCCGTCCCCTAAACAAAGACGCATAAAACATTGCTGGAAAGGGTCAGGCACATTAACTGCTAAATCTAGCATCCACACTGAGTTTTTCTCTCATGCCTGCAGGCTGCAGCTAGTTATCCTCATAGGGTTTGTCACCTTGAGAAAGTGATCAATAGGAACACACTGATCTGCTGCAAAGAGCCACAAGGGGCTGCATGCAAGGTCAGAATGTAGAGGATAGCTTGTGATTTGCCAGCTTATGTTGATTTAACAACTAAAGGTACCATCAAAGAGATGATTATCATGGAAAGTAACCCTTTGGCAGGGCAGGTGTTTACAAAATTTCAAATAAGTGTGCAGAGAAAAAGAGGCACTTCTTACCTTTCTTGTGGTATACTGAAGCTTCTGAGAATCTGCTGCTTAAAAGAAGGATAAGGGACAAGCTTAGAAAAACACAGGCAACATACAGCATCCCTTACGGTTCCTTACAGGATGTGACATTGTAGGGGAAAAAAAGAGAGACGTAGTAATCCTTGCAAAGACGATGTTTCTACAACTTTATATGTAATGAACTGTCCTGTTACATATCTTAAAGTCCTTTTGTGGGCTCAGTAGACACTGGCTAATATTTATAGTCTCACATCTCTACTGGATATTGTGGGAAAAAAAGTGTCTCCACATGTTTAGTTTCATGGTTTCTTCCAAGTGTGCACCTTTTGTTTCATAGTGAGGAGTGTTTGGAGTTTGGCCGAGTATCCATGCGTGCCTAAATATTACCTTTGACTGATTCGTGCTACATTAAACCTGTGTGGGTTAACAAGGTGGGATGGTGCTCCGGTGTAATGGTCAATCGGTTCAGTGGTGGCCTCTGACCAGTTGGAGTCTTTCGTCTGCTTGTTTATCATTGACTTCATTTCTATAAATATCTTTTTCATCCTGGTACAAAGATGCACTCTCAAGGTGAAACATATTTTTATATGTGCTGACAAAAAACAGAATCCAAACAAACAAAAGTGCTGACATTGTTGCATATTCGCTTATCCAAATTCTTACAAATCCCTATTTTAAAGTTAGATTCATATATTCATAAAGATATAACAAATAGTGAGGGAGGGTATGGGTGTGTGTGTGTGTGGGAGATAGAGAATGTGTAATTGTTTGTCTAATTATCATTTTATTAAAATGTTGTTGATTTTAATATGTAAAGCACTTTGTGCTACTCTTGTAAGAAAAGTGCCGCATAAATAAATTTGATTCATTCGAAAATTAAGAATGCATTAAAAAAGAACAGAAATTTTTCCAGGGTTAACAGATGATACTGTTTATAAAATCCAAAATAAAGACTATGCTGCCACTTAACTGTGTTCCCTAACTGACATCGGAAAACCTGCATCCTATAAATGAGTTCCCAATCATGTTAGAAATGCAGACCTGTGAAAGAAACCTGTGATATCACTCCCTCTCTTTGTCATATAAACTCACACACTGAGAAGGGTTTTACTGGATGTGTGACTGACCGCAGGATAGTTTGTGGTCATTTCCTTCCTTCCTGACAGCTTCAGGCCAGTAACCATTCAATATACCATGCTCTGACAGGAGAGAAAACAAACTGAACATCAATGGACTGGAAGGAAGTTGAGGTGGCTGAGAGCCACTGCAGACAGGAGCCACCAGCATCCACCAAGTAAACCTCACATTTTTTCTGGATAGCCCCGGAATTTTATATGATTTATATGTTTCTCATTGTGGTACCACAGCTCGCAAACCTGATCCTGGGAAACACATAGATTAAAAAATATGGCACTGGATCTGAGCAGCTTTAAAGGCGCTGTACCTGATTTTGCACATTTTCGAACCATGAGCGAACAGTGTAGTTTGAAATGTAAGCCCCGCCCCTAACTGTTTCTCCCAGTGAGAAACACTCCTTCTCTTCTTTTTCTCTCCTCCCACTCGACATGCATGAAAAAACGTGCACAATATCATACTCGTGCACACAGAAACTCTCCAGAGAAAAGTTGCATCTTCCAGTGGATTTACTGTTTTGGTTGCAGTAAATGGCTGCGGATCAGCTAAATGACATTACCGGTAGCTTACCGTAACTACAGTTATGTACACAGATGCACAATTATGAGGGGTTATTATGTTATAGGTGACATTACAACATGACAACCTAAGAAAGTTTCTAACCAGCCACTGGGAGTGGAAGTGATGTAAAGCTTCGTCGCGCTACGGTGTAAATATCACTATCTATTATATACGATAGACCAGCAGAGGCAGCGCCAGCACCCAAGGACATATGAAATGTTCCTAAGAAGAAAGTTATTAAAAAAAATACCTGTCCAGTCGGATTACAGCACGTTTCCAGTCCACATTCAGTCCGAGGCGTCCAGCTGCTCTCTACCTTCAGTACAATCCACCGAGAACACAAACTTTATTCCTTCTTTGGTCTCTCCTGCATTTCAAGTCTCTCTCCTCCTCAGTTTTGATGCTTTCAGGGTGTTTTGCTGAGGCATCGTGACTTTCCCTTCGTTAGACGCCATGCGATTCTGTTTACAAGTGCTGCCATGCACACGCTAGGGGAGGGTGTTCCTCGTTAGGAAACACTGTGACTGGCTGATAGGAAACCGGAACTTCTGTAGAATGAACCGCATTGGCATGAGAAGAGCGTCACAACAGCGTTAGAAACCTAAACTAAAAAGGCCTGGATTCATGCATATATGCAGTCAATGAGTGATTTATTTCCATGAAATTACCTCTTTTACCACATACTGTATTATACCGTGTAGAAAGCATTTTTCTTAGAGAAATTAAAATAAAATCAGGTACAGGGCCTTTAAATGGAGCCAAATTTCTAATATAGTGATTAGTGACTTAAATGCAGTTGACTGGATTAATGTAGCACTCATGCATGTATAGCACCATTTTGCTTGTTTAAAACCTTTTTAGTGCCTAACCCTGACCTTACCTGAATAATTATTTGATTGATTGAGCCACAAACTTAACCATCAGCTTTAACTTAGAAAGGGGGAACATAAAAAGCTGTGGTTGGCACGGATCTTTCTGCACTTGAATGACAGCAAAACCGAATGTATCTTGTTTGGTCACCTATGTCAAATGTTTTCACGGACTATAACATTCTGGCCCTCCTTTTTAAATCTTGTGTTAAAAATCTGGGTGAAACATTTGACAGTGGCCTCAAATTTAAACAAACAGATTAGTCCTGTTAGATTGAACTTTTTTCAGCTCTGTCTCTTGACCAAAGTAAAACCCTTTCTCAGTTGGCAGGATCTGGAGGAGGCAATCCACTCTTTACCAACTGCAACCTTCTCTCAAACAAAGCGTCATGTACAATGGGCCATATTGGAAAAGCTCACCTGAATGGGTCTGATCAACTCCGAACTGTAGTGACCCAGACCGTACAGCTCAGTGAAAAACAGGCTATAAAGGTAATCCTCTGGCAAACATATCCTAATACACAATACTACTGTGGCAGTTGACAGTCCTGTCACTATGCCTCTGAGAGTTGATGTTCCCTGGCTACTTGGCCAAGGGGATGTCCCTTTGGCTGACTGGTTAGCACACATGACTCTCACCCGGGAGTCTGGGGATTGATTCCCGCCTGGGTCCTTCTTTGTCCTGCCACACTACGAACAAATATTTATCAAAACCTTGTAATTTTATTAATGTTATCACCTATAGAGCAGGACAACACTGAGCCTTACACAGCAAATTTTGCAGTGTTAAATCAACACTTATAGAGTTAAATTTAACACTGTATCCGAGTGTATTTGGTCCTTATCAAAATAGTGTTGAATTAACTCTTTCCATAGTGTTGAAATTTCAGAGTAAAATTAACTCATAATTGAGTAAAAATTTAACACTGGCTTACACTGTATAGTGTTAATAGAACTTAACACTGTAGGTTAATAACACTGGATAGAGTTAATCTGATTCTCAGCAGTGTTAAAGAGTTACTCGATTGTGGTGATAAATCAACTCAAGCGTAAATACTTTTTGCAGCTGTATTGAGTTCGTGGAGGTGTACACTAAGCGTACAACAAAGGATTTGATAATAACATCCATCCCATTGTGAACTGAGCTATGGACTGAGTCATCACCTGTGCTCATAACAGCATCTCAGACTTTGTGACTGTTGTGAAGAATAGCTTTTTGCTATGACAGTTGTCAGGTGTGTGCTGGTGACAAACTGTCAACTTCAACAACATATGCTGATGGACACATACTACACACCAAGGAGACCCAAAGGGATCACATATCTACTTAACTCGCGGTGCAGGACCATACAGAGAAGTCACAAAGCATGATGGGAAATATTCAACTAAAGAGGGCGGAGTCTTCCTGGGTGCACTTAGTTACACTTGATAGAGTCAATTATACACTGACAGAGGAAACTTGTTTTAACTCTGAAAATTTTCACCAGCACTGGTGGTCATTTTACTCTCAATGGTGTTAGAATTACTCTGAAAGAGTTAATAGGATTTAACAACTCAAATTTAACACTGAGGATTTTACTGTGTACTCTTGAACAGACATACGTGTGCTTGTTTAGGCCTTCCACACAGTTTATTCCATTATAGGCGCCGCTCCAGTTGAATTTTCGGTTTTGGTAAGTGGACAAAACATGCCCCCCCCCGACAAACTCTTGGGATACCTTCTGTCTAATTTACATAATCCAGACGCATACTGTAGCTTCACTATCTTGAGGAATGTCAGACTATAGCTTACAGTTAGAGAGAGGCTAATGACTAGTGATTGCACAGTGACCATTTGGGAGTGGGGTTTTGCAAAAAGTCAATTATTTCATGTTATGTGCACTTATGTACTTTTATGGCTTTATTATGAAGCACCTTGAGTACCCTTTTGGTTATTGTAAAGGGCTATACAAAAACAATAAATATTTGGTTTGATTATAAAAGTTGTTGGTACTGTATGAACAGGTTATGTTGATCATAAGATAACAATGGCTTGTCCCCAGTAATAGGGGACTGGTGTTCTAACGGTTTGGCATACAGTGTCAGAATAGCAAAACATAGCTTTGTCTGTTTCTCTTGGCTATTTCATGAAAAGGGCATAGCTTTGAATGCCATTTGGTAGGTGGGATACACAGATAGAATATGGTTTAGGAAGGGGTATTCTGTTTTGATAAGTGGGCTGCATTGATATTTTTTGAAAGAAAAAAATGTTTTCTTTCAAATGACCTCATATTCCAAGCACTGTTGTGAATGTATGGTGGCCATTAGTGGCCAAAATTCTCCCAGACATAAAGATGTTTTCATCTGTGAGTGGATCCAGTGGTCTCATGTGTAGCTATGACTGTACAATGAGTAACTACTCTTAATGACTTTTAAGGTATTACTTATCCCAAACAGTGCTCTAACTCCAACTTAACAAAGTTGGAACAGCAGTTTTAAAGTTCAGAGGGTTCTCACTTCACTCACATTGTTTTGTCCATTTAGGGACATGAAATTTCAACAGACTTTGTGAATCCCTAAAAAACAAAAAGCAAAACCAAACAAGAAAACATCTCATTATCAGGTACAGCTGTGCTTTGTTTAGTGGCAAAAATGGAAAGGGAATTTGCAGCATCAATTTTAATTGTTGCAACCTACAATGGTTGATAAATTTGTTGTTTTTTTTGTTTTTTTTAAAATCCTTTCTACCTTGGACTTTATTTGAAATGTTATTTATTACATGTGCCATCCATCCATCCATCCATCCATCCATCCATCCATCCATCCATCCATCCATCCTCTACCCTTGCCAAGGTTGGATTGCAGAGAACCAAGAAAGCATCTTTAATACACCTTTCCCACTGGCCAAAAAACCTGTTTAAACCTGCAAACAATCTGCTTTTAGTGGCAGTGGGAAAGGCTCACTGACATGTGCCGACCCGCGTTAAACGATCAGAGCGGCTCAGATGGTAGAGCAGGTCGGCCAATGATCGAAGGATTGGCGGTTTGAATCCTGATCCCTCAGCCATATGTTGTTGTGTCCTTGGGCAAGGCACTTAACCCTCCTTGCCTCCAGTGGGGGCACCACTGGTGTATGAATGTGTGTGAATGTTCCATTGGTGGTTGGAGGGGCTGTAGGCGCAAAATGGCTGCCACGCTTCCGTCTGTCTGCCACACGGCAGCTGTGGCTCCATACGTAGATAACCATCACCAAGTATGAAAGAGGAGTGAATGAATAATGGATCTACTGTGAGTGCCTTGACAAACAGAAGTCTAATCTGTTATTATAACACTGTGACATCGCGCCAGTTCGTCTGATATAAAGTACCAAAACAACTCTGCTTCGGCCACAAATTCATGCCCAATAAGATACACTTCTCTTGATGCAATGTGAAAGGATAAAACAAAGAGACTGATTCTTACATCATTTGCTAAAGATCTGAATGTTGAAGACTCCATCAAGGTTATTTCTCTAATGTGTTTGTGCATGACGTACCTCTGAGTGCGTCATGCTGTTGAGCAAGTAAGCAGCTGCAGCTGTCATCGTTTCTTGTCTTGAGCAGGACAGAATGCTCAGTGGAGTCGTTTCTGAAGCAAGAGATCGTCTCGGTCTCGGAAGTGGAGTGGCACTAGTTAATCAGGTTTGGAAGTAGACAGTGTGGTGTGACAAGCCAGTAGCATATGAATAAAATGCTGAAGTCAGACCGATTGTAAAAATGTAAATATTCCTTTAAAGTCTTAAAGACTCTCAATAACTATGCAATAACTATGGAGTTGTTTTTTTCCTGGGCGTTTTTGGTCTCTTTGTAAGTTAAAACACCCCTAGATCATGTCAAGCAAAAAGACAATTTGCATAAATAGGCCCTTTAAAATAACAATCCTGAATGCAAATTTCATTTTGTTAAATGCTTCACCTTGACTCCTCTGATCATGTTTGCTTCAGGTCATTAATTTCTGCAAAAATGTGGAGATGGATGAAAAAATGAGTAGAAGAGTCAAGAGAAGGAATTAAGTGTTTGCATATTCAGAGATTGGATAATGGTCACTAAAAGCATTTAGAATCATATTTCTGTTTGCTTATTTTACTGCCTAAAAAGGGGATCAAGATGACTGAAATCATTTGGTATATCTAAAAGGTACAGTGTATGAGATTTACTGATATCAAGTTCTAATGGGCATAGCAATGCCGGCGCAGTTGTGAATGTACAATGGCTGTCATTGGCCAAAATTCTTTCAGATATAAACATGTTGTCATCTATGAGTGGATCCAGTTGCTTCAGGTGCAACAAGTAACTACATCAAAATTGTGTAATATGACTTAAAACTGTGTACATGTGTACTCTTATCCAGCTTCGGTCTTCAAGGCTTGCAAGCCTGTAGGCCTTTGATGTTTCCCTGCACCAACACATCTAACTCAAATTAGATGGCTCTCCTCAACAGCTTTTTGTCAAATGCTGCCAAGCATGTTGACCCATAATTCTGATTCAAGTGTGCTGCAGCAAAAAACATCCAACATCTACAGGACAGTGGCCCTCGGAGACCAATGTTGGACACCCTGCTTTGTGCACCGTTTAAAGGCCTCCTTCCACTGAAAAACCCGTTTAACTTGCTCCTTTTGAAATACGGAGGGTTTCCCCTTGTTTACTTACACATGCTGACTTGCTAGCGTTGCGCGTTCCCCCCAGTCAGCTGTGCTTTCTCATCAGAGAAACAATACGAAGAAAAGAGCGAATCGGAAACAGCCTCGCAGTTCTAAGTCACATTGCAAATAGCGTATCCCACGTGGGGTTTATATCTGTCCATTAGAAGGCAGGTAACCCTCCACTGCACACTATAAGTGAAGACAGCACGACTGTAGCTTCGGAGTTGAGAAGCTAATTAGCTAACTGTTTGCTAGCATGGCGGAACAAACTTGTTTGTCGGCTCTATTTCCTGTCTGTAACGAAATAAGAGCGGAGGGCAGAGCTTCTTTCATACAGTCATGGGAGGCAGCCAATCAGACGGAAAATCATGAGAAGGACCCAGAAAAGCCTGCCGTTGGACCACAAGCCTCTCTTCTAGTATACAAATACAGCTGGATACAAAGCAACCAGAAGTTTTTTTTTAAACAGAAATGATGCAGAATGCATTCAATAATAATGGAGAACACAGAAATATTAATGAAATGACCATGGAAGTACAACTTTAAGGCATTACTTATCCCAAACGGTGCACCTATCAAACAAAGCCAGTGCTGAGTGCTAAAGCTCAAAATGATCTCACTTCACACACAGTTGTTTGTTTATTCAGAGACACGATCGTAAAATTGGTGGCACAAATATGGCAGCTACCATGTATGTAAACCCAGAAGTAGATACAGATATAGATATAAATAAAGATAAAGATAGAAATGGATATATGGTAGATATAAATGGCTTACTATTTTAGTAAAGTGATTAGAAACCAATAAGAAAAGTTTTTTTTTAACCACATATTAGATTTTTCTGTCATTGGCCTTAAGGTAATATTTTATCATTTTTTTTCCCAGAACAGAGGAAAATATAAGATTTAACAAAATCTTGTTTGAGTGCCAGAGTGACTGCAAAGTGACCCATTAGTAATCTCTGAGCTACTCAAGAAATAAATTGGCTTTTCGTTTACTTCTTTATACTTCGTCAGTAGAAAGTTTGCTCTGAACTCTCAAATCCCATGATCCCTCTGTGTGGTATTTCACCAAACCAATGTCCTGTAATTTGCACTCCTGTTGCAAAACTCCCTATTCTTTCTTCAACATCTTGGTGGAGCTGGCACAGAAACACTGCCAGCTTCTTTGCTTGAGTTCGAAGTAAAATGATTTGACAAATGGCTGTGGTAACAGTGTGGTAGGTTGAGGTCATCAGGTTCTACATGAATGAGTAAGGCTGACTGTGGTAGGTTGGATGTTACCGACTGAATGAGGCTGCGCTTCCGGAGTGTGGTGGGTCTTCTGGCTGCAGCATTGGACCACACAAATACTGAAAACATAGGTCACAGCTTTATTGTCTTTCTGTATTAGTTTCAGTTCACTTTCTCTAATCTGCAGAAACAGGTACATTACTTACTCATTGGTTTTCTAAGCAGGTATTTATTATACAAAATGTGATATGGCAAAACAATACTTAAAACCTCTGAAAGCTCACTTAGATTTTAGTTCTAAGTCAGTTGCAGCTCTCTTTTATTTCTACTTTACATGTAAATCTTATAGACAAATTAATCTCACACTTAGCACCAAATCTCAACTAAGTCTAACATGAAATGGCCACATGGGGAAAATGGGTCCATGACTGTGAACTTTTGCTGACATGTTTATCCTCCAAATTAACAGCATGAGCCTACAACTTGTTTTAATTCTCTGGTCAGTCAGAGCAATTTTGTCTCTCAGATGTGATGCACTGACTGACTGAGGTCGCTAATGTTAATGTTAAATTTTAGGGTCTGAACATAACTGGGTGTACTTGATGTTTTAGATTTTCACTGCCATAATTTACTAAATTTTCACTGGTGCTTATAATATGGAACAACTTCAAATGTGTGTGTCTTGGTTTTGTCTTTCTTGTTGTTGGTTTTTGCTCTCATATAGGAAATAACTCATTATGGATTACAGTGTTATTCACGGTCAGCACAATAAAACTTGTTCAGCTGCTTTTCAAAATAGTCCATTCATTTTCACCATTCTTCCTTATTCAGGTTACCCTTGGCACCCGTTCTGCTTCAAGTTTAGCTCAGGCTGAAGGTGTTTTCTCAAATGGGAAGTATGGTTTTGTGATGCTAGACGCTAATCACAGAGGCAGTATTGCTAGTTTTCAGTCACATGACCTGTCGGGAGCCCTGGCGGGCAAAAGATGACGGAGCGCAGCAGACTCTCAGCTGACAAACAAGAGAATAGTTGTTTAAACCACCTGTCAATCGCAGAGAAGGAAAGCTACTGAAATAAGTTGGAAGTGTTGGACACTTGTGACCCGTTTAGAGAGGCGACTGCTGTATTGCACTGTGCCAAGTGTATATGAGCCGTTAATCATCGCCACGTCCCTGCCACACCTGCATTCAGCGATATTTACATCTGTCTGGTTGAAAACCCATCATTGTACATGCTGCCAGAATAAAGGTATAAGAGCACTGACAGTTCTCACTTCAACAACTGCTGTTTAACCAGAAATTACAGAAATAGAATAATTTCCTCTAATTTGAACTTATTACAACCTTAGGTTTAGAGAGGATGGAGTGCTATGAAGACTAAGTATAAAAATGCAGGTACGCATGAAAAACTCAGAATGTCATTCTAAATATCAGTGTTGCATCTTGTCTTTGTGCTATTCAGCTGAATATGAGTGTAACAGGATTTCCACGTCCCTCCTTTAGGAGTTTATTTGTGTTACTGCATCCTTCCGTTTTAGCTAGTAGCTAACGTCAGCTCATTGGGATGAACCGGGCAGCTGGTCACTTCGATATGACAACAAACCACATCAACACGTATACATAAGGTTTTATTTATGGCTAAAACACCACTGAAGGTTAAAACAGCATCTCCTGATTGTGTCTTGCTGAGGTTTGTGTGACACATCATTTTCAATGTCTCTTGCCTCCCATCTTTTAGTGGTGTGTGGAAAATAAAGATGTTTGCAAAATCTTAGCCTACACCACCCTGACCAACGCCATGTATGAGATACATGGCAAGTCAGTGTGGGTTCCCTCCATTGGGAAGTGATTTCCACTCCGGTAAAAAATTGACCGGACCAATCACAGCGCAGCAGCAGAATTATTAACAGGAACGTAAAACTCCTCCTCCCTCTCCACCGCTGTTTCTGCCTTGTTTTGGTGCTTAACTAACAGCTTCCGGGTGATAGTCACATGACGTGCGACACAAACGCTTTCTCATATTAGTAGTTCAGCAATAAACAATGCTTACATGTAACAGAATATTTATAATAATAAAACCAAACATTCTATGTTAATCTACACAAGAAAATTACATTAAATAGAGAGGGGAAAACAATGTGTAAACGCTAACTTCAGGCATCGCCATAGCAACATAGCAACAGAGTGCCGAACTACGCTCAAGGCCGCCAGCCACAGTCACTTCTGTGTTTCTCTGATTGGTTCTCTCCGGTTCACTTTCCTCCTGTTAGTCCTGCCTCTCGTCTTGCATTGGAAATCAGTCTCCAGCGGAGGGAATCCGTGCATCTCATACATGGCGTTGGTCAGGCTGGTGTACCAGGCTAGCAAAATCTAGCCAAGACTGGCCCTGCCTGCAATAATACTGTATATTTTGATGTTGTTTTCTTGATATCAATAGGTAATTATTCTGTTATCTCAACATCACAAAGTTAATTTAGCTTAGTATCTCATGAACTTGAACATGAATAAATGTAACTTGTTTTCAAGAGAACAAACTTTGTTTTCTAGAGCTCACAAAGTAATCAGGATGAGCTTGAAAAAAGGTGATTCATGGGTTGGTGCACAATTCCTTTGTTCATTGTCACATTTGGGAAGAATCTGTGATAATAAATTAAAACCTGCTTGTGTTATCTCCTGGCTGTTGATTTCTTGAACAAGAACATTTTTTTTTTGAAGAATGAACTCATTATGTTGAGAAAACAAAAACTGTTACCTGGAGATAATAACATAAATTATTCAGCAGTCTTAAAACAATCCTTATGTGAATAATCAAATTTATCCCATTATCTCAAGAAGGCATTCTTTGTAACATCGAAACAAAGACAGAGTTATGTCATTATCTTGAGATATATGATGTTAAAAAAAAATCTATCAAGCATGACTGCATTGGATTTTTT
Source organism: Atherinomorus stipes (assembly GCA_023101725.1). Classification (NCBI taxonomy): domain Eukaryota; kingdom Metazoa; phylum Chordata; class Actinopteri; order Atheriniformes; family Atherinidae; genus Atherinomorus; species Atherinomorus stipes. The sequence continues at coordinate 38,354 of JALJCO010009308.1, read as the reverse complement.
ACTGCTAGTAAATGCAGTCTTTCAAATAAAGTTTATATCAATTGACCATGATAGTAATGCATTTTTTTATATGTGGTTCATGCTCAGTCTGTTTATCAGTACACTTTCTATATTTCTTAACAGCTTTTCAGATTGCGTGTGTTGCCTGTGGGACAAATGCTAATGATTCTATTCTCATGTTCTCTGGTTCAACCATCTGCGTCGTGACTCACAAACAGATACAACTTGCAGTTCAATAAATAACACTTCTGGGTGACCAGTGTGGTAGTTTCTCCAAGCAGACCTCACAGAGGAGGAAGCCACTGATGAATTACAGGTACTTACTGTGACAGGCTGTGGATTCCCTAGTCACAGACAGTCTCAGGCTATGCCACACTCTGTGTGCATCTGTGTACAGTGACTCTGAGAGATATTTTTGGTTGTGTGACTCACCCTCAACTCTACAGCAGACCTGGCCATTCTTGCATGGTTGTTATTTGCATAAATAAGGCTATGTCAGACACAACGTTATGCACAATGATGGATCCAGGCCTTAGAACCCTGTGTAACCTGTGTTTAAAGCTACAGAACAACCGCGTATAGTGCTTTGCAATAAAACAGAATTTAAAGGGACTAGAGGTAGGAATTGCAAAAGAATAAACAAGCATGTCCAGTTTATTAATATTAACGCCTGGGTAATGAAGCGTTAAAAACCAAAAAGAACGAACCCACCCATGTCTCTCTCTGTTGCCTTGAACAGGCTGTGTGCTGCATAATGTGCTGCAATTCAGTGGCCGAATTTCCAGCGCTGTCCTGCGGATGTGACGTCAAATGATACTGCATCCACGTCCCCGACAGTTTTGATACAGGAAGGAGATGGTCGCAGTAAATTCAAACACTGTGAGGGTTAGTTATGGATTCTTCTGCCGTCAGCAAACGATCCAGATCAACTGAAAGACACTAAAAAGTGGAACTACGAAGAAAAAGACTTTATCAGTGCAGTAAACAATGTTGTAGCTTCAGTTTGTGCACACTTCTGTGACGGCTTGGCTCGTGGCTGCAGTTACTTGCTGTCACAATGCCTGGACATCATTCAGGAGACATCCCCCCCCCCCCCCCCTCATTTTCATGATTTCAGCTCAGCATATATTGGGTTTCACCCAACCAATTTATACTGTAGCTCTGTTTCCATTACAGGTGATTGTTAAAAATATATATATGTATATGTATATATATATATATATATATATGCTTTTGCATAAACTTCTTTATTGGCGGGTCTGAAATACCAAATCATGAGGGGAATAAAGCTTTTAACAATTTTTGAGAGGTTTTTCAAAATTTGTTTATGGCCAGTTTTTATTGCAATATGTAGGTTTTGCATGATTTTGTGGGTAATGGAAACAGCTTATAGCAGCTTAGAGAAACAGATAGGTACTGTATATTTTAGGGCTGTAACGGTACACAAAATCCACAGTTTGGTATGTACGTCGGTACACACACGTCACGGTTGGGTTTTCATCGGTTCAGTAATGGATGTAAAAATAAACACAAATATTAACTGTGTTAGCCAAGCCAAGTACATACTACATACATGGACCAGTGTTTCCCCTACCGTTATGGCTGGGCGGCCACCCTCCCTACCAGACCCACTCTCTGCCTACAAGGTCAGGCTAATTTATTATTTTTTATCTGGTTTTTTATCCAGCACCAGGTCACAAAGTGGTTAAAAGTCTCATTTCCTCTACTGAAATATTGAAAAACTAAATCTTTCCTCTGTCTTTTTTTTTTTTTTTTTTTTAAACCAGTTTGGACATGCGACATTAGTTAACAGTGTAGCTGGCTTATGATTATTTAGTTATCATTAACACGGGAATGCTATAACTGGAAGGTTGCCTGTTACAGAGTTCATGAACACACTATTCAATGGAGCTGATTTGAAGTTTCTTTAGGCGATCAACAGAAGCTATCGACCTGGCGTTCATATACATACATATATATTTGCCAAACTATGTTGACTGATTACAAGACACCTATGATGCTAAGTAATGATGCTTTGCATGATGCTCAGAGCAAACACCCCAGGAATTACTCAGAAATTCAAAGGTAGAGTCCGACGTTTCCCCCTGAAAATAAACGTTTGACTTGTGCAAGTGGAAATCCATCTCAAACTGCGCCTTTGGGCCTCTACTTGCGTGCCGTGGCGCGTTTGAATGCAACTCTCTCCCCCCCTGCCTGTAATTTGCTCTTTAGCTTTGTTTTGTTGTGTTCGGGATGTTTCTGGGTGGAGATTTCTGTTTATATCACCAGCCAATGACAGAACTAAGGACATGACGCCGTGTGGGAATAAGCTCATGATTGGAGCAGATGCCAGTCACTCGAACTCTGGAAGGAAAAAGAAAGAAAGAAAAAAAAACGGCGGATGCACCAAAGAAAAGGTAAGAGCTTTAGATAATGCAAGTTGGAAAACCAGGGCTAATATTAGTTTGGCTTTTACCCGCTTCTGAACCACCATACATGACTTACTGTGTGGAAATGTGGGGGAACACATATAAAACAAATATAGATCCAATATATATAATTCAGGAAAAAGCAATAAGAATTGTTTGCAATGCTGAGTACAGACAACCAACCAATAAACTCTTTGTTGAACTAAATGCACTTAAATTCAAAGATCTTGTAGACCTTAAAACAGCGCAACTCATGTACAACGTTACACATCAGAAAGTTCCTGACAGTATCCGGGGGTTGTTTCAGGTGAGGGAAAGTAATTACGGCCTGTGGGGATTATGTATATTTAAAAAACAACCAGTGAGAACAAACACAAAGCTTCACAGCCTGACAGTTTGTGGAGTTAATTTATGGAATAATTTGAGCAATTCAATGAAATCCTGTTTAACAGTTATTAAGTTTCAGAAACTATTCAGAAATGATAAACTTCACAGGTATAAGACGGAAATATAATGTTTCATCCAGTCTTCTGTTTTGGTTTTATCCTTTTAATCATTTTCTTTACTCTTTGCGGAACATGAATGTTTGCCTGTTCTTGTTATTGATAGCCATAGGACTACATTGTGTTTTTTGTTGATGTTGTTTTGTTTTTGTTTGCTTTATTGTTGTTTTACTTATGTTCTGTAGTACAGTATATACTGTATATCTTTCCATTTAGAAAAGATTAATTAGTTATAGGGAGCAGGCCTCGAAAAGTTTTTACTTCTGCCTGCTCCATTTTCGGACTAAATGGTTAATGGTAAATAGGTGAGACATATGAGGGAAATGGAAGAAGAGAAAGAAAAAGGCAGACAAATCTTTCTGTCTTGTTACTTTGTTGATGCTGTTAAGCTCTTTGTGTTGTCTTTATTTTTATTTTTTATCTTTTTTTTTCTTTTTAATGCTTTGTCTGTTTATTTGTTGATCCTCTTTACTTTTTTTAAAGTTAATTAATCTTTTATCCTTTATATTTTTATGATTATGTTCAGAATAGAGTAGAATAAATAAAAAAAAAGGAAGAGCTCTGAAGGAGAGGCTTGAAGCTGAATAGTTTGAAGAACGAGGCGGCCATTAGCCTGAGAGGGAGGGGCGCTAAGTTTGAATTCTGTTGTTTGCAAACAGAAACGTGGGGGGACTTCGGACTCTACCTTTAACTATTTATTGTATAACCCCCAAATCTCTTGCCCCATGTGGCTAGCTTTGAGAAGGTAAATTTTGCACAATTTTGACAAGACAAACATATCAAGATTTCACTTTTAAGTCTGATTTTGCTCAGACTACCACAGTAGTTGGTATTTTTGTCAGAGGCTTTGGAGAAAAAGCTAAGGCATCTCAGAGAGAGACATAAAGTTCCCTGCAAGTTTTAATCTTTACATTAAAAAAAAGACTTCTCAAAGTTCCCAAGTACTTCTTCAAATACATATGAATTTATTGATTAAATAAGGATAATATTTTTGAATGTAAAATATCTTTATTAGACTTTCTCAAAATGTGTTTCAATAACAGAAATTGTCATCACTGTGAGTTTGAATACTATTCACAAATAGGAATTTGACATATTTTCAAATCAAAATCAGCATATCATAAACCATAACAGGCAACAGGCCTCTTTCAGTTTTTCTGCTTATTGACGATCAAGCAACTTCATGAACAGATTTTTTTTTTTCTTTTTTTTTCAAACAATTTGGGCATTGAAATTTTAACAAACAGTCATCTATTAGTGAGTCAACTAAATCTGAGATGTTAAGCCTGATGTGACTGAACAGCTGTCATACACCATTTCTAAATACTTTGAAAGTAAACCATAATGGAAAGGAAAGAGTCTGTGGTTAACACATAAAACAAAGATCTCATCAGAAATACTAGACAAATATCTGTATATCATTCTTTTCTTTTACAAAAACAAAACAGTTTTTTTTTCTTTTTTCATGATAACACATGATAGTTGATGGTATTTTGGCAACATCAGCATTTCAGGAGTTAACAGAAAGTCAACTAGTATAACATAAGTTACTGAACATTATTTAGTTTTGCTCCCAACCCTTCCCACCCCACAATACGTTTTTATACATGATATTGCATGATTAAAAGATGATAAATCATTGATGTATGCATGACATTTACATAGTCCACAAACATTTTGTTTGTAGCTATAAATAGGAAATTACCTCTCACCGACTCTTATTACCGTTTCAGTCTTTTTTTTTTTTTTCAAATATTTAAATCATCCTGCAATTCAAGACTGAGGTGAATTCAGCTTTTGAGTCCAATCACTAAATGGAAATAAATGAAAATTACCTTCATTTTGTCTCAAATTCTAAATATCAAAAGGTTCAGCCAAACCAAAGTAAATAATTATGTTTAATTAATTTTAGTTGCTTGACAGGAAACTGAATTGACCTCAAATCTGCACTTAAACCCAACTAGTTTCAGAGTATGTAGTCTTTAGTAGAAAAAAACAAAACAAAAAACAGACAAACAAAAAAAAACTAAGTGTCACTACTTGTTTTGCTGGTTCTGCACCACATCAGAATTAAATCAAGAGTTCTTAGAGGCACCTGGAGTGGTACAAATATGTGCTCATCAGGGTTAAGGTATTGTCAGTTCCTTGTTAAGGTTTTTTCCCTTCTCTTTTTTTTTCCAGTTCATTGTCAAGTCCTCAGGAACAGAATACCCAGAGAAGAGACTGGATCAGTGATCATACAAGTACTGATTCTTAGAAGCCTCACATGACCACACAGGCCTCAGGGCTGCATTTACTCTAGTTTACTTGTGTAGACAGGTCCTGGGCCTATGCAAGCATTACCAAATAATAGACGCACACTATAGAAGATGCTTAAAACTCAGCAGACTGCTAACGATATCACAGCCTGCTTAATGCAACTTCCGATAGAAAAAGGGTACTGATGTTTATATGATTACATACACATCAAAAGCAAAAGTATGTTTTGCAGTACAAAAATGGATGAGGTCTGATTCAAGGGTTTCTTTGTTTTAATGCCTGCACAGTCACTTCAAGGTTAATAGCAAGAAACTTTCTTCAATGAGAGCCCATCATTTCTACACTAAGATAATTAATAGATGTAGGCCAGGGGTCTGTGCAGAGCCTGCATGGACAGCATCATTAGATTCAGCATAAAGGCTGTTATCATATTGTCTTAAAGGCCCAGCTTGGAAAGTCAGAGTACTGCTGTTGCTTTCTAAACCTTAACAAACAGAGACATTGAAGAGCAACAGCTCGTATTAAAGAAGACCTCATCCATGTTTATCACATATTTAACTTGCTTGTTTGTTGATAATTTCCATAATGAGCCTTTAATACAGTATTTTATACACAGCTTCCTGAGAGTTAGCTAGCTACCATTCTAAAACTCATATTGTACATCTAGCTACCTGCTCATTATATGTATATACTGTGGTATAGGTAGGGATGCACCAGTAACCCACCCAGAATAACCTGTTAAACACAGTTGGTTCAGTAGGTTTGGTAGCCTATCTAATCATTGACCCAAGTGTAGCAAAAACTCATCTCATGATGGTCAATAATCTAAGATTAATTGTTTTACTTGCCCACAGTGAATGTGTTAAGAGTGCATCCCTAACACAGCATGACATTGATTACAGTTAAATATAATGCAGTATAATGAGTACCCCACCAGGCTATGTGGATCACCAAGTTGTTGTTATTCAATTGCTCAGTAAAAAGGATTAACTTCATAGGGTTTACAGTATGATTGTACCTTCCTTTGCATGGACACAGCATGTCAGTTTCTTATATGAAACAATTATCCATGCATGCAGCTAATTTTACTCCTGTCATGACTTAAACCAAGCTTTGGGAGTTTCAGTTACAGTATGTCAGGCTGAAGTGCTGCTCTGAGAGGGATAAAAGCCCCATGGCGCCCTGGATTACAGCAGCCTGCTTTGTCATATTGTGCAACCGCAGCTTGTCATGGTAGAATCCCACTTGTCACTGGAATCACGACAATCAATGCCTCTGTTGGGAACATATGACGTAGCTGCAGCCTATAAAAGCCAGAACTTTGCTAATGGGTACAGTGTGAGTAACAGAGTAACTCCAGAGTAAAGAAGTCTCTTGATGGTACTGTAAATAGAAAAGGTGCCTTCTTTGTTTTATTCAAACAAGCACAGACACAGAATCACAAAGCTACTCTGTAAAACAGTCATTCTCAATTTGTTTAACATTTAAGTTGCTGGAGTAGAAGCTGTGATAACTTTCAGCGGGGAAAACAGTCAGGGTGGGGTTGGTTCAACGCCACAGCTGCATGGAAAATACAGAATAGTTCATATCACAGAGGACATTCAGGTTAAGTAATTTGCATTGCCTCTTGGAATTTAAAAGTTTTACACTCTCCAAATCATTAAAAGCATTAACACATTAAGACTGCTTTATATAAGTATCAGTACAACTTAATTCAAAGGGCCTCATGAAAATCTCATTTCTACCACATGAACCAATTTTAAGTTCTTAAACAAAATAGTGACTTTCTACATGTTCTCAACAAACTTCTGTCTTTCACTGTGAAATATACAATAATATACACAAAGCTTTTAAAATAATTTTGAAATGCAATACTGGCAAAAAAATATGGATAGAATTTTCCATTAGATTTGATGGGAAAGTGTGTCCAAACTTTTGATGGCTACTAAAGATTCAAATAAGTTTTGTACTGGCTAAACATGCTATCACTTAACACAGAAAAATGCTGGATTGTTTTTATTTAACCCAACTATTAGGCTGGACCTGCTGGTTAATCTAATTTGGTTACTTTATTAGAACTGGGTATTCTGAAAACCCAGTTTGTGAAGTTATTTCTGTTGGTTGTTACCTTATTAGCTGTTGGGTTGTAATTTCAATGAGGTTCTGTGGGCCTATTTTTGGCTTCCCAACACAATGGGCTGACTTCCAGATATCGTAATCAAGCCCAACCCACTATTGTCTCATCCATTTTCTGCAATATTTGCAAGACAATGGCATCTAAGCATTAGATGCAGCAATGTTTTAATTTTCTGTCTGGCTCCGTACTGAGTCACATTACAGAGGTTGGCCCATGGCCCAGCATATCTCCATCCATCACAGATGGATTGAAAAAAATCTGAAAGGATCTGACAGATTTTCTGTTTGTCAGTGAGGTTTTGGTGCCAGCGTGGATGACCTTCAAGGGCATGACCGGCAATACGTTATTCATCTCCTACAACCCAGATGGTGAACCCCAGCTTGGGCTTTTAAAGTCCATCATAGTTCTGGTCCAAATGACATACGGTAACAATAAAGTTTGTTATTCAGAGGTGGGAAACAAAGTGTGACAGTGTGGGGTCCTCACATTATGCCTCCGACTGATCATACACCCTGGCTACTTGGCCACAGGGATGTCCCTTTGGCTGAATGGTCCAGCACGCATGACTCTCATACGGGAGCCTGGGGATTGAATCCCGCCCGGGCCCTCCGTTGTGTACCTTGCCACAAAAGGTTTTGAACGCTACTTCTATGCATACAGTGTGACCTTGACTCAGATTTTGGCAGCAGTCAGCAGAAGTGGCTCAGGTGGTAGAGCAGGTCATCCAATGACTGAAGGATTGGCGATTCAAATCCCACTCCCCTAGTCATCTGTTGTGACCCCACTATACTTAAACTCCTCCACCTGGGGTGATACCTCTGGCAGGACCTCATTCCGGACCCAAAGAGTACACTCCACCTTTTCCGGTGGCCCCTCCACGAGCTGCCACCCTCCCTGAGCTGCCACCTTGTTGTGGTGGAGGGGTTTGCATGTTCTGAGGATCCTAGGAGCTATGTTCTTTGGGGCTTTATGCCCCTGTAGGACCACCCATGGCAAACAGGTCTTTAGGGGAAGGACAACACAAAGCACATCTCAAACACCCTTATGAACCTTATGAAGAGAAAGGGCACTGGAGCCCCCCCTACCCCTTGCCCAAACAAGGGTCACAAGGGCGCCCTCTCTGAAGCCAGGACTCTGCCCATGGGGTCTAAGCCCAAAGAACTGACATGGGCCCACCTTCATGCAGACCCACCACCCACGGGAGCGGCGGTAGGGGTTGGGTGCAGTGTGAGCTAGGCAGTGGCCCAAGGTTGGGAAGCCCTGGACGTCTGATCCTTGGCTGCAGAAACTGGCTCTAGGGACATGGAATGTCATCTCTGTGGTTGGAAAGGAGCCTGAGCTGGTGCAGGAGGTTGAGTGGTTCCGACTACATATAGTCAGACTCACCTCAACACACAGCTCTGGAAACAGCATCCTTGACAGGGGCTGAACCTTATTCAACTCTGAAGTCGCTGCTGGTGAGAGGCGCCGAGCAGGTTTGGGCATACTCATTGCCCCCTGGCTTTGTGCCTGAACATTGAGTTTTATCCCAGTGGACAAGAGGGTGGCCTTCCTCCGTCTCTGGGTGGGGGGACAGGTCCTGACCATTGTCTGTGCCTACAAGTATGCACCAAACAGCAGTTCAGAGTGCCCACCCTTTTGGAGTCCTTGGACAGTGTGTTGGAGAGCGCACCTTCTGGGGACTCCATCGTTCTGCTGAGGGACTACAATGCTCACGTGGGCAATGACAGTGAGAACCCAGTGTGTGTTCTTTCCAATATTTAACCAGTCCTGGGTTGGGAAACTACCCAAATTGGGTTGTTTTTAACCAAGCACTTCTAAGTGCTTCTTACTAATCAGAGATCACATTTTTATTTTCATATCCATCCATTTATTTTCTTAACTGCTTATTCAACTTCAGGGTCACAAGGGAGCTGGAGTCTATCCCAGCAGTTTGGCCTCCAAGGCAAGATGCAGAGAATCCTGACAGATCGGCAGTCTTGCATCACCTCCTCTTTAATAGAAGTGTTAAGAATTTAATCCTGCATTTTTGTCTGTTACAGCAGAAACACACTCTCTCTCGCCCCCCTCCCCCCCCCCCCCCTCTCGCGTGGGTTTTTTTTGTGATTTATGGAAATTACGCGGTTGGTTTTGGATGGTTTTGGTGGGGTTGTGGGATGGAGGAGGAGGTTTTTTTATATCATCCCTGCGTTTGATGAGATATTTTTTTTTTTCTTTTTCTTTTCTCCATTTTTTTCTTTTTCGGAAGAAGGCGTTTTGTTTTTTTTTTGGTTTTTGTGTTTTTTTTTCCCCCTCCCCCGCCCGGTTTGGAGATTTTTTTATCTTTATTTCCCCCCTGCTCATAAACAAGAAGAGGCGCCCGGTTCGTCTTTTTCTTCACCTGTGTGGGTGAAGTGGGTGTCAGTCAATATGTCGGGCAGATCTTCTTTCCATTCCCATCAAAAGTTTTAGAAAAAAAAAAATATTTTAAATTAAATTAGGTTTTCCCCCCCCCCAGATGGTATTGCAATTACCAGGTGGCGGGAGTCAGGTTAGAAACACACCCCTAGTGGCTGAAATTCACAATTAGATATCATTTGTGTTAGAGGGAAGATATATTCACACAGCTTTGAAATTAATCCTGCTGAGAGCTGACTTCCTACTTTTTAACAAATAAATCCAGAATTTTCATCTCTCTTTTTTATTTATGTATTTCACTTCATTACATTATTTTTTACTCTAAGTTGAGATTTACAAGAGATATTTGAACTTCTTCTGTGTGAAGAGAACAGTGCTGTTGAAAAACAGCTTTTTTCTTTTGTTACATCACTTCTGTTCATGTAGCAATAATAAAAAGTGTGCAATACATTATTTTTAATTCATTATTGAACAACACTGCAATTCATTGAAATTAAAAATGTTACTTTTGTCCAGCCCTACATAATAATTACTATTATAGTGTCTATTTTTTCTGCAAAACTTCCAAGATCAAAGGCTTAACAGTGTCCACTGTTAGAACAGTTAGCTTACAATGATTAACCAAAAAAGCTTCTCGGCTTTAAATAAGCTTTTTTTTTTAAATCTAATTTGCTTGATTTGAAAGCAGTACTATAAAACAAATGATCTTGCATGAGGCCCATCATTTCAGAACCTTTATTCATAATTGTGACTTAGAGTATTTCTCTGCAATATGCAGAGAAAATAGTGCAAAAGCACTTTCTGATTTAATGCTATGAGAATTACCCTGAAAAATGGGAAATTACTGATTTAAAAAATTTACACTTACTTAGAAATTTATCCAAGAACCAGGAAGTATCATGTTGCTGATTTAATGCAGCAAATTCACTACATTTGTTTAGTTGCAGTAATTATATTAAACAAAGAACTGCATTACAGAAATTTTGAAATGTTGATGTTTGTCAGACAAGAATGAAATCTTTATTTTTTCAGCCCCTTCAGTTTCAGCTACATTTAGAAAATACTTCTCTTGTAATCATAAAGGGTGGCTGTCCCATCTGTGATTGCTGTGAGCAGCGTTGCTTCTTCAGAGAGGCAAAATAAGTGACATCACCTTAAGACAATGCAGCACTTGGGGCCAACTCCAGCAGCCATATTCATATAGCCTTAAGACATCTGTAGAGTAAACTGATCACTATATTATGCTGGAACCATAGACTGGAGTAAACTGCACACTGGAGACGGGGGTTGTGAGATAGCACAAAGAAGTGCATTTTGACAAGAAGAGATTTTGAACTCTGACTTGACAGCTGCAGCTAAATTCAGCTGATTAAAATCTACAATATACAGAAGGGTGAAATACTAAGTGAGCTCCTTTTGAGGCCACGTTGATGCAGGGGAAGTGTCTTTTTTTTTTTTCATGCCAAAAAATTTGTGATCGAAAACAATCATTCTGATTTATGGTGCTCTGTTTCTCTAAGCTGTCTGTTTTATTCTTATCTGTGTAATCCCACCAAATCAGTAGTGAGGAGTCATAGAAACACAGTTTGAATCTGCACGAACTCTGATGTTCCTCCAGCACACTGAAAAGACTGAAACTGAGGGAGAAATACTATACTTGAATGCATTGGAGTCAGATGAGGTTTTGTTGTCAGCTGTTTTTGTCAGCAGTAATGTTATTTACATTGTTCAGTTATGTACAGCAGAGAATCTCCCAGAGATGTTAAGTTCTGTAAAGCTGCAATGGGGTACTCCTTTAAATTCCTCACATTTGAAAGTCCTTAGATGAAGAGCCATACAGTATGAGTCCCTGTTGTTATGAATGCTAATTAATGGACTTGCTGCCATATTGTGAGACTCTGGAGTACCGATAACCTGCTCACTGATGCTAATATGAATGCACGCGACACACAAATTCAAAGTCAGCAAGTCTTGAAAAAAACTGTAAAATGGACATTATGGTTCTTCATCTTAAGGACTGAATTTCTCTCACAAATTAAGACTTTAAATACAGTAAATATTTTTTTCTTCATAAAGGTATTTGTAGAGAAAGTCAAGTGTTAAATGCACTGTACAACCATGTATAATTTTTTTTTTTTCAAAATATAGTTTATCCCAGTGTTTATTGTTCTTGTTTTGTTTTGTTTTTTTTTTGTTTGTTTGTTTTCATCTTATGGAATCCTGTACACCAGGTGTCTGCATTGAGATTGTGGTGATATCCTGATCATTGGAAAGTAGAGAAGAAGAGTACAGGGGGAGTCGAGAGAAGAGAAGACGAAGAAAGATGTTGTCCAGGGCCATTGTTGCCCTCAGTGAAGACGTTGCACTCCATACCGTGGCTCTCTTCTATCTCGCACCTCAATCTGGAAAAACAAGACAAATCACTGTTTAAACATCTAATGTGGAAACAAGATATCAAAAATGAAAATGTATGTTCCCTGGTCTGTAGTATTTGTTTTGGGGTTTATAGTTGGTTCCTTGGGTTTTCCTGAATTGATACCATGTTCTGTTATTTTCTCACAGTTGGGTCAGTCTGTGTTTGCTTTTGTTGGGCTCCCATATGTGTTATTCACTTAAAGGATACTGTACCTTTCTTTTTTTTCAACCTGGACCTTATTTCTAGGAGTTTGTGTGCATTTACTCACCATTCAAATTTCACTTTGACTCCTTTGAAAGATATTATGTTGAGTCGCCCTTCGGTGTACATCCATATCATGGCAGAGACCAAGCAGCCTCTATATAAGGCATTATCTGCATCAAAACTCCTTGATTTTCACCAATACTTTAAGGAGAATAAACAAACTAGTACTATTGTCCCATGAGTCCAGATTTAGCTTTCTGTTAGTTACACACTTTTCGGGGCTGCGCGTTCCCGATACATGCTTCCATAGTACAGCTGAGAAGAGCAGCTTGCGACCCAGACAACAACACAACCCCCCCCCCCCACACACACACACACACACACACAATTTGCGAAACTCTGAACTCACAGGACAATAGTACTCGTTTGTTCGTTCATTCTACTGAAAGCATTGATGAAATGAAGGAGTTTCTGCAGCAGATAATGCCTTATAGAGAGGCTACAGTACCCTGTCTCTTCCATTATATAGATGTAGTGTACGCCAAAGGGTGACTCAACGAAACATCTTCCAAATGAGTCAAAGTAATGCAAAAATTTTTACCGGTGAGTAAATGCACATATACTGTAAACTCCTAGAAATAAGGCCCAGATTGAAACAAAAAGAAAGTTATCCTTTAACTTCACCAAAGTGTTGTCTATTTCACACACTTTGGTGTTCATGACCCCCTCCTCCCCTGACAACTGAGTGGTTAATTGTGTGATTTATCTATGTGGCCTTCCTCTTAATGTAAGCCTTAGAAAAAGTCAGAATCTTCATAAATAAGGATGATTAAGTGGATATTGGTGGATTATGTAAACATCTGTGGATAAAAAAGCACCCAAATACCAAAATTCAGTTTTTCTCACCAAAAAAGGGCCAAATTAAGATTTTTAGAATACCACCTGCATAACTTTGTTTCTTTAAAAAAGGAATGTAATGCATGAATAGGTAAGCTAGATGATAATGTTCAAGGTTATAACTGATAAGTCTTCTTGTCCTCAGAACAGTTCTTATAATTATTTCTTGGAAAGTTTTGGTCTTTTTAATTTGGATTTTCTATTTTTATTTAAGTGTACTTTAAACCAGACTTTCTTGTTTTTGTTAATGTAAGTTTTGCATGAGAACCACAGAAACAAGTTTTAATTTGGAATAATAATTAGTATATGAGCCTACCATCAGTCTGCAGGATTGTTGATACTAGTTGAAAACTGCTCTCTAACACAACTATCAGCCAATCTGGACAGCCCTTTTGCACAGATACATGCCACCCTCTCTTTTATGAACATGATGTAGATGAAATGTATAAGAGGTCAACCTACCCTTGACACAGCAAAATCTGCAAGGACAGAAGAAAAACAAATATTAACATTACAGTCAGATAATAACCAGAAAAGGTGCATTTTAGTGCCAACTGATTTACTGTAGGTATGAGTAAAAGTTTTACTTAAAACTGCTTTCATATGCTACCTACAGTATGACCAGCTAAATCAAAACTTGAAATTCAAAATTGAAAACCCCGATGAAATTATAGATTTTTTTTAGTTTTTGGTCATTTTGATTGTGTCATGCTTTATCTCAGAGACCATTAATGCACTGCCTGGCCAAAAGAAAAAAAACGAAAACAAACTATCTGCATTTAACTAAGCAAATAGCCTCCTATTGGATAATTACTGCATGGGTGGTTATTATTCAGCTGCCAACAAGTTATCTAACCCCAACTGATGCAATGAGCAGCTTCTCATTTTGTAAACAACCAGGTGGAAAGACACATCTTGTGGTCATTGAAAAGATGCTAGTCTGATGTAGAAATGACTAGAATTTGGTTAATAACTGTCTGACTCATTATTAAAAACTAAAAGGATAGTGTCAAACTATCATCTTCCAGGAAGGAATGTCAGAAAAAAAATCTTAAAAGATGGTGATTGACGATACTGATGACTTGAACATTAGGTGAAATCAATTTGAGGTAAAAACAACAGTAGAACTCAGGGATATGTTTAATAATGACAGTAAGAACATTTCCACATGAACAATGTGAGGAGAACTCAAGGGATTGGTACTGAAAAGCAGTGTAGCCATAAGAAAAGGCCAACTGGTAAAAAAGGCTTTGATTTTCCAGGGAGCATGAAGACTGGACTCTGGAACAATGGAAGAAGGTCATATGGTCTGATAATGAGTCCAGAGTCCCTGTTCCAGAGTGGTGGGTGTACAGATGAAAAAGTTCCTCCTTTTTCTGCCAGTAGTGGTGCACTACAGTAATAGTGCACCATTACTGCTCTATCACTGGCTGAACGATTTGTCCTGCAAATACGTCATCATGTACGGTGTCCAAACTTGGCGTGTGGAAACGTCTTTGTTCCGGGCATTCATTTATGCTCTGAAATCGTTTTCCATGGGCACACAGGCGTTTCTCTGTGTGATTGAATTAGCAGACAAGTGGCTGGTAAGTGGCTGGCAGTCGGCAGAAAGGGGAACTTTTTCATGCCCAGATCTATATCAAGGTAAGAAGGGAGGCAGATGAAGTGATGTACCCATCATACCAGTACCTACTGTACAAGCCTTTAGGGCGAAATCTATGATCTGGTGTTGCTGCAGTTGGTCAGGTCTAGGTTCAGCAACATCATGAACTTAAAGAATGAGGCCAACTGATTACATACTGAAGGGCTAGATTATTCCATCAGTAGATTTTTCTTTTCCTGATGGCATGATCATATTCCATAACCATGCTGGGATTCATCTGGCTCAAATGAAAGACTGGTTCGGGGAGATTGAAGCATCTTGTTTAATTGGCCAAGTTCAGACCAGAACCCCAATGACAATCTTTGAGATGTATTGGAGAAGGCTTTGCTCAGACTCTCCTATCATCAATACAAGATCTTGGTGAAAAATAATAATGCAACACTGGATAAAAATAAATCTTGTGACATTACAGAAGACAAGAATGCCACAGTAAATGCATACCATAATCAAAGCTAAGGGGGGCCCAACTAAATATTAGAGTGTGACCTTGTTTTAGTGGCTACAACTTTTTGGCAGGCAGTGTCCCTTCTTTCCTCATCTATATGAAGGAAATAGACCCAAGTTGTAATCTCCAATGGATTTACAAAGAGTTTGAATACAATTAATGATCACAGTGAAAGGGGTTAGGTAAGAAAAAAAAAAAAAAGTCCATTTAATAACTAAAAAAAACATTTCTTTTTTAACATTTACTCAATGGAGATTTTCTAAGATTATTTTTAGGGGGTGTCTGTTCATACTAGCTTTAAAGTGATAAATAGGAAGTTAAAAAAAAAGTTTTTTTGCAACTCCAATCCAAAAGAATAGAGTTAACAAAATGAACTTGCAATTAAATGAATCACAGATCAAGATTCAAAGTTAATGGAACTTACTTCTGCGTAAGATATTACTCGATTTCTTGGTTTAATTAAACTTTTTTCATGCATTGTCCTACATGGTAAAATAGTGTCCACTATGTAACAAGGAAATGTGATCTAAGAAAAAAAAGAAAAAAAAGTTGATGAAGCTTTAGAGGCATTAAATCTGTAAAATGTCTGAGACTGTCAGTGAGGTTAATCAGATAAGAAAAGACATACCCACGCTTTGGAATATCTCCAGTTACCATGGAAACCATCATGGAGAGAGACCATTGGAGAACTGAGACATCCTATGTCACTATTCCCCTCCATCTTTGACTCTTCCTCCTCTCTCTGTTACTCTGTTTTGCTCTGTCTGTATATCTACGCTGCTCTCGGTCTACTGTGCCATGTCATCGAGCTTTATCTTTCTTCCTCACTTTCATCATTGCTTTGCTTTGTGATGTAATTCAGGTTTATGAAATAAGATTAAATGTATAAGCTTTAGTGTATAAATTGTTTAAAATAAACAATGCTTATGTTGTTCATTTTCTACCATGGCTTTCTGCAATTCTTTACAACTGCTTTCTTTCTTTTCCTACAGCTCAAACAATGTGATTCGACTACCCTGATGCAACATCATGCAAACTGTCAGAAACCCTCTGGAGGACTCGCTTCCACTCCTAAATTCAGCACTGAAAGCAATTTGGCTGAAGATACTGAGGTCAGATTGGAGTTTATTCATTTTTAAACTGAGCAAATCTTGCTAGTAGCCTCACAGTTGAGGCTTAAAATTTATAGGAGGGAGGATTTGCATGATCCACCTTTGGAGGCTCTACTTTTATCATTTATACTTTCAGGGTATGGATACAACATAAACTGTTGGACGCAAGAAATACTTGCTGGACGCAATAAAATGAGGAATATTTTATATACTGTAGGTGGTCTAACAGATGAGCATCTTCCTTTTTTTCTTTTACATGGTACGATAATATTTCCTGGAAACCTCTTAACTGGCTGAAACACTGGATCTATTTGGCTTTCGAGTTTAACAAAGAATTCAATCCAAAAAGTGATTATTCTGAAACCAATGTAAGTCAAAAACTTGATTTAAAAAAAGTCTGAACAACGTATCAGGTTTGAGATAGAGAAATTAATTCTTTTATCAAAATATTTTTTTCCACAAGCTTTAGGTAGCACATTAGCTTTTAGTGATAAGTTTCTTGCCATTACTATCTCTGGTTTTAGGCTTTAAACACAAATAAAGAAATATTAAGTTAAACATTGTCCACTTGAATGACTGAGAATGTTCAGATACTTAATGAGAACATTTTGATACTTAGGCCCCGATTTACAAAGAATTCAAATAAAGACCGCCTATTTCTTGTCCGTGCTGAAGAATTGAGTGCGCTGTGTCTTCAGCGTTTGAGGGTGATCTACAAAGATTACACAGCAATCTGTACAGTAGCAGGTGCAAACAGCAGTATTTAAATTAGAATTTAGCGTGCGCTATTGCTTGGAAAGTTCAGAAGAGCATGTGGTAAACGCAAAATGAAATTCGACCTGAGGGATATTAGTTCCAGAGATATAATATAATATAATATAAAAAATAGAATATAAGATAAATATAATAACTATAAAATAAAAACAATGCAGCAGGTTTCCTTGTGGGCCGTATGAAGAGGCCAGTTTATAAGGACATGGATAAGGAGACGCTGTTGAAGATGGTCTGATATTACGCACAGGCTGCACGCTCTTTGGCACATACCAGGTGCTGGACCTGCGTAATTTCCCCCCACCCCACGCAAAACTCATTAAAAAAAAGTATCAGTAGTTTGTGCTACGTTACTGGTTATTTTCACTGAGTTTTGTGTGGGGTGGGGGCCAACTTCCCGCAGGTCAGCAACCTCAGAGCAGCAGCAGCAGTGGTCTGGAGAGGAGGAACCAGGTCTGGAGAGAAGGAACATGCAGGAGCTGATTTAAATTTAAAAATATGCCATTGGGAAAAAATAAAAGCAAATAAAAACACATAATCAATAGCTTTATCTGCCATTATGCTACAGCTGCCAATGTTCTGCTTCATCTGTCTAGAATAACCCATGTTAAATAGTGGTGTTAATTGTTATTTAATTAGATAATGAAAACTTGACGTTGCCCTCGCACCTCATGAGATATGATTTTGACCCAATGCTGCATGTCTGCAGTCCTGTGTAGGCAGCACTCTTCCAGCCATTTGTGCATATAGCTGCCAGTTAATACCTGCTTTTCAGACGTGCTAAATTACACACAATTTTTTGCACCCACTTTTCGTTGCACGGTTGATAAATCACATTGCATGTGCAAAGCTGAGTTGTTTGCATAGTCTCCTCCCAATATTTTGTAGGTTCTGGTAGAAACGCCCATATTGCATATATTTATCTACAGCAGACACACAAAATGGATAGCAGGGCTGTTTTGCCCATTAACAGGCGCAAACCTCCTTTTGCCCTGTTTGTAAATCAGCTCCAGTGGATTATTGTGTTTAACAAAGATAGCCCTTGTTTTAGTATGTGCAAACCATTCGTAAATCTGGGCCTAAATGTCCATGAATCATACCAACTGACTGGCATAAGCTGAAGCTAAAATTAACCACAAAGTTTAAGGGCCGGATCTACAAAGATAAAAAAAATTCTGTGTCGTAATTTGCGCATGCAATCTAGAATTTTGCGTGGTGATTTACAAAGAATAATCACGCAAATGACAGCAGACGCAAATGTGTTGGAAATGCCCCTATATTAATGAGGGTTTTGCGTGTGGAGAATTGCAAGAGATGAGCGCTAAAGGAAATATGACCCAGAGAGAGAGATATTTATGGAGGAGGGAAAATATATTATAATTTAAGATAAGTATGGTAAATATAAAAATTTAAATAATACAACATGTTTCAGTGCAGAGCCTCAGAAAGTGGCCATTTTATGAGGACATGGATCAGGAGTTGCTGAAACAAATGAAAGTGTCTTCAGGTTCTATATGGTCTCTACAACGCACGAGGTGCAGCACAATGCCAACGCGGCTGCAGAGGCTTGCACTGCCAGGTGACTGATCCTGTCCACCTGCTAAAATCCAAGTTAAAATGTGACATTGGCAAAAGGGAAAATAAAAAGATACAATTAACACCAGCTTCAGTTCTCATTAAGCTCCACAGTGGCTGCAAACTTTCTGTTTTATTTGTCCAGAAAATTTTACACCTGTATTAAAGGGACTTGAGGCAAGATGAAGAAACGAAACTCGCGACAGCCGCAACAGCCGCGACTGGCGCTTCAGGTAACTGCAGCCACCAGCCAAGCCGTCACGGGAGCGTGCACAAACTGAAGCTATAATGTTGTTTACTCATCTTTTTCTCCGTAGTTACACTCTTTAGTGT
The DNA here is from genome assembly GCA_023101725.1 of Atherinomorus stipes. Classification (NCBI taxonomy): domain Eukaryota; kingdom Metazoa; phylum Chordata; class Actinopteri; order Atheriniformes; family Atherinidae; genus Atherinomorus; species Atherinomorus stipes. Next base: position 19,213 of record JALJCO010009308.1, on the reverse strand, counting down.
CTTTCAGTTGATCTAGATCGTTTGCTGACGGCAGAATAATCCATAACGATCGCTTACAGTGTTTGAATTTACTGCGACCGGCTCCGTCCTATATCAAAACTGCGGATGTAGCGTCATTTGACGTCACGTCCGCATGGCAGAGCTGGAAAGCTATAATATTGTTTACTAAGCTTTTTCTTCGTAGTTACACTTTTTAGTGGTCTTTCAGTTGATCTGGATCGTTTTCTGACGGCAGAATAATCCATAACTATCGCTTACAGTGTTTGATTTTAACGCGACCGTCTATTTCCTGCATCAAAACTACGGATGTAGGTTATTTGACGTCACGTCCGCAGGGCAGCGCGGGAAATTCGGACACCGAATTGCAGCACATTTTGCAGCACACAGACTGTTCAAGGCAACGGAGAGAAACATGGGTGGAAACGTTATTTTTGGTATTTAGCGCTTCATCACCCATTAGTTTGAAAAAAAGGGACATTCATATTTGTTTTTTTTTTGTAATTCCTGCCTCAATTCCCTTTAAATGGCAGTGTTTGCTGTTTTGAGTTTTATTGCATTCAACAATAAGAACTAAATGCTTTGCCCTCACTGCTCATAAAAAAATATTTTCAACCACAATTATTTTTTGTGCGTGTCCAGGATTGTCCTTCTCAGAAGCTTAAGTCATTGGAGCTGCCGGTTTGCACCTGCTTTTCAGACGTACTAAAACAGACACAAAAAACCAGCAAGGCAATGAGTCTCACATTTGATAAATCAATTCCTATCACATGCACAATTCAAAGGTTTGTGAGTAAAAAAACGTGAGGTATCTCATTGCCCACACAAAAAAATGTACAAACTGATCTGTTAACAGCGTGCTAAAAGGGTTCGGTTTTTCAAACGTGCTAAATATCGTCTCTTATCAATTTTGCACTTCTGTCGCTATGATTATGCAATATGGGGCATTTACAGGCAATTTTGCATGTGATGGCAAATGTCAAAGTTTTATCAGGACAGACCAAGTGAAGGAAATGATGTCCCAACAGAGAAAAACGTGATAAAAACGTAACGGTACGGTTGATAATGAGGATCTGCGGAGTAAAAGGGCTGGACTCTGATGAATATAAGGAGCGGACGTCTGACGTGAAGTTAACCAAACACTGTTAGCTTTTGTAGCTACATTAGCAGCTTGTCTGTTCGTCTACCATCGTTTACTGGTCTCTTACACTAAAGATAATAAGTTACACAAGCAGCAACACTTACCAACTGCACATCCTTACTGATAAATACAATCCACTAGCCCCTGGTAGTGCTGTCCTTCCTGTTAAAGCACTGAAAACTGATGAATTTCTGCCGAGGCAACTCAGCATGGCAATCCCCCCTCCCCTCCTCCTCCTCCTCCTCTTTGTCGTCGTCCTCCTCTCTGACAAAGCTGGTCATAACTACTCCGCGGCAGGTAATCATCTGCTTTCAGGTGGTGCTAAAGAGGCTAGCTTAGCAGCTAGCAGCCTCTCTAGTTCACGTCATTCTGAGAAACAAATTCAAATCGCGTACTGTGGAGAGCGCGCTCTTGAGGCTGATTCTGATGAGAAGAGAGAGCCCGAACTCAAAGACAAAGTCACTTTCACTCTCCGGAGTTTCTGGCACATTTTTGCTGAGGTTCTGTTCCAATACACATGTTTTAACATGAAAAAGTGGGATTTCCGGGTGATGACTCCTTTAATTATAACTAATGCTGGCATTGATTGTGTCTTTTTATTTGCCCGTTTTGCCAACATCACATTTTGACTTGGATTTTAGCCGGTGGACAAGATCACAGTCACATGGCAGCACCAGCCTCTGAAGCCGTTGGCATTGTGCCAAACTGCGCACCTCGTGCGTAATGGAGACCATGTCGGAGCTGCAAACACTCTCATTTGTTCAGTAACTCCTGATTCATGTCCTCATAACCTGGCCACTTCTGAGACTCTGCACAGATGCATGTTGTATTATTTAAATTTTTGTATTTATTATACTTATTTTAAATTATAATTTCATCTCCTTCCTCCACTAATATCTCCCTTTGTGAGTCATATTTCCTTTTGTGCTTTCGTCTCTTGCAATTATTTGCCACACGTAAAACCCTCATTTATATACAAGCGTTTCCACCACTTTTTCACTCGCTGTCATTTGCGCCTCCATTTTTCATCTTTGTACATCACCCACAAACCAGCCCCTCACGCAGAATTCCAGATTGCGTGGGCAAATGACTACACGCAAATTTGGATCTTAATAAATCCTGCCCAATGAGTAATATTTTTCCACATAGCCTACCTTAAGTGTATGTTAGATAGTTCAAAACAAGATTTAAAGGCTATCCACCTTATTCCTGAACCTCCAAATGTGGAAACGATTATGTGATCAACTTCCTGTTATATATCGGAAATAGCGCATAGCCATTGGCTCACAGTGTAAGTTGTTGTTTGTGGAAGCGGCTTATTCAATCATTTCAACAACAGCAATCATAACATTTCTAAACGATTTGCTCCAGAAAAATGTACTTGCATGACTCAGGAACATTTTGCGCTGCTCGTGACTGTATACCAACCAGAGAGTGTGGCTGCAGGGCTCCAGACTGTCATGAAATGGACGGCTTTTGCGACTAAAAATTTTTTACATCTGCTTTTAAGTAAATAAGTCTGCATCCCTCCCACCTCTTTCAAAAGAACATGACCAACCGTATCACTATGTAAGCACTGGAAGCTTTTAAGATTGTTCATTGCTCCACAGACGTGACAGAGCTAAGAGAGTAGCCAAAATCTATGTATGTTACTTTTGGCCAGATTTTTACAGTATATCATCCTCCCATTCCTCTGTTGGATGAGGCAGACGGATGTCCTGGGGGCTTGTAATAAGATGGATAACTGAAAGCATTTGGTGTGCGAGTGAGGTTGAACATTAGTATTTATAAAATTTAGCTAGCAAGCAATGTCATTTCAGTGAACAGAGTTAATGCTGAGAATTATTTTGGGTTATTTTAATATGGAAATTAATCTACAGGCATGGTCCAATTTGTCAAATTCAAATTTGTATAATTGGAATTTACATTTGTTATATGTTGAAAGTGTGAGAAGTAACGGTTAGCTTCATGAAAACATAGCTGCTAGTCTTTTTGTATTTCCCATGAAATGTTGAGAAAACTGGCAATATAGTTTATATTCAATCAACAGAGCAATCACAGTCAAATAAATTTGAACAGAAATGTCAGAACATAATTTATTTGACTTTATATTCATTCTTTTAATACGTCTTTGCTTACCTTTGTTATCCGTCTGCAGATCATCAAGATAGAAGTCTGTCTGCCGATTTCCCAGGACGAAGGCCAGGAAAGAGAGGATGAGGGCGTCCAGGATGCCCATGATGGCCAGCATGTAGGCCCAACGTACAGAGCAATCACCCAGAGAATATTTCCCCGCGTGCTCTCCGCACATGTCCCGGATCACCTCTGCATCCCATCCATCAGGGAAGATCATGCAACCAAGCACCAGGCACACTCCTGCAGAAAGACATTGAGAATTTCCTTAAATTAAAAAAAAGAAGGAATTAGGTATTTGTAACAATGAAAAAAAGATAAAAAGTTACGATGGGGAAGCATTTTTTTTTCACACTCTTAAGGGATTCAGAATAATTATCACCTGCATGCCTGATTTGTTCAGTTGTCCAGATATGGTGCTGTGAACATTGATATCTTTGCCATTCAACTGAGGAACAACTGATCATTGTCACAGATAAGTGGGTTGGAAGATGAAGATCTCATTCTGTGTTGCCACTGGCTAGCTTAAAAGTTCAGCTAAAAGTTCACTTTTAGGACCTGCTTTAGAGACAGTTTGTTTTAAAGTTTTGTTTTTTATTGACTCCCGTAAGAAATGCAGATTCAGTCAGTATTATACTGTACTTAATCTGGGACCACGGATTCCCATTCAAGATGCAACTTCTCCTTTTTGTGTTAAATGTATGCCCTGTAATCACTTCATGCATCACAACAAATATAGTAAGATGAGTTATAGTCTTGAATACATTTTCTAAAATTTAAAAAGTACAGAGATGACTGAAATCCACATGATCTTGTGATTGAAAATAATCGACTAAACACTAATAAAGGGAACTGAGTTTAGACATGGGGACACAACACGCCAGAGCATTTAAAACACAGACGCTAAAAACGCCCTCTGGTGAAATGCATATGCAAATCCAACATTTACCATAACAGGGAATCTATCCTCTACACACAGAGCGTATCAAGGGGAACCTGCTGTATTCTGCACTCACCAGCACTGTTTAACTAGCACTCAGTCTTTGCCTCAAGGGGCTATAGGTAAAGCAGAGAACTCCACTGGGAGATGTGGAACATGGCAGACATCACTACGAATATTCATTGCAGGCTATACATTTGTTTTTCACAGACATCAGTTGTGATAGGCATTACATGTTGGACAGATGTAGCAGAGTCTGTGAACATATGCTTGACTTTAATGTTGAAAAGATTTAATGTCTTGAGCTCAGTTGGTGCATGATTGTGAATATTTATTGCTGTGTGTACCGTGCGTACTGTTTGGAAGCACTGAAGCAAAATAGCCGCAATGTAAAGTAACTTTGGGTAGTAATGGGCTTTTATTGCACTTGTCTGATCAGCTGTTCACCATGCAGTATTCTTTTTCAAATCAAATCAAATCAAGTTTTTTTTTTTTTTTTTTTTTTTATAAAGCCCTTTTTTGTCATTGAAAACCTTCAAAGTAATCGGCAGTTTTAGACAACTGTCATCAAACATAAAAAAAGCAGATTGTGGACATATTAACATGGTTAAAAACTCAACTTTTACCAGAGGTGGATGAGCCAGTTCTTGGGGAAAATCAAGTAATTATCCATACTGTAACTCAAGTCAAGCACATAATTGAAGCTATTTCCTGGAAGTGGCACATACATGTACCACTAAAGTTGCAATTATTAAACAGCTTTCACAGTTACAGTATGCACTGAATAATGCTAAAGTTGATGATCTGCCTATATTAAAGCAAAGCACATTAGTCAAGCTTGTACCATGCAACAGTGGTGATTCCCACTAAAAATCCTATTTTTAATACATACTAGCAATCCATCATGAGAAAATGGTGGGTGGTGAACTCATGTCAACAGATGAGGGAGGATATGAGATTAGTCACAACCTCACTGTGTAAACATGCAAATATGAGGAATCTTATTTTAGGCTGAGATATACACCATTTGAAAATGTGGTCCCTGCTCTGACAACAAGATCGCTGGCGTAATGAGAGAATGTAATGAGAGAACATAATGGCAATAATACAGTAAGTAATGAGAGAATAGAAGAGCAAAGGAAGTAATCATCATGGGAAATCATCATGTTATTAGCTTCTTTTATGACCTCTATGCAAGATATTAGCCATGATGAGAGATGATAAAATCATTATCTGAGTAATGAGCATCAGGTAACATGTTTTATGGATTTTTGATGAATGTTTCCCCACTTGGCATCAAACTCATCCAAAGTTATTGTGTGGGCTTCTTGAAAACATGGCAGCTGAGCCACTCAAAGAATCTTGAGGGGCACAATATTTCAGCCTCGTGGTAACTCATTTACTAGTCATTTCCTTTTTAGTAAATATTTATCTATTCTATTGTGTTCAATTAGTTTCTCAATTGGGATCTGTGAAAACGATGCAGTTTAAGCATGCAGAACAGTAGACTGAGAAAAATATCACTACAGTCTTTAGTCTGGCTAAAACTTAAGTTTAAATACAATAAATGTACTCTCAAATCAAATTTTAAATTTAAACCAATCAGATCACAACCGGAGGTAATTCTCGGAGCTACTGCAGTGATTTGCAGGTATTAGACATTGAAACTTGTACCTCCGTCACGTTGAGTTGTTTTCTGCTGTTTTATATAAATAAGATGGCGTTACATTTGAGAGCAGCTGAGCACATTTTATCCTAAACCTATAAGCCATTAAACCTCAATGCTACAACTTCTAGATGCTATTGAGAGCTATAATTAAGACTTGAGGACAAAATTTGAGTACATATTTTGTAGAAGTGTACAGAGCCCAAACAGGGAACAGGAATAGAAGAAGAAAAAACAAACAAAAAAAAAACTTGTAGCCACGTGCTACTAATACAGGCCACACAGTGGTATCCCATAGCCATGCATATTAAGTCATGCATGTCCACAGGTTACTAAAGAGCAGGAACATGATTAAAAAGTCATTGCCACAGGTTACTAAAACATTAACAACTTGTCCAATGTATGATATTAATTCTATGCTTTCAGCAATAGAAGTAAGGGTCTCTCGCTTATTCATGTCACATATTAAGTATCACTGATTGCATAGCATTACAAAGAAAAATCTCTAATACTGTATTTTGGGCTTTTAAGTGACATATAGAATTGAGGGTTTTGTAAACTGTAATGAAGTCACAATTTTTATTCTTTTTTTTTTTTTTTCTTATTTTTACTTTGGTGACACTTCTACGCTTTCATATAAAAGAACCCAGTAAGCTTAGTTACAATATTGTAATTAATCAGAAAACAATGAAAATTATGACAATTATCCATAAATAAACCCGACTTACGCATGACCATGACTTATTTATTTTGTTCCCACGTGTTAGTTATCAGTGGTTGAACATTATTATGTCTTGGCCACAGATGAGTCGCCATTCATCACTGTGATTTCTTGCTAGGCAGGTTGCACAAATTGCAGCACTACTTCAGGCATGAAGGGGAATATGTTATTTACGAGGTCTGGTTTCTTTGAGTAGGTGCAGTGTAAAAACAAACTCGGTCCAGAAGAATGTTGCACCCCCAACTGAACCAAGTCCCGAATATACCGTTAGGGTACTTTATGGTGTATTCAAACCTATAGTTTCACTCGGTACGATTGGGGCCTTGGTTCAGATGGGTGCCACATTTTTTCCAGACCACATTCACACTGTACTTGTCAAGCGAATCAGACCTTTTTAATAGCATATTATTTCCTTCCATGCCAGAAGCAGTACTTCATCAATGACTGAAGAAGCCTAGATACACAATGGAGAAGAAAACTCGTTGATCAGATGGTTAATGTAGTACAACTTCTGGTACTACGGAGCCCGGCAAGTGCCAGCAGGTAAAAAAAAAAAAGAAAAGCCAGTTGAAATCTGTGCGCAAGCTTTACTAAACTGTACTCGCAATTTTGTACACAGTGCACACGGTTTGATAAACTCTGGTCTCTGTTTTTGCTATCTGTGCGCAGGGATTACTCAACAATGCTCACTGTTTTGCAACCCATGCTGCACAGAAATTGTATTATATTTAGATCCCTATGAACTCTTTTTTATCTTTTCAAAAATTCCATTTTAATTTTTCCAATTTTTGGTGTTTTCCCAATTTAAATTTTTGAGAATTCCATTTTTATTATTTTTCACAAATTTAACACTGCGTATAAAACGATCAAATATAGATGGGTTTCCCATTTACAAACATTGGCAGTTGCGCGCCAACCCAGGGGCAAAAAGCCTGTTTTTGTGCTGCAGTCTATGGCCAAACACACGCTCATATCATTAATAAAAATGTAAAGTAACCTGATGAAACAAACAGAGATCGTTGTGTTTTAAATTATATTGTATAAATCTGTATTTTGATGACGAATGAAAAAATACAGACGCAGCGTTGCTTTTTTGTGTTTCTATTACCATTACACTAACTTGGCAAGGGAGTCATCATCCAGAAACAGCATTTTTCTTGTTAAAACATGGATATTATTCATGTTGGACCTCATTTTTATCTCATCTTTATCTTTATCTTATCTTATTTGAAATTTGCCTGAAAAACTCGAATTGGAATGCGGCTTAAACTTTCGTTTACACTCTTTGTTAAAACCAAAATAATCCCCAACAGTCTGCTGTCTACAGCAGGTTCAGCTCCGGTGTTGTCTTCACCACCTCCATACAGGAGCAACTTTAATTAGTTTGGGATTAAACCAGGCAAAGACGGCATCATCACTACGTTTGGAAAGGAGGCAATTCCAACTGTTAGTGACTCACCTGCATTGTTTTTGGTAAGTCTCACTGCTTATGTAACGTTATGCTTTTGTTTTGTGTGAAATCCTGGCAGACAGTAGACGGACTAGCTAACTGCGAACAAGCTGACGGCATAAACTCAAACACCATCTGATTTACGACCCCCATACTTTGTATAAAATCTCTGGGATGTGTTGTTTTGCCGCGTGAGTGTTTGTAAATGGTTCCACAATCAGTTTTTTCTTCTTTTTACTTTCCAGTTCTGACCAGAGGATGGCTGCCACACACAGCTACAGAGTTAAGAGCTTACAGTATTGTGATGCAGCCGTGAACTGATAAATGACTGATCACGGCAGTTATGCTGGTATTATGCTGGGTTCCATTTCAACTCGGAAGTCGGAAATTCCCAGTTCCGAGTAGGAAGTTTCAACTGGAACAGCCCCCTGAAGTCGGATTTCCCACTCGGAAAGTCGGACAACTCTCGCAGCTCCAAGTTCAGATTTAAAGATGGTCGCGCCCAATGTTAGCAGTTTTAGAAGCTCTTGTAATGCTACATTAATTTACACTTCTTACTAATACTTTGTTGCATAAATCACTCGTACACGTAGTATCGGTTTATACAGATGTAGGGGGAAGCTGATGTCGTGTAATTCACATTTTTCATGTGGTATATGTGAACTACAACGCCAGCTGTGCCAACAACGGTTAATAACAATAGCCTTTGCAAACACGTTGTTTTGCTAGGCTGCTAACTGGTTTTCCGACCAGTGAGCTGGAAAGCAAGTTGGTCGGGTGAGACGTCACCCCCCAGTTCCCACTTCCTAGTTCCGAGGGAAATTGAACGCAGCATTAGTACCAGTCTCCCGACTACAACACAGGAATAATTTCTGCAACCGCGGCGGTTTAATCCGACATGGTGACCATGGTGACAGACTAAATAAATCGTGTCTGAACTTGCAGAAGTTATCTGATAGGATTTTCTGAAGATCAGTCACTCCTACTGTCCTGGCTATTATCATCATTTTTAACTGTTTACATGCATTAACGTTTGGATTTTTGCAACCAAACAAATACCAGGACTCAAACATTATATTTCCCTGATACTTTCAAGTTATATCATGACCTCATCTGAATTAAAAGTTGAGTCTTGCATGTAAAACACAAGTCTTCTCATAGTTCAATAATGCTTTTGCTGTGTTTTGTTGCCCTATAGTTGCGCATGCATCCTATCTGTGATGTTGCTTAGAAACGCATCTATAGACAGTGGGCTAGAACTCCACCACATCCTGAACTTAAGACTCGAATGCTTTCACACTTTTAAACATGTTTAAGGCAAAAACATGGCACTAGTTTTTCTTGTGTCCAACTGAACAATCCATTTAAAGAAAAAAAATTGTTGAATCAAACTTTGTTTTCTTTTTAATAAACAGTAACGAAATCCCAATATAATTCAGAACAAGCCTTACAATATTCATTTACAGATTGTGGTCCACACACGTATCCTTTTCTTTTTTTCTTTTTTTCACATGTATCCAAACATGTCCAGAAAAAGCACATGTGGCATGTTTACTTCATGACAGCTCTGATCATGTGGCATGGTGTCTCTTGTTTCTGTTATCTACTTGTCTTCTCCATTTTAACGTAAGTATTCAAGCGAGCACCAGGAAGCTAAAAATAACCCCCACCTTCCCACAACCCAAGAAAAGCCCTTTGAAGCTGATGGGGGGTTGTGGGTCGGAGGTGTTCCTCTTCCTTCCACACAACCCCCACCTTGACTCAAGACACTGCGTTCTAAACTCAGAGGAAAGGAACTTCAAAGACATTGAGCACAGGGATCAAACAGAAGGCGGATGGAAAGGCAGCGAAAGATGGTCAGAACTAAAGAATGAAAACGGGGGATGAAAACAATAAGTCAGAAGACTGCAACTTATGTCACCCCCCCCCCCCCCCCCCCCCTTCAGTTCATAACCTCCTGTTTTTTTTATTTTTATTTCAGTGCAATATGTACAGCCTGTTAGCAGTCAGAAGGCAAGAGCAAGAGAAACCAGTGAAAACATTTGTGGTGATGGGTTTGATTTCCAACTTGTAAAAACATCTTATTTATAGCACATCGATTATATTTTTAGAATTGTTGCATAACAGTTTTGCCAGATTCTTCTATACACGTCTTCACACATTTTTTTTCCATTACAGAGAAAAACCCAGAAATATTATGCAAGAGTTCTAAAAATACCTCCAGAGTGCTATGTGTGTGTGTGTTTGTGAAATGGTTTCCACACTGGTCCTTCTGAGCTGCTTGACTTTATGTCAGCTGCTTGAATGGCTTTGACACTATCCTACACTGTCTCATGGTCTGATTGAATTCTGTCAGATTTAACCTGGAGGATATTCTAATTAAAAATGGAAGCTGTTAGTTTAGGGGATTAAAATAAAATTATGTCATGGATTATGTTAGTCAAACTCATGGCCTTCTGTCCATTATAATCTGGAATGAAATACGATACACCCCCCCATTAAGAACATAAGTGAGCAATGACATCCAAATACTGAGGGCAACAAAGAAAAAAAAGACCAGAAACAGGCCTAGTATGCTCAGAAATCTCAGTATGAATTCACTGTTACTTCAATTACGCTTTTACTTAGAATTGAACAATACCATAATTTAGAAAGGTGAAAAAATATAGAAAAAAAATCCTCATGTGATTGAAACATTTTCCACCAAGATTTTTAGCACACTCTGCTGATAGAAATTGGTAACTGTTTTCTTTTTTTTTTCTTCCAGAACTGATCTTTGCTGACCCCATGACATTTTTTAATACTGTACAGCACGGATATCAAACTCTGGTCCTTGAGAGCAACTATCCTGCATTTTTTTGTTGTGTCTTTGCTGCACACTTGATCCAAATCAAATGGATCCAACAGCTTCTGCACACTGACCCATTAATTTCAGTCAACTGTCTTGGAGCAGAAAAACAAATGTATGGGAATATGACCCTCAAATGTTTCATTTTAATGCGGCATCCCTGCCCTATTTTGCCTGCCTGCTACCTTTGTCCCATCACATCTCAGAGCCTCTCTCTGCATTTTCCCTCCTAAATTCTACAACTTCAACCATGGACCTGGTTGGCTGGTCTCTCAGCGCAATTGATAAGATCTTTTTCTACCCAGAGACAAGGTACAGGGGCATCAACTTATCCAGATGGTACTTTCACGGCAGGTTATCCCATTGATTCCTGCAAGAAGTAGAGGATTTTATGCCTTTCTGTTCTCTCTGTGGAAGACATCAAAGACCTATACACATTTGGATTTATAACAACTGGATTCCTGCTGATTCGAGTTGGCGAACACCTGGTTTATCTGGAAATTCAGAAGCTGGCGGCACCTGTTGGCAGGCTGCCATTCAAGCTGTTACTCCGAGCCATCAACACTCAGACTCAAACTTTGGGAGAGTTGAAATGCAAGCTGGATGCCCTGTGGGGCAAACTGGGGAGGATGTCTGATGACATAAAGTATATAGGCACAGGGCACCACCTTCAAAAAGTAGGAAAATCAGATTGGGGTAACTAACACGATTTGTCTGATTTAGAACCGCCATTTTGAGACCTGCTTAAGACGTTAGGCAGACAAAACCTGATACCAAAGCGATCTCTTGTATCTCAATCTGGCTCCCTGAGAGCAGTCGCTTCTCATCAACTTTGGCCTTGGATGGAGCTGCAGATGGACGCAGCCCCCCCTCCCTTTCCGAGTTGGGAGTGACTGCCTCAGAAGGACGAATGCCATCTTATGCCTGAACTGAAGTGACCTCTCTACCCGCTAACACATTCACACGCACACAAATACAGACTTCATTCGACTGTTGTTGTCAAGACCACACCACCAGGACCAATACCCCAGCCAGCATGTCCATGTGGGGCCCATAAGGGTTGACTTTTGGCTGCATATGAGGGACCCAAGAGGGTTTCTTCTCAATTTCCATATGGCCCCAACTGTGTTTGCCCATGTGGGTTTCCACATATGAGGCCCTTGTAACTGAAACTACATTAGATCTGCAAATTTACCCAGTTCAAGTCCATGCCCATTCAAATATTTATAGACTAAACACAGGTGGGGCCACCATAGAAACCGTGGACAAACCCACTTAGGTCCCCCTATCATATGCAGCCAAAATGTAACCATTATGGGCCCCACATGGACATGCTGGCCATGTGGGGGACATTACTAAGACCAAGAACTGAGACAATACCAAGATGTTTCCGAGGGACCAGGGACTGAGACTAAGGCCCAGTTCCAATTCCTATCTTAACCCTCAATCTTAACCCTCAAGCTCAACCTTCAATATTAGTAGCCCTCAAAACCAAGTGTTAAGGGCTATTTTGTGACTTGGAAATGGGACACCCTTAAATTCAGGTACGTCTTTAAACTGGGGGGCAGCATTACCCCAAAGCGGCGTTCAGTCTGTCAATTCAGAAGAAGAAGAAGAAGACGCAGAAGAAGAATAAGAATAAGAATTTATTTACATTTATTTGCACTGTTAACCCTGCCTATGGACATATTCAGCTGTCATCGCATACCACGGCTTATTGAAAGGTAAACACTTCTTTGCTGCTTGCATTCTGAGGTGGCCCTTACTCACAAGGGTGGTGTCAGAGAATCTCAATATTGAGGGCGATTCAGCCCTCAAACTTGCCCCTTTACTTAACTTTCTTAGAATCGGGGCAGCACTTGCACTTTGCGGGAGTGCGCATTTTTGAGATTGAGGGTTAAGACAGGAATGTTTTGGTCCCCCGTCCCTGGTCTCAGTAACGTCTTGGTCTTGGTGGTGTGGTCTTGACAACAACACTACTTTACTTCACGCACCTCCCCTGATGTCATTGCATCACCCCCCAGCATAAATGCTATGAGATTGTGCAAAGTATTATGGTTGCCTCAAAGAACTTACTAAACATAAAACCTATTCTAAAATGTTAAATGATTTGCAGTGGACTGGCAACCTGTCCACAACATACCCTGCTTCTTGCCTAGTACAGATGCAGGCATGAAAAACTTCCCCTTTCTGCCGACTGCCAGCCACTTACCTGCCACTTACCAGCAACTTGTCTGCTAATTCAGTCACACAGAGAAATGCCTGTGTGCCCAGGGGAAAGGATTTCAGAGCATAAATGAATGCCCAGAACAAGGACGTTTCCACACGCCAAGTTTGGACACCGTGCGTGATGATGTATTTGCGGGACAAATTGTTCAGCCAGTGATAGTGCAGTAATAGTGCACTATTACTGCACCACTTCTGGCAGAAAAAGGAGAAACTTTTTCATGCCCACATCTGTCACTGCAGGGATACAGTAGGTTCCAGCTCTGGCATGCCCATGCATTGGATAAAACAGAAGTAATGGATGAGTGGAATGTAAAATCAACTTTTTTTTTTTTCATGTTGCCATGTTGTAACTTTCCACATTTTCACATCTAGGGGTCACTTTGAAATATAGAAGATAAAAATAAAAATAAACCTGAAACTCACTGTAAATAGTTTAAACCCTCGCCCTCCTTGTAAGAACATGATCCTGCTGTTTAAAGTCCAACAAAGCTTCTGCACCACAAAGGTGTGAACATCATTGCATTAAGAGATCGCCATGTCCTGTCCATAATCTAATAAAGCTGTCCGAGGTCTGCCTTTTCTTCTGCCGCTGTGTTTGGACCTTGGCCTGATGTCCTCCATCTATCTAATGGACAGCCTCCTTGCTGACATACAGAGCTTTTATTGGTTGAGATCAAGCCTTACGCGTGTGTGTGTTGGAGTGTGGACTGCTGAGGGGGCACTTTACAAGATGCTGCTGCCAGGGATCACTGGCCCACTTGGCATAGAGCTTTTCCTCTTTCATCCTGCCTTTACACTCTTTCACGCCTACTTGTACCTATAAATTCTCTCTTTCTTTTAAAGTTAACCTATTTGTCATTTATCAAATTCAGTAAATTCATGGAATGTCACTGATTCGAAATATCTTGGTTTTTCCTTGTACAGAAATAAGACTGAAGCTACTTTTGACCAAACCTGACCAAAATGGATTCAGGGCTCACCTCTTTCTTTCTTTCTTTTGCTTTACTGTTAGTCATCCAACAATGAGGTAGTGCATACGGTTTTGACTATGGGGGTCCTTTGAATAATTTTACGGTAGTTTTAACTGATTAAACTACTTTAAGGAAAAGTCTCGTAAGAATAAACTGCTTTTTTTCATATAAATATCAACCAAGTATTTTTTATGTCAACAGTCAGTTTGGTAAAGGAAGTTGCATGCCTGGTCTCTATATGATAAATGTACAGTCATCTATTCATTCATTTTCTGTACCCACCTATGCTAATGCAGGGTTGTGCAGGAACTGGGGTCTAACCTAGCAGAAGAAGATCCATGAGATGGAGGTTTGCAATCAAGAAGTTGACTCACTTCAAACAATTAACATAGTTTGTCATGGGTTGTTTGAGCAATTTAGTCATGTGAAAACCAGGCTCGCAAGTTTGTGAAACTGTGTTCTGTGACATGAAATTCATTAAAGGCATTATAAAAAATGTTTCTTTCAACATTTTTTGCAATAATCAATTAAATTGGGTTCACCAGCCCATAAGGTATGATTAATTAAAAGTTTTAAATATATAAATGTCATTACACATCAGCTGTGAAATTAATGGGACTCAAAAAAAATAAATAAATAAAATAGCCGCCAATCATTTATGCATTCATTACATGTTTTATTTGTCTGTTGGGTTGTCAATCACTCTTACTATGGTAGTAAGAGTGATACTGCATCAGTGTCAAAGAAATGCTTTTTTTTAAAACTCTCTTTCTGTCTGGATCTTTTTTCCTCGCAGGAATCTTAAGAGATTGGACAATCTTATAAAAGCTGAAGGGAAGCGCATAAGTTAATGAAAAGCACCCAATAACAGGATTGATCCCAGAAGAAGGAATGTGCCTACCAACCTCCAGATATCCTTGTGCTGTGTCCTAGATCAACACAACAAATGCTGACAGTCATAACACAGTACTTTAACCCTTGAAGACCAGATGAAAACATACAGCGGGGAAAAAAAGTATTGAACACATCAACATTTTTCTTAGAATATACATGTATGTTTCTAAATGAGATATTGACATGAAATTTTCATCAGATGTCTGCAACAATCCAAGTAATCCACACATACAAAGAAATCAGAACATTTGTGTCCATAAATTATGTGCAATATAGTGAAATGACACAGGGAATATGTATTGAACACATGACGAAATGGAGGAGGAAAAAGATCTGGAAAGCCAAGAAAGCAGCTGGAGTCTGTCAGTCTTTAAAAAGTAATCCTGTCCTCTATCAGTCCAAAGTAATATCAGCTTGTTTAGTCCTGATTGATGCCTTTAAAGAGGTGTCTCATCACCGACGTGTCAGACAAGGAGCATTCCATAATGGGTAAAAGCAAAGAGCTGTCTAAAGACCTACGCAACCTTATTATTGCAAAACACTCTGAAGCATTGGTTCCTGGTGCATTTCTAAACTTCTGAAAGTTCCAGTGAGCACCATCGGGGCCATCATCCGGAAATGGAAAGGACACGGCATAAACCGGCCATGGCCAGGTGCTCCTCGCAAGATTTCAGACAGAGGAGTCAGAATAATAATTAGAAAAGTTCTCCAACAGCCAGGACCACTTGTGGAGAGTTTCAGAAAGACCTGGAATCAGCAGATACAGTTGTTTCAGAGAAAAAAAGAAGTAATGTACTCAACCACCATGGCCTTCATGCATGCGCACCACACAAAACTCCATTTCTGAAGAAAAAGCATCTTGATGCTCCATTTGAAGTTTGCAACACAACATCTGGACAAACCCATGACATTCTGGAAAACAGTCTGGTCAGATGAGACCAAAACTGAACTCTTCAGATGCCATTAGACACATGATGTTTGGAGGAGAAATGGCACCAAAAACACCATAGCAACAGTGAAGTTTGGAAGTGGTAACACCGTGGTAGGGGCTGTTTTTCAGCATGTGGTACTGGCAGACTTCACATCACTGAAGTAAGAATGAATGGAGAAAAGATAAGATACATTCTGGACCAGAATCTCCTGCCATCTACCAGCTGCTGAAGACGAAAAGAGGCTGGATCTTTCAGCAAGACAACATCCCAAGCACACAGCCAAGGAAACACTCAACTGGTTTAAGAAAAAGAAAATCAAGCTGCTGGAATGGCCCAGTCAATCACCCCACTTTGAAAATGTTTGGAAAGAACGGAAGATCCAAGTTCACAGAAGAGACCCCTGGAACATTGAAGATTTGAAGGCAGTTTGTGTGGAAGAATGGACCAAAATTACACCTGAGCAACGTTTTCCACTGGTTTCTGCATACAGGAGGCGTCTGGAGGCTGGACTCACCAACAAAGGTTTTTGCACTAAGTATTAAATAAATTTCAGTTCGCATATTCAATACTTATTCCCCGTCTTATTTCACTATATTACACATAACTTAATTTATGGACATGAATGTTCGGATTTCTTTGTACAGTATGTGTGCATTACCTGGGTTGTTGCCGACATCTGGTGAAACTGTCATGTCAGTAGCTCTACTAGAAATACATTTTCTGAGAAAAATGTTGATGTGTTCAATACTTTTTTCCCCCACTGTACATGTGAACATGTCTACAGGACACTTTGAGCTTTAATGGCTCAAAAACACTAAAAATAGAACTCAAACCGCTATTTTACTTCAATCAATATATCGAAAAAAGCCTTCAACAGGCACAAATAAAGCAGACAATCTTCCAAAAAGTAGCCTGAGATGCTGAGAGAGAATGAATGTGTACTGTTGGTGTTAATCATTTAACAATACACTTAAATGAGAAGCATGGATGGCATGAGACAATTCTGTTTTCCCTTATACAGTATCTTTAATCAACAAGCTTAAGAGGCTTTGCTTCTCTTAAACAGGTACATGTACGTTCACATATTCAGTGGGTGACAATGATGAGAGGGGTCAAAGGAATCCATTATTCAGCTGTCAGGATATTTATAGAAACACCCCAGTGACTATGGAATTATTTATTAAGTGCCTGATAATTAAAACATGTACGTTAGCTTGAGAAAAGCCGACAGAAATCTCAGAGAGGGAGAGCGTGAGCGGGGATATCCCCCAGGGAAGCTCTTCTCTCTGCCTCTCTGTATTTACTCGACCACTGCAGCATCTTTTTTACTAGAGCTGCTAGAAACCCATGCTTGTATAGCTACATTTAACTACCATACATACCATGTTTCATGTATGGACATTCAAACACATAGATGGTCTTTTTTTACTTGAACAGAAAGAAAAAAAACACTCTGGCTCCAGCAAACAGAAAGAACCATTCTCATTAATAATTCAACTCTCACACCATCATGTATGAGTTTACCCGCTGATTCACATGCTCACGTGAACAGGCGTGAGTGAAGTGGTACTCAGATAAAGATTCAGATTTAGCGTACATATTATCCGCATATATGTGCTTATTAATTCACTTTGGGCTGGATTTATCAAGATCCAAATTTGCGTGTAGTCATTTGCCCACACAATCTGGAATTTTGCACGAGGGGCTGAACCACGGTTTGCAAGTGATTTATCAAGAATGAAGGCGCAAATGACAGCGGGTGCAAACATCTTGGAAATGCCCCTATAAATGACAGTTTTGCATGTGAGGAATTGTGAGAGACGACAGCGCAAAGGGAAATACGACCCACAAAGAGAGATATTAGTGGAGGAAAGAGATGAAAATATAGTTTAAAACAAGTATGATGAATACAAAAATTAAAGTAATACAACATGTGCCCGTGCAGAGTGTCAGAAGTGGACAGTTTATAAGGACATGGGTCAGGAGTTGCTGAACAAATGAAAGTGTCTGCAGCTCCGACATTACGCATGCATGTCTCTATTACGCACTTTTGCATGTAAACGCCCCATATTGCATATTCATTGCAAAAAAAGTACTCAATGGATAAGAGCCGCTATTTAGCACGTTTTAAAGACCAAACCCTTTTAGCACGCTGTTAATAGATCAGTTTGTACATTTTTTTGCCTGTGTAGTGTGATAGCTCACATTTTTATACACGCAAACCTTTGATAGATCCGGCACATTGTCTTACTCTCATTCAGCCTCTCTCAGACACCATTTCTTGTCCTCTCCTAATTTCACTGACACTTAAAAGAGTTGAACACAAATAATGTTTATCAAGGACAATGGTATGTGAGGAGTGGTTTTGATGACTCAATCCTCACCCATAATTTCATGAGATTTTAACATTGGATCCATTCACACCTTGAGCTGTATGGAACTGAAATTTTATAAGCATTGCTGTAAGTGTTTCCTGTGTGTAGAGAGTTAAAGGATTGATTTTAAGGTTCTTTTAATAGTTTATAAATGTCTTCATGGTCTTGGGCCTTCTTATTTATCTAACCTACTTTTAAACTATGAACCCTCGCCGACCCTGAGGTCCTCTGGTTCTGGCTTTTTAGTTGTCCCCAAAGCCAGGACAAAAACCCACGGCGAGGCTTCTTTCCACCATTATGGGCCTCGTCTGTAGAACAGCCTGCCAGAGAACCTCAGGGCCACAGAGACTGTTGATGCTTTTAAGGGGAGGCTCAAGACCTACTTTTTTAATAAAGCATTTAATTGATTTGTCATTTGTATTTTCAACTGTTTTATTCATTGATTTCCTTCCTTCCTTTTTTTTTTTTTTTTACTGTGTTATTATGGTTCACGACCGTGAACCATATGGTAACATATTATGTTACGTATATTAGCTGTTTTTATTACTCTTAAGTCCATATTTGAATACTTGTAGTTCTTATTTGTTCTTTTTGACATTTATTTGATTAGTCTTTAACATCAACTCCAGTGTTTTCCTCATGGGGGTCCTCCACGCTGGGAGCTTTGCTTTTTGGTCTGTGTGGTTGTTTCCATAGGGGGCTCTCTTGGCTCTCTCTCTTACCCCTCCTTGGGCTGCCACCTTATCGTGGTGGAGGGGTTTGCGTGTTCTGAGGATCCTAGGGGCTATGTTGTCTGGGGCTAAATTATGCCCCTGGTAGGGTCACCCATGGCAAACAGGTTACTAGGGGAGGGACCAGACAAAGCGCAGCCCAAACACCCCCTAATGGAGAGAACAAGCAATGGAGCTACGTGTCC